>CM022667.1:17115244-17200244 GCA_012295275.1 Chrysomallon squamiferum | reverse complement strand
AGCAGACCTGAAGCTTCTCTGGTTGTGTTTTAAAATAGTGCTCGTGCATTAGTTGAAAAGTGACGTCAGAGCAATGCCAGGGTTTGACTGTTCGCGTGATCGAGGCTGCTCCGCGCCTCTCTCCTGTTCCAGCCTGAACACGAGAAACGCTGAGTACCTTGGCTTATAGGACGATGCATAAAACACATTATTTCCAGATAGCAGAACAAGAATAGCCCATCTACCTGTATTTTAGTCCTCAACCACAAGTTTTATATGCATGTAACCAGTTATATTCAGCTATGAGTTAAAGATGTTGTTAAACAAAATAGATATTCCTTTCTTTAATTTTTACAAACCCGGAAACATACATAGATACATCCCATTTCATATACATACGTACATACATACATATATATAGAGAGACAGACATACATACATTCCTTTCAAACAACGCACATAAGCGTATTACGCACACCTCAGCCCTGTATTGACTGCGAATGACATTGAACACTGGCTTTAACAGTTGAAAACTCACACTTAGTTCGTAAACGTCTCGGGCGTGCGTGGTGACGGGCGGGACAAAGCGAGAAGGCATTACTCACATTAAATATAATACAGCGAGCGAGGGGAAAACTCTATATCGTTCATATTAATAAACAACTGACTGCAAATACGAGGCCAAACCCGTTTCTGAAGAGTTATTCAATGATGATGTTTATATTTCGAGCTCCAATTCTTCTTGCTCGCAATGTTTGACACTTGTACTCTGTGAAGTCTCTGTGTACACACTGCTGGCAAACCTTGTGTAACCCGTTTGAAGACTTCTTAACAGCCTTAGTCTATACATTTATGTTATGTATTATGTGTATGTGTGTATGTATGTGTGTATGTATGTATGTATGTGTGTGTGTGTGTGTGTATGTTTATGTGTATGCATCTATGTGCCTCTATGTGTGTGTGTGTGTGTGTGAGAGAGAGAGAGAGAGAGAGAGAGAGAGAGAGAGAGAGAGAGAGAGAGAGAGAGAGAGAGAGAGAGAGAGAGAGAGAGAGAGAGAGAGAGAGAGAGAGAGAGAGAGAGATGAATGGATAGGGGGTTGAGACTGACAAAAAGACGTAATAAAATATAAAGACAGTTAATGGATGGAATGCCTGAACACATATAATAATAATAATATTAACAACAACAACATCAACAACAATAATTATGTATGTTAATAAATACCTTTTTATTAGTATATGTACATAAATAAATATATATATATATATATATATTTGCATGCTGTGTGTACGTCTGTTTGAATTTGACTACAAATTACATATTTTTTCTTTCTATCTATTTATAAAACAAACACACGTTAGCTGTTCTACCTCTGCGGTGTGGAACAGGGGCAAACCAACCACACCAGACACATGTTGCCTTCAGTTTTTGTCAAATGTAAATATAATTACTACAGAGTAACTGATCTCTGGCAATCAGTCTATCTCGTTTTCTGTTTATTCACATTACGTAGTACAGGGCAGAGATGACGTGTGCTTTTATTGTTTGTTTCGGGTTACTCTTTGTTCCCGTTCATTATTATTATTATGTATCATAAATCGTTGTTGTTATTGTTGTTGTCGTATTGTTTATTTTTACTGCTTATTACTTCTGTGAGAAATTATTACTATTATTATTATTGTTGTTGCTGTTGTTGTTTCAGCAATACTGTGGTATTAATAGCAATATCAGGAATAATAATAACAATAACAACTTCAACACAATAATAATAATAATCATAATAATAATAATAATAATAATAATAATAATATAGATTTAGAGCTAGCAGTAGTTGTGATATTATTAGTAATGGTAGCAATAGTAACAGCAGTTGTTGCAATGGAGTTGTAGTTTTGTTTATCAATTCGAGAATGAACTTAACACCTTATAATAATAATAATAATAATAATAATAATAATAATTATTATTATTATTATTATTGTTGTTGTTGTTGTTGATGATGTTGTTGTTGTCGTCGTCGTCGAGTTTCTCGTTACGGTGACTCAAAACATTAATGATGAACACCAGTAAATCATCGAAATACGAAATGCTGCTTTCAGTAAATCCGACTTTTCAATCAACCCTCAAGAAAACCTGCACACAAGATGCTGGAGTGCGCGTGCGCAGCACCTGTCACGAAACATGTTAATTGCACGTACGAAAATAACGGTACTTTGACACGTATCTGAATGTAAGATATACAGTATTATCACCTTCCAGTCCTCCGGGATCAGTATAAACACGGAACATCCGTAGAGTGAGGCCGCCATATTGAATCTGACAATGAATGTGTTTTCGTGTTTGTTGTTGAAAGCTATTACGGGTAATGCGCCATCGCGAATGAGGCAAAGAAGCTCACAGTTCTGTTATCGCCGATTATTTTTTGAATAAATACTTTTGTTGTTTGCGACAACACTCGTGAACGGTCGGAAAATAAAGGAACTACTTTTGAAGTGCAATGATACGACTCTCATTGGTGTATAAACACAAGACGCTCGAGTGCGCGCCATGGCTCGAAGCCAAAAATAGTACCATTGTTTTGTAAGACAAAGATACGCTGATGGAGATAATGATTAAGGATAAATACTTTTTTTTTTGAAAGAATAAATCGGTTATGCATGACTGAACCTGATTAATATTTGGTGTTATTTTACATCCAGGAAAGTCAACAAAAATAAAAAAATAAAAATGATTAGCTAAAGTTTTAGTTTTAGAAGAAAAGCAAAACTAAAAGGTATCTTTTACTATATAAAAGCAAAAGTAAACAAAACCAAAAAGCCCTTATTTTAACAACCAACTGGAAATAGTTATATAATATACTTATATACAAATAAATAAATAAATAAATAAATAGAGAGCGTAACAATCATAAATTGCTGGAACGGAAATTTATCCAAAAATTATTATAATTTTATTAATAGTAGTTTATTGATGTTATTGTTGGGGATTTTTTTGTATAGATTTTAAAATATTTTGTTGTGCTATTGTTGTTGCTAATGAACGAATATACGTAAAACAAACACTGTAATATTAAATAAGTATAAGCATATTAAAATAAGTGATTAATTTAAGAATATAATACATATTTTTTTTACTTTATGGTTTTTAAAATTGCAGTTTTATTTTATAGAGTATGAGATTTTGCACTTGAATGTTACACATCTGTTTCTACTTTAGAATATTTAAAAGTAATTTGAATAATATGGAATTTTAAATAATTAATTTGCATAACATTAATTTCCTTGAAACTTAAGACAGGCGTTTTTACGAAATGAAATCAAGAAACGAAAAAAAATTAAAATAAAGAATTAAAGAAAAATTATAAAATTAAAATTAAAATAAATAAAATTGGAAAGTGAATTATTATGTCGTAAGCGAAACAGAGAGAATGAACTCCTTAGATGAGGGTGTGTGTTTGTGCGTGTGTTTGTGTGAGAGAGTGCGTGTATGCTTATATATACTTTGTGTAAGTACGCATAACGTTATTTTTGTTTATTTGCGCCCACTTGAAAGAAGTTAAGTTACAAAAAGTGGACGAGGTGTCAATAAGTGAGAGAATGAATAAGAAAGAGAGTGAAAGATACATAGAGAACTTCTCTGTGTTAGTGTGTGTGTGTGTATATATATATATATAAATTTTGTTCACGTATATATTTTTATCTGTAAATGTAAAGATAGTATATATATATACACAAATAAAAATATATACGTGAACAAAATTTAAAACAAAATCCTAAACAAAGAAAATAAAGTGAAAAAAGAAGAAGAAGAAGAAAAGTAAAAAATAAAAATGTTGTTATTTCTACAAATAAAAATTAACTGCGGTACTCTACATCTGTTAGGCAGCGATCTCTCCGTGACGTTTCTGTGCTGGATGATTGAAAACTCGGAATGGTTGAGAAAACGAATCCGGAATCGACAGCTGAGTCGTTCACTCGTTACGTGGCAATGTCTTAATTTAGGTCAGCATTCGACGAACACATGTAATTCGTTTGATCCTCGCTTTTTGGGCCCCGAGTGTGCTGAGACGTTGTTAGATCATCGTAGACTGCGCTAGGAACTGGGCACGCGGGTGAAGTGGAAGTAAAAGACTAACAACAGCTGCGAGACATTGGGAAGCCAAAAGAACTGGCTAAGATGGTGATGATGGAACGGAACTGGAAATCAAGATGGAGGGATGTGCTGACTGAAGGGTGGATGGATGGATGAATGGAAGAATGGATGGATGGATAGACAAGTGGATGAAAACTGGAAAAGGTATTTGGAAGTGGTGTATTCAGACTTGAATGTACAGATAGTCAGTCAGGCAGAATGACAAATATTTTAATAGATTGCTAGATGGATTCATGGATGGAGAGATGCGTGAATAGATGACTGGATGGACAGATAGATGGACGGATGGTTAAAATGAGAAATTAATAATGAATATATAGACACAGAACTGATAGATGGAAGTACAGAAGATACAAGAACAGATTTATGGAAGGAAAGATTAAAGAATTAATGCATAAAGAAGACATAACATAATATTTTATGGATGGAAGAATGTATAAATAAATGGATGAACCCTTTATGGACAAACAAATATTTTATATATTCTCACAGAAACACACATACAAATAAAAACTTATACGCAAAAATAAGCAATGTATTTCTGTTATTTTTTTTCCTATAAGTGAAGAAAGCATTAGAGACCCAAGCTTATAGATTTTTATTAATACAAAGTAATTAACCACAACAAAATCATTAGTTAAATGATTTATGTGGAATGCTTTAGCATTCCGAGACTTCAGTCAAGCATCAGATTATCGTTAGCAAGCCATTTGAATGCAACAGATGTAGAATACTCCCTTTAGATTTTATTTTATTTTTATTTAATTTTATATTACATTTGTACACTTCTGCGTCCTGCAGAAGCTGATTGAGGAGATCCGGGAAGTGTTTGCGTGATCTCAGACACAGGGATAGTAACACACATTATTAACCTGAATTGTTACTGAACGTGAGTCTGGCCAATACTGACGTTGTTATCGTAAGTTGTAAAAAAAATTTGAGTTTTACGCTGACGTATTTATCTTTTCAATACATTTTAATTCATGCATATATTTTTGTTATTTTGCAACTAGAATGATTTTGAGAATAATATAAAACTAAGAAAAAAACAAACAAACAAACACACACACACACACACACACACACACACACACACACACACAGACAGTATGAATTTTAGCTTGTGCTTCAGTTTTATTTATTTATTTTAATTATTTGTTATTTTATTTAAATAAAAATAGTAAAAAAAGACAAAAATAACTTTTCAGTAAAAAATTATAAAGAAATACTTCAGATCTGTTTGTATTTAAAATTTTAATATTTACATTTCCTGTAATTTTAAAATAATAATAATAATAATAATAATAATAATAATAATAATAATAATAATAATAATCAGTAGAAGAAGAAGAAGAAAGAACCACCGTTTGCCATCACCGACATAGTCGTCATTATTTATTTACTTCTTTTGTTTATTGTTGTTAACGTTGCTGTTGCTGCTGCTTTTGTGTTTCTTTGCCGCATTTTTCTCTTGTCTAAAAACCAGCAGTTTCTTTTAAATTACTACTTTAATATTTAGTTAATTCGACAAACTTTCGCCGTTATTTTTCTTCTCTCTCTCTCTTTTCTCTCTCTCTCTCACACACACACACACACACACACACACACACACACACACACACCGATACAGACAACTTTGTTGTCTTCACAATACAGCAAATTGATGGCGGCAATTTTAATTCGTTCGCTCGTGACAGCGCGCGCCTCCGGTTGTAAAAGCAATGGACGCGCGCGTTAAGACATGGCATTGAGAAACATGAAGAAGAATAAAGAATTTTACTCTGTTACTTGCAAGATAATAATATGAATGTCCTGTTCGCTTGATCGAGAAGACAAAATGGTCTTCATTTATCCAGTGGGAGGGCTCGACAAGCGTAAAAACTCCATTCCCGTTAGTGAAAAGACCCCCGACAAGAATACGAGCGGATTGAAAAGCCGGGCAGAAAATGTAACCGGACAGATGAATTAAAGTGACACCATTTTCCCACCGCTCGTCCCGTTCAAGTTGCTCATTGAAACGTTCGCTGGCTTTTCAGAACCACTCTATGGGTTTTGTTAAGTGAATTAAAAACTCATTTTCAGCTATCGGTTCGGTTTTGTGCCGAGGCGGGGACCCCATCAGGGTTCATAAAGAGAACGAAACAACCGCAGTTATCCGCGGGTGCCCACAAACAAACAAGAAGAACGGGTCAATTTAATCAGCGAATGCTTCTATCGTACCATGCAACGTGTTGGATCCCAGCGGAGAGAGAAGACAAAAATGTAAGAAAATAAAAAGAAGAAGAAAAAAAACAGAAATAAAAAACTGAGACGAAGAAGAAGTGTCAAACTTGACCCAGCGTATTTGTATCAGGGCTTGAAAGGTCAAATCTTCCCAGCATGCATTGGTGCGCCCACCCCTGTTGTATGACTCGTGAAACATGCCGCTGTTTACATCTAAAGAGGCCACCCTCTTTTCTTTCTAATATTTTTTTCTTCTTTCTTTTTCTTATTTTATATTTCACCAATAGTCGGCCCTGAAGAACTCTCCTGTTTGAATGACACCATAAGGTCGATGTTCCTTTTTGTAACCCTCCGACAAAGAAGAGTTCAGATCGTACTGGAATTCAATTACACTGGGAAATTATTATTTTTATATTATTATTATTATTATCGTTTATCCACTCGCTTTACACAGTTTAGCTCGGTGAATGGGTGAAGTTCATGGTTGACATTAATTGATATATTCGATATCTTTTCATAATTTCACCAAATTTAAAGAGACATATGATACGGCAAAGGCGTGTAAGATTGGACTTCATTTTATTAATCCGAAAAATCTTGAAAGCGTGTTTGAAACGCCCATGTGAATAAAGAGAAACACGGTACTCGTTTCTTTTTCCGTTTTTACAGTATCGTGTGTGTGTGTGTGTGTGTGTTAATAAAATTATTTCTTATAATTATTATATTTTCTTCTTCTTCTTCTTCTTCTTCTTCTTCTTCTTATTATTATTATTATTATTATTATTATTATTATTATTATTATTATTATTATTATTATTATTTACTTCCATTATAGCTTTTAATTTATTGTTATTTGTGTTTTTAATGTTATTTGTTTATTATTTATTATATTATATTTTATTTTATTTTATTTTATTTTATTTTTTTATTTTACAGACTGACATATTAATTTAACTTCATCATGAATACAACAGCTTTTGTATATTTATTTTATTTTATCAAGACTTTATGGTGGTATATCAATATTATTAAATCATTTTTACATATATAATTGTTGTTTTTAATTTGTTTTTGTGTTTAGTTAATTACTATATTATGTAAACTGTATATATATATATATATATATATTGTTTTTAGTTACTTTAATATCAGTTATTATACACATTTTGACTTTCAAGTAATAGAGACAGTTTATACAAAATACGCAGTGTTATTTCTATAACAACGTTTTCTATAAAATTACGTAACATATATGACGTAATCAGTGATCATTTTACACGTGTCAGTCGTTGATTTGTAGTTGATATCTACAATAAGTTTGCCAAATGCAGCTACAACATGTCAAGTGTCCCCTTAACCTTTCACCTCTAGAAATGCCGCTATACCCCCCCCCCACTCTGCAACCACTACCGATATTTCCAGGCTGCATGTGTGTGCAGAAAAGTTTACTGACATATGTCGGCGAGATCAAAGCAACAGCCCAGGTGCAAATGATGAGCGATTTTCTTTGAAATATTCGATATGATAGTAGCGTTTTCTTGTTTGGTATTTTATTCATGTTTTTGTCTTTGTTTTGCCCTGTTTTTTCATCGCCTTCTTCTCATAGTCAGGGGATTAGTAAATCGTTCGATAATTTTCCACGGCATAATCGTAGAATTTCTTCTTTCTCTCCTTATTGTTTTGCAGTCGTCGATCAAATAGACTGCACCTGTCAATCACAGTCTGAGAGGCGGGGCTTGCATAGAAGGTGTTCACTGCATTATTAAAAAGTCAAATAAAACTGGGCGGAGGAAAATAAAATCATTCATTTTTGACTGTTATATTTTGGAGTTTGAAACGTTTAAATATAAATTATTTTATTTAACATTATAAATTCAAAAATTATTTATTTATTTATTTATGTGTTAGATTTATTATTTATTATCATTCTTCTTTTCTCTTTATTAATATACTTTCTTCTTTTTTCTTAATGAGCACTTCGTGTAATATATTTAACAAAATAAATACATATATATTTTCTAAAGGATCTGAAATAAAAATTAATTATTAATTAATTCAGTGAATCAACAATAGTAACTATACAAAAAAAAAAAGAAGAAAAAAAAATCTTGAATGAGTCATCAAATTTGCTTCCTTTTATCGATGAATAAATAGCAGCACTGATTCTGTGAAGTCCTCACTTTCTGGATGTCATAAGAAAATGACTGAAAGAAAATATGAGTACCTAGTTTATTCTTTAAAAACCAATACTTATTTATTTATTTATTTATTTATTTATTTATTTATTATTATTATTATTATTATTATTATTATTGTTGTTGTTGTTGTTGTTGTTGTTGTTGTTGTGTTGTTATTTATTTATTTTTAGTTTAATATTAATAACAACAACAACAATAATAATAATAGTAGTAAACAATAAAAATATTATAATAATAACAACAGCCGCAACGACAACGACAACTACAACAACAATAACAGCAACAATAACAACAAGAATAATAATAATATTTGATCATGCTAATTAAATAATAAGAAAAAAGAAAGAAAATACAAATATAAAGAAAAAAAAAACAAAAAAAACAAGAAAAATAATAAAAAATAAAAAATAAAAAATACAAACAAATTCAGATAAATATATTAATAAAGCAATAATTATTAACGTGGAAGATATTTAAACTTTTCTAAATAGAGATTTCTGTGTCAGTTTCATTTCTACTTGTCTGACGTGAACACCCTTTTCTCTTTACATATTTAAATTATTTACTTGTATTTGTTGTTTTGTCTCTGAGTAAGCCTATAAATATTTTGTACTTTTAAAGAACTGTTTTTTAGCTAAATGTGTAAACGTCTCTCTCTCTCTCTCTCTCTCTCTCTCTCTCTCTCTCTCTCTCTCTCTCTCTCTCTCTCTCTCTCTCTCTCTCTCTCATTAATCCATCTGCCCTTTCACTCTGTTCCATCTTTCTGTTTTGCATTTATTCTTATCAAATTGTCTCTCCGTAACAATAACACCAAATTAAATGAAACCAATTACAATAATAGTTTTTCTGTGTCTATTTTCCTTTCTACATCCCTGTCCTTCGTTTTCTAATCTGATGTAATTTTAATGCCAGCCAGCGATAATCCGCGTCAGCTTCGTATCAATTGCATCTTCATTATTTCCCTGCATAGCAGAAGATTATTACCAGCTTAAGTTTAGCAAGCCTCGCCGATGAGTGTTTTAACCTTTGTTAAACTGCTTTCACATCAAATACCTCCCCCTAGTGATTTCATTACACTAGCCACGCCCATGGGAAATTGACTAACAACGTTACGAGAATGGCAGTATGCAGAAAAAAAGAAAGAAAAATAAAGAATTGAAGAGAGAGAAAAAACTGTGTTGTATTTCAAATCTTTGCCTCGGGGGATATGTATCACTCTTGTAACACCCTTTGTTAAAATGTTTCGTCAATTAATGGCTAATTCAGCTGAAACGATGAGTATGTGCCACCATATACAATTTTTATGGAAGCTCTCCAGTGTCATCTTCGACAATACCGTACTTATTTATTTATAGGACCAGTATCTTCTTTTTTATTATTAGATCAATGAGTGTATTGTTTCGTGTTACTGAATTTTTAAAAATCTAGCTTTCATTTTATTCACTGATGCATCACGAAATAAATCTGTGACGGTAAATTTTAAATTAATTTTTTTATTAACTTAATAATTTTTATTTCTGGTTAAAGATATTTATTTGTAAGTGATTTTTACGTTGTATGCATTTATTTATTTATTGTTTTATTTATTGTTCTTGTTGTTTTTATTACTCTTGTTGTTATTATTATTATTAACAGTATTAATTTTTAAATACTGGCGAAAGAAATCTAAATATCTTTTACATACATAGAAAATAAACATAAATCAAATAGCAAATTTTGAACTCTCTCTATCTCTCTCTCTCTCTCTCTCTCTCTCTCTCTCTCTCTCTCTCTCTCTCTCTCTCTCTCTCTCTCTCTCTCATTCTGTTTCAATGTCTAACTGATTCCATCACTCCGCGTCTACAAATCCAAGTTCAATAACTCTGAGATATTGTCTTAAGGATTACGGTCACTAAGCTTTTGAAAACAAGGTCGACATTCCTGTTCCAAAGAATCATCAAATTAACTGTGAAATTATCGCCGACAACTGTTAATCACTAACTGTGTGTTTTCACAAGAGAGTCCCAGGCCTTGTCCCCGTTATCTGTTGGTCAACATCAAAGAGCGATCCCGCTCTCCAAAAGAGAAAGTAATTGAAACGATCGAGTTGTTCCTGCGCCTTCGTATTGGTTTGAGAAGACAGTAGAAACAGCGGAGAAATAAAAGATAACATTGATAGTGATATTGAAAGAGCAGTGGTATGAAACTGAAATAGTTAAATGAAAATACGAGAAAATATACATTTCTTCTACCAATTACTGCTAACACATCTATTGCTGGCACTGTGACACTAATCCTGCTACTATTACAACTACAGCTGCTACTATTACTACTACCACTACTACTACTTCTACTACTTCTACTACTATTACTTCTGTTACTGCTGGTGCGACTGCAAACCCCACACATAGTTATTTCTCGCTCTTCAATGTTATATTCATCATTTTATCTTTTAATGTTTATGTTTGCGAATGAACGTCACCTTATCAGTAAAATAATAAATATATTTTGGATTAAAATGTCTCCTTCATCATTAATTTTAACTACTCTCTTTTCGTTTTAATTTTCTTTTCGCCTCACTTTCTGTTTATCTACGTGTACATTCTGATAATCTCTGTTTCTTCACTTAGGCTTTCATCTCCACTTTCTCCATGTTCTTCTTTAATTCCTTTTTCGTTCATTACTATACTCTCTGTCTATCTATATCTGTATCTGTCTATCTATCTATCTACCTGTCTATCTATCTATCTATCTATCTATCTATCTATCTATATATATATATATCTATCTATCTATCTGCCTATTTATCTATATCTGTCTCTCTTTTTCAGACTCTCTTTCTCCCTCTCTATCTCTCTGTCCAAAAACTGTGTCTTTTCTTTTCAGGAGACAAAATAACAGAACAAGAAATCCTTTCCCCTTGATGCTTTCTCAGCTTCCCCAGCACATTCACAGCATCCAATGAAGCCGCGAGGCTTGGATCGCTTAAGTTGATTTCGCGTTTATCTGGTGAAATCAGTGGTAATACAATTTCTAGTATAACGTTATCGAATAAAGCACAGACAGCGCGGTCTGCACAGCCGGTCATAGTCAGGCTAGGAAAGTGATACGATGGGTGGGGGTGTCAATAGCTGATACAGTTACAAAGTGGGTACTTAATAGGAATATGGAGGGGTAATGGGAGGGATATCAAGAGTGACAGAGTCACAGGAACTGGGGGGAAAGAGTGGTGGGTTAGACGATAAAAAAAGAGAGATGGTGAAGACCGAACAAAAAAAATTATAATAAAATATGATATACCGAGTAAGAGACAAAAAAAAAAAAACACGTAAAAGAAACACGTAATGGAGATATAAAACGAGTTACTCTTCTCTCTTTTGTGTTTTCTTTGCAAATGTATAATTATTTTCAGTTGTTGACATTATTATTTTATACTACATTTTTTTTTTAATTTTCACTCTTTATTTCGTTCAAAGAGAAATGACAGAAATGTACAAACCAAATGTCGTTCGTGCCACCAACGTTTCATTTTGTTCTCTGTTTTACTTAGACCCGCCCTTTCTGCGTGGGATCTTTTCGTCTGATTGGGGAGAACACGATATGACTGCAGTTAATTGCACGAATGCATCGATCTTTGGGGCCCCTGATTATCACTGATGGCAGAAATTGGCGAAACTTATCGGGACTAATTCACGAGAATAAACGAACGTAACGACATGCCGCAAACAAGACGATCAAAGATAGCCGTTATTAGGCATGCGCTTTGCTTGGCGGATGTCGTCTGCAGCTATAGCACGCGCACCAGGCTTTTCTCCTGGATTGGTGAGGCCGTCTTGTTCGACTGGATCTCTGACACGCATGGCGGAAACGCCGATTACAGACTTTATGTGGAGAAAATTTCAATTTCGGTTTAAAGATAACAAAGAAATATTGCGTGACATGTCAAAACAGTATTTTGCATTTAAATTCTTTTGTCCGCACTACGTAAAAATGTCGTCGCCACTTACGTCGATTTCGGGCACCGATTTGAAAGTAAGGCGCATCAGAATATGTGTTTAGAAGACATAGGACGAAACAACAAGGCAAATATATTAAATTCTTTGTAAATATTATTATTATTATTTTATTATTATTCTTCTTATTATTATTATTATTTTTTTTTTTTTTTTTTTTTTTTAAATTAAATATTGTCTTCTGCCTTATTTCTTCCTCCTATTTCAATTTATTTATGTAGTTGCTTTTTGTTTGGTTTGATTTATATATTTTTGTTTTCATATTATTATAGGTTACTTTTCAGATATATTTTCTAACTTCTGTTTTCTTTATAGTTAATATAATTATATCTTTATTATTGTTATTATTATTATTATTATTATTATTATTATTATTATTAATTTTATTATTATTGTTGTTGTTGTTGTTGTTTCTTTTCATTCATTTCTAATGCATTTAATACAGAATTATGTATTTTAAATTAATTTCACGTCAATGATATCAAGAAGTAAGAAAAACTAAACAAAATAAAGTCATAAAAATTTCGTGACAAAATCTGTTACACAATAAAACATATTGCGCTCTTCATTGCAACCAATTACATAAGGAAAAACAAAATAAACAACTAAAAATGAAAAAGAAAAAATATGAACCTAACGGAAGACTGAAAAAAAAAAAAAGGCGAAAGAAAAACATGCTTTACAAATTTTGAAATAATTTGCTGCAGCCATAAGGAGCATAAAACGATAAACAAAGCAAGAAAGAAGAAAGAACCGTGGCCGCGAAAATATGACCCAAACCCCACTCAAGTTACCAACAAAGAATTTCTAGAAACAAGGCACAAAAGAGATCTAAGTTTCATAAGAAAACAAAAATCGACAGTCTCGCTGAATCAGTTGTCAAACCGTAGACTGGTGTCGATTTTTCTCTATTTCGGGTTTGGCGATACATGTGTATCAAAACCAGTTGACTTTGTTGTCCATTTCCGCCATTCTTCGGAGGTCACTCTTCGGTAGTATTCGTTACTTTGTTACTCTTTTGTGAAAAAGGTGAAAAAGACAACAAAAAAAACAAAAATAAAAATTTGTCTTTGATACATGCTACATGCTTAGCTTCGTTCAAGCATTGTTTTCCTTTTTTTCTCCGAACTTCATGCTACTTACTTACATGTTTGATCATATAAAGCACACGGTTCCTTTGAATAATAATAATAATAATAATAAAAATAATAATAATAAATAATAATAATAATAATAATATAATTATAATAATAATAATAATAATAATTATAATTATAATTATAATTATAATAATAGCAACAACAATAACATTTAAATAAAATAATAAAACATAATTAATAAATGTAAATAAAAACATGAATAAATAATATTGGTGACTATTTTTTCTTAATTATATCTCGATTATACCTTAATTATTTAATTCATTATTATTATTATTATTATTATTATTATTATTATTATTATTATTATTATTATTATTAACTTTTCTTATAGGCAATACATTTTTCATACGCACATAGATATAAACATAAAAAAATCTTACATTTGTACATAATTTGAATAATACAAATACATATACATACATACATACATACATACATACATACATATATATATATATATATATATATATATATATATATATATATATATATATATATATATATATATATATATATATATGTTTTTATATATATATTATTTTATATTATTATTTTCATATCTTTTATTTTAAATTTATTTTCTATCTTTCGTGGTTGAAAGAAAAATTAAATGGTAAATATTGTTGTTATTACCATTGTTATTTGTTCTTGCTGTTTTTTGATAATAATAATAATAATAATAATAATAATTATTATTATTATTATTATTATTATTATTATTATTATTATTATATTATTATCATCATCATCATTTGTTCTTGCTGGTTTTTAATAATAATAATAATAATAATAATAATAATAATAATAATAATAATAATAATAATAATAATAATAATAATAATAATAATAATAATAATAATAATAATAATAATAATAATAATAATAATAATAGCAATAGCAACAATAAGAACAACAATGATACAACATTATTATAATTATCATCGTCATCATCTGAATTACTATAACTATATATTTTCAATAATTTATTTATTTATTTACGTGTTTACTTTTATTGATATGTGTGTATGTGTGTTGTGTGTGTATGTTGTGTGTGTGTGTGTGTGTGTGTGTGTATAAGTGTGTGTGTCTTTTTGTGTGTGTAAAGTTTGCTTGTACATTAAATGAATTAAGTAGCCGTGGAAACATATTTAGATATTTTGAAGAAACAAGCCGCGAATACATGTACAAATGTCAAGTTTTGTTTCTGTTAGTGAAATATTCTTGTTATTCGGCGAGATGCAGTATTAGACATTCGAGACTGTGTAAATACAACTTTATTTTATATGACAACAAACGTTTAGATTAATAACTGTATCGTACAAAATATGTTAACCCTGTGTACAGGAAGGTATTTAGAAAAACTGTTAATGTAAATTTTATTGTCATTATTATTATTATTATTATTATTATTATTATTATTATTATTATTATTATTATTATTATTATAAGAAATATTTTAACTGTTTACTCCATTTTAATTTATTTCTGTTGATCTCTTGATTTTATTAATATATTATTTATTTATTTATTTATTTATTTATTTATTTGTTTGTTTGTTTGTTTATTTTATATACTAGTATATAAAATATATATATATATGTATAAATAAATGGATAATAAATAATAATATATATACATATATATATATATATATATATTATTTGTTACTATTACCATCATCATCGTTATCTGGAGTCTTTCATATTAAATTTAAATCTATTAAATTTCGTTTATTATTATTATTATTATTATTATTATTATTATTATTATTATTATTATTATTATTATTATTACTGATGATTTTTTATATAATTTGTTTTTCTTTTTTATATTTTAAAATATTTTTTATTTATTATGTTTTATCACTAATATGCTATATCAAAAAGAATAATAATAAGAAAAACAACTGATAATAATAATAACAATAATAATAATAATAATAATAATAATAATAATAATAATAATAATAATTAAATACAGTAAAAACAAAAAAAATTTGGACTGACAACAAAAATAACAACCTAGAACTTAAAACGATAAGTAAATAAATATAAATATAAATTTAAATAAATAAATAAATAAATAAATAAATAAATAAATAAATAAATAAATATCAAATAAATAAATAAATAAATAAATAAATAAATAAATAAATAAAACAAAGCATAATTAAATATAACAGGAAAAAAAATGAAAACACGGTAACGCGTACGTTCAAATAAATAAATACATTAGAGTTCGCGTGTAAAACTGAAATAAAACGCAGATTAATTATTAATTTAAAGCAACACGACAGCGCGTTACGCGAACCGCTTATTTCCAAATCCCGTTGTTTTTTCAACATAAATATGTAATGTTCGGCGTGGCGGCAAATCTGCACGTCACGGTTTAGAAAACATATTCTGAAATCTTTGCAGCCAGGATTAAAAGATAATTAAAAATTATTAAAAATTATTACAGTTAAGAGTTCTTTATTTTTCACACTCTGTTCGTTTTATTACTTTTATTCTAAAAATGAAATAAAGTTGTATTGTTAAAACTGTATTGTTATTTATACTGAAAACTACTGGAAGGATTAAAACTATAAATGGATTAGTTACGTCTGATTTGTATACAAATGAGGCGTGCGAATATTGTTGTGAAATTTATACATGAACGCTGGTATCAAGTTTCCATATTTCTTCTTTTTTTTTTTTCATTGTTATTATTATTCTTTTTTTAATAACCTGTAAAATACAGCAATTAATTAATTAATTAATATAATAAATTATGAGTAAACTATTCTATATTTACTAGAAAAATGTGTAATATTTATCAAATGTTTATCAATGTTTATACAAAATTTCATCTGATTATTTTTATTTTTATCATCATCATCATTTTAGTTTTCTTTTTATTATTTAGGTGGGGTTTTTTTTTAATTATATATATATTACATTTTTAATATTTTCTTTTTTATTATTTTTAATAGTTTTTTTTTTTATTGTTTTGTTTTTCAAAAATTTCAGATCATTTGAAAATTGTAATCATTTTTCACATGAAATGTTTCTTCAGTTTCTTATTATTATTATTTTCATTCAATAATTATTATTTCATTTCATTATTATGTTTTTCATTTTATGTTGTTCCTTTTCCTCGTGTAATAGAGTTGTTGTTTTCCTTTTCATCATCATTATTTAATCGTTTGTATTTTTTTTTTTAATTTAATTTTTTTTTTTTTTTTTTGTGTGTGTTTTTCGTTCTCTTGATAATGTCCCGTAGATTTTTATTTTATTATATATTTTTTTTTAATTTTATTTATCTGATAATTTAAGAATTTAAACATAAAAAAAAATTAAAATAAAATAAATAAACAAACAAACAGAAAAAAGAAAAGGAAAAAGAAGTTGAATAAAAACATTAATAGAAATTACGATTTAAAACAAGAAGAAGAAAAAAGTGGTATCGCTATTAAACAGTGGAACATTCGGAAGGGCTAAATGAAAGTGACACGCAATGAAATAGACAACTGCTCATTTCAGGCGGCGGCTTCTTATTAGTCTCAGCGCTAACTGTCAACTGGTGAAATATACATGACGGCACGCCGACTTTCTCTCGCTTGCACGGTGTATTTTAAAAGCTGGCGGCTCCCCCGGGCTTTCCCTTGTCACCCCTAAACTCTACAGCTCGGCGAACGAAAAATCAGAAACCCGGAAATTGCCAGCCAATGTAAACATGGCCGGACCCCAGGGGACTGAAATGACACCTGGGCTAAAACATTTGATTCCGCTGAAACGCGGTGGTGAAAATAACACTAGAATGTCGTTTGACTTTGCTGGAATGTTTAGTTGTAGATTTGACGATTAGGTACACAGACCAGCTGGCCCAGGTTTTCGTGGTAAAACACAAAAATAAAAATAGTAAAAATAAAAATGTTGTAGCTGCGGCTAGAAAGCTGTTGTTTCTACTAATAATGATCATGTTGATGACGAAGACAACAACTACAACTACAGACATAACAATAATAATACAAATACAATTAATAATGATAATAACAACAGTAACAACAACAACACCAACAATAATAATATAAAACGTAAACAGCTGCTCTGTGTACACGTATAGATGAATCAAGTGTGAAATTTGGATCCAAAAAATTCATTTCTAAATTAGTCTAACGAAAACTTAAAGCACTGGACAGCAATTCCACTGACACTAATGATCTCTCTCTCTCTCTCTCTCTCTCTCTCTCTCTCTCTCTCTCTCTCTCTCTCTCTCTCTCTCTCTCTCTCTATATATATATATATATATATATATATATCTCAGTCTCTGTCTCTCTATGTTTTCTGCATCGTCATCAGATTTATGATTACAATTACAACTATACAATACACAACCGCACAATCAACACCATTATCATCACAGGCGTAAACACCACAACAACCACCTTGATCGTCATCATCGCCAACCCTTTGTCATCAGTACACCACCACCATCTCTTCACCAAACTATCGTCAACCACCATCAACACCACCATCACCACATCCACCACTGACACACAACCACAACCAGACCAACCATTCCTAGCACCCCATTCCTAGTGTTATTAGTTTTCTGTTACCAAGAGAGTTTAACTAGTTTGTACAGCTGTTCACTCTATGCTTTCCATACTTTCAAAAAATAAAAATAAAATTCTTAAAAATACGGCTAATTATGTTTCCCATGGATGACGTCATGACGATGCAGTGCCGTGTCTACCGCAGCGTGTTGCACCTGCACTTCGCGCGTTACTCTATCCGCGTACGTCAGCCAGGAACGAAATGGAAAGAAATTCCCGGCCGAGATGTTTCTATTTCCGAACGCTTTTTCTCAGAACAAATATTCACGAAAAACTTCCAAGCAGAGCGCGTTACAAAAAGAAGCAGAAGTGGTGGGTGAATTTGAAGAAGAAGAAGAAGAAGAAAAAAAAAAAATCAAAAAAAAATTAGAAAAAAAAAATCACGAGAAATGGGGCTTGTTATTTGCAGCTGTGCGCTTGTCAGAATTAAACTTGACAGAGAAGTCGGGGCTTAAAAAAAAAAAAAAAAAAAAAATTCTTTCAAAATGTTTCGCCCGCGTTTTCGCACCTGTGGGCTTTTAATTTACCTATCTACAAGCTATGACGGACGGACGATAGTGACACCTTTTAACGAACACAGATGGAAGAGATATGGGCGAAGAGTGATGTATTTATTTGTTTGTTATTTATCTGTTTACGCATCCAATTGGGCTCTGCCTAGCACAACAGCTGAATCTGTCTTTGAAAAGCGCTTTGAACGTCCAAACTGCAGCATAATTGGCGAGCTTGTGAGGAATTCTCCAAACGTTTTGTGTCGTAATTGATGCGAAATGTAAATGGATGGTTCTAAAAAGAAGCGACCAGGAAATTATGTCTTTCTTCATATTACAGAGTTTTGTAAAACATATGATTATTTTTTTTTTTTTTTTTTTTTTTAACGTTTTCTGAATTTTCTTACGTTTAATTATTTATTTTTTATTTATTTTTTGTATTTCTTTATTTTTAATTAACATTATTTTTTTGTTCTTTGTTCGTCATTTTGTTAATATATATTTGTTATTTAATTACACAATTTTTCTAGACTTTTGCATGTTCTAAAATTCCCTTTCTTCTTCTTCTTTTTTTTTTTTTTTATCAATTCCTCTTTTCAAATCTCGCTTTTTATTTCCTCTTTTATTTCCCTTTTCCTTCTCCTTTATCTTCAGTTTTTATTTTTGTTCTGGTGTTACTATAAAATTCTGTGATATATGTTGAATTGTTTACATGTGGATACACATACGTCCGTTCATGCATTTGCGTTTAGGTACGAATGAATGTACGTGCTTATGAATAACGTGTTGGTGTATTCGAATACAAAGATATCAACGTTCTACTTGTGAATGTTTTCTTCTGCTACACAAAGTAGAAATTTACCATGTCACAGACCGTGCTAAATGAATTCATTAAACAAATTATAATTTGTAATTTATTATTTTTCTTCTACTCCGTTAATTTCAATTACACTAGTAAACCATATCACTGGATCTTTTGATAAGAACGAAACTATTTCTTTTTTTTTTAAATTTGTTTTAATGAGCTAGAAACCAAAAGAAAGAAGTAGAGTGGGGAAAAAAAAAATCATCTTTATTTCAAGCGCTTCAACAACCCATGATATAATACTGCGATGTCGTATCACTCAGCTAAATGTACCCCCAGCGGAGTTTGGTAATTATTTTATAAACTGCCGTCACGCTCTGTCGCTGTTCAATACACTCTACAGGTGACGAGCGGGGTTTGTTTCGGGGGAGGTGGTCGGGGAGGGGAAATGGTTGTTGGGTGTTAAATAAAAAGCTGGACGGTGATAATGGTGATGATTAATGGCGTGGGTGCATTATCGGCACGCGCATGGACGATTTGACTGAAATCATGTGTCGCAGGGTGGCGCTGAGTAGGAATTAGGTTTGTGGGGGATAGAAAGATTTAAAAATGGCGAGAGTATTTTTGTGTTTCATAGTTCATTAATCTTCGTGCACATATCCGTCATTAAGAATGTTCAGACTCCGCGTTCTCCCAGTGCAGCGGGGGAAAAGCGCAGTAAGGGACGTATCAAAAATCATTAGTGGGAGGGGTCAGCGGTGAGCGGTTTTTAATCCTGACGCACATGGAAATTAAATTAAGTGTTGAGAACAGCACTCAGTTAATTAGCCTTTTATTACTCCTCGCCTTTTGAATATTCATAACCCTGGTTATTACCTTTGTAGAACCGTTAAAATCAATGTCAGTGTCGCCAGGGTGAAAAAAACATCGAAAGCTGCATAATTGTTGTTTGAGTTTATAGTTAAACTGTACGCTGTTTTCTGCGAAAATACAATAATTGAAAGACGTAAACTTTTAAGCGATTATTTGATTCATTATAGCGTCCAGTCTGAGATGATTACAAAGTATCAGAGTAAATAAAAGTACTAATAATCAATAGAGCAATAGCAATAATGATGATGATGATGATGAAAATGATAACATTAGTGAAAAAAACAGTAAAAACAACAACACAAAGGACAGTAATAAATTATAATAACAACAACAAAAATAACAACAATAATAATAACAAGAACACCAACAACAGTAACAATAACAACGACAACAACAACAACAACAAGAACAACAACAGCAACAATAAAAAAGACCACAACAACAATAATATTAATAATTATAATAATAATAATTCAATGACTAACACAGTCTTAAGAATTATACAGATGTTGTTGTTACACAATATTCCTTTTGTCTACAGTTCTACGTAGAACATTATTTTATTTATTTATTTATTTTAAAAAACAAATTATACTAGTTATTTAATGAATATTCATGTATTTACATTATAGTATCTAAAAGCCGTTACTAATAATCATTATAATGGTAGCGTGATCGTCACCATAACAACAAAAAAAACCATCTGAAGGAAAGTCTCTCTCTCTCTCTCTCTCTCTCTCTCTCTCTCTCTCTCTCTCTCTCTCTCTCTCTCTCTCTCTCTCTCTCTATATATATATATATATATATATATATATATATATATATATATATATATACATACATACATACATACATACATATATATACATCTATCTATCTATCTATCTATCTATCTATCTATCTATCTATCTATCCATTGTATTTTAAATTTATTATAACCTAATTTAGTTTATTTCCAAAGTTTTAATCATGATTACTAAGCGCCACCATAGCTCAGTGGTTAGAGCACTGGTCTTGTAAACCAGGGGTCGTGAGTTCGATTCTCACTGGTGGCTGCTAGTCAACATTTTTCTCTATATTTTATTAGATTTCAGGAACGGAAATTCTTAATTCATTCACTCAAACAAAGATAAATAGTACTCTGTTTAATAAAATAATAACAATAGTGACGGCTATAATCATCATAATTAAGCATAAATTATATAACGTCTTGTTACTGTTAAAGAAAACTTTAATACAAATGATAAATACTTAACACACACTTTTTCCTGGTACCACTAACTGAAAAACGTCAAAGACGTGACGTCATTCAACTGTTACTGTAACGTCAAAACATTGTTGACGTCATTAAGATTTTCTTAGCCCACGTTAGCAGATTCTAGATATAAATAAATAAATTATCTTGATTATTATTATAATTTAATAATCTTAACAACAGCCACAACAACAACAGCAACAGTAACAGTACCACCACCACCACCAATAATAATAATAATAATAATAATAATAATAATAATAATAATAATAATAATAATGACAAAAAGAAAGAAAATATAAAGAAGTTATGAACGAATAATTTAAAGATTGAAATAAAAAAGATGAATGATAAGATTAGAAAAAAAGGAATGAGAGAAAAAGAGGATGCTAAGAAATAAAAAGAAAGAACGAACAAATAAATGATGAATGAATAACTGAATAATGAACGAAGAAGCGGACCAATCAAAAATACGAACAAGACCCATTTGCCTGGAACAATCAAGAGTTTGTAAAACGGAGCTGCGTAATGTAAAATCAGACAAAACGAAATAAAACAATTAAATTTACATTACATTTCTACAGATTTTATTTTGAAAAGCCACTCCTTCGTGTTTTGTCGATAATTTAACAATCTTTTTTTTTTTTAAACACGGCTTCCATTTTAAAAAAGGGAGAGAGAGAGACGAATTGTGACAATAAACTTAATGTGCCAAAGCTTTTGGACATTTTAAACCGATTAATATGGGCCCAAGTTTCAATTTCCACAGCAAAGAAACGTGTTGCCTTAACAACGGTATCATTTCACCAAATGGTTTTGTTTTTCTTTCCGTTTCAACACAACTCTCTCCTTTTTAAATTTAATAAACACCAAGACCACCCATCGCCTCGTTTTCTTCTAATTTCTCCCCCCACGTTCGTTTTTTTTTTCTCCCCTCGATGGTCACGTGGCCTGCAGCTAAATTAGCGCCACCTGTTGCAGAATTGTCACCGAGCAGTTTGATTGGATAATTATAAACAACCGACTCTTCTGGGTCACGTGATGTTAAATTAAGAAGTTATTGTTATATTGGCTGGCCCATTGGTTGATACTGTGCTGTCATATTTAAATAAATTTATTTATTTATTTATTTATTTATTTATAAAATATTTTATGCGTTTTACACGCATAAATTATTGCTTTGTTTTGTGTGGTTCCAGCTCGCATAGCGATTATTAAGTTGGTATGCTAGGTCGAGTTTTTGAAATTTCTTCTCGCATTCAGAAAATACCAGATATTTTGATAAACTGCCAACGTGTTTCCAGAACCAGTATGATGTATGTCGGCCGAGGAAAAAAAAGATTATAGCAGAAAACATTATACGTTCATACTCGCCTTTATCACTAACCAAACTTTACAACATGAGCTCTGTGAATATAAAAATTGTGTTAGTGGAAAACTTAATTCACACTGAGAATAAAATTATATTCTTATGTCCAATCGAAAAAATCCCACCAAAACCCCACAAGATATGGTAAATGAATAAAACAAAGAAGAAGAAGATGAATAAAATAAAAATACTCAGTAAAATTCAAACTGAAAATAAAATTATATTCTTTGTCCAATAGAAAGAATAAAAAAAAATTATATATATATATATTTATAAAACAATGAAGAAGAAAAAGAAGACGAAGAAGACGAAGAAATAAATAAATATACTCAATAAAAATTCAGAAAAAAACCCTGAAAAGAAACAAAAAAAAAACCCCACAAAAAACAAACAACAACAACAACAATAAGAGTAATAGTAGTAGTAGTGGTAATGATAATAATAGTAAGAGTAATAGTAGTAGTAGTGGTACCAGTAGTAGTAGTGGTACCAGTAGCAGCAGTATTGGCAGTAGTCGTACTAATAAATTATTAATTAATTAATAAATAGAACTTAATCCTTTTGTACAAAAGATCCTTATTTCTGCAAACTGAAGTAAAAATATGTGTTTTAAGATTGCCCATTTTTTTCTGAAATTTAATCAAATGCATTTTAGTTTTTACAAAATTAGCTTCCGAAGATGGAGATAGAGTTCTAACCAAAACATTCTATTTTTTCAATATTTAATGAAATATGTGATTTTTAAATCTTCACATAAGAATGAACTGTCACACTTCAGTAGTTTTACTATATAAGAGATATAAGCAAAGACACTAGTTTTTATATATCACCTAATGAACAGAATTAATATCACACTTACAATTATAATTTATACTACCACTATTACCACTAATATAACTATTACTACTACTGCTTCTATTACCACTACTACTACTCCTACTATTACTACTACTACTACTACTACTACTACTACTACGACTGCTTATGACTACTATTACCACTACTCCAGCTACTATTAAATGTTAAACTACGTTATTCTTACAACAACGACTGTTACTCAGCTGTTATTACAACTAATATCAGTACTAACATACACACTACTACTGTTACACAAGGACTCAAAGGTAATAATGATGACAAAGCATACAGAAAACACATTGATGATCATAATGATGATGATGACGACGACGATGATGAGACAGTAATGAAGACTGTGTGTCATAGATGAATAAGTACACCACTCCTTTACACAGTTATATTACAATTACCCTGCATTATATTGAAGCGTATTTATGCCTCGGGGCAAAAAATTAAAAAAGGAAAAAAAAAATAACTAAAAAAACTCCACCTAAAAATCTAAATATTAAATTTATCTTTTACATCTTCACACAGGACCCCTACACTCTCACTCACCATAAACGTGCACGTGCTATCAACAAAAAAAAAAAAAAAAAAAAAAAAAAAAAAAAAAAAGAGAAAAAAACGGAGGAAAGAAAAGAAGAAAGAAGAAAACTTCAAGAGAACATCAAATGAGAACTTCAGGAGTGTTGAGTTTCGTTTCTTCGGGGGAGGAGTGTAGAATTAATGAGGTCAGATTACGATAACAAAGGATGATGTCGGAACACACATATTTATATTGGTGCGATCTTACTAAGCAACGCATTGCATCAATTTGTAGCTTTAGATAATCTCACTTGTTGGATATCAAATCGAATTATCTATATTATCATTATCATTATTACAGCTGTTTTTCTTGTCGTCATCATTATAAAAATTCTATTGGTTTAACCAAATTTCTTATCCATGCTTATTTTTTATTTATTTATTTATTTATATTTAGAAATTTTAATTTTTTTCAGAAGAAAACGGTCTTGCTACAAGTTGTGTTATTAAAGCTGCTGATTAGTCCACATCCTTTTCCAGTCAGAGTTCAAGAAATGGTTTGTCAACGCTTATAATTTGTCCTTCCCTTTCCATGGCAAGGTGTAAATTGAAAAATCTGTTATTGTTTAGTTTTGGTAACAGTAACTTATTCTGTGACGTCATAGTCTTTAACGGCTCAGTGTCATTATTGTACGTAAACTACAAAAAAGTATTACATCCAATGCCAAATTAATAATCGTTAATAACGATACATGTCATTAAACAAACGTTCATTCTTTCATTCAGTTGCAGCAAGCTGTTACGGAAAATCGCCCAGTGTGAAGGCCGCTTTATAAACATTATGGCGTAGATGTGACATGACGACACGGCGATCAGGGCGCGAAACAACTCGACTGTGGATGGATGCTGTGGCGCGATTGTTGTCGCCGTTGTCGTGAGGTTTTTGTCAACGCTGAATAGGCAACAGGATTTCGAGTCGTAGCGAATGTGTGTGGCGAGACCTGTGTATTAATTTAATAGTAATTCATCAAGCCTGTCTCTCTGTCACTTCTCATCCTTTTGACATCACACAATTTGATATTTTACCATTCAGCTGGTATTAAACTTGTACGTGATATAAATTATGAAGGTTTTTATTTTACGAAAAGGGTTTCGCTTGAGCGACATCAATTCGTCTGGTTATATTAATCAATAATTTTTTTTTTTTTAAAAGGTAGTCAGAGAGAGAGAGAGAGAGAGAGAGAGAGAGAGAGAGAGAGAGAGAGAGAGAGAGAGAGAGAGAGAGAGAGAGAGAGAGAGAGAGAGAGAGAGAGAGAGATTTAAGGAAGGAAGTTCATAAACATTAGCAGCATTTTCAGTAACAACAACTACTATTCCTTAAGTACTGCTGTCAGGAACCATTTTAATACTAGTAACCTGAAGTCATAGTAGAAGTGGTGGCTGTAGTGATAGTAGTAGTAACAGTAGTAACAGGAGGAGCAGTAGCAGAACAAGAACAGAAGCAATAGTAGTACTACTGTATTAGTTTTAATAGTAGCGGTAGCAGTAGCAAGAGCAGTAGCAGTCGTAGTAGTAATAGTAATATGGAACTAGAGTACTAGTAGTAGAACTTGTGATAGTAGTTTCAATAGTAATTAAATCAGTAGTGGTTGCACTAGAAGAAGTAGACAAATACATAAATATAATCTGCAACTAAACAAAATCTTGTTCTGCTTTTTTTTCTTTTTTTTTTTTCTTTTTTTCCCTTGTTTTGTTTTTTGATAGAGATACGCATAATTTACAGATACTAAAAATGTATCCTTTTCTTCTTTCTTTCTTTCTTTTTTTTTTTAATTTTTTTTGGACGATCCTTTATGAGATGAACACCGCTTTGAAACATTTCTTTTTTCCTTATTCCTTTTTTTAAATTTTTTTTCTTTTGTTTTCTTTTGTTTTTAATAGCGAATAAAAACGTCAATCCGCTTCACGTAACAGCGCTTTTCACAGTGAACGTTACCAGCCCCGCGCACCCTGCACGAGTCAAGAATAATATACCAACCGTGACTGACATTATGAAATATTATCTCCCTTGTGAGAACTCTTCTCCGAACAAAAATCAACAGATGGTTTGCCGAATATAATAGCGACCTGAATGAATTATCGTGCACGCATCGCCTGGCACTGCGGTAGTTGAGCGGAATTTAATGAAGTCATTCAAAGCTGGCAAGTTTCCCGATAATAAAAAGAGTTACGTGCTACCCAATACTAATGAAAAATTTCACAGGGAATAAATTAAACTTTACACCGTTTAATTGTGCATCAGACATAGTGATTTTCGACAAGGCGAAGACTATATTAGCCTTTCTGTTATTGGTAGGCGTGTGTACATTTCCTAAACTAGATGGATGGACTTTCATCCACACCGTCGTTTATTTCATTTCACTGCTTTTATAATCCATACATGCTACGTTTTGTTTCCTTATTTTTATTATTATTAATTTTTTATTTTAAAATTTCTATCACATGAAATCTGATAATCCCTGCGATTCAGGAGAATGATTAATTATTAAAAGTTAAATTTTTCATTCAGTCGTTGATTCGCTAGGTCATTCAATGATTTGTTTTAAAATTGTTTTATTACACTGAATTTTATTTTAGTTTAGTTTAGTTTAGTTTAGTTTATTATTATTATTATTTTTTATTTTTATTTTTTTTATTCTGTTTTATTTTATTTTATTATGAACGCCATGATGTTTGTCAGGATTATCAGCAGTGTGATTAGCCTGATTATCATAATGCTATTCATCATCATCATTATTTTCACCAACACTATCATCATAAGTCAGAGAGTAATTATTGTGTAACCCAGTATGGATGAATATCATTGCCTAGGGAAGGCAAATCAGATTGCGTGCCACGTGACAGCAAAACAGGACATTTAACATCCGGGTTATTTGCATACCTCGTGTCCACTGTGTGACACCGGGTGACAGCAAAAGGTGGACAGGACCACTAAATAGGGCCAAGAGCGGAAAAGCAACATCAAAAGGCGGAATTTAACTGACAGCCGTGTTTCTGCCTGTCAGGAAAGCATTAGTGAAAACGTCCGACATCCGGGCTTTATCGCATGTCGAACAATAACGGAAATTGACGAATGCATAATAATTGATTACTCGCTTTAGCGATACATTTTGGTAAATTGTGCGCTAATGGTTACGCCATTTATTACCCAGAAGACTATATTCTATAGAAATTACTGAAGTGCTCAGATGTACCTCCCGTGGATCTTACCAAATAGGAAACTAGGCTGACAGTCTGGGAAAAGTAAAAGTGTTACGAATATAGCTGCTATTTTTCTCATATATTGTGCTCTGTTAATCTTGATGTTCCCGTCTTTAACTTTTGTTCTTTTTGAGTGCCATCATTTTAGTTAATACGACCATTATTAAAGTCAAAAAAAGTATCTCAAATCTGCAGCCATAAGAAGGTTCAAGAATTTCTCCTTGTTACGTAATCCAGGAGCTTTGTGTGGTCCCATTTAACTAATGGATGGCAGCTTAAACTAGGATTCGATTCTCTTTACAATTACTAGAAAAAGCCATTGAATAAGACAACACAATAATGAGTTAGATATCATTATTATGACCAAATATATTCTTACCTGCAACTGGAACAAGTTAAGTTATGACCAAGACACGTGGTCATAACTGGGGGGAGAGAGAGAGAGAGAGAGAGAGAGAGAGAGAGAGAGAGAGAGAGAGAGAGAGAGAGAGAGAGAGATTTTATTAATCAGATACAAAACATTTACGGAAGGTAATGGTGTGCAGGGAAGTGAAATGATACCAACCACGCCTACTAAGAACAAGAGGAGGTTTAAAAGTAAACAATCTAGCTGATGATTGACAGAAAACCAGCAGGACCGTCCATTCTTCCTTTCATCTCTTGTTTCGTCTCTTTCTTCTCGCTGACCATTCGACATGACACGTAACAAGACCCCCACCTCTCCTTTCCATTCCGAAGAGGGACGATCAGCAGCTGTCGGTGGATTTCGTTACTGGCCGCCGACTTCGGAGACAGCCGGACGACAGAATACAAAAAGCCCCGTCAGGCCGTGTCAGAGAACTGGAAAGGACGTGGAGTGACGCTTGTCTGAGCCGACGTGTTTGTGAAACCGTCCGAAATGGTTTTCGAAAGAGAAGATCGGAACATTTTTATTTTATCTGTCAGATGTCAGTTCTTGATGTTCCAGAGATTATGTCGACTGAAAACACTGTCTAAAATAAATTTGATAACATAAAATAAAAAATAAAATAATCTGAAAGACTTTATTCTTGAAATTCTATTTTATATATTTATTTATTTATAAAAATGTTTAAGCTTTGAAAGTTTTTATTATTATTTTTATTATTATTATTATTATTATTATTATTATTTGTTTGCTTTCAGTGTTATTACTGCTAGGTCTCTATTTTCCGAAATTATTTCCTTTAAATTGATGAAGATGAATGTAAATTAATTAATTAATTAACTAATTAAACAAGAAAGCTCTTTAATCAAAAATTGGCTTGTTAATTCTAACTTGCTTCCAGCTAAAGCACGTGAAGACGTGTTTTGATATTTAAACAAAACAAGATGATGATACGCTTGAAAGTGATGCGTCTTATCGTAACATAAAATAATTATAACCTTTAAGGTTATTAAAAACATTACTACTGAAGAATAACGTCTGTTTTCAAGTAGACTGGATAGAATGCTGACTCAGAGTGGTAATACTGTGTGCATATCTAGTCAGTTGGCGTTTCACGAAACAACACGTTTAAAGTTTTGTATTTAAATATATTGAATCTGTGTTTGTTAAGCTAGTCAGCAGTAGCAAAAGAAATATGACAGATCCTAAAATAAAAGTTAAGTTAATAAATAAATGAATAATAATGATGATAATGATAATGATAATGATAATGATAATGATAATGATAATAATAATAATAATAACGACATCAGTATATACAATGAATAAGTATAATTAGTTAATAATATCAATAACTCTAAAAGACAACAAAATGGTTACAACTTTTAAAGCGTAGTGTAATGGTGTTATTCTCCATGTACCTTCCTTAGATCTGGGACTAGAACAATTAAATAATATAATACATATTTCTTTTTAGATAGTGTTCAGTATTAAAGAAAAATCTAATACGAAACTAAAGATCAGCGTGCCTTTATTCAGTTCAGTGATTCAAATATGTCCAACGCCTACAATTAATGAAGTATTTATGAAGCTTATCTTGGTAAAACTTCAAAGTGTTCCTTTATCGGAATTTTAATCTTAATGTGTAGATCAGTGTTCGTTTCAGATGGCCAGAGATAAAAGTGGGAATACAGGATAGGGTACAAGAAGTGATAAATATGTTGTCTGGTTTTCGTGTTATATGTAACTGCATAGAGGCTATTACGTAATGTTCAAATATTCTGAAAACTAGTCTTCTACTGAGAGCAAGTAATAGATTTGTCGATTGATAGATAGTATTAGCTTAGTAGCAGTACTAGTAGATAGCTATACTAGTACTTGCAGAAGCAGTAGTAGTAACCGCAGTTATAGTAGCGAAAGTAACATCAGAAGTAACCATAGGTTACTAGCAACGAATGTTAGTAGTGTAGTAGTAGTAGTAGTAGTTGTTGTTGTTGTTGTTTTTGTTTGTTCTTGCTTATACAGAATATACAAGAATATAACAGGATAGTCATAGTAGTTGTAGAAGTGTGTGTTTTTTTTGTTGTTAAATACTTGTGTTAGTAACATTACTAACAACGTAGTTGTAGCTGTTGTCGTGTGTACAACAATATCTGCATCAGCATCAGTATATTTTTAACTGCACTTTCAGCTTCAGAATACAAAAATGGGACGACAGAAGAAAAAATACCTTATTACTTTTTGTATTATTATTATTTATTTTATATTTCATTTTTTTCATTTTTTACTTTATTATTATTATTATTATTATTATTATTATTATTATTATTATTATTATTATTATTATTATTATTATTACATCCGGCATTGTTGTCTGCCGTTCTGTTTTAGCAGGCAGACATTATTTATCACAGCCGCTCTGCATTTTCACTTTAAATTATATTTCATACAGCGGCTGTCGTTACAAAGCACTGATAAAACGTTAACAAACGACGTAAAACGTGACTCTTTATGTCGCAGAGCCCAAACAATGACCGGAGACACACAAAAGGTTGCATTTTCGCATTAATTACGCAGGCCACGACCATTAGAAGGCTTTATTAAATGGTTAACGAGAACTGACATCTATTGCACAGAATTATTCGCATCTCTATCTTTGGGGGTCAGTGCTCTGGAGTTTGGTTATTTATTTAGCGGTTAGTAATTAATTAGATTATGGATTTTTCTTTTAAAGTTGTCATGTACGTTCTAGTTCATATTAAACACGTGTATCTGCAATATGTAGCGATGACGTATCGGGAGTTCGTTACTGATATTTGTGTCACCCCGTGATATCATTAACTCCTATGTAGACTGTGGCTTGGTTCGTGTTCTTTAACTTTTTGTTTTCCTTCTTCTCCTTCTTCTTCTTCTTCTTCTTCTTCTTCTTCTTCTCCTTCGTCGTCGTCGTCGTCGTCGTATTATTATTATTATTTATTTATTTATCTTTATATGTCTGATTTTCTAATTGATGTGTATTTAATTATTTTTTTTCCGGTTCCCATTTTGTCTTTCTCTGTTTCTCTATATATTTCTTTCCTAATGTGTGTGTGTGTGTGTGTGTGTGTGAAACATTGAACATATGGATCCATATTCAAACGTTACTTGTATAATTTACATGATTGAAATAGATTTATGAACAAAATACACACAAACACACCCACTTTCCCACCCACACAAACACACAAACACACACACACACACACACACACACACACACAAATGTATACATGTATTTGAAGTGTACATACATTTTATTTTTATTTATTATTATTTATTATTATTATTATTATTATTATTATTATTATTATTATTATTATTATTATTATTATTATTATTATTATTATTATTATTTCTGCTATTGTTATTGTTTTTATTGTATTTTAGATTTTATTATTATTTCATTTTTCTTAATCATTTAATATATAAATTTTAAATTCACTACAATAACAAATGATAATTTATTATTAGCATAAACTATATTTTTCCATATAAAGCAAGGAACAATGGTGTTGTCCATTCTACCGTGTCCAGAACGCTTCGCATTTCAGCCATTAATTTTACTTTTAATTAATTCTGTCGAATAATTATGTTGTAAAAGTGATATAGTGTTATTGATATGGATTTTACTGAAATGTATTTTTCTCTATTCATGCTGGATTTTGTTCCCTGTTTTTTGCAATATTTTTCATTGTTCCTGTTATTGTTCTTATTGTTGTTGTCTTTGTTGTTGTTTTTAGCTTGCTCTTGTTGTTATTCGTCGTCTTCTTCTTCATACTGTCATCATCATCATTGTTATTGTTGTTGTTGTCATATTTCATTATGACAGCAATAGTAATTGTAATAGGTACTAGTTTTGGCAACATTAGCAGTGGACAGAGGTATTTGTAGCAGTAGTAATAGAGGTGGCAATAGCAACAACAGTAGTAGCAGTAACAGCTGAACATATTGCTGTAGTTGTTTTTGTCACAGTGGTAGTTGTACTGTTATCACCATTGCAGTAAATAACATAATTTGTTTCAAATTACAGGCCATAAAGAAGAAGAAGAAGAAGAAGAAGAAGAAGAAGAAGAAGAAGAAGAAGAAGAAAGAAAAAAAGAAAAAGGAAACCTCCAAAATCTAAATTTTAAGATATACAAAATAAAACGGTACCCATATCTTCAAGTTCAGACTTCAAAGGGGAATTCTGATCCCCTCATATTTCCAATTACGTCAACCAACAATTTTTTCTTCTTGTTTTTAATCAAATTTACCTACATCAGATAATATATATAAAATTTTCCTTTTTTTTTTTTACCCTCCCAGTGTGATACAAAATTTGCAGTTTATAAACACGATTAGCTGTCTGCTTGTATCACGTGATGCTCTGAGAGAGAAATGGTATTCCAATTCTCGCTCTTAAAGTTCTTAAGATCGAATTGTTAAGATAGCGCAACCCGCGGAAACATTTCGCTGTGGGACGCCCCTTGTGAAACACCTCGATCTACGTGACGGCGCAGTAAACAAATTGATAAGTGATAAACAAATTACGCGCCATCGCACGGCACGTTTACCACGGCTTATCATCATCCATTACATAAAAGGCTCAGAAGCCATGATTCAGAAGCGCCACCTGCGGCGATCGAGTTAAGGGGCGATAACACGCCTCGAGCCTGATAATTGAAAATATATTGCCTGTCGTGAAATGAAACGTAAGCGGTAGCACGCGCATGTAAATAAAATTTATTCCTTCTTCTTTATTGTAATCATTCACAGGTGTGTTGTTTTAGTTTATTTACTGATAAATCTTTTTATGATAAAAGGAAACTTTTCGTTCGCATTCGTGGGTTTATGTAATATAGTAATATTATTTATTTTGTTGGTTATTGCTTTTCAGACGTTCGTTGACATATGTACATGTAATTATAATTTACATTCAAGTTTCATTGTGTGTCTGGGATTTGAAGTTAAAGGTGGGGAGCTCTGTGTATCGTTGTCATTTTGTCGTTGACGTTGTTTTCATGATGGTAACGTATAACAGTAAGTATGTTTTGTGGACGTCTTTGTTTTAATAGCATTATTTTAAATTTATTTATTTATTTACTTTTACTTTTTTGTTCAGTATCATAATTATAATTTTATTTTTATTTTTATTTAGAGCCATAAATCAATATTATTTCTTCTTCTTTTTCTTTATTATTATATTATCATCATCATCATCATTATTATTTACTCATGGAATATAAATACTTTATAATTATGAGAACTATCCTTCAACCACGGGAGCGGGATCCAGATGTCTTTCAGTCATAAACATTCTTCATGTAAAACAATATTATACATGACTGTATGTCCTTGTGTGCGTGTGTGCGACTGATACAGAGAAGCGATCTCAAAACCTTTCGTTTTTGAATGTCTGATCACTAATACAGAAAAAGCTGTATATACAAAAACTGTAATAAACATTAGCAGCGGCCACTTATAAACGATTCCACGACCCGTTGTGTATCCTGATTTGACCACTGCCCCATTAAAAACAGTTAAAGAAACTCCGTGTTGAATTTACTTCAAGTGTTAATAACGCCAAAATTCCGATTATTGACGGAAACGTTATACCCTTTTACAATAATCAAAATGGGCAAAACTGTCAGAACTTAAAGTGCTCAGTGTTAATTGGAGTCCAGCGCCCCCTGGTGGGTTGTAACACCCTCAGCTGCTGCTGCCATATTGAAATTGTTTTGTAGACCTTTCTTATCTCCCACCTTGAGGAACAGGTGCACCGCAGCGAATCTGCGCTGTTTGTCATACGAAACTTGCGTGAGGTCGAGAGAAAAAGTGGCAACCAAATACCGTTAAAGACCGTTAGTTTTCTGACGGGTAAAGAAAGACCCTCTTTTTAAAGCCTTGGTCAAGCTATGATGCGATTAACAAGACGTATATACGCGTGATAGGCTTGAAACACGATAGTTTAAGACGTTTTAGTGAAAACCAGAGATCTCTGGAAGAGCTGGAGAGACGGAAAGGAGGAAGAGGAGAAAAGAAAAAAAGTATTTCACATGAAATGAAGCCAGACTAACTGATTTTGCCACCTGTTGTAGAAATGTCCAGTTTGTTAAAGTTTCTCACAGTTAAAGGTTTTCACTGAAATGTGTTTCTTCAAGTATAAAGAGTTTCGGTTTTATTTTGATGTCATTTGGTTTGGGGTTTTCTAAAACTGTTTCATATTAGGCTGTATAATGCGTATTTTATTTTATTTTATTTATCAAATTTCCAAAAATCCATTTTTATTTTAATTATTTTACTTATTTCAAAGTGATTTGGTGATATTATAATTACAATTATTATTATTATTATTATTATTATTATTATTATTATTATTATTTATTTATTTATTTATTTATTTATTTATTTATTTATTTGACTTGTCTATCCGTTTATCCATCTAGCTATCTATTCTGTTCTAGCCAGCATTTAATAATATTGTAGTTTTTAATGTTCTATACATACGGTTTACCGCAAACCTGAATGACGTCAATAATGCGGTGACGTTGCAATAGTATATAATAACGTCATTCAGTTGTTTACTTATACGTCTTTTGCTCGGTAAGCATGCTTCCCGATGAACGAAATGAACCGGGATTTTGAAGTTCGGTAAGTGATTTTTATTTTTTTTATTTATTTGTTTTTTCCAGCTTATATGATAATTTATAGTTTTAAATATTGTTTATTTTATGTGTATTATGTAATATTTGTTTTGTCCAGCTCGTACATGTTAATAATAATAACAATAACATCATAACAACACAACAACAACAACAACAACACAACAATATTAATAATAAAACCTGGATTGCTAAAAACAAATATGTATATAACGTAATAAAACCCCCAAAAAACTAATAAATTAAATTAAATTAAATTAAATTAAATTAAAAATTAAATAAACAATATCCAGATAAAGCAATAAACGTTTGTTTGTAATATACCAAACGTCTTTCTTAACGTCAATTATTATAACATTGTTCCTATAAGTTCCAAATTAAGGAACTTTTCTCACAAATCCAATGAAGATCATTTATTCTCCACCCGCCACCCCTTTCATTTTTTCGAATTACGAAAGAACTTAATTTTCCTAAATTCACGAGTCCTTCATTATGGATAAAAATTACTTTGCGAACATTTATACTGCCTGTTATAAAACATCAATTATTGTTCTTAATAGTAATAATAACTATCTATTTATTTATTTATCTATCGATATAAAGTTTTCCCCTTTACGTATTTTACAACTTTTTTATGTTTTTCGTACTCGTAATTTAAAGAAAACTTTCCCCCTGATTATAAAATATTCATGATTTTTTCCCTGTCAATGACACATTTATTTTTCTTAAATTAAATAACATTTATCTTGCCCTGTAAAAGAACGTTTATTTTACCATTAAAACAGCATTAATTTTCCAGAAATAAGGAACATGTTTCGGAAAGATAAAAACGAAAAAGAAAATCAATTTTTTTCCAGGTTAGATGTATTTATTATCACAGTTTTCTTGTCTGAGACGATTATTCTGCGTTTGCGTGTAGGTATAAATTACTTCACGTCGGCGAGTATTTTGAGAATTCGAGCGACATCTGTGTTTGAGAATCTCACATTTCACCCGTGTCCCCCCTCCCAGCCCGGCGCGGGGTGTGGCCGCACAGCTGGCCGCAGATAACGGAACTCGGCAGCTGCGCGAGTCTAACGTGAACCGCATTTCGCGCGGCCAGCCCTCGCTCCTTCCGCCGAGCAGCCAGCGCCGGAGTTGTCAGTGCCATTAGAAATGAATCTACTGAAATAATTACTTCCTTTTGGTGTTACTTTCGCCACAGAAATAGACAACCGTAGATGCAAAAAGTCTCGGATCCTTTTGAACGTTCTCTAAGATTTCCACACACAATTATTTCACTTCCTTCGCCTGCCCTTCCGGGACTGACGCGCGGCAGACGAAAATATGTCCGTTTCTGGAAACTTCTGAAGACGTCTGTGACGTGGTCATATCGTCGTGACTGGTGTTGTTTTAGCGCGTCCACCTCGACACTGGTCGTGGTTTTATGGTTTACTTATTGCCTCAAGTACTTAACACTTTGGTTCGAGATTCTTTGGAGGAAGAATGAGAGATTTTCAAGAGTCTTCTTTCAAAATGAGTAGAAAGTATATGCAATTTTTTGTCGCATTTGCTGATAATATAAAAATAACCCTTGTTGTTGCTTATTAGCGTTTGGTTGTGACGGTTTTAACAAGTAGGCAAATTTTTATTTGGTTTTACTTACTTAGACGCAGTCTTAACTAATAATCTACTAAACAATAAAATAACAAATCAAAGCAGATCACCGACATTGTCTTTTCTTTAAATAATAATAATAATAATAATAATAATAATAATAATAATAATAAAAGAAAATAATATTAAATTTCTTTTTCATTCGTAATCCTTGCTCAAATCTTTATTTATATATAAATATTGGCAGTTTTTTAAATACTTATCTTTGATAACTGCTTCAGCAAATAGTTCTGCGATCTTGAGTTAGATTAATAAATGAATGAATCAGAACAAACGACACAGTGACCAGATGTAATGACAGACCTTTAATGAAGTATAGACGTGATGAAACATGCTACTACTACATCACTGCAGCTGCTACTACTACATCACTGCAGCTGCTACTACTGCTGAGACTACAACTATTACGATTAGTACTACCACTATTATTATAACAACTAATACTAATAATAAATATAATAAACAAGAGAGAGAGAGAGAGAGAGAGAGAGAGAGAGAGAGAGAGAGAGAGAGAGAGAGAGAGAGAGAGAGAGAGAGAGAGAGAGAGAGAGAGAGACCGCAGTATATACTAAACACACTATATACACTTTCTAACATTTGTTCTAGTCCACAAACACACAGACTATTTCTAATGAGGATTGTAGATAAACAAATTTAAAAATTTAAAATTATTTAAAAAAAAATAATAATAATAAAACGGATAAAAAGATATATAGATAGATAGATAGAGAAATTACAAATTCCACCCATAATATATGTGAATGTACAAGTATGCAGTACACAAAGCAGAGATGAGTACCGCGGTAACACAAATTACAAAAACACAGACAGAGAGATGAATTGGTGGAGAGAGACGTAAGGAGACAGAGGGACATGCAGTTATAAAGACAGAGGGACATACAGTTATTAAGACAAGGAGAGTCATGGAAAAGAAACACTAATGAAGGCAGAGAGAGAAAAAAGAAACAAAAATACAGGAAAAGTTAACGATTTGTTATTGTTTATGTTCTGGGTGCTAAAAATATACTCAGTTTTGTTAGGTTTAAGAGGACATCAAAGTATGTATTATTTCCATTCTGTGATTTTGTCTGTTCTCCACTCTTCTGTTTACTCTCCTCGTCCCAGTAAACACATATATAACACAGCGTCACATACACGTGCACACACATATAACACACCCAGCGTCACATACACGTGCACACACATATAACACACCCAGCGTTACATACACGTGCACACATATATAACACACCCAGCGTCACATACACATGCACACATATATAACACACCCAGCGTCACATACACATGCACACATATATAACACACCCAGCGTCACATACACGTGCACACACATATAACACACACAGCGTCACATACACGTGCACACACATAAACGCGATCATCGCACGCAACTTTGCACCAACTTTTTGGTTCCAGCGTCCTCTCTGTTACCTAAGAGTATTAACTGTCTCTGACAGCAAACGGCTGAGAATCGAACCCAAGCACTTTAATTACGTGTCGAAATTGGCTGATTATCAGAAAACTTCACTTCATCTGGAACAAATTCTGACAAACAAGATCTGTAGATCAGCATTGTGAAGGCGTCACACCATTATACCCCAGCATCTGCACTTTCGTAACTCTTCGTGGTCACGCGCTCACGTGGGATTCACGCGGCTGATTCCTGCACGTGCAGTTCATTTCCTTTCGGCCGGCTATCAGCGCGCGCAATTACATGGTCATTAACTGGGAGAGGACCACGTCTCGCTTCTTACAGCGCCGAGTGACGACAGACTTACAAACCCACGTGCAACTTTTCAAAGCGAAATAAAAGCACAGTGAATGTGTTTAGCAGATCTACTGACCCGGCGCCAAAGTGGAAGTCAGATTAAGCATCATTTTCTCCATTAACCTCATTTTTCCCATTAAGACCTTGAGTTAACGACCCGTGGGTAACATTTTGCAATGTGATGGACGTAGAAATAATTTTTCTGCATGCAACGACTGAGTGACGGTTGTTTGCGGTAGCATACGTCACATTAAGCCATTGTACATTCTCTTCTTTTTTTCTTTTTTTAAATTATGAGATGAATGCAACTAGACCGTTAAGTAGACGGACATTAAACATTCTGTAAATGGCTTATCGTTAATTCATCTTCTTTTTTTTTTTTTTTTTCTGCATTTGATATCGTTAATTCAATCAATGTCTTTGCTTTTTCTTTCTTTCACTGGACTAAAAATTCGTTTTATTGAAATGTCAATGTTGATCGTGGGTGTTTTTTCGAAGCACGCGATGCTCAATTAATTCGTCTCTTCATCGGCGGAAACTCAAAGTGAACAAATTGCCAACTGTCTGAAACATTTCGATGTTAGTGAATGTCTGAACAAAAGACCATTCAGCGTGCTAAATACGAGGCTGGGCTGTTTGTGCGTAGAAGCACGCACACGCATGCTCAGCGGAGCGCAGCGAGATGGATTCATGCAAACAAAAACACACAGATACGTATTATCTTCATTTTACTTTTTATTTATTTATTAACACAAATGTATTTATTTATAAAATGATTCTTGCGGACATAGAATGATAGAAACGGCCCAAGACAGAGACAAAGAGAGAAGAAGAAGAAATAATAAAACGCAGTTTAAGAAGAAAAATCACGCAAGAAATAAGGAATACATTTAAAAGAAATGTTGCGTATAAAAAATATTTGAAATTTTCTCGTTAAAACAAAATCATTTCTGAAAATTTGTTCATTATATCTTCGTTGTATTTATTTATTTATTTATTTATTTATTTGTTGGTTTGTTTGTTTAGCTGCTTTGTTCCTTATTTATTTTTATTACTGATATTATTATCATCATTGTTGTTTTTGTGCTATTTTATTTGTTTGTTTCCTATTTTATTTTATTTCATTTCATTTTATTTATCTTTCGGTCTATGTTATGATTTATTTTATCTTTTCATTTCTAAATCTACTTTTTTTTCTTTTTTTCTTTTCTTTTAAGTTTCTTTTTTTTTTTTTTTTTTTTGGCTTTTAGCTCCGGGTGTGTTCGTCTTGTTCAAATATTATTAATTATATTCATTAATTTTATTTTATGATTATATTTTCATATCTATTTTGTTCTGGCCATCATGAGGGGTACGCATTCGCTCGTCATTGGCCAGTGACAGGCGCGAGTCATCACATGGGTGTGTCTGAGTTCTGCAATCCGATTATACAGTGACAGATTTCTACCTGAAATACGATACACTAGGGGTCGCTTTATTGGGGTTAGAGGTCACGATCCTTGACACCTTATAACCATTCCAGTTGGCAGATCGCTTGTATATACAATCAGCCTGAGATACTTTGCGATGTCGTATTATCAGACAAAATTTTAAATGAAAAAAAAAAAAATGGCAGTGATAGAAAGAGAAAAAGGTCCCGACGTGATTCAAAGAGATCCCTTTATTTGTCAACAGACAAACCCACTGTATTCAGGACACACGGAACATTCGCGCCCGCCTAAGACTCTGGATCGCCTCGCAGTCACGAACCGAGAAAACGTGATCCTCTCGTGGCTTCGTGGACATCTTGACAAACATGATCGTAACAGCGGTCTGAAAACACGCGTGACCGGCAAGAGAACGTATTCCTCGGAATATTACCAGTAATGAACGCTGATAAAGACCCGACTTTTGAAACACCCCTCCCAGTTCATTTGACAAGCAAACAGAGAGAGGTGGCTTGTAACAGTTGCCAGTTCAGTCCTATGGTACGAAAGGACAACCGAGATCGACGATGTGGTGTTAAAACCGATTTCACACAAAGCTTAAAACCAGAGCAACTCGGGTGGCGCTGCTGAAACTGTACACGACCATTTGAAGTTTAGTGACTAAAGACACGATCGATATACACTGGAACAAACAAAGAGAGAGAGAGAGAGAGAGAGAGAGAGAGAGAGAGAGAGAGAGAGAGAGAGAGAGAGAGAGAGAGAGAGAGAGAGAGAGAGAGAGAGAGAGACTAAAATAAAATAACACGTTAAAGTTTAATTTTATTTAAGGATGTCTTAAACTGTATTCAAGTAGAAGAAGAAGTGGATGTTGTTGTTTTTCTTTTTATCGCAGTTGTTTTGTTGCCATGACGGTTACTATTGCTGCCTACTGTATAGCCTTAAATATTGTTACAGATGTATTTCACAAACGTCACTGGGGTCACCTACAATAAAAAAAAACTAATATATTCTGGCAAAGACTGTTGTTTTGGTTTCTACATCCTAACGCGAAAAATCCTGGCTCCACCAGTGCAACGTCATTTACCTCGCTCCACTGGTCCAGTCCGGGCAGCCATATTTGATTCTCGTCAGTCTTTATTAAGATCGCTCCTCAGGACCAATAAATCATCATTTACCCCCCTGTCCCGTCCCTGACACCTCCCCGTGTGATGACATGATGCGTACACAGCCTTGCCTCGATGTGGCTCCTAACATTCCCGAACCGTCACTCGGCAGTTTACGACATTACAGCGCCCCCTGCCGTCTATTCGGGTAATAAATCAAAATGATGGCTTCGGTCAGTCTAACGTCCACTTTAATTCTCTGTTTGAACTTCGTTTCTTTTTTTTTTTTTTTTTAGTTGTTATTTGATGTGAAATCTATTGTCATGGGAAGGTTTTGTTACTAGTTTTTATTTTAAAAAAAAATGAAAAATGAAATGGATAATAATATTTCAGACAGAATTTGCAAAATTATTCTTTTTAACTTTATTCAATTTATTTATTTATTTATTTATTAGTGGGATTTTTTTTTTCGTTATAACTGTTTATTATTATTATTATTATTATTATTATTATTATTATTATTATTATTATTATCATCATCATCATCATCATCATCATTAATTTTTTATTTATTTATTTACTTATTTTCTTGTTGTTATTGTTGTTGTTTTTCTTCAGTTTTTTTTTTTTATTTAATATTTACTTATTGTTTGTTTGACTGCTTATTTTGCTTGTTTGTATGTTTGTTTATTTGTTTATTTATTTATAAATAACTATTTCATTTTTCTTTAATTATTCTAGAATAAAACAGTTATTTTAATTTGATTCTAGTTTAAGTTGCATTATAAAACTGAATAAAATTATTTTGTTAGTTTTTGTTACCAAGCTAAAAATGCAGAAGTTTCATTTCCATTATTTAATGATTTGTGTATAAAGCATTTAGTAATAATGTTTCAGTCCTATAGTATATAAAATATAGCTAAATTTATACTGTAAGAGTTTATTTTATATAGCTTTTCATTAATATCATACTGATTGCCAACTACTTAAGAATACTTTAGGAAAATGAATTGTCTCTGTGTCAGAAAAACGGTCCCAGTGTGATTCTATAGCCGTTGTATATAATTAAAATACATTATATATGTATTTGTATGTTAAAATGTTGACGTTTTACCGCGTATTGTTAATGTTACGCTGACATCAAATAATGCAGCAATTATACAGAAGAAAGGAATAGAGTGGTATTAGAATACAGTTCATTTTATATAGTTTATATTATCATTAAACAGATATCCATATTTTTATGAGGGACAAAGAACAAAACATAAGTTGGAAAACTATATCATTGTGATTCTATGACGCTTTGTTTAGAAGATACAGTTGATCTGTTTAAACTATGCCAGTGTTATATCGGCATGCAATAACATAATAAGTCTGCAGAAGAAGAACAGAACATCCTAACCTTTTTTCATATAAAACATTCTTATGTTATAATTTAAAATGTTGTTTAGCATATCATGAATGAAAAATTGATAAGATATAATAGATAATACTGAAAAAAAATAAAATAAAAAAAATAAATCTATGTAAAATGACCATCCTAAAATATTTCGATGGCACTGGTACATTAATATTGATCTTACAACAACAACAACAACCACTAATAATAATAATAATAATAATAATAATAATAATAATAAAATAAATAAATAAATAAAAATAAATAAATAAATAAACAAGTAAAATAAAAAATAAAAATAAATAAAGAAAAAACATATTTAAATATAATTGAGAGAGTATATTTAAAATTATTGATGATAAACCGACGTATAAGAATAAATATTGTGTAGAAAATAATAATAATAATAATAATAATAATAATAATAATAATAATAATAATAATAATAATAATAACAATAACAATAACAATAATAATAATAATAATAATAATAATAATAATAATAATAATAATAAACAACAACAACAATAATAACAAAAACAACAACAAGAAGTAAGAAAACTGTCTAAGAATATTTCAATGATTCTGGTGGATGAAATTTTCCTAATGAAATAAACAGAAGTGTTGATATTATAACAAAAAACATAATATAAAAGACGGTTCAAGGTACATTTACAGTATTATTGATGTTAAATAACATTATCTAACCATTCTATAGAAAAAAAAATTAAAAAGAAAGAAAAGAAAGAAAGAAAGAAAAAACAATAACAAAAAAATACATGAAGAAACTATTAAAAACAAAAAAAGAAAAAAAAAAACAAAAAGAAAAAAGAAACTGGAATATGTTGATCTGGTTTATGATATGTGGTTAATGTTTATAATTATTACAACGAATCACAAACCTTACACAGATGCCTCCATATATCACTGCTGTAGGGAAATCAGTTTTATAGGGAAGATAATAAAGATAGGAAAAACACGTCAATGTTTGGATGACTTGTAAATATTAACATACTACTGTGATTCTGTAAAATAAGTTTATATAAACCTTCTCCCCACTTTTATGCGGAATGTATTGTCATAAGAAAAAACGATATAACAAAATATAAAATAACAACTGAAAAATAAAATATGGGCAAACAGAATATTATAACTATAGTCAAAGCTGTATATAATATATATATATTTAAATCTCTTTTGCAGTTTCGTTAATATTACTTACAACATCGTTACAAAAACGACTCAATCAGTATAGACTATTTGAGCTAAGACATGTTTTATTTATGTTCGGTCTATATGCTTAGATACTTAAAATCTTTATGTTGTCGACGATTGATGTATTTCTGCCTTCTCAGATCTTTTTCGTTTTGTTTCCGCACAAAAAAGAAAATGTTCGTCAAAGCGAAATTACAGAAAATGTTATCATGCACTACATATTTCTATTTTTGTATTAATTATATTATCTAATTATTTAATTACGCTTTCTCTTCCAAACATTTTTGTTCCTTTGTCAATCGGTGAAACGTGAAATAACGCGAGACAATAATCAGGTATTTTTCCTCGGTCTAGGGGAAATAACTCCTTTCGTCTTGCATGAATATATCGACTTCGAGGTCCATTTAACGTTATTTATAGACGTTAAAACGCGAAATAAAGATTATTTATTGACGTTTTAGATGTTACGACTTTAGCAGACGCGAGTGTGTAGCTACGATTTTTTTTCTAGCAACTTCGACATGAAGTCTTAGGATTTAGGTGATGATGGAGTACTGAATAAATGTTTTAGCGGCGTTAGTAGATGTAGCAGTAATACCTTTGTTGCTGTTGTTATTGTAGTAATAGTAAAAACATTAGTCTTAGTAACTATTATTAGCAGTAGTAGTACTAGTAGTAGCAGTAGTAGCAATAATAGTCCCAGTAGTGGTAGTTGCTATTACTGTAGTAGCAGTAATAGTAGTGGAAGTAGCAGTAGTAGCTGTTGTGGCAGTGGTGATGATGGTGTTGTAGTAAGGTGCTGGTAATAATAATAGTGGTAGTACTGGTAATGTCATTAGTAGTAATAAAAACGTTGATAATACTAGTAACTTGTTCTTTCTTTCTTTCTTTCTTCTTCTTCTTTTTATTATTATTATTATTATTATTATTATTATTATTATTATTATTATTATTATTATTATTATTATTATTATTACTATTATTATTTTGTTTGTTTGTTTGTTTATATTTATCGTTGGATAGGAGTGTCAGTTTCATAAACAATAATAACTGCAGGAGAAAGAATGACAGCAGTAACTATAACAGAAATAGTAGTTGTACTGTAACAGTGTTAGTAATGGTAGCGGTAACAGCAGTAGTAGAATTAATACCAGTACGTTTTGTACCACTACTAAAACCACTACCACTAGCAACATCAACGGTAATTATAGTAATAGTTGTAACAGTAGTGAAGTAATTGTAGTAGTAGTATTAATAGTTGTAGTAGTAGTAGTAACAGCAGCAGCAGCATACTAATAATAATGACATTATAACAGCATTTGTTGTCGAAACATCAGTAGTTGTAGTAGTAGTAGTATCAATATTAGTAGTAGTTCTACTATCACTAGTTGTTGTTGTTGTTGTTACTGTCATCATAATCGTTATCTTTATTATTAGTAGTAGTAGTAGTAGTAGTAGCAGTAGTAGTAGTAGTAGTAGTAGTAGTAGTAGTAGTAGTAGTAGTGGTAGTAGTTTCATTAGTAGTAGTATTTATTTATTTATTTATTACTTTTTTATTTTGTTTATTTTATTTATTTTATTTTCATGAATCCATAACCTAAATAACGTTTTAGTAAGAAAAAATAAACACACATACACAGTTTTAGTAAATGAACTGTGCCAGTCTTCCCACGTACGTGTGTATGTATGTATATATATAACTTATTTTGTTACAGAATTACTGTGGGAATTTTTAGCTGTTAAGATATTTGACTGCTTGTAATGCACTTCAGAAATTCAATATTTATAATTGCCCCTCCCCCACTTCTAAAATCTGCATCGCGATAAGAAAAGGCGATGTCATTTGTCAAATCGGTAACAATCGGAACTCTAATTAGCCCCTCCCTCCATTTCCGGAGGAGTTCGTCAAAGTTCGTAAATGTGAATCAATCTTATCGCTACGGAGTAAGGTTTGTTAATTAAGAAATACTAGTGTGTGTAAGTCACGACTTCCTTAATTGATCAGTTGTAGTGATTTGCCCTTCCATAATCGGGTTAACTCCCTTTGAGAAATTTTGTTTAATTTAAAGTGTTACATCCTTTCGTAAAATTCCTCCCTTTTATCATTCATTTATTTATCATTTAGTTTCTAAATAGCTTGTAATTTATTTTGTAACTGAATAGGTAATTGTGGTTTATTTATTTATAGTTTATTTATTTTATTTACTTCATTTTTCATTTGTTTGCTTGTCTGTTTATTGATGGTGCTGCTGTAAATAGTATTATTTGTGATTTTTATGTGTTTTTGGTTTTTGATATATTTCCTGTTTATTTCTTTATTTATATTTTCTTATCTTTTGTTTTTGTTTTGTTCTTTTTCTTTTTTTTTTTTTTTTTTGTTTTTTTTTTTTTTCCTTTTTTTTCTCTATTCTTTTTCTCCTAAATTTCCTCCTTTTTTTATGCTCTCTTTCTTTTTTTTTTTCAGAGTTATTATTTCAATATCGTCGTTGTTGTTTTGTCGTTGTTTTGTCGTTGTTTTGTTGTTGTTTTGTTGTTGTTTTGCGGCTCTGTTTCACGTTGGTGGGCTGTAACTGGATAACATGTCAGTCTCACCCAATCATCACGCCATTCCGTTTGTTTATTTGTTGTGCTTTTTTGCGCTTTGATTACCCCCCTTGATGACAGATGGCGTTTCAATAGCGGATCATTAAAAAGTCGCGTATGCTAAATATTTAAAGTCGCCAGCTTCATTCTCACCACGCACACCTAAATATTTGTAACGCGAACTTTTATTGCTGCTCAGTAACTTCCACAGCACGAAGTCTGCGCGGCGAGTTTCCTAACACTCGCCTTTAACAGCTCACCCTGCTGGCTGGAAATGTCGCCTCGAGTTCCGTGAGCCGCGGGATCAGAACTCCTCAGTACGTCCGTGGTTTTACGATTATTTCTTTACACAAAGTGTGGCCGAATTAGCGTTTTGTGTATGAAAGTTATTTTATAAAACTATTTTTATTGTGTTGAAGATTTGTTTTGAAACTGCTACATTAAAAGTTTATTTAAAACTGGTTTATGGAAGATTTATTTGCGTATAGGCAAGGCTCATTCCACGTTAATTTAAAACTAGTTTAACAAGATAATATTTTGTGGTTTCTGTATGTAGTAATGTTCACATAAATGATTCCTTTGTTGTGTAATTCACAGTGTGATATAAAATAATGGTACTGTTGTTTGATTAATTAATGTCATACAAGAATAACATCTCTCTCTCTCTCTCTCTCTCTCTCTCTCTCTCTCTCTCTCTCTCTCTCTCTCTCTCTCTCTCTCTCTCTCTCTCTGTCTTTTTTCTTCTTCTTATCAGATATTTCAGTTTCTTCTCTAGTTCTCTCACCAGTCAACCAGCTATCTGAAAAATGATTTTAATCTACCGAGTTGTCTGTCACAGATAGTGTTAGCGTTTGTACGTTATAATCAGAGATGAACGAGTTTATATGCATTTCAGAAACAAAGCTGGATGACTTACAACAGCTTCTTCCTTTTTTCCCCCCTTTTTGTGTGGGATATGTTAACTTTTCCTTATCTTTTTTATCTTCATAATTATACCTGTTCGTTTTATCTTTCTGCGTGTGTGTTTACTGCGTGCATATATGTGTGTGTGTGTATATACAAGAGAGAGAGAGAGAGAGAGAGAGAGAGAGAGAGAGAGAGAGAGAGAGAGAGAGAGAGAGAGAGAGAGAGAGAGAGAGAGGAGGATCGTATATCATTATAATACAATGGCTGAACGTAATCACAGCGGTAAATAGACTGTTCTTTCATTATTTTATTTTTTTATCCATCAACTTTGCTTTCCCCCTTACAACTCTGTGATACAGAACAGGGTACTTTGTACAAACAGCTTCACTTAGCTCGGAATTGCCAAGTGAAATGGTTTTACAAATAAACTGATGACTGCTAATCGCCAGCAGCGACATCTGTCGTGTTTTTCAGGTGCAGAATAATTACGTTTTACAACTCAGTTGTGATTAGCTAATAGAAATGTTGATTTCAGGAGCAGCTCGAAAACAGGTGCTGTTGCCACACACTCGTGGCGGAGGAATACCAGATCACGTGCCACGTTCTGTGTGAAATATTTCACTGGTAGTGGTGATAGGGTTGTTGTTCTGTTGTTGATGTTGTTGTTGTTGTTGGTGGTGCTGGTGGTCTGGTGTTGTTGGAGGTTTTGGTGGATGTAGTCTGTTACTCATTGTTTTGGTTTTGGTTTTTGTTATTATATTTATTTATTTATTTATTTTATATATTTACCTGTTTACTTTTATTATTTTATTATTTCTACTTTTATTTATTTATTTATTTGTTGTTGTCTTTCTTATTGTTGGTTTCTAGCAACTTTCCCACTCTATTTTCCGAATGAGGGATATTTTCTTTCTCGAGTCTGTTTTATTCGACTTTATTTTCTTTCCCTCCTTTATACTTCTGCCTATCTCCTGCTAGTTCTTCTTTCTACAATACCTTATTTAATCTATTTCTTTATCTGTACTATTTATTTAAAACACGCTTTATCGATCTATCATAAACAACTTTGTAACAAGCTATCTGATTGGTTGACATTCGACATTTGTAAAAATCTAGACTTCGCGTCCATCATTTTAAAACGTAACAACTGTTGTTAGGATAAACTCACTTCGGGTAACCTCGTGATCTTGTCATCGCTAATTATAGCTGCCAGGAACGTTTTGTTTGAAATATACGTTTTCTACATGTCGTAAATCTGCGAGATAAGAGGTAACAAATGACAGACGTGTTACACAGACAGAACCCAAGACGTGTTAAATCATCTCTCTGTTCGCAGGTACACAACTCAAAACACGAAGACTCGTGTATGCAGAAATATATACAATGTTCATACATAATACGTTGGCAAACACGCACATACGCACACACGCACATATACACACAAATAGATATATGTGTTTATATATATATATATATATATATATATATACACACACATACACACAGATACATACATACATACATACACTTGCGTACATACATATAAACATATATATCATTATATATAATTTAAACATATTTATATACAGACATACAGAGAGTCAAACAAGAGATAAAAAAACATGATTATGAATGTATGTTTGTTGTTGTTTTGTTGGGTTTTTTTTTCTTGTTTTCTTGTTTTATGTTGGTTCTTTCTTCTTCTTTTTCTTCTTCTTCTTGTTGTTGTTGTTGTTGTTGTTGTTGTTGTTGTTTTTGTTGTATTGGTGTTTTTTTCCCAATATTTGTTTTTTATTTTTTACTTATTTATTTATTTATTCAGAAATAATGTTGCTGTTTAACAAAACTGACATTATTCAAGTCTAGTTGTAATTGCGTGACGTCGTAATGGTGGTCCTAAAGACCAGGCCACGTGGATGGCAATCGGAAATTAATATTAGGACTAGCGAAGTAGGTGGTGTGAAATGTACAATCCGCTACTCGAGATGAAATCGCTACCAGAAAATGACACGAAAGCTTGTTGGAGTGTTGTTAATTTCAAATGCTTGTCAAATGAAGGCTGTTTGTAATAAACACGTTGACGGCAAAGAAATAAAAATGAAAAAAAAAAAGTATATCAACACTTTCCATACGTGAAGATTGTTCTGCAAATAAATGTTGAATTCTTAGAAACTGAATACATTTATATATATTTACTTAATTACTTACTTAATTAATTACTTAGTTACTTTCTTATTTATGTATTGTGTTATTTGTTTTATATTATACTATATTGTTATACTATGCTATGTTATACTATACTATGTATTATTACTGTGAGTATATGTGTATGTGTATGTATTATGTGTGTATGTGTTATATGAGTGTATGGTATGTATGTGTATGGTATGTATGTGTGTGTATGTATGTATTAATGTATGTGAGTGATTGCGTGTGTGTATGTATGTGTTATGTGAGTGTATGGTATGTATGTGTATGGTATGTATGTGTGTGTATGTTTGTATGTATTAGTGTATGTGAGTTCTTGCGTGTGTGTATATGTGTTATCATCACTATTTCTCTGTTGTTAGTATATCTGCTTAATTTATTTTAATTTGCTAAATAATAATAATAATAATAATAATAATAATAAAAATTTAAAAATTAAAGTTACTTTCCTTACAAAAAATTAAAATGCAATATGAAAACGACAAACAGATGTGTATGGAATTGTATGTGTGTAATTTGTATTTCTTTTTTTGTTTGTTGTTGTTGTTGTTTTGTGTTTTGTTCATTCATTACAGGACTATCGAGAAAAAAAAAAAAAAAAAAAAAAAAAACCCACTAAATAAATAAATAAAGGAAAGGAAAAGAAAACGAAACCCCAAAACAAACTAAGAAGAAGTAGAAAAGAAAAATTAAATCCATTTGCATTTAGTGTACGGGTAATAGAATGAATAGTCCAGTAAAATATTTTCCACGTTGTTATGTTCTTGTTTTATTTCGCCTACCATCGCTCATAACAAAGTCTAAAACAAAATAATTACTAATGTACAAAACATTTTAACACAGCATTTTATAACTAAGTCGATCCTGTACACTGTGATTTCATGACTACAGACAATATTTACTGTTTTATTATTTTATTATTAATAATAAAATAATAATAATAATAATAATAATAATAATAATAATAATAATAATAATCAATTAATTGAATAAATATAAGTTGGAAGTATGCTTGATATATTTAAGCTATTTATTCTTATATGAATTTTTAAACCAGTTTTTTATTTTTTTTTTTTCTCTTGATTTTATTTTCAGTTAGAGAGATTTTAACACATGAAAAAAAAAAACAGATGATATTTATGTCTCGTCTCCAGTGTTGCTTTAGCAATTTAAAAATTAGACAATGCTAATTACTAGTTAATTACAGAACTGATTAATTAGGAACATTTTAGAAAACAAGCGGTTAAGTAGTTAAGTAAGTCAAGCATTGTTTAATTTCCAGTTACATTGAGTTTTCTGATTTTGCCCCGCGGTTGTACATTTCATGATCAAAAGTGAAACTCTTTTCTGTTCTCTTTGATGCTTGCTGACTTGCACATCTTAATGTAAACTCTTCTTCTTCTTTTGTTTTATTATTTCATTTTTTTCTTATTTTATCTTATTGTTTTAATTTAATTTATTTTTATTTTATTTTATTTTATTTTATTTTATTTTATTTTGTTTTGTTTTGTTTTACTTTAACTTTTATTTTTTATTTATACATTCATTCATTCATATATTTACTTACTTACTTGTTTATTATTTTATTATTTTATTTATCTTTACTTACTTATTGATTTACTATTATTTATTTTATAATTATTACTTTTTAAATTATCTGAAAAATTCACGAATATTTAAATATTTTAAATAATTTCTCAACACTTTTTAAATTTATATTCAGATTTTTTGTATTTATTATTGCTACTTCTGCTGTTTTTATTTATATTACTTCTAATACTACCACCACTACTACCACTACTACCCCTACTACTACCTCTACCAATGCTTTTACTATAACTACAACTATTACTTCTAGTAATATTAGTGTTAATACTAATATTAATATTAATGTTGATTCTACTACTACTTTTACTACTACTACTGCTGCTGCTACTACTACTACTACTACTACTACTACTACTACCTTTATTACCGTGCTACTATAACCACTACATCTACAACAACTAGTACTATAGTAATACTAATATGAATACTACTACTACTCTACTACTGTTGCTGCTACTACTGCTTTAACACTCCTTTTGTTACTGCCATAATTTTTATTAGTAACAAACAAAATCAACATAATAAACAAAATATTATTATTATTTAGTTCACATTCTTCAAATTAATTTCTTAATTACTTCAGATTTATTTTACATAAACAGACTAATATGAACATACTCGAAAAATATATATATATATTTTTTAACATAAAAAATAATATTACTTAAATTTTAATTACAGTAAACCACGTTGGGACTGGTGTGGGAATACTAGGAGAGAAAACAACAACAAAAAAAAACACACCAAAGACAACAACAACGTCGAAGTCTAGACGTTGTGCATGTTTCGGATTATTACTCTTACCGTTAATCCGGATTATCGTCAGTAATCAGTTTGTTTTAACATTATGGATCTTTTGTAAACAAATCAGTAAACGTTCAGCTGTATTCTGAGTTTTAATTACTTGGAAAAGAGAAGAAGTAACAACACTGGGTTAAAGATATTGTTTGATCATAAATTAATTAAAATAATATTGAATTAATCAAGTCTCTTTTTAAATAGGTTTTAAAATATTTTGGTCGAAGAACTCTGAAAAGAGAAATGCAGAAAGTTAAATAATTTTTTATACAATTTTCAGTATTAAAATAATACAAAATAATTATTTGTTGTTATTTGTTGTTTTGTTTTATCAATTTAAGTAAAATTCAAATGGAACAAGGAATAAATAAATAAATAAATAAATAAGAAATAGGGAAGTTTATCTTATATAAATTGAGAACTGAAATAGCAGGCTGAAAATCATTCAAACAGAATGTAACAATTACACATCTTTTTCTTTATCATTATCATCAACTTCTTCTGCTCCCTTTTCTTGTTCTATATCTTCTTCTTCTTCATTTTATTATTATTATTATTATTATGAAGCATATTTCGCTCATTCTTAATTTTTAACAGAAATAATTGTGAGTTTGTAAGCAATTATTGTGATTTGTTATTTTAAACCAAATGTAATAAATAAAAATTTAAAAGTGTAAAAACGTTTTATATCAACAATTCCATGATTATTCCTTAAGTCAAAAATTTACCTCTCCCACACACGTACATACTCATAAACTGTTTTGATTTATACTTCGATTTTAATTTAGCAAGTACAAGAAAAAGAAAATTTGACAAATACGCTACGTTTATCCTTTATTTTAGATATTTAATTTTTACAAGATACATTCCTGTCTAAACACGTATTTATTTACTCAAAATATAAAATTACCTAACCATCGAGATACTAATATGCATCATAACGATTTAAAGAATCAAATAACTACTTAAATTTTATTTTGTTATTCATAATTAATTTTAATTTAAGCAACAAAGGCTATCGAAAATAATAATTATATATATAAACAATAAAGGATAAAAAAGATAAAGAAGATATATATATTTACTAAATTAACGATTTTCAATTCATTATCATACTAAATAAAAATATAGTTCTGATAACATTTATTTAGGGTGTCTAAAAAAAAAAAGAAAGAAAGAATAACTATTTAAAATAAATATTTGCGAAATTAACGGATTCACAAAGATCCATGCTTTTGCCTATCACAATTTTATTTTAAGTAAATATGGCCAAGTGAAAATATAGCACTCATGGCGTATAGAATAAACATTTACGAAATTACCTGTCTGACAATGGCTCAAACAGTTATCATTCATAATTTTATTTTAACTAAATAATGTCTGTGAAAAAGTTCCGCTTTCAAATTTACAAAGCAAACAATGTCGGAGGATCAAAGTTAAAAATCTTAACAGCACAAATTTTACTTAGCAAGCAAGATTCAGCGTTAACTAAATAGAAATTAACACAAACGTAGAAGAATCGATTTAACCTTTTGAACGATTAAAACCAACACCCCCCACACCTTCATCCTCACATAGACACACCTATGATAGATAGTCGGGACCGCGATACATTTGTGGACACTGTCCAAATGGTCAAACAAACAGGATGTCCAGCCTACTGTTATTAGAAAAGATACAAGTGGAAATTAGATTGAATGAGACAAAACTCCCGTCCTCGTATCACAGGTGAGAAAATTAATTCACTCTTTTGCCTTCTCTTTGATCAGGTGTGAACATTACCTGTGAATTCTACTTGAATCTTCTTTTCTTCTTCTTCCTCTACCTCTTTCTGTTGGCTCCTGTTGCTCGTTTAATTCATCACGTGACCAGTAAAAACTAATTTACTGGTCTTGTCCTATTGTGTTCTGCATGTGGATGTCTCATCACGTGACCACAGTTCTTTAAGGAGAGGAGAAATTAAATCCCACATTTGTTTTCGTTGTCAGTTTCTCTTTTAACGCCTTGTTGTAACGTTCAACTCAAATGGTTCGTTCTTCTTTTGAAATAGACATTTAAGATCAAAAGAAAAATCGGCCGACACTTGCTGAAATTAACCCCATCGTAGGTAATTAATTAAAAGGAACATTGAAATAAGAATTTCTGAAAGCTAAATAAATATTCAGATTTGTATTTTAAAATATTTGTGGATTTGTATTTACTTATAGACTTAGTAGTAGTAGTAGTGGTAGTGGTAGTTGCATTAGTATTAGTGACAACAGTAGTTGTAGTAATAGCAATAGTACAAGAAATAATAGTAATAGTAGTGGTAGCTGTTGTTATTGTTGTTGTCACATCAGTAATGGTAGTAATAGTAGTAACAACAGTAGTAATAGCAAAAATTATAAAAATAATACTAGCAATAGTAATATTAGCAATAATAATTTAAAACAACAACAATAGCAAACAACAGTAACAATAATAATTATAATAAAAACAACAGCAACAATAACAGGAATAAATATAATAAACACAACATCAACAATAATAATAACAGATACGTAGTACGTATTATTTTCCATTCATTTTAACTGTTTTGTTCATTTCATTTATTTATTAATTACTGTCGCCATCGTTATCATTATATTATTATTATTACTGTTGTTGTTGTTATTGTTATTATTACTATTGTTGTTGTTGTTATTATGATCATTTATTATTACTGTTGTTATTATTATTGTTGTTGTTATTATTATCATTTATTATTACTGTTGTTATTATTATTGTTGTTGTTGTTGTTGTTGTTATTATTATTGTTGTTGTTGCTATTATTATTGTTGTTGTTGTTGTTGTTATTGTTATTATTATTCTCTGTGTTAGATTCTTTCGTTCTCAGATTCACTACTGAAATATACACCTCGTTCACACGTGACTTCAATTGGTGTCAGGTTACCAGAGAGAAAACAATGAAATGAATTACACATGGACGAATGTATTACGACTCGTATAAATAAAATATGACTTCACGTGCCACTCGCCACTGAAGTCTTTTTTCACCAAGGGAAATTGATTCGTTTTCTGTCGAACTCTGAGATTTTGAAAAGCGCTAAGGAAAACGATTAAATATGTACATTTCTTTTGCCGTTATTATTATTTTTTTTTTCTTTTCCTCCTCTCTTTCTCTCATTTTCTATTGACGGAATCTGCACCTGTTGTTTTTCCTGCCTATTCTTTTTAAACGCCATCAAATTGTAAGAGCTTTAAGACTACTTTGGCAATGATATATTTATATATATTTTTCCTTTCTTTGCCATTGTTTCGTTGTTGTACATTGCCGCACTGGCGACTTATGAGAAAGCATAGAAAAATAAAAGGCCACCAAAATAGGCCATGACATAAAGAGTTTTTCATTGTTGTTCTTTTTATTTCTATTTCATTCAGTTCTTATTTTCAGTTACATGATGATCGGTTTTGCAAGACGCATTGCTCCCAGTCCAAGTGATTAACTGTTGCAATTACTGCTTTGAACTGTTACGTTGTTGTTTTCACAAAACAGAAAATGACAACTCGACCCATTAAAGTATTAATAGAAATCACAGTTGAAAAGTCTCCAGGGTCAATTTGCTTTTGACACCACCATGTTAAAGTAAAAAATCCATGTGATTTTTTATTTTTTATTTTTATAAATTATATAACAGAGCGCATTTCAAAATGTTTTTTGTTTCATTTTAGTCGTGTCATACAGAATTCACACGTTAATTTACCTTAGTACACACACAAAAAACACACAACACACACACACACACACATACACAAAAGACGTAAAATAAATGGTGTATTTTGTTAAGAAACTTACGTAAATTTTACATTTATTTATTTATTTATTTATTTATTTATGTGTTTGTCAAATTTATTACTATTATTCCTTTTTATTTCAGTTCATATTTTACAGTATTTTGTATTCATCAAATAAAATATTACTTTTTCTTCTGTTACTTTGACTTGTTGCTGATTAACGTAAGTAACTGACATTTAATAGCACTTTGCACTGTTCATTTCAAAACGCACTTGAACCCGAAAAACAAATACAAGAGATTTTTTTATTAGCCCTGCCCACCAGATATCCCGTTCATCATTAAAAAAAACTACATATGAAACCACCCTTCAGCTTTTCCCAGTCTCAGTTACTTCTCTAACAGTTGCTTATCGCAGAATAACCGTTTCTTCGTCATCAAGTCGCGGGTAATATAAACATGTTCAGATACTACACAATACAACAAATAAACACACACTGTCTCCCACCTTTCAACATTTTCTTTTCGCCTGCCATTTTGTTATTATGGACTTGGCTCCGTTGCAAACAGCGCTTCGTAAAGTTCTTCAGCATAGCCTGAGATAGCTCGAATTAATACCAATCATATTTAAATGTGCGTATAATACATAAATCATAAATTGATGAGATGTTGAGAGCGGTGTGGAGGTTAAGTGGAACGGGAATGGTCAGGCTAGGTCTGGTGAATGTTTAGGTAAAAAAGAACTTAGCGGGGTAGAGTTGCTGCCGTTTCGTTCATTCTCCTGCCCCATTCAGAGAAATAAATACACAAATTTGCCAGACCACACAGATTATACGTTTACTGTGGCCTCCGGGGTGAATCAAGAGCACAAGCGTGCGTGTGAGTGAGTGAGTAACTGAGTGAGAAACAGAGAGCATAACATATTTATATATATAAATTAAATAATTAAATATGTGTGTGTGTGTGTGTGTGTGTGTGTGTGTGTGTGTGTGTAGATAGATAGATAGATAGATAGAGATACGGTTATAGATAAATGTATAATATACAAGGCATTTGTAATTATTTATTTTGTTATTGTCAGGCATTCCGAACGGTAACTGGCAAAAATTTATATTACCTATTTATTTATTTATTTATTTATTTACTTATTTATTTATTTACTTATTTAGGAGAAAACACTAGAAAGCTTGCATTATACTGTTACGTATATAATATTATTCGCTTTCAGTCTCTCGGTCCTTCTCTCTCTATCTCTCTTCAAACCACTTTACGTTTGTAATTAAATTTAACAATCTTTTTCCTTTGATTAATCTTTGTTTCAATCACACGAAAAAAGGGATGGTTATTTTCCTTTGTAGATAAAATCAAAAGGAAATCACCTATGATTAAGAAATTTACATACTTCCAAGTGTACGCCCAGTGTGTGTACTGTGAATGGTCACGTAACTGAAATAAAACTGAAATATATTACACGTGAAACTGATTTCTTACTAATGAAAGGTCATAAGACAGAAAACACGAACGTTGACGAGTGACGCAGTAAAATAGCAGTGGATGATAAGAGTTAGCACAAACTAATTAACTTAATAAATAATTAAATAAGAAAATAAATAATATATGTAATGAAACAAATCGATAGAATGAAATCAAGTCAGCGAAAATAATATTTTAAATAAATAAACAAACAAACAAACAAATAAACAAACAAACAAATAAATTAATAAAACTGAATAAATTAATAATAAAATAAATTTAACAGTATTAAGAGAAATAAATATACAAACATCAAGGAAAATTAATTTAAACAGTTTTCAAATAAATTATTCATGAAGAGATTTATCAATTAAGATTATAAATATCGAATATATTACATACAACATTCTGAAACTGTTTAAATTCAGTAATAAATGACTGAAATATAAATTAACTTACATAATAAACGAATAAATAAATCACTTGATAATAAATGTTATTTTGTTTTTTTTGATTTCTGTAATTTTGAAAATACATGTTATTAATATCAATCCACGTACTATGCATGTCATTGTTATTGATTCAGAAGGTTTGTATAATAAATAAAAAAATACTTTTCTCAAATTATTAGTACCAGTAAGATGTTTATTAATCAGATGTTTGCATTACAAGATATATTTTCTAGAATAATTACAAAACATGAATATTTAATTTACAACAACAAAGCAAATAATTAACATGCAAACTATCATGAAAACATGCAAACTAACTGAATATAAATTAATATTCAGATCAAAAATATATTTTCATTAAATAAACGTTTTTATTTGTAATTTATGGAAAAAGAAAATAATTTCATTAAATAAACGTTTTCATTTATAGTTTATGGAATAAAATAACAGCTTTTTTAAAATATAAAAAATTATATTCAAAGAGATTGGTTTAAGGTAATTTTATAGAGGCAGAATGAAACAGAAAAGTAATAAGAAAATTAATGAAATCAGTATAATAAATATAATATAGTCTACTTTTTTTCTTTTTCTTTTTTTTCAAAGCGACAAATTGATATTTATTATCAACTTAGCATTATTTTTATTTTTACTTTTACTTTTTGTTTTAAAAAATTAATCATAATAAAATAATTCGTATTTAAATAAAAACTGTAGCCCTTTCCGACCTAGCATGAACCCTGGCAGTAATTTCTTTCAGTGATTTCTTATTTACTTAATAACTTAATTAATGACCCAGTCACGTTTAGACTAGGTTATTATTTATTGTCAAAATTATACACATAATTTGTATATAAATAGAAAAGGAATTCTTACCTGTCTTTTTACTATTTATTTATTTATTTATTTATTTATTTAATTAATTATTTAATTATTTATTTAGTATTTATTTAGTTATTTTTCGAATGATAATATAATTAGTTATGATGGAACTTTCTTCATCCCTAACCTAGTTTCAGTGTTAATTTTCTTTTATAAAGATTTGTTTAAAACAGAAGTAATTTTTAACTGTATTATTATTATTATTATTATTATTAATATTATTATTATTATTACTATTACTATTAATATTATTATTAATGTTTGTTTTCTTTCAGCAATAACGTAATTTGAATGTAATAACCCCACGCCCCATGTAGAGGCGATAATGTTTAATTTTCTTTTAAGGTTTTGTTTAAATAATAAAAGTAATTTGTATGTAAATAACCATGAAGACCAGAAGAAACGCGAACTGTGGTTTCTTCTCCTCTGTATACGCAATCCAAGATTATTTCGTTTTTATCGTGAACAAACGCAAACAGTTATAACTATTAAAGAAAAAACGTTCTTCTTTCATCTTTATTTTTTACGAAATATGATAAGATGTCGATTCACTGAAAAGTACATCGGAGACAGAGCGAGAGAGATTTATCATAATTTATGTGTACGCAGCGAAATATACATCCGAAAGAGAGAGGGAAATATTTATCAAGATGTGTACGCAACAGACAAGAGTTTATTAAATGTGCATCCGAAATACAGAGAGATGTTTTATCATTTGTGTACGCAATCGACAAGCTTTCTGATACCGCCCCAACAATTCGACGAGTTATTACTGTCAAAATAGTGGCTTGAAATCTTTTTCAAGGTTTGCTACGATATCATCAAAATGTTGGACTTAATTGGATAAAAGACACGCGTAGGAAATTTCAGGGGAAAAAAAGGAAATAAAAAAAATCCTAATCATTGTTTATGTTTTGGGTGGTCAATTTCTCCTTTAGAAATTTCAAAATAAATATGCTCCGCGCATCTTGGGTGGGCAAAATAATTGTTAGTAATGTTTTATAAACAATTCGCCAAGAATCGGCGAATTTGATTGGCCGGCCAGCGGTAAGTGCTTTACAAACGTAAGCTGCACTGACTTAGAAAAGAACACCTTCGGGACAAAAGAATCTTGTACCCTGCCTGTTCACTGGTTCCTTTCGTTTATTTGGCTATCGGAAAGTCAACTACTTTTACAAAAACAATAACACACAACTGCTCGGGACTTGATTTAAGTCGGCGGGAACTCGGGAGCGACGAGAAGAAATAAAAGAAAGAAAAAAGAAAAAGTAAAAAAAGTTTTAAAGATAGCTTCGAAACTTTTCGATTTCATTTTGTTACGCGGAGTGACAACAGACGTAATCGTTGTTCATTTCAGACAGTGCTTGTGTTCATTTCGCTTTCTCATTCATTCAATCACTGGCGCTGATTGGACTCGGTTGTTGAATACACAGATTGCAATGGAATACAGAGATAACTTAATTTCACTGACGGGCGGGCCCACTTCTGCTATGGCTAGTTTTTACGGACCTTACGGGACCGGCACCCCTTACCCTTACAGCCTCTATTACAACCCGACCCTGGATCTGAACCGCGCCTACGCCCTGAGAATGCTGGAGGACCTACAACGACGGGACCAGCCCCAGAAACCGCCCTATTCTTACATAGCACTGATTGCGATGGCCATTAAAAGTGCTCCGGATAGGAAAGTGACTTTAAATGGAATTTATCAGTTTATTATGGAAAGATTTCCGTATTACCATGACAACAAACAGGGCTGGCAGAATTCGATCAGGCACAACCTCAGTTTGAATGACTGTTTCATTAAAGTTCCGAGGGAGAAGGGGAAACCCGGAAAAGGTAATTACTGGACGCTAGATCCCAATAGTGAGGAAATGTTCGAAAACGGAAATTACCGACGTCGGAAGCGCCGTGTCAAGGTGACGGGAAAAGTCGAAGATTGTTCGAGCGAGAAATCGGAAAGTGCCGAATCCGGCGTGTCCTGCGACGTGGAAAATAACGGCAATCCAAGCGACGACGCTTCTTTCATCGACGGGTGCGAAGACAGCGATGACGAAATGGCCGTTGTCGCTGATGTTTCACACAATGGGGACGGGTGTGACTCGTTCGCCGCAGCGCAGGAAAAGTCGTCTGGTTTTAATGAATCTTCTGACGTTGCACGTGATTCCCAGCTACGTTTCCCACCCACCCCTGGCGCGGGGCACCCTCAGGGCACGATCTCCACGTCGCAATCATCGTCTCCCCCCGGAAACCGAAAGAGATCGAGTTTCACCATCGACAGCATAATGGGAACGAAATCCGTCACATGTGTCAATTTCAGGGAGAGATCAGTTCCAGGTGTCAGTTTCGCTAACAACAACAACAACAACAATAACAATATCAATGTCGTCGTATCGAAAGAACCGTTAAAAATAATAAAAACTGAGCATAATAACACTTCCAGCGACAAGAAACTTGACATTTTCGATAAAATCCCCAGCCCTCCTCCGAAAGTGATCGATCTAAAAACGACGTCAACGCACTCACTGCCGTTGTCGCTGTTTCCGCAAATCAACGACGTCTCCGTCAACTTGGCAAGATCTCTGATGTCTGGAGCTTCAGCTGGACAGACGCACGGACACGCTATTTGTCCCAGGGTAGGATCGCTACCAACATTTCCTCTGTCCTTAGCAATGCATGGTTTTCCCAATCTGAACACAAACAGAGCCAAACCGACACAAATTTCGTTCCCGTACTTTACAAATTGTGTATCATGGAATGCTAGTTCGCCTTCCTCGTTAATATAATGTATTCTTACTTTTACTTTTTAAATAATGAATGACCAAATGAAACTGAAGATATATAATGTTACTGATTATTTGACTGTAAAATTAGGTATGATTTCTCTCGCGTTGATTTTGAATTGAATCTATTTTATTTTATTTTTTTTTATTATTCGCTTTAATATCTATTTATATATTTAGTTTTATTTATTTAAATAGATGCATATCTCTAATGTATTCTGTTTTATTCTTATTTTTAATATTATATTTATTTGTTAATTTATTTTTTTATTCTTATTTTCATTTATTTTGTTTTTATGTTACTGTCTTATTAGTTTATATTTGGGTTCATTTATTTATTTTTTTATTTTTTTCAATGCGCAAATTAACAAATGATATACAAAATTATCTTTTTTCGTCTCCTAAGAAATCACTGGTGTCAGTATCAATTTCAGGGTAAAGATATATTTGATATTTACCCTGAAACTGACATTTAAATACTTCACGAAATTAACATGTGTGTGTGTGTGTGTTTCAATAAATATAAGTATTATTTTGATTAATGTTTACAGAATTCTTTATATGTCAGAATATAAGTATTATTTTTACATGATATATACTCATGTATCTATGCAATTAACTGCTACATAGAAACATTATTTTTGAAGATCTTAATCTATGCAAATGGAACAATAATAATGTAAAGCACAACTGATGTATCTAAGTATTTTTTTAAAGTATCTATGCAAAAATAACTCCAGACTGTATCCATGTGTTATTAATTCATTCACTTTTTTATAGGTTTAATAATGGTTGTTGTTTCTTTTATACAAAACGTATTGCTAATGACAGTGTTGTTTAAACCCAGCACACATTACTGTCACTGCTCTGTGCGTTACGTTACTGAGGTTCTTTTACGAGTATCGTTAAGTTCACTTTATCGCTAATGACACTGTAACAACAACGCCTTATATACATACTTACAAGATTTTAAAATTTAAAGTGTAGGGACTCTACATGTTTATATACGTTTGCATCTTCAAATCATTTTATCAGGGATTTTCTTGTTAATAACTGTCAGCATAAATCTATTTATATTACTTAAAATGTTTTTTCTATCCTTAAACATTTTTTAAGTAGTGACTAACTTTTGCATATTATTTAGAGTTGATACTGTTACCAGTATTTTGGACTAATTCAGGTTAAAAGATAAAATATCTAAAGTATAATATTTATTTTATAACTGATACTAATTATTGTGATTGAAGTAATGTTTGTTTTAGCCACGATATGATATAAAGTGATTACTGATAAAATATTTCCTGTGATTATAACTAAATGAAAGAAATGTAGGAAATTGCAAAATTAACAAATAAACAAACAAACAAGCAAAAAAAAAAAATAAATAAATAATGATTATTGATTTGGATTATTTGACTGATTGATTATTTAATTTATTTGATGATGATGATGATGATGATGATGATGATGATGATGATAATAATAATAATAAACAATTAATAATAATAATAACAGCAACAATAATAGCAACAATAACAAAAATACATGGACATGACTGAGAGATGTATTGTAATTAAACAGAAATGCTGATCAGTGTTCTGTTATCTACAGTTTATACTTCAGCTATCACAACGTGTAGAAAAATGTATCTCGCCTTCGCTTCTATCTGGTTTTTTACGTAATGTTTTAAAATCTGAAACTGTTTTATAAATGAATTTGTTTTGAATGCAGAAATAAATTTATTTAAAAAAAGTATTTAACTTTGTTGTTTTCTGTTTACTGTCAGCTTGGCTTGTAATTCGTTTCTCTTCTTTTTTTCTTTTTCTTCTTATCGTGTTGAATTATAAATAATAATTTATCAAAGCTTACTGTTTGTTTTGTTTGTATTTTTTCTTTCTTTTTAAGATTGTTGAGAATTTTTTTAAGTTTGCAGCTAAAATTGTTTCAGATCAAATTGTAGTGTATACGTACAGTAGAAAATTTGGAATAATATTAGGATCTTCATTTTATATATATATATATATAGATAGATAGATAGATAGATAGATAGATAGATAGATAGATAGATAGAGATATGCTTGTGTATATAAATTACTGTTAATTTCGATGTGTGTGTGTGTGTGTGTGTTCAAAAACTAATTATTGATACAATTATTATATTTTGAAATAACTTTCTTAATCCTTTAAGTGTGCACAAATGCATTCGTGTCTAGGTGATACAAACGCCAACTAAAATAAACAAACTATAAAACAAATATATTTCGTAACCGTAATCTTGAATGAATGTACAGCAGTAATTTCAATATCAGTTTTCCTACAGACACGACAACACACACTTGAATATAAGCCAAATAAACTGTCACACACAGAGGAGTAGATCATGTAGATATATGTCTACAGCAAGTTTACTCAGCATTTCATTAATCTGTTTATTATTTCTAAATAATATTTTATAAAATACAGTCGGCCTTTTCAAATAGCCGAGTATTTCGTAAAATAGATCTTACTGTTAATTTGTACTTATTGTCTAAACAATAATTCTGGTTTATTTATTTATTTATTTATTTATTTATTTATTTATTTATTTATTTATTTATTTGTTTGTTAATTCATTCATTCATTCATTCTTTTAAATATTTATTTATTCATGTATTTATTTTTTTATTAAATTTTTTTATTATGTATTAATATATCTCAGTCTTTTAAATTCTATTACACTTTATGTTATCATTTTAATTTATCTTATTTCTAATTTATTTTCTTAGAAGGCCCAAGATTTTAAATATAATTAAAAATTAATTAATTAATATAATAACTAATGCATTATACAGTCAGATAAGCACATTCTCTTTTCCTACATTTTATTCATATTCAAATAGCTATTTATTTTTGTAATAGATTTTCACTTAAAAAACACTGAACCATAACAGGTTTATCAAATCTTTGTCTTTCTGTCTGTGAGAAGGTCTATAAGGTCTGTGAGAAGATATAAAATAATTTGTTGCCGATTTCAAATTCATTAAATTTAATTATTTTAAGAAATATTTTGATATCGTGATTAAAGCTGATGTGGTAAATGATTCTGTTCTGTACAGTTGCGAAGAAAAAGTAATAAATAAATAATCATAATTTAAAAATAAAATAATAAAAATATAAAAAGTATGTTAGTAAGTAAATAAATAAATCCCTGTGTCTGAATTTCAGGATATTTGTGTGCCCACAGCCAGTATATAAAATTAATTAATGTGTTCTAAAGAAAGTTTAACCTTTGTGAAAAATGCAAGAACACTTTGAAAATAAAATTTACAAAAGTAACTAGAACGACCATGATGATGTTGCAGATGACTAAATCAATGGAAAACAATCAACAAGATGATAATTACAACAAAGTTATTGTCGACAGTGATGATGATGATGATAAGAATGAGGAAAACAACAACAACAACAGCCCCAACAACAACAACAACAACAACAACAACAACAAAATAATAATAATAATAATAATAATAATAATAATAAAAAGATCCCTTACTGCTTATAATTATGACAGAAAAGCCTTATTTATTTATTTATTTATTTATTATAATTATAGTAGTAGTAGTAGTAAATAATATTATCGCATTCATTTCAGGATTTAATACGTAAAAACAAGGAAAATAAGTCAATATTTTGTCTATGGAGAAATCTCAAGCTTATTTTGATATTCATAAATTTGACTTGTTTACATTCTGAAGATACTATCCTTATAATAATCCACTCTGACCTACCTGTCTCTTCACATATATCAAAATCACTCTATTCCTTTCCTGATTAGTGAAGAAGATTTAATATTTGTCCGAACAGGAATAGTCGATGTTTCTATTCCACGTAATCACAACAGATCTACTAAATACCAAATAATGGTTCCATAATAAGAGGTCGAAGGTCACGGCATTATGACGTCATAAATGCATATTCTTAGTAACGTCATCTATTAATGGCGGCTAAGTACGAAGTGACATTCGTTTATTTATTATGGAATTATTTATTAGTCTCTGGACTGATATTTTCAGTTTGTAAAAGGTAAAGTTATTTGTTTAAATTTATTCGAGTTTGTGAACATAATTTATTTTACTATCAGGACACTTTTTATTATCATTTTTATTCTGTAACAATTGTTATTTATTTATTTATTTATTTATTTATTTATTTATTTATTTATTTATTTGTTGTTTACAGATATCTTTTAAAATATTTTCATATATCTAAAGTAGCAAAATAAAAATAAGCCCATATGACGAATTTTCATATGTATATGCACTGTGTGTGTGTGTGTGTGTGTGTGTGTGTGTGTGTAAGTGTGTGTGTATTTATTATTACTTTTCAGTTAATATTTGCATGATTATTATTTTGTTTATGTATAATATTTATGTATCTTTATGTATATACGTAGGTGTGTGTTTGTGTGTCACTCATATTTGAGTCTATACATGAATATATGGGGTATGTCTGTCTGTGAGGTTATATGTTTATAAAGCATTAATACTAATAATTAATTAAAACGAATTAACAACTTATACCACAGTAAGTCTACATTATCCAGCAACGATCATTTCATAAAACTAATCTCAACACAAGTCTCGAAGTCATTGCTTTTCAAAAATCCCTTTCGCTTCACGTTTTATTTTAGTTTATTATTATTATTATTATTATTATTATTATTATTATTATTATTATTATTATTATTATTTAATTATTAATATTATTTTTTATTATTATTATTAATTTTATTTTTATTTTTATTATTATTATTATTATTATTATTATTATTATTGTTATTATTATTATTATTATTATTATTGTTATTATTATTATTATTATTAATTTTATTTTTATTTTTATTATTATTATTATTATTATTATTATTATTTTTATTATTAATATTATTATTTTTTTATTATTATTCATTTTATTTTTATTATTATTATTATTATTGTTATTATTATTATTATTGTTATTATTATTATTATTGTTATTGTTATTGTTATTATTATTATTATTATTGTTATTATTATTTGATTGTTTCTGAGGGTGGGGGAGCGGCTGTGTGTCTGTCTTCAGCGCCTCGCGCTCTGCACGCGCCACACAGGTCTGAATGAAATGTACGAGGGGCGTGGGCGGTGACATGTTTATTTCACAAAACCTGATTATCAGATGTACATTTCCCTTCGTCCGTTACTTTGTTATTTGTGTGTATGTTTGCGATAATCTGCGCTGTATTTACTTTAAGTGCTTCTAGATTCTAGCTTTGCTCGCTATGTTCTGATAAATGGGCTCGTTTGATACTTGAAGAACCACCATATTTTTGTTTACTTTCTCAAGAAGTTTATATTTTTACTCATATACGCCCAGCATTTGAAATATAACACTGAGTATATTTCATGTTTGTTTTATTTTTTTATTTTATTTTTATATTCGCTTAGATTAAGAATTAAAAAATTAAATAAAACAAGCAATTTATTTCACTGCAGTTCATATCTGTTGAGAGGAACAACAATCTTTTCTTATACTGCCTCTTAGTACGATTACTGCTAGTACTATATCTATACTACTATATTACTATATTACTATAGTAGTAGTACTAGGAAAATACTATTATTATTATTACTAATAATAATAATACAACTGCAGTTAATAAATAAGAAATAATTTAATAAATATAATAACTTCCGAATGTAAGAAGTTTAAATGTTTAATATTAAATTCCTCAGTATACAAATGATTCATTCTTTTTTCATTTAGGTATAAGTCCCCAGTCAAAATATTTTTAATGTTTTAATTTTTAACACATGTGTACACACACACACACACACACACACACACACACACACGCATACACACAAGGAAATATATATATATATATTAGTATTCAGTTTTATATAATATGAAATGTAGTAAAATGTGAATTAAAATAAAAAGGAATAATAGTAATGAATTTAAAAATACAAAAAATAAATAAATAATTTAATTAATTAATTAATTTAATTTAATTAAATAAAATAAAATAAAAGAGAACAAAACAAAACAAAACAAAATGATTTCAAATAGTTTATCAACAAACCACTGACAAAAAAAAAAATAATAATAATAAAATAAAATAAAATAAAATAATTTCACATAATATATTCAACAACCCATTCACATAAGAAAATAAAAAATCTATATCTAAAACGATGATTAACTTTTCTTCGGCAAAGTTTTATTTTCAGGCGGAGACGTGACGTAATTTGGCGAGCGCTGAACGATTTAGAAGAGTGATAAACACAGTTTACTGAAACCCACTCGATCTGGACACACATTTCACGTGTTTGTTTCACCACGTCGTGACTGCAGAGTTGTTACAGCTGCTGCATGTTTCAATTTACCACCCAGTGTGAAAAACAGCTTCTCTTTCTTTCTGTAATGTCTTTTAAATTTGTTTCCTTTTTCTTCATTTTATTTCTGTTAATTTTGTATTGTCACTTTCATGTCGTCATTATTGCTATTACAATAATAGTTATTATTATTATTATTATTATCATAATCATCATCGCCATCACTATGGTCATTGCTATCATCATCATCATCATTATTATTATTATTATTATTATTATTATTATTATTATTATTATTATTATTATTATTATTATTATTATTATTATTATTATTATCATTACTGTTGTTGTTATTGTTATTGTTATTATTATTATTATTGTCGTTATCATTATCATTGTTTTTATCATCATCATCATGACATCTACCTCCGTGAAGTGTCTATATTAGATATATTACTATTATAACTACAAAAGCACTAAGTTACTACTGTTACCAGTGCTACTGCTATCACTTGATCCTATAACCAATCCTGCCTCTGAACTACTCAACGTGAGAATAAACAAACTGCTGACAGGACGTAATGACTCTTACTACTTACTGATCACTCGAACAACAACCAGTTCAGTTTATTTCAATACTGACTTCCATCCAGTTCAAATGTCTATGTAATATAATACATTTATTTTTCTTATTTTCTTCTTACACTCGTTATCTCTCTCTCTCTCTCTCTCTCTCTCTCTCTCTCTCTCTCTCTCTCTCTCTCTCTCTCTCTCTCTCTCTCTCTCTCTCTCTCTCTCTCTCTCTCTCTCTCTCTCTGTATAAGGATTGATGTTTACCTATCTTTTTTTCTCTCTATCATCATCGTATCTTTATCTTTCCTAGTTGTTTTCTTTACCCATTTTATCTCTCGTTATCTCTCTACATCTCTCTCTCTCTCTCACTCATTCTCTCTTCATTACATATCTATATTATCCACTTCCATATACCAACAAACAAAAGACCATCTTAATTAAAACGCTGAGGAAAATATCAACAAACACAAGCCGCACCAAAACCACAGTATCACGATATATTTTTCTTTACATTTTTTCTTCTTTTTAATTCTGGAACGTTCCTCGTTTTCTCTGTCTTGTTTTCTAATTGTCAATCCGACTCGGTCTGTTACGTCAATTACCCGGAAACCTCATCTCGAGAGACGTCAGCTGGACTTCTAAATGGTCACATTCCAAGCAGTTGACAAGTGACAGAAAACAACAAACATCGGAAGCTTTTTTTTATTATTACGTTTCGGAGCTAGCTGCTTGAGAACGTACACACTAGGTATTGACATACGGCAAGCCGACTGACATTTTAATGTGATTCTTTTTACTGCTGTATGAATGGCAAACTGTTAACACGGGGATAGGGTGAAGAAACTGTTTACTCAAAGTATTCTGACGATTCGCCAATTCGATCATCGCTGAGAACACACGCAATGACCACAATGAACCCGTGTAATAGAGCGCGAACCTGTCTAATAGAGATCGTAATTATATTTACTGGTTACGCCAACAGCCTAATTGTTGTGTGTCTTATATGCGGCACTGGTTACACGGGTTACGCTAACAGCCTAATTGTTGTGTGTCTTATATGCGGCACTGGTTACACGGGTTACGCGAACAGGTCTTTCTGATATTTTCTGTTAGGTTTTGGTTACGCAGGTTACGACATTGACTGTAGTAATAGTGTTTTCAGGTATTGGTTGCATCGGTTATACGGGCCTATTTAACAGAGGTGTTTTTACGTACGAGTTACACGGGTTACGCTGTTCTGATGTTACACCTGTAGCTTATCTGTATTGTTGTTACAAGGGTGAGAAAGACCATATTATAGAGAGAATGTAGTGATTACTGGGTTAAAAGAAGAGGCCTGTCTAAAAGTGTTTTAAATATACTGATTATACTGATTATACCCCTCAGCCTTTCTGTTACTGTTTAAAGTATATTGGTTACACAGGTTACGCGTTTCGTCCTTTCTGTTAGTGTTTTTAATATACTGGTTACACTGGTATGAGTCCAGGCTTATCTAATAGTTTTTTAAATGACATGAAGGCAGTAAAAAAAGAAAATGATCGATCGAAGAAAAGCAAACCTTGCAGTGAAGGAAAAGACTTATACAACAAAACTGAGAAATCAAGGCAAGAAAAAGGTAAAAAGAGAGTAAACAAGGATAGATAAAAGAAAAAAGAATGAATGAATGAATGAACAAAACGTATCACGTCATTAAACACGTGCCTGGTTTTAGACAGCCGTCACGACTCGTCTTTCATCGTCATTTTCCGTGACATTTCCACAAACTCTTACGTGACATTTAAACAGATAAACATCGACGTAAACTTTCTCTTCAGCTCCAATTTGTTTTCATTCGTTTATAGCAGAAAGACCACCACTGTCTGATTGCGTCTGTTCTCTACATGCATACCCCCTCAGAATCCCCCGTATACTCAGAATCCCCCTTCTTCCCCTCTCTCCGTTTATCAAGGGATTTTTATCAAAATTATCACCCTAATGCCACCTGTCCATAAATCGAGAAATACTTTTAAAAACTAAAAATGTTGCTAAACCTTCAACTCAGCTACGATCCCTCTATCCCTTCATCAAGAACTACTTTGAGTAAAATCGCCTCCATCTCTTTCATTAAGTAGTACTTTTAAAAACTAGATTATGTAACATAAATCCCCCCAACCATTCATTATGTACTATTTCACAAATAACAAGGTTATTTCAAGGCGTTTGTGTTTGTTACTCAAAGAGAAAAAAAAAAAAAATGAAGAAAAAAAAAGAATGATATCATTATATGGCATCGACGTCAAATTGCGATGAGTGATTTTTGAACAACATCGTCTTTTTCCGCCGTTCATATTTTCAGTGTTTCCGCCTCTTCTGACAAGTTTTCTCGCTGGGTGGTCCTGTGTGGCCACCGCGCACTGATCTGCGCAGGTTGTAGAACACGACGCGCGCCCAGTCGCCCCGAAGCAGCGGAAGTTCGGAGACAACTTGTAGCGGTTATCTTTTCATGTTTACTTTTTTTTATTTTATTTTTAAATATTTATTTATTTTTATGATGTTATTTCAGTTTAATTTTTTTTAAAGTTTATTTATTTATTAAGTGTAAAAAAAAAAAAAAAAAAAAAAAGAAAGAAAGAAAAAATAAATTTATAAATTGTTTCTCTTTTCTTCTGCCTATTTAGTGTCTCTGATATACATATGTTAACTACTCGCACTATCAGACCGGCTTGTTAATCGAGAACTACTTTCAAAACCTAAAACAAGTGCAGTTTAATATCTTTTGTATCATCTTTTTTCTTTCTTTTCAATCTTTTTTTTTTTTTTTTTTTTTTTTTTTGGTGAGTGGGGAATCATTCTTTACTTCTTGTCTTTTATTCACTTATTATTCACTTTTTTTTTTTATTTAATAATCCTGCAAATTAAAAAAAAAAAAAAAAAAAAAAAAAATTGAAACGAGACACAAACTCTGACGCCAGAATATTTTTATTACTTCGGCAATTTCCGTAAAATAAATAGTTTATAACGATTCCGAATTTTACATAACACCCTGGGGTTTTACACAAGCCGTCTTGAATGACTGTTACGACGAGTGGCGAGTCTAGAAATGAACAAGTTCTCGCCTCGAGTTAACAAACGGCCGTCAAGAGGACTGCCAGTAATCGGAGATAAACACTTAACACAAATGTGACCCGAACTGTGAAAAGGCTCATATGGCCAAGCTAGTGAATAATTATTTTTATTTTGTTTTCATTTCATTTCGATTGAAGTATTTATTTATTTATTTATTTATTTATTTATTTATTTTATTATAATTTTTATTATTATAAAATTTATTATTATAATTTTTATTATTATAAAATTTATTATTATAATTTTTATTATTAGTTCATTATTATTTTATTTATTTATTTATTATAGTCGTTGTTTTTGTTTTGTTCCTTTTGTTATTATTATTATTAGTAGTAGTAGTAGTATTTTTATTATTATTATTATTATTATTATTATTATTATTATTATTATTATTATTATTATTATTATTATTTAAAAATGAATTGAGGAAAATTTTCTATCTGTAATATATGTCATCATTTGACACGATTAAGACAGAAGACCACATCACGGTACTTTTCGTGAGGCGGGTCAAGTCCTGCCCCTGCCATCTCGATTAACACGGAACTGCCCTCGCTCGCTCCAGCCCCGGGGTTTCACAATCAGCGCACTTTGTGTTTGCACTCTGAGTCTTTGTAAAACTCTCGAGAGGAAATTAAATGGCTTTAAATAAAGTTTGTCTAAGAATGGCAGCCTTCTATCAACGAAGAGGCGCCAATTTTAGGAAATTTCGTATTATTATTATTATCCTTACACGTTTTTCTCCTTCTTCCTTCTCCCCTTCATCTCATTTTATTTATTTCTTTTCTGTCTTTATTATTATTATTATTATTATTATTATTATTATTATTATTATTATTATTATTTAATTTCTTGTATTCGCTGTTTCTTTTCTATTTCTTTTCTTTCTTTTTTTTTTACTTTTCTTTAGTTTTTAATTTATTTCTTCTTTTATTTTGACGCATATTTTTTGTTTTCAGCAATGTTTTATTACTTTCATTTCTTCCTTATTTCATTCTATTTTATGATTCCTCTTTCTCGTTTTTATTATTTATTTATTTATTTATTTATTTATTTATTTGTGTTGGGTGGCATGGATTCATTCCTTCTCTTTCAGTTTTTCTCACTTTTACAGATATATCAAAATTTCAAACATATTTCAAGCCTTTTTCGGGAAATTAATGTAATGAATTTAATGAATGTTTATAGTTACAGAAATAATTTTTTTTTTATTTTTATTTTGTAACCAGTTAAAAAATAATTTCTGTTATTTAAATTGCTCGTATAAAAAATAAATCCAATTACAATAGAAATGTGACATCTCACGTGATAGAAAATTAATTAATGTACTCTAATAGTGACATTAAACAAAATAGGTTTTTACTGTTATGTATAAATTATCTTCCTAACAACAAATCATATTATGCCTGTCAACAGAAGAAAACTGAGATAAAGAAATGAATAATCCTCAGATTAATTTTCTCATACATCTCTGGTTTTCCTTAATAATAATGAGACGAAACTGAATGATAATTTCTTTTATTACGTCATTTCAAAGCCTCGCTTCTGTTTCATCTCTAACTGACATCCGGTTACCTCATTACGTTATGACGAGAGAGTCCAACTGTAATAGCCTCATTCCGATCATAGGCTGTTACGTCATAATTAACTCCCTTTTTTATCACTGCACAATGCTGGAGTTAAATCAAAGTATTCGTTATGGTAATTTTAACACCTGAACAAATTGTAATCACGGGTTTAACGAGAGGCCTGCATAAGGTTTTCTAAATTCGCTTGTATATTTACAATAAATAAATAAATAAATAAATACAAAAGAAAAAATCTTGTTCTCTATGAAATTAAGAACAAATAGATACGTTACTATAACCAACAGAGCAGTCTCCAGACAAAAAAATTCATTGTCATTTAACTGCATTTAAAACACATATAAAATACATAATTAGACAGTATATAGACATTGGTATTAATCTTTAAATAGTTCTAAGTTATGTCATAAAAAATAAAATAAAAACACTTAAAATAAAGATATCTTTTTAATCAATTATCTTAATTTAAAACTGATTCATGGTGTGGATTGGTAGCTAATTTGGGAAGACTGTGGTTCTGTTACAAGCTCGAAGATCAAAACGAAGGATAACAGGCTATGAAAATCGAAACTCAAACAAACTGGATAGCGCATTGTCGAAGCCGTACCAACCATTAATGTGGGGTCATTAGGTCTGAACAATGGTCAGTAATTTGTTTACTCCTTCATTTCTTGTATTTACTAGTTTTACATTCTCTTTATTTGCGATCGAAGCGTTCACCGACTCTCCGTCCATTGTTCCGCAGACACCTGCATGTCTGACTATTGAGCAAGGAACGTCCGGAAACCAGTCGATTTAATGTGAGGCTTAAATGCGTTAATAAACAGCGCCTCGCGGAAGCAAACACCAGTCTGTTAGAACCGTTTGTGTTTAAACAAGCAGCCATTGTACCTCGGAAGAGAAACTGTTTTATTTGAAAGAATTTTTTTTTTTTTTTTTTTCGCTTGCGGCACTTCATGGTAATCAGTGGGAATATCAAATACACCGCGTCAAAAGCTCTGATTTGAGATTCAGTTTGTGTCATGTCGGTTGTAAATGGTTACATTTTACCGTTTACAGACCGATCACAGTCGAAGAAAGGATGGGATTTTGTGTGTATGTGAGTGTATGTTTTGCCTGTGTATAAACGTGTATGTGTCTTATTTTGCATTTGTGACTGTGTGTCTGTGCGTGTATGTGTGTTTTTGTTCTTGTCTATAATTACGTCCATGTGCCGAGCCTAATTAATAGAGCCTTATTGTAATTTATTACAATGCACACAATGTAATTAAAAGGAGATACAACAAGATGCAGGACACACACACAAGGGAGAGAGAGAGAGAGAGAGAGAGAGAGAGAGAGAGAGAGAGAGAGAGAGAGAGAGAGAGAGAGAGAGAGAGAGAGAGAGAGAGAGAGAGAGAGAGAATGAATATGCATTTGCATTTTTAGTACATTTGTAACTTGTGTCAGCATAGATTGTGGAGTGGTTAGTATATCTGAATCAAGACAAGAAGCTACTGGTTGTTCTGGAGAAAATCCAAGATTAAAGATATATATATTCTATCTGTACTGATTATAAAACAGACTTAGACTGAGGTATTTTTGATCTTCCGTTGATTTAACTTTTGTTTTACTGATATATAATAAAATATTTATTTCATTTTGTTTCTGTTATTTATCAGCGTTAGCTGACTGCTTTTACTACTACTAAAGTTTTAATATTATTTTCGCAAGAACACAGGTTACGTCTGTCGCAGTAAGAAGACGGATTCGTTTCTGGTTTGTGCTACAGAAGATTAGAATCGTGTTTGAGCGTGAGTGTACGTTCTGTGTCAGCTTACATCAGGTTGTTCACAGTTAACAAGAAGTGACAAGAAGGAATCTACATTGCTATATAAAAATAATAAATAATACATAAAATTATATATTAAAAAAGTTGTTATTTTGTAGATAAATAAAATGTCATTCATCGTGGATAGAAAGGTAGAGATAATTGGTGAGAGAGAGAGAGAGAGAGAGAGAGAGAGAGAGAGAGAGAGAGAGAGAGAGAGAGAGAGAGAGAGAGAGAGAGAGAGAGAGAGAGATTGAGACTAAACTAAAAACAAATGAAATATGAGATAATGATTACTGTGGCATACTGCATATAAAAAGGTTGCTTTTTCCTGTTGTATTATAACAAATCCTCTAACATACTACTACATACACGTGACCAAGTCAGACCTTTCCAAACAGTTGTATGCTTAATAATATAGGAGTAGCTATTGAAATGGCTGGAGTACACAATGCCGTTGTTAATGTAATTCTCTGATTTGCTCTAAGACAATGAAATAAGCGTCATCTAGGACAGTTAACTCCCCTTTAATCATAAAGATTTCTTCTTCTTTTTTTCTAACGTTTATCAGGCAGGTTAAACATGTCAAAACTTTTATCTCTATATTTTTCAGCTGACGTTATCTCGTAAAGATTTAACAGAAAATGAGAATTTGCTTATTTTCAAATGTATCCTTCAAGTGGGCGGTCGCGCGACTGCAATTAAAGAGCCGCAAGTATTTTCGCCCGACACCGAACGCAGCTGTTCTTAATGTCCGGTCAGTTATAATGTGTGTACAAACAAACAGAGTGACGTTTAAAGTGATGCGGTGAAATATCGTACATACTACATATGTAGTTAGCTTTTCAGTCTATGTAGAAAGATATTTGAAAGGTTAAAGGTTAATAACGATCACTTGTAAAGAGAGTACCGACCTATCTTTACTTATCCCCCCGAGGCGTTGTGTCTGTTGAGTTCTGTGTTTGTAGACTCGGCGCTTTTCTAGATCTTTTGTAACAATTCTCTAAGTATTTATTAAATATTCGACTCTTCTGGCATGTAGCAGTCTGTTCATAATTTGTGCGCTGGGTTATGAATATCATTAATTAAAATGAAGGAATAAGAAAAAGTGATGGCAGATTTAATTTCGCATCTGTATAAATATATGAGTGTGCATATATATATATGTGTGCATGTATATATGAGAGAAGAGAGAGAGAGAGAGAGAGAGAGAGAGAGAGAGAGAGAGAGAGAGAGAGAGAGAGAGAGAGAGAGAGACAGACAGACAGACAGAGAGAGAGAGAAACAGAGACAGAGAGAGAGAGACTGAAACAGAGACAGAGAGAGAGAGAGAGAGAGAGAGAGAGAGAGAGAGAGAGAGAGAGAGAGAGAGAGAGAGAGAGAGAGAGAGAGAGAGAGAGAGACAGAGAGACAGAGACAGAGAGAGAGAGAGAGAGAGAGAGAGAGAGAGAGAGAGAGAGAGAGAGAGAGAGAGAGAGAGAGAGAGAGAGAGAGAGAGAGAGAGAAAGAGAATAACGCTGATTCAGTGCACAGTTGTTTATCATCTCGCCGGTTCGAGCAACGTCTGTCCAGTAAGACTGGCTAATAATGACCAAAACAGATTAGTTTTCACATTCCCTCTGACATTCCCTCTGACATTCCCGCTAACAACTAAAACTGTTTTCACCGGCCGAGTCAGATGTGTCGACATATTTTCAGGAACGAAGTCATTTATCACCTTTGGACGCAGGAGAGTTCTAGTTCCGGACACCACTTCCGTTTTCAGTGGACGGTGACTAAGTGTTATCTGTGTTTTTCACCCTCTCTGCTGACCGCGGCTCAAATAACCAGATTAGAAAAACATTCCTGACCCCGCACCCAGAACAATCAGACTTACGTAAAATAGGCATTCAGACAGACAGACAGACAGACAGACAGACAGACAGACAGACAGACAGACAGACAGACAGATAGATAGATAGATAGATAGATAGATAGATAGATAGATAGATAGATAGATAGATAGATACATAAGTAGATTTTTAAATGAGTAATTAGCAGAGAGAAAAAAAAGAAAGAAAAAAAAAAAAAAAACAAGAAAAGAAAACCTGAAGAGAAAATGAGAAGCGATGCGAAGTTTTAACAATCAGTAAAATGATGAATGTTTCATTTTTGCTGTTTTCTTTAAAAATAAGGATATGATATTTCTGAACTGCTGTCCAAAGTATTACCGAATCGAATTTTCTCAAACGTCAGAGTTATTATTTCCCGTTCCAACTATTACACTCTGTATTTTGGTCCATATTAAAGATCATCTTATACACACCCTTAAGAATATGCACAAGAAATAAAGACTACGAAATTCATTTTAAACAGCATCATCTTTTTAAATATTATGTAGGCCATTAATAAATGCAAACGTTTGTACTGAAATTGTTTAAGATTACACCAAACAAATAATCGTTCATTCCTTTACTTATTTTATTATATTTTATATAACTTATTAATTTAATACTTTCACAAATAAATATAACATTTGAAAATAAATACTTTAGCCTATTGATATCGGAAGACGTTTTATTCTTTATGTTTAATTTATTTTATTTGTTTTATTTATTTAGCAGCTAGGAATCATTTTAAATTCAGTTTTCCCAAGAAACAAAACAAAAAACTAAATCATAAACCGCGATTTTTAATAGGCCATTACGTTTTCCTAAACTTTACAAATTCAGGATACAAAGAAACATCAACAAAACTCGCAAATGACATCTGGTGTCAAAATTAGACGTTGACGTGCAAAGATGACGTCGTGTCAACACTACAAGTTGCGACTGACTTTCGATTACCGCCTTCTTTCGCATCTGGAAGCCATTTTTTTTTTTTTTTTTTCTCTCATGGTACTTTTTCTCATGACGTTTCCACCATCTCTGACTAGCACAAAACTTTGTGTGCAGAATCCCCGGCTTTGTTTTCGCAGAGACAAAAATTATTTATCAAGCAATAAAGCTGTGTTTGTTCTGACTGCGGGCGAGTTGGCCGCGGCAGACTGAGAGCGTGGTGTTTCGCTTGTTGTGTATTTATTTGTGTTTCTGATAACCAGCTATTTGATGTATTTGTTTTTGTCTTATCCAGTCATGTTAAACAAGCTTGTTTGGATTGGGAAAAGTGTTAATATAGATAAATGTTATTGTTGTTGTTGCTGCTGCTGCTGTTGTTTTTGACTGTAGCTCGCAATTAAATCATCATCCACTTACGAGAACAAGTCTCGATGGTTAATATGTCATAATTAAGACTGAGTTGGGTTTCTGAGATCGAATCTCGATGCTGGGTGGTTTTAAGAGTGTAAAATAATTAAATCATCTTTTGTCTTCAACAAATCATCTGGTCTTTTCTTTCTCAGGCAACGTGCTCTTAAAAGTTGTTGGCCCAAGACATGCACGCTTTAACTTTCAGAATGATTAGAGATTTAATATTATATTTGTTAAAACACGTTAAAGAGAATTCAACATCTTTCAAACCACGGCAATAAAATAATTCAAATGTGGTTGAAACTGTTTTTGTATTTTTATATAGAATACGTAAAATGAAGGACAAATAAAACATTGTTTTTTATTAAATTAATAAATAAATAAATAATGAAAGTACTACTACTACTACTACTACTACTACTACTACTACTACTACTACTACTACTACTACTACTACTAATAATAATAATAATAATAATAATAATGTGAAAAGAAACAAAAGCTTTGTCATTTAGATATATCTATTCCTTTATTAATGGTTGCAGTAGTGATAGTTCTTGTTCTTGCAGCTGGAGATCTAACTAGTTACTTTCCTTATCAAGTGCTTTCGGACAAAAGTTGTCTAACTAAAGGGACACAACTCTATATTCTAAAACTCCGGTTAAAATCAAATTGGCCAGTTCTCATATTCTCGTCGACAGCAAAATTGCTGAAATCAGGAAAGTTCTAATTCCAGTTTCACATAAAAATCATATCCCTACGCGCCCGATTGGAGGCCTGCAAACTTATCTCTGCATATTCACAATTCAGAATGTCATCGAGGGCGCAAAGTGAAATCAAGTGCACAGTTGTGTCATGGCGTCCAGGACCAGTCGAAGACGAATCTGTATCTGAACGAACTACCCAGGTATGGCGTCCGTCTGTTTAAATAATCCAGCTTTGATTCTGCGAGGGAATAATAAATAAAGAATTCGCTATCGAAACACACACTGTCGGGGGTTCTTTTTAAAGTTGCAACATAAGGTGAACACGCTAAAATAATTATGTCATCAAACATAGATGTAGAGAGCAGAATTTAAAATAAAATAATAATAACTTCAGCTTTTAAAAAGAAATAAGTGAACAGAAGAGAAAATATAAAGGAGTTATGATTCTGTTTAATAGCTGATAACTAATCCATGTATGTATTTGTGTGTATCTATGTGTGTGTCTGTGAGTGTGTATGGCTATATTTTTTTAGTTTTTTCAATCTGCCTATTTATTTTTATTTTTGTGTCCATATATCAACCAGCCTCTCTCTCTCTCTCTCTCTCTCTCTCTCTCTCTCTCTCTCTCTCTCTCTCTCTCTCTCTAAAAACTCTCATGTATATTTTTTCTGTATGTGTATTTAACAGATATACATACATACAGAAGAGTGAGCATTTCTCAATTGCTTAAACTGATATCTCTTGTTAGAAAGATAAATACTCAACTTCTGATTGACAAGATCGACAAAATGCTTGTTCACGGAAACTATGAAGACCGAAAAAAATCTATGTTTTGTTTTTCCTACTTAAAGTTTAATGCTCTCTCTTTGATGTGCTTGTGTAAACTGTTTTAATGATGCACGCTCTAACTGCACGTGCAGCTGTCCGGCGCGATATGCAGCAGAAGTCATGTGTTCAGCGAAGGTTCTGTCACACCACACGATTTGTAGTTGCAGTAGTAGTAATAATAGTAATAATAGTAGTAGTAGTAGTAGTAGTAGTAGTAGTAGTAGTAGTAGTAGTAGTAGCAACAGCAGCAAGAGATGAAGGAGAAGGAAGAATAATAATAACAGTTGTAGCAGCAGTAGTAGTAGTGACTTGAACTAATACAGTAGACGTTCAACGAAATGTTTTATATAAAAGTTCTGTCATACCATACAATTTGTAATAGTAGTAGTCGTAGTAGTAGTTGTAGTTTTTGTAACGTGGTAATAGTAGTAGTTGTAGCAGCAAAAGCAGCAGCAGCAGCAGTAATAATGTAGTATTAGTATTAGTGGTAGTTGAAGTAGTAGTAGTTGTGATAATAGAAGTAATAATGATAGTAATAGCAGTGGTAACATAGCAGCAGTAATGGTTGTTGTAAAAATAATAGTAGTAGTAGTAATAGTTCTAATAATAATTATTGTCGTAGTAACAGTAGTAGCAGCAGCAGCTATAGTAGTAGTTGTAGTAATAGTAGTAGTATCTGTAAGCATATTTAATAAACATGGACGGACACACTGTTAGACAGATGTATGGTCAAGAGAACAGACCTACATTCATACGCATACATCATTCGTGTGCCGCAATGTAATATTAATTAACAAAACAATAAATCGAATATCATACAAAATCATTAATACAAGAAATTCAGTAAACTATACAACAGTATATTACTACACAACACGAGACAACACAAAGTAATGCAAAAGTACAGAACAAACAACACACACCACAACACAACACAATACAGTATATTAACGGAACAGTATTGAACAAAATAACGGTTCTTCTCTTGAACCGCTGGTTCACTGAGTTCGTGTATTGACAGCCCGTGCCCCGGGGTTTAGAACAAATATTGAATACTTTCCAGGCAAATGTTAGTGAACCGCCCCACTAATGTGTGTGGGGTCTGTGCGCATGAATGGGTGCAATATTTCATTATAAATAAACGTAAACCAAACCTGGATCGTTGGTCTGTGTTCTGGCGCTTATAAGTTTACATCATAAAGCACGGGCTCGGTTCTAGGGAGGAACGGGAGGGGGAGGGGAAGGGGAAAGGGAAGGGGTTTTGGGTTTTTTTTGTTTCTTTTGACAGTTTCTCATTTTCTTTTTAATTTGTGAAATTGTTACACGAATTTTTGATATTTAGAGAAAAAAGTTTGTTGTTTGTTTAGTTAAATATCTAATTAATTTATTTATTAATAATCATCTTTTAAAAATACTTTTATTTTGATTTTAATAATGTTGTTGTTGTTATTATTGTTATTATTGGTATCGTTGTTGTTGTTACTGTCTTCGTCTTCGTCGACGTCGTCATCATCTCTGTCATCACACATCCATTGTTATTTATCACCATCATTCTATTGCTTCTACTTTTGATATGTAACTGCAATTACTGTTAGTACTACCATACCATAACTACATCGCTTCTGTACTGAACACAGTCACAGTTCTACAAACACACCCATCTAAACCTGCCCCTCATTCACTGACATATGACGAAGCATACCATCTGTTCACTGGAATCATTTTTGTAAAAAAAAAAAAAAAACTACGGCATGGCTGATATGGTGAGGGATAACTTTAGCTAGAATTGCCCTTTAGTTAAATATACACGTCGATGTGGTGGAAACTCGGCCTGTCGATCGCCATAATGTGAAGATGAAACCAATCCAAGCTATGTCACAGCAGAGCGTATTTTTACAAAGCGTTCAGCACTGATCCGGCATTCGCGGGTAAACGAAACCAAGAAATATCCCTGCAGCTGGCACAAATACCGTTTGTTTGCCATAAAGTGTGCAATTTGTGATGTTGTCTGTGAAAATAAGACGTTTTTTGCTTTTCGTTTATTCTTTTCCTTTTTGTTTTTCTGTTTTTCCTTATTTTCTTTTTCTCTTCTTGTTTCTTTTTGTTTTCTTCTTCTTTTTTCCCCACTTATTTTTTCCCTTTCTCTCGCTTTCTGATTTTGTTGTTGTTTTCTTTCTTTGTTTTCTTTTTTAACGCTTTTTAAATCTATTTTCCTCCCTTTCTTTTATCAACTCTGTTTTTCTGGCATATTAATAACATATTTCTTATTTTCAGCTCTCTCTCTCCTTATACTTACCATCATTATTATTATTACTACTACTACTATTGTTGTGTTTGGAACTAATATTAAACTGGGCTTAAAATATACTTTATGGTTCATGAGAGTTTATATTTATTTTGCAAATAAAATATATATAATTATAATTAAAATTAATCAAACGAAATCTGACTATAGAGAAATTCTTTAATAATTTTTGAAGACAGACAACTAAATACCATTTAATGTACATTATGTTATATAAACAATAACAAAAAAATAAAATAAATAATAATAGACAGCTGATTTTAAAAAAATTCAACAACTACAACAATAGCAACAACCATATCAACAGCAATAATAAAATACTACTACTACTAATAATAATAATAATAATAACAATAATAACAACAACAACAACAACGGTAACAACACTAATCTTCTTCTTATTATTATTGTCCTTGTTGTTGTTGTTGTTGTTGTTGTGGTTATCATAATTATTGATAATAAAGTTAAATATTGAGACAGTAATTTTAACACACCGAGGACTAACCTGTATCATACAGTAAAAGCTACACTTGCTGCGAAAGAGAAAAATAATCGTGATAATCAGAGTAAGTTATTGTGAGGCAAACAAAATGAGACTACGAACAGGTTTAGTTTCAAACCTCTGGTCCATATACCAGGCAAAACCATTTAATTTTACTTAATTTACGTAGCAATTCAGTTATAACGCATTCTTTCTGAAAGGCCAGTTAGATAATAATAACGTCAAATGGGCATGTTGACGTCATTGGTATTGTTGACGTCATTGCAGTTGTAAACATCATTGTTCAAACTGCTGTAGTAAGAAGACTGATTGGATCCAGGTATGTTTAACTGATAAATTTATTTATTTATTTATTTATTTATTATTATTATTATTATGATTATTATTATTATTATTATTATTATTATTATTATTATTATTATTATTATTTAAGAAAAGCATATAATAGAGGTAAGATAATTAAATTTAAGTAAAAGTATATTGATTATTTTGTATTTCTTTTATTTATAAAATAGTTTGATTTACGCATTATTATATATATAAAATAAAATAAAATTTATATTGTGTCCGGTATATAATCAGAGTATTTTACGATCTAGCAAGGCATAGGTATTACATATTTTAGTGTGTATTTCTGTGGGCGTTTAAACTGTTTTCAGTAGCTTCCATAAAAATAAACACATCCAAAGAAACACACAGCGATATTTATATACACTCTTGAAACAACACGTACTTTCACACAGTTACACAAACACACACATACAAATAAAAACACAGGCACACAGAACGCACACAAAATGAAACAATAAACATACGAAAACATTACAATTTTCTAAATTCCATTCACTAAAAATCAAATTACAAAATCCATTCCATTTTATATTAAAAAAAAAATCTGTTTGACTCATTTGTTTTCATTGGCGGATAGGGGATTTTCCGCGCGCGGGAATTTCATTAAGACAAATTGATAGAAAAGGAAATTTGTATGATGGTTTCATTTCTTAAAAACATAACTAATGCACACTGCTTAGTAAAACGGGAATAATTCCATTTCAAACTCTTAGCTTTTATCGGCGATTTCTGGACTCAAGTTACAAACGTTTGTTTTCAGTAATGCCGAGTTTCTGCCTAGAGGGGTTTTTCTTTTCTCGTTTTTCTTTACCAAGGGTAGCTTTAATATCTGTTAAATTAAATGCAGTGGTGCAGAGAAAATACGTAATTGGCTGGCGAAATTAAACTTAATTACAAAAGTGTTGTTTAGAAAAGCGTCCGCTGTGAGCGAAAATCGTGGACTTTATCCAGCGAAACCATTACTAGTCTGAAATACTTTATATGTATAAAATGTTTTTCCTTTTTCATTTTAACGTCAAGATTTTTAAAACAAATTTTGGAATTTGAATTATTTTGTTCTTTATTTCTTGTTCCTCTTTTAACAATAGCGGCATTTTTTTTTTTTTTTTTTTTTTTTTTAACTTTTTCTTTTTGGTCATTCTAAAATTGTATTCTTATAACTACTGTTACTGTTAGTACTACAACTATCACTATTACTAGTAGTACTACTTCTACTACCCCTATCACTGCTATCACTTGTTTTATTAATGCCTCTACTAAACAAATATAACATCAGGAATTTTAGTTTTACTGTTACAATTCTTCTCTCTCTCTCTCTCTCTCTCTCTCTCTCTCTCTCTCTCTCTCTCTCTCTCTCTCTCTCTCTCTCTCTCTCTCTCTCTCTCTCTCTGTTGTTCTTGTTATGATACTGTATGTTTTTGCTATCAGCAATTTCTGTTTGACTGTCAACACTTTTAACCAAAATCTCTGACTTGTACTTGACAATGACGTATGGGAGAAACTACAGTTAATAGAAAAGACACACGTACATGAAACTCACGTGCGTTTTGCACAGCGGGATACTACTGTACTTAGCATTTAGGATTTTATTTCGTTTTACACCATCTTTCCTGTCATCAACGTTTACGACGTGTTGACGACGTGGCGATGACAGCTACTGCTGCAACGTTTGAAATTCCAGAAATTTTCGTATCTGGAAAATCGCCTTGGATGTAAGAAAGTGTACTGGATCCGTCCCTTCTGTTCACATGTGTTATTTATTTATTTATTTATTTATTTACTTACTTACTTACTTATCTATTTATTTACTTGTTTACTTATTTGCTTACTTATTTATTTACTTACTTGTTTATTTATTACGTATGTGGGAAGAACAGAATAAATGTTGCTGAATAGAAGCAGTAGTTAAAAAGAAATATAGACGTATATATGTGTGAATGCACATATATATATGTATTATACATACATACATATACACATATACATACATATATATATGCACATACATATATACATACAGAGAGAGAGAGAGAGAGAGAGAGAGAGAGAGAGAGAGAGAGAGAGAGAGAGAGAGAGAGAGAGAGAGAGAGAGAGAGAGAGAGAGAGAGAGAGGAATGAAAATAATACAGACACCAGTAATGTAGCAGCAGCAGAAGAAGTAGCGGTTGTAGTCGTAGCAGCAGTAGGTGTTACAGAAGTGGTAACCTTTATTTCATCTCAAACATTTCACTTTATAACCCTGTGGAATTTGTTTATTCATTTCAATATTTTATTTATCTATTTAAGAAAAACGAACCAACAAATAAAACCTAAGTTAAATAAAAACATTCAACTTTCGAAAGTAGCAGATAACGTCTTTCATACTGAGACATCTGCATAGCAGACGTACATAAATAATCACGCGAAATGCACGCGCACAAAGGCAGACGACTGCACCTCCTCAACTCGAATTTAATGAAGTGATCAACGAGAGGCCATTCCAGACATTGCTGTAGCGTGCTGATTGCGTATGTTCGGAGTTACGTTTCCACTTTCGCCACTTGTTTGTAAGTTGACATCGGAAAGTGTTTTGATAAACCTTGGACCGCCATCTTGATCAACAAACATCACGCCCTGCAACAGCCGTGTTTTAGAAATTGATGACGTAGAGGCAAGCTGCACAGTGAGATATTTGATAGCAGAAATTTATTTTGGCTTGATTCGAAAATATTTTAGCGTTTCTTAAAAATGATGAATGTTCTCTCTCGGGTTTATTCGATTTACTTATTTATTT
>CM022667.1:16917744-17107744 GCA_012295275.1 Chrysomallon squamiferum | reverse complement strand
TGAACTGTATAATATTGCTACATATTATTATTATTATTATTATTATTATTATTATTATTATTATATTATTATCATCATCATCAGTATTATTATTATATTTAATAGTATTGCTATTGCTGTTTGGTTGTTATTGCTTGTTATTATCATTATTGTTTGTACTGTTTTTCTATTTTAGTGTTATTATTTTTTTTAAGGTACTACTATTAGAACAACAACTATTACTACACTACTATGATTATGATTTTGTTTTTGATTATTATTGTTGTTGTTGTTGTTGTTATTATTATTATTATTATTATTCTACATCTTAACAAGCCCGAAACACCTGCCTGTAGATCACCTGAGTTCAGTGTTCATTTTCTACAGGTAAGAGAGATGCAGACGGGGTTTAATCGTGTTAACTAGAACCTGTCAGAGCTTGTAGCTTTTTTAACAGTTTGCCCTGACATTATAACACGACAGCATGTTTTCTTAGATCATCCAAAATTCCCGTTTTCAAAGGAAATGTCACTGGAACCAATTTGCTGTCTTAATTCAAACGTCACTCAACGTTTAAAGGCGTGTTTATTCAAGCGAACGAACGTTTGAACCGAACGCGCTCCGTATCTTGGAGGTCCGACTGAACTACCCGTTCGGGGCGCAAACAACACAAAATGACTAAGGGATTTTAATTTTTCTTCTTCTTTTTCTTTTATTCTTTTTATGACGTTAAATTTGACGCAAAGACTGGTGTAAAAATAAAGGAAAAAGTAATGAATGTAAATATCCCCACCTTTGATTTAGCAGACTGCGTGAAAAATGATCATAGGAAAATTTCTTTTATAAAGTAATATCATGTCATAAACAAATACGTTAATTTACTTCAAAGGTTTCACATTCTGTGTTGTCTAATATCTTCTTTGTTATATGTTAATATGTAATTATACAGCTCTCTCTCTCTCTCTCTCTCTCTCTCTCTCTCTCTCTCTCTCTCTCTCTCTCTCTATGTATGTATGCATATGTGCGTATATATTTATGCTACTCAGTTTAATATTATTATTATAATTGTTATTGTAACTTCTTTTACTATTATGGTTACTATTACTAATACTTCTACTAGTATTACTACTAGAAATATGCTGAAATTACTGATGATACTACTAATACTACTACCACCAGTATTACTACTACTACTATCACTACAACTACAATTGGTAAATAATGATCACTGTCTGTCATTGTTTCATCCCCGCATTAATTTCAACAAACGCCACTGCTACCTATCAGTTCCTACTATATCAAAAAATACCAATAATTTTCTATTAGGGTCTGACTGTATGACGTCACTACAGCAATCACAATCTCTCTCGCTGAAGCAGCAGACAGCCATTAACCGTAACAAGACCGCGTGTTTTTCGATAATTAACGTATGTTTTCACAGAAAATATTGTCTATAATGAACTAATCAGATTCTGTTTGGAAATCGTCTTCTCGACTTTACGTAAATGCAGATAAAAGTTTTTGCATTGTTGCTGGAGATAATGAAATAAAGAGTTTAACAGACTGAGCCGGGTACACGTGTTTCTAATAACGTACGAAAAGATTCTTCAGTCGACACTGTCTGTCTAATAATGATGTATTTTATTTCTAAAAATTACCTATGTTTCTGTCTGTCTGTCGTTCTCTTTAGCTGTCTATCTTTCTCGTTCTTCGTATTTTTTTTTTCTTTCTAATAATGATTTATCATAATAGTATACCAACGTGCCTCTATGACTGCCTTTGCACGTCTCTCTCTCTCTCTCTCTCTCTCTCTCTCTCTCTCTCTCTCTCTCTCTCTCTGATTATATTTAATATACACAATAATTATGCATATATACATTTATAGTTATACATATATAGACGTACGTGCGTACGTTTGAACATACAAACAAATAGAAAAGTAAATAATTAATTTTGTACGTAAAATACATTAATTTCAGTTAAACCCAATAATTTTCACAGTTGCAGACATGCGTTAGTATTTTACAATAATAACAATAATAATAATATGAATATGAATATGAATATTGAATTTCGGAATTTTTTAACATAAAAGAAAAAAAGAATTTTAATAATAAATAACTAAATAAATAATATACAAACAAAATAATTAATTAATTAAATAAAAATGACTTAAATGTAAAATAAACAAACTTACTAAATAATATTAAAACTTTTATGTAGATAAGAAACAGTTTTATATTACATCTGAAGTATGGAAAGGCAAATAAAATTAGATGACTAAATGAAGATTTTATATATATACAATTATGTATGTGAGTGTGTGCGTGTGTGTGTCAGATGTTTTTTTCTTTAATTTTATAATAATAATAATAATAATAATTATTATTATTATTATTATTATTATTATTATTATTATTATTATTATTATTATTATTATTATTATTTAATTGTACTTTATTAGAACTTCTTTATTTTATTTTATTCGAGAATATTAATCACGTTGTACTGTGATATCTGAGTTATTTCATTTCAAATGAAATAAAACAGGTAATATATTTTATACTGTAATTGTATTATTTATTGATTTATTACTTTTACTATTATTGTTGTTGTTTTTATTATTTTATTTTTTGTAACATTATCGTTGTCGGTTATTATTATTATTATTATTATTATTAGATAATGTAAAAATTTTAAATAAAAATTCTTAATATTACACGTAATATATTTCCAGTTTATCAGAACTGATGTTTTAGTTCGTTATTTGATAAGCCGGATCGAAACTTTCAAAAAGGAAGAATATCATTTTTGAATTTTATAATATTCATGTTTAATATATTTAATAATATTAAGACAGCAGGAAAAATAAATAAATAAAAATAAAGAGCGTAAGCAACACAAACAACTTTAGTTTCCAATATGCATAATATATAAAATTACACCATTGTCATATTTTATTTTATTTTACACTATTTCTTTTCTTATCTTTTATAATTATTTTTATTTATTTATTTATTTATTTTTATTTTATTTTATTATTATTATTATTATTATTATTATTTATTTATTTATTTATTTATTATTACTATTACTATTACTATTACTATTATTATTATTATTATTATTATTATTATTATTATTATTATTATTATTATTATTATTATTCGTACAAACGTTTTATAATAAAACAATTCTTTGTGGTGGGAAAAGAAGGGAAAGTAAATAAAAGAATTACAGACATTTTATTACTGACAAAAAATTCCCGATTTAAGATCAGACAGTTTTACTTCAGCACAAAACATATAAGACTTGCAACATCTGAAAAATGAATTAATATTCTGAATATTGTAAAACCATTTTCTACTCCGAACATTTCGTTTATTTACGTTGAACTCGGTATAATTCTAATTTGAAGTGTGTTGATCTTCATTTTTAATATTTTAGAAAAAACATTTTTGAGCTGCTTTTCTGCAACAAAATTCCTAACGTTTTTCTCAGTTCAGTGTTAATGTGAAGATTCTCCATTTCACTGTAAATTAATATTACACTCCAAAATGTTTGAAATGTTGTTCCATAAATTCTCTAAAAAAAAAAATGTTGTTTCTTTTTTTATTATTAATTTTATTATTATTATTATTATTATTATTATTATTATTATTATTTTTTTTTTTTTTTTTTTTTTTTTTTTTTTTATAACAATTTTTGAAATTAGAATAACACAGTATCAGTCTCCACATTTTTATAACACTCTATTTAAATAAGCACTCCATATGTAAATAACATAGCATTATTGGGAAGTCTCCACCTTGTTATAACTCAGTATTTTAATGAGGCGCTCCTTATGTGTATAAGTCAGTATTATCAGGAAGTATCCACATGTTAATAACTGTATTTTAATGAACACTCCATACATGTATAAGATAGTATTATTATGAAGTCTCCACATTTTTATAACACTGTATTTTAATGAGAGCTCCATATATGTGTAATACTTTATTATAAATGAACTCTCCAGAATGGTATTACACAGTAATTTAATTATTTTTCCATAGAGTCATTACACTGTATTTTATAATAACACTCCAGTTTGGCACAACACAATCTTTTAGTACTTCCTCCATATACATTTCAGCACTGTATGATAATGAAATTTCCAAATTAAAATAACATGAAATTTTCGAATTACTGTAAGACTTTATTAAAATGAATACTCCATATCAGCATAACTTTATAACACAAAGAACAAATCTGAACAATATTATAAAAAAAATTCTCCACATTAGTAATCGAACATTGAACATTACAGAATTCTCCAAACTGGTATAAAGAACACACACACAGTCGTGATATATAAATAATATAAATACTTCATGTTAACTTAATTCTTTTATATACGTAAGTATCCAAGTTTGAAGAATAATGTTTAATAATAATAAATGCTTCATATCTGTGTATCTCCAATTAGAACAACATCGATTTTTAAATCATCTCTTCTCAAACGTGATTTTTTTCTCTTGTCAAGTTAAAAACATATTTTGGGTCTAATTCAGTGGTTGAATAGTCACTTTTGAGAAATCCTCAGAAATAAAATGAACATTTTTCTTTTCAGGTTTCCATTTCATTTTAAGAGGTAAACACTTTTTAATTTTTGAACAGTAATAATAATAAGAAGAAGAAAAAGAAGAAGAAGAAGGGTTTGAAATAACAGAAATGAGATGATTTAATACCAGTGGTAGTAGTAGTAGTAGTAGTAGTAGTAGTAGTAGAAGATACTGCAGCAGCAGAAATAGATATAGACAAGTTGTCTTGTGATAGTAAAAATAATTGTAAATGTTGGTAGTAATAATAATAATAATAGAAATATTAACAGCAGAAGCAGTAATAGTAACACTAAATAAAAATACTACCAAGCTACAGAATAATTATTATTATACAAACCATCGCAAATTTTGGACTTCCTTTCGTTTTGAAATTATTTAGTAATCCTTTTTTTTTTTTTTTTTAATATCTTTGAGTTAGTTATAATTACTAAATATATGCATAAGTTATTTACAATACAAAATAATACGAAAAGGACAAGATTTTTCTACGTCTTCTACGTACAAACTGCATATTTCTTCTGACGCTGCAGCCCAACATTTCAATGTTTGATCATAATTTTTACTGTTTTCCTTACACACTGACGACGGCCGCCATATTTAAACTGAAAATATTATTGTTTATACATTTCCCGTAGCACAAACAAGACAGTCCTTAACCAAACAGTTCAAACCCAAGTAACAATAAAGAATATGTCAATTCAAAGAAAAGATGGAGAGAAAGAAAGACAGAGAAAAAAATCCTCAAATTATGATTATAGCCAGTGTTGCTTTGTCAGAAAACTTGACGTATGATGAAATATAAATATTATTTCGCGAACCTCTTTTAACATTTGGCGAGTGTTGTTGAAGATTGCTTTAGAAACCTCAGTGTTTTAGTTGGAAATAATAATAATAATAAGAAGAAGAAGAAGAAGAAGAAGAAGAAGAAGAAGAAGAAGAAGAATAGTAATAATAACAACAACAATATAACAACAATTAATAATAATGATGACGATGACGATGATAATGATGATAGTTAGAAGAAGTCGAGAAATGAAATAATGATCCAACAAAGATACAACAAATATATATATATATATATATTAAAAGAGATACATAAATAACATAAAGAATAAAAATAAAAAATAAATAAATTGCACGCACGGATATTCACGTACACAAATACATCTGTATAAATTAAAAAACAATATAAGGTTGAAGCTAATAATAGTAACATAACAAAGGCAACGTCAATAAAATACATTTTTATTTCAAATTCCTTGAGAGAGAGAGAGAGAGAGAGAGAGAGAGAGAGAGAGAGAGAGAGAGAGAGAGAGAGAGAGAGAGAGAGAGAGGAAAACTTGAAAAGAAAACATATTATTAATATGTAAAACAGAAAACATACGTTTATGAACAGAAAAACAGATGGAGAAAGAAATGGGAAACAGAGAAATAAAAAAGGGAAATAATGATTAAAAATAATTTTAAAAAATAATAATAAAATAAAAAAATAAATAAATAAATAAAGAAAATAAGGATATCACTTAATCGGGAAGAAGCTCGAGTTAATAACTTTAAAGATTGGCAATTTCTGCCCGATTTGTTGTCATGTTATTCCACGTTCACGCGGATACATTTGAAAAACAAAAACGGCTTGAGGCCAAAGTTGTGGGTGTATTAGAAAATTTGACATCCAGCTGCTTTCATATCGAATTGCACAGAGCGGAACATCAAGTTCTTTAACCTGTTAATGGATTTATGCCTCGGCCAATAGATATCATGTTTCTTTTTCAAAATTAATACCGCACACAACTTCCCTGATATTGAATTAGTCCCGATGAAAGGCCGCGAGCTTCTCCGTTACGCGTCTGCCTCGTTGCCCAATCAAAACAAGTCTTTCAAAAAGCCAAATCACTCCAATCAAAGACCGTCATCCGTCGGCGATCGCATCAAAAGCGGACCTAGAATCGCCTCGCCATATTGCTACTTTAATTCCAATTTTCTAGTTTTTCCGAACTAATTTTCAAATGCGAGTGCATCCTTTTGTTCGTTGGAATGGAAAATTGAGTTCGGGAGTGAAAAAAACAACCCGGAACGATGTACGATCTTGCAGTCGTAAATTAATTTAAAAGAATATGGCTTTGGAAAGTTTGTTTACAAAGTCGTTGACCTCACCACGCGCGTTCTTCATTATCAAAACATATTTAATCTGTTTTATTACTAGATTCTGAAACGAAGTAGTTACACAAATTCCTGGTGTGTGTATATGGGTACGTGTGTGAATATAGAATTTATTTATTCATTTATTTATTTATTTAAAACAATTTAACAATTATAATCTAACTGATCGGCGGCATTATCCCTAACTGTATCCATCGATAGTTTTGGGGTTTTAATGTACTTTTTTTCTTCTTTTTTTCTTTTTAAATTCTGCTTTCTGGCACCTTCCTTAAATAATACAGATTTAAGTCTGATGAAAAAAATTCTGCCTGTTGTACTGATGTTCAAAATTATTTGTTAGCAACACCGTGATGCCGATATCAATAGCGCCGTCATTTTTGTTTTTTCGCTAATAATTGTCTTCAAGCATTGCATATAACGACAACAGTTAATTAAAAATCAGTATAATAATGTTTGTACTGTCAGTTAAATATTAATAACAAATGATAATTCATCTGATATATAACTTGAGTTCAAAATTTAATGTCAATCCTTGATTTAAAACGGAATGACTGAAATAAAAATAATGAAGTGGAAGAACAGAATAATCGTCATTGCAGTTAGTACTATTCCAACAGTAACTAGCAGACACAGTATCTGAAATCAGCCAAAACAAAGTAACAACCTCTGCAAAATATAAACCATTTTATTACTAAAATATCCCAAATAAGTTGAAGGTAAAAATAACAATTATGCCTAAGCCTTTTTATTGTAACACCTGTGGCATGATTCCATGAAAGATACAAAAACATTTCTTGTATAATTTTTTTTTTTTTTGATCAATGCTATTCACAAAATATAAATTTAAAATGATAAATATTTCATTATTCTGTAATGAATTCAAATAACGTTACTGCATTTTAGTGTTCATATTTAAGAAAATGTTGAAAGTCACAGAACATTTATTATTACTGTAAAAAAAAAAAAAAAAAAAAAAAAAAACAACCTTTTCACAATTTTATTTCAATTCATAACACTTAACTATTATTTATTTCTGTGTCGAATGTGACTGGTAAGACAGCCAATGGGGGGGGGGAGAAAAGAAAAAAGAACGTCTACATTTGGAGCCATTTAATAATAATAATAATAATTATTATTATTATTATTATTAAAAATATTCCAAGAAATAAAAAAAATGAAATATACAGCACTTTTAAAATAGTTTGATTCATTTTGTATTTTTCGTGGAAACATGTTATATTTCTATTATTTCCCTCATATTTACAGACAATTTCATACAATAACTTTAAAGTGAGTGCTATAAATGTTTACATAACAACAAAATTTTATGTAACAGAAAGATGAACAAAGGAAAATAACAAAGCTGTTCCCAAATGAATAAAAAAAATTAAAAAAGACTTTCATTTTACAAGCATTCCTCATCATCATAATTTGTATCTTGCTGAAAAATCTGTTTCTTTGATGTCAGTGTAAAGGATATTCTTTCACATTTCTTATTTTAATTTTAATTTTCTTTTTTGAACTTATATAATTATGGTAAACATTTTTTTTTTTTTTACATATTTAATAAATATACCTCATAAATTAAATCCTTTAATTTGATATTATAAAATAAAGATGTATAAATATATTTCTGTTGTAAAAGTAATTAAATTTATAGAAATATAAAAGCTGTCAAAATTAATAATACTCTGTTTGTTAACTATAAAGCTATCAGATCTATGACTCAAATAGTCTGGGGTAAACCTGCTTTCAATTGTCCATGATAATAATACTTTGCTTGAATCAGATTATGTAAGATTTACCAAAAGCATGACTATGGCCATATCTAAACATAATAAATACTACAATAGCTAAAAATGGTGTAAATTAGCTCTAAAGAAATTAATTGTTTTTTAGAAATGTCTGGATTATAGTAAATTGTATGCGGATCATTCAAACATTATTTACAACAATAATCATATCTGAAAATAAAGAAAAATCACAACTATGATAATAATAATATTAATATTAAAACTGAAAATAATTTGAATTTCAAAGTAAATAAGTTTAAAATTATTTTAGATCATATAGTGATATATATTGAATGGTTCATCAGTGTCAGAATTTTAGTCTAAAATACTTTAACATTTCAACATCTCAAAAATTAATGTTCTCTTGATTAGTCTTTTTAGTTCTAAATCTAAACCCTTAATAATAATAATAATAATAGTAATGAATACAGAATACAAAACAAAAATCATTGTAAATCATTGTAAAAGAAGCAAACAATTATATTAATATAAGAAAACATGAATTTTAGTTTAAAAAGAAAAAAAAACACCCAAAAATTAAGTAAATACACAATGTACATACAAAAATGTGGAGTTAAATGGATTTCAAAATGTAAAAAATTACAAAATTTTATATGACAAAGGAAAAAAATAAAATAAAATAAAATAAAGCTTTTCCCACCTGCAGTGTTAAAACTGAAAAAATGATTTTCATTGCAGCTGCATGAGCATCCCTCAGTATCTACAATTTCTTACTTAAAATCCTTTCTATTATTTGTTTTACCTATGTCTCAAGGATATCTGTTTGTGTCTTACATAATTTGAATATAGTTTGTATAATGATATGAATCAGAAACCCCCCCAGTAAATTATATAAATTTTAGAAAAAAAAAAGATGAAAATAATAACCTTCAGTTTATTTTGACGTTTGTTATATTATTGTTAAACTTTATTATTGGTGTAAACTGGCTGAAGCCATGCTTGATTGTCATTACCTCAGATTTTATATATATATATATATATATATATTTCAGGCTTATTAAATAAAACTTTTTTTTTAAATTTAAAACAGACACTAAAAAAAAAAAAAAATCTTGGTAGACAGTATAGTAACAAAATTCTTATGGAAATACTAGGTAGCTGTAGGTAAAAATGTTTTGATGAATAAAAGTATGATAACTGCTCAGTAAAAAAGATATTTACTGTGGTCCCACATCTTAACAATTTGAATAAACCCTACCTGGAGAGAATTGTACACAAACGTATTTTTATTTTTTTAAATGTTGTTAACCACTTATCAAGTTACTATTCAAGTGGGTCTCTTTATTTATGTACATGTCATATTTAATATTTTGACAATGGAAACAGAATTAGAGGGGTAAAAAAAAAATCTGATATATAATAATAACAGTAATAACAACAAAATCTATAATAATTTTGAAACTGACACTGCTACAAGGCAGTATACACAAAATGATTATGGCACAAGTAAAATATGAAGAAATCTTTTAAAAACCACAGTAAAGTAAGTTATGTGACATAGTGATGGAGATTGCACTTTCAGTTTTGGCAAATAATTTTTGGTAGTAATTAGTTCTAATACTATACAGTCAGTTTCAAAATAGTGGTGTGTTGAGATAAGATCAAATATATATGGTACATAATTATACATATTTAAAACATTCATATAAAGCCATAAGCCCAATGTTTCAAAATTATTAACATGGATGGCTAGTAACAAAATTTTGTATTGTAAATATTATTCTGCTTTCCCTACATAAACTGTACATTTTTTTAATTGTTTCAACAATAGCAGATCTTAGAATGTCAAAACCTAAAAAGTAATCCATTACTGTTGTAGATTCATTTTCACCATAGCTCATAATCTGATCTTTGATCATGTAAATTTTTTGAAATAGCACTATCATCTATGATTATTAAGTTATATTAGTTTTTACAATCTGAGATTCCCACATATACAGACATGTATCTATAGCAGTAGCAGGATCACATTCTGTATTATAGATAGAAAATAAAAATAAATAAATAAATAATAATGAAACCTACCCTCCAAAAAAATAATAATAGAAACCAAAAATTTTACAAAAAAACAACAATCATACCTTCAACCAACCAAGACAAACAAGACCCAAACACAAAAAAAAAAAAAAAAAATTGCACTGAGATTCTGTTTGTTGATGACATAAATCAGACTTGGACATTATAGTAACACAACTGTTAATTTCTGAAAGCTGGAATTTTATGTTAGTTAAAAAAAATAATAAACAGGTGCATATGTAAACTTTTAAATAGAAGATTATGTAAAAACTAGTTCACAATTTACAATGATTTTTAATGAGTGTGCGTGTGTTTATATATATATTTATGTGTACATAATGTTTATATGAAAGGGAAAAAATCATGTTCCAGTGAATTAATTACAGCAAGTCCTACTACTGACCAGGTTAGGTTTTGACCAAATGTATTTAGGAATGGACATTACTTGAAATTTACTTAACATTTCTTTTTTTAGTTGTTTTGTTTCCTTTCTTAGCAAAAACCATAAGTAAAGGAATAGCAATATTAATGTGGAAAGACAATTTTCTAGGAACAAATTCAACAAAAAATATATTTAAAAAAAAAAGAAAATTAAATGTATATTCTTAATTGTTTGGTAGACATTATATTCACAGAGCTTTGGTCAGTAGATGATTTAACAACTTGCAGTTTAAAATTTAAAAGTATTTTGATCAGTCCTAGAAGAACCAGGCAGCTTAAAAGACTGCTTCAAACCATCCATAAATAGATCAAAGATTGAGAATATTTAAAAACTACTTAGCTAATAAAATAAAATAATCTAATATTTTTGTTTTAAGCAAATAAAGCCAAGCTAGATATAATTTTGTAATGTCCATTTTAAATCTGATCCCAGTTTCTATATTTAAATCAGTTATTTGTAAAACAATGATGAAAAAAAACAAAGAGAGACAGGAAGAGAATATCACTTCAGTACTTTTTAAACAATACTGTCTATTTAACCTAAATATATATTTTTAAAAACAATTAAGGCATATTATTAAAAATAATAACATAAATTTAGAAAGAAGCAAAAGCAAATAGGCATTAAAGCACATAGCTTATGTAGCTGTGATACATCTTACATATTTTTTTATGTATGATACCTCTCAAAAAATAAAATTAAAGAATATAAATAAACAGGTACTTCATATTGCAAGGAACACAACATGGTGTCAGATGAATTTAACTGCTTCCCACAAATGTTTTGAGATCATCTAAAGACTTCTGGTTTGGTGACATCCTACTGAAATTTAAGAATAAAATGATGAATGAATAGACAGAGAGTGTAATAAATTCTGAAGCTTCTTGCTAAACGTAACTAATGTTTGTAGTTAGTGTATTGTGATATATAAAAATGGTACCTACATAATGTTCAAGCCAAGGGATTTGAAGACATCAACTTCATGTCAGCTTCCACCATCTCTCGCACTAGTTTCTAAAAGAAAAAAAAAAGGAATTTTTTTTAAAAATAATAATAAAAATAAACTTAGAATGTTTATTTCACCACTTGTTAAGATACAAATTTTTATTTTTATTATTATTTATTTTTCATTTTCTTGGTTAATTTCAGTATCATTAAAATGTTAAATACTTGAATTTATATTGCTAAAAAGTGAAATCAAAAATGTTAAAAATCTATATTTACTTAAATTAAAAAAATAATAAGGATTATAAATATGAATTTATGAAACAACCTGGAAAATCTATATTTTAGGAACTTTTCAATAACATGAAATTTAAAAATTAAGAAAGAAAAATAAACAACAAAAAAACAACAACAACAACGCTTACATCAAAAGAATATTTTCTTTTCCAACCAAGAGCCTTTTCAGCTTTGGAGCAGTCACCAAGAAGAATTTCCTTAAAGAAAATCAATCATTAAATCAATAAATAAATAAATAAATATATACAAAAACAAATAATCATTGTTATAATTAATATTAAAAATACAAACTAAACAAATCAAAAAGTAAAATAAATTGCAAAATTTAGTAGATGAATTTGTAGATAAATATACTTTCTATGAAATGAGATTATGTAATAAACTGTTGTATAGCCAATATACAGACACATTATTAACATCAGACAGCTGAAAATTAATATCAATACATGTATACTGACTGACTTTATTACTAATATCAATCAGTGGAAATTGATATCAATATAGTTAACACATAATATATATATATAAAAATAATAATATATACATACACACTCTGAATTACTAATTATTTACTGATTGACTAATTGATCAGCAATATCAATCAGCTGGATATCAATACTGTTAAATATTTCATACAGCTGATAATGGAAAACTAGTAAATGTTCTGCCCGAAATTCAGCAAACCAAAGTTTTTACTGAATTTACTGTGTGCTGGGAAAGACATCAGAGGGTGTGTAGTCTGTGACATCTGTCACACTCACTGAACACTAATGTTAAGTGTGCCTGTTGTTTACATTGTTTTCTGTTATACTGGCCTCATCTTAGTTACAGTGTGTGAGAATGGGAAAGATAAAGTGTGGAGATAAGTATAAGAATTAAAATAATAACTTTCTCTGTTGCCTTTTGTTTGTTTTTGTTTTATATATGCATGAGATGTATATGTTTGTATATGTATATATATATATATACACACACATATACATATTCTTCTTTCTTTCTCTTTTATTTTTTAAAATTTCATTTTATTAATATTATAATACTAAGTAATTATCTATGCTCCTTTTATATATCTATTACTATGTCTATTACTATGAAACTGCTAAAATTATCTTCTTAAGGGTTAGGATAAATATAATTTTAACACTGGCTGGATAAATATATATAGAGATATATAATATTTAATCATAACATACAATATGAAAGAAATAAAAACAGTATGAAAATTAGTTTTGAATATTGTAAAAAAAAAAAAAATTAATAAGTGAAAATATACTAAGAAAAAACAACAATATAATAATAATAATAATAATAATAATAATAATAATAATAATAATAACAGTAAAAATAAACAAAATAGAAACTCACAACTTCTGTGGGTCTGTAATACTTTGGGTTGACTCGTATCCTCACAATTCCTGTAGCCTTGTCTTTTCCTACTTCCTCCACACCCTTGCCTTCCCACCTACACATAAACAAACAAACATACTAATAAACAAACACACACACTAATAAACAAACACACACACTAATAAACAAACAAACACACTAATAAATAAATACACAAACAAACTAACAAACTAACAAACTACCAAATAAATAATTAAATAAATTAAAAAATTAAAAAATAAATAAATGAAATATATATATTGTTATATGTATGCCTGTTTTACCTTACATAGACTATGAACTACAAGTGCTTAGAATTAGCATGGTTTAATCAAAACACACCTATTTCAAGATAATTGAAGTTATTATATGTGTGTGTGTGTGTGTGTGTGTGTGTGTGTGTGTGTGTACATATATTACTTCTCCCACATTGTTCATGGGTACTGTTAAATGTTAGGTTAGATCATTAAGGCAATGACAAATCTTATCAACATCTATTACTATAAGATATAAACTCATTCCCTATTTCTTTGCGGGCAGACCATACTGATTCTCAGCCCTTAATTTATAACTGCAAATAATTCACACCATTTACATGTATATTTCTGTAACTGAAACTAATTTTAAACAATAAAGATGGAAAACAGAGCCACCAGCCAGAGTAATGAACTCACTGGACAGCTGTAATAGAGATATGTCAGACAGACTGACCTGTGGTCAGTGAAATAAACAACCCATGTCCACCAACTGTCACGGCAAAGAGAAAGAGTAATAAAGATGATGGACAGACTTGAACAAAACAGCAGAAACAATATCACTTCATAACCAAATGATGCATGCATTTTCTTCTCTGTCAGATTCAGATCTGCTGTTAATGTGTTTGTATGAATATTTGGTTGAAAGGCTTGAACTTCTTTCAAAGGTAACTACTCAAATATATAATTATACACATAAAAATCCGAATCTGTCTTTTTCATTTTTTTTTTTTTTTTCACTGCTTTTCTCTTTCCAACTCTCTTCTTTTGATCCCTTATCCCTCTCCCCTTCTCTTTCCTATCTTTTTCACTTTTCTCTTTTGTTCTGTCTGCCATACCCCCTTTTTCATTTTTTTCTCTCTATCTCTTTCTCTCTCTCATTCAGTTTTTGACTAACTGAAGTATACACACTTGTAACTGTATACATTCACACAGAACATTACAAGCCTGAAGGACAGACATATGTTGGGACACACTGTAAGTCAATGACCTGTGAATTGTGTAAATTTACTCTCCGGCAATAAAAAACACATGAAGATTAAATAAGCCGGAACAGAAAATTGCTTTCACATTTCCTTGTGTTAATAGTGAGATTCAGAGAGGAGGAATAAGAAAAAATTAAAATAAGATTCAAGAGAGAGTTAAGACTGTTTTTAACAGTTGTGTGTGCAAGTGTGGAGAGAGAGAGAGAGAGAGAGAGAGAGAGAGAGAGAGAGAGAGAGAGAGAGAGAGAGAGAGAGAGAGAGAGTTTCTCTGGTTTCTAAAGTAAGCTAATTCACACATAAGGATAATTTAAAACAAAATCAAACAAACACACAATTACACAACAATAATAGTAAATATATGTAAGAATTTTTATATATATAGTTCTATGTAGACAGTAATTATTTAATAATATATTAAGAAGAAAAATTAAGATTCTTACACAATGTCGATATCTACAATTTTGAAAGCCTTTTCAACAAACTCCCGTACACTGTGAGTCTCATTGCTGGAGATGACGAAATCATCTGGTGACTCTTGCTGTAGTATCATCCACATCGCCTGATTGCAATACAAAATATACATCACCATAGCTGTCACACACACACACACACACTACCACTCAATATTGTTATAATAAATAAAAAAAAAAAAAAAAAAATTAATTACATCTTTTATATCTAAAGCCAATATTAACAATAATAAAGTTTTCTGTTATAAGTAAGAATATATAGAAGTAGCTATATTCCATATATATTTTTTTTTTTTTTTTTTTTGGTTTGTTTCCTTTTCAGTTTTCTCTCATGGATGCAGTGAAATTCCTTTAGACTTAATGGTGTAAGGGAAGCAACTCCTGTTTGAGCAGAATTTACTTTAATCAAGGACAATTTGAGGTTATTTTTATCAAGAATATTATAAATAAACGCAAGGATAAAGATACATTAACTGAATTAAACAGATTTTAAAATTATAACAAATTCTTTAAAACTACTTAAAAAAAATATTGTGCAGTTATTTAAACTAAATAAGCAAACTAAATATTTAACAACAGTTTGAAATACATATCTGGTATATATTATTTATAATAGAGAAATATAAATAAGCTATGTTAATAATAATAATGGTAATAACAACAACAATTTAAAGAAAACAATTATCAAAACTTTCTTATAAAACAAATAAAACAGGACATTCAAACAAAAGACTACATATTTTTACTTAAAAAAGAAATAAAAACGATACAGAAACAGAGATTATAAAATCTTCTCAAAAGCATAAAACTTTTAATAAAGAAAAGATTTAAGAAAACTAGAGAACTTGAATGGTCATTCCATTGTTTTGGTTACTTTTAAAACAAATTCTGTTTTGTTTAACTTTTTCCTTATGCAATTCATTTTTTTATTTTTTTTATTTTTATTTTTTTCTAATAAACTGTTATTATTCAAACTGGTGCACACACAGCAGAGCTCAGATGTTGTTTCAGAAACAAAAGAGCCAGTATGGGTCAATTGGACCCCTGCTGCTTGTTTCAGGGTTGCTGTTCCTCGTATCTGCATGTGTATCTTGACAATGACTGAAACACATCATACCTGAGTTAGCAATATCAATCATCACAAACCAGATGGTGATAAATTCATACCAATCAATCACTGTTTTTGAAATAATAAAAGAGATAAATTGAGTACGGGTGGCAACAGCTGTTGACCCAGTCTTTTATACTGGTTGACACCTCACGTCACAATACTACCCAGTCTTTCATGATATTTCGACATGTATGCCTGAGGTCAAGGTTCGGTTATTTTTATTTTTCAAAATCAATTTTTTTTTCTTCTTTTATTTTTGCCCTGTTTGGTTCTTCATGATTATTGAGATGTAATCTGATATATTTTTAAAAATCTGCTTTACAATTTTATGGCTGGTTGCACAGGAACATCTGCACATAACAGTTTTCATGTTTTTAAATAGTTATTTACAATTAAATCTATAACAACTGTGTTTGTATTGACTATGATATCGTCATAAATCTTAGCATTAACTAAGATATCAATCTAGCTCATTTTTCCTTTTCATATAACCTGTGTATTAACCTAACTTTAATCTTATAACATTTAATTATAACATACATTATCCTTAACAGTTTTATAAAATAAGGTAATATTTTGACCTATGTCAAATGACAAATTTACACTTTGTCTAATGGAAAAAATCAAGAATAATGTCAAAACATACAAAAGTAAGGAAAATCAAAATCTAGTCAACTATCTGCAACACTGCAGATTTTTCTGTTTTGTTAAATCTTATTTGTACATTTAATTTTCTTTTATTGGTAAAAATAAATAAATAAAAGAAAATATTTAAGAATTGAAATTACCTCAATGTAGTCTTTAGCATGTCCCCAGTCTCTTTTGGCGTCAAGATTTCCAAGTTCAAGCAGCTCCTGTTGTTTTAAAACTATTTTAGCCACAGCTCTTGTTATCTTTCTTGTCACAAACGTCTCACCTGAAAGATAAATCATTTAATCTATACTTGAACTGGTTCTGGTCAGGTGGAGAGTACTCAGTTTGTGTAGCTATTTAGTATGTTTATGTATGCAGATACAATTAAGTTTACTTTATTTAATGAATGTTTGAATTAGTTCTGTTTATACCAGGAACAGTTTTTATGTATTTATCTATATATGCAGAGGATCGACATTTTTTTTTTTTAAACATTCTAAAAATTAATAACTAAATAAAAGGAAGTTAAATATTAACACAAAAGATTATTCAGATAACTAAAAATAACACATACTTAAAAACTTTAGTACTGTTAACAATAACATAATAAACAATAATATTAAGACATGTTTAAAAACAAATGAATGAAAATAAAACAGTATGAATAACAATAAATAATAAAGAAAAACTGTAACAGTAACCCACAATAATTTATTTATAAAATAAATAAATATAAAATAAATAAAAAAATAAAAAAATAATCAACACAGACACTGACCTCTTCTTGGACTTTCGTGATTAAACAGGATGCCATTACAAGCAAACATGTTATAGGCCTCCCTGTAGTTGATAACAATCCAGTAACCATACAGCTTTGCTACACCTGTAAATAAATGAATGAATTAATGAAATGAAATACAAATATATATGTACAAAATAAGCAGGTTCTTGACGTAATGACATTAATTTACAGCTTAACATTATGGATACCTTATATGTGAATGACTTCACATGATACAATGAAAGAAAGAAAGGAAAGAGAGAATGAAATATGGAAAGAAATAAAAGAAAGGAGAAAGACAAAACAAGAAACAAAAGAAAAAATGTTATGAATGTATGAAAGAAAGTTAGAAGTAAAATAAAAACAAACAAAAAAAATAAAAATAAAATAAAATCAGAGACAAATGAAGAAAAGTGTGTTACCATAAGGAGAGCGAGGATAAAAAGGAGTTGTTTCTGTCTGTGGTATTTCTAGAACCTTCCCGTACAGTTCACTGGTGGAGGCTTGGTAAAACCTCACCTGGTCTGTCAGTTCACATGTCCGTACTGCGTCCAGCAGTCTCAGGGTTCCAACAGCGTCAACATTGGCAGTGTACTCGGCTAATTCAAACGATACCTGTGTTCAAAGAAAGGTGAGGTTCACGACTGTAAAATTATACACTAGGTTGTTAAAGAAATATTTTTGAGAGAATGATTAAAGATGTTAAATTCAATTTATAATTGGCATTTTATTCTACTAATTCAAACGATAAGTGTATTAGAAGGGAAATTTAAGGTTTCAAAAAGACTACATCATTATAGAAAAATATATATTTTTAGAGGTTATGAATAAAATGTGTAATATTAAATTCAGTTTATAAAATTTTCTCTTTCTGATTTCATTTTCTTTCTTTTTTTGATTTTCAGTTTCATAAAACATAATAAACAACTGATTTATCTATAAAAATAAAATTAAAAAAAGCATTTTTTAATTTATTTATCAAAATCAATCTTATTTACCTTGACATGGCTCTGGGCTGCCAGGTTGTATATTTCGTGTGGTCGAACCTGGCTGACAATTTTAACAAGACAGGTACTATCTGTCAGATCACCATAGTGAAGATGCATGGCTAAACAAAGAAGAGGAAAACAGAAAACTATTATAAAAATATATTTAATAGTAACAGAAAAGCCACATGATAAATATGATGGCAATAAAATTACTGACAGAGATATTATACTGGAAAAAATCATTATTTATTATTCTGTGTATTTTTCATCTTTGTTTTGATGTTATAATATTATTATTATTAAATATTTTAATAATGTATTTTTGTTTTGATGTTTTATTATTATTATTATTTGATTTATTAGTATTTGTTAATTTATTGCATTTTTAAAAATATGTTTTGCTATTCTTTAAAAGAATTTAAAACAGAATCTTTAGAAGAAAGCTTTTCTTCTTCTAATTTTATTTTTTAATTTGTTTTTAATTAGACAAAAAGTATTTTCAGTATATTTAATTATGTTTGAAAATTTATCAGCTAAGATAAAAGGTGCATTTCCTCTATATTTTATTTATATTTTATTTATTATATTTTTAATATTAATAATACAGATTATATATTTTATATTTATTCTGTATTTTAAACATTTTAGCTTGAAAGTTAGTATTAGCACAAAAAAAAAAAAAAAAAAAAAATAAAATAAAATAAATAATAATAATAATAATAATAAATAAAGTAATAAGTAAAATAAGCAATTAAAATAAGCAATTAAAATAAATAAAACATTTAAAGTAAAAAACTAAAATATATTTTAAAAATTAATGTTAGTAACAATATTTCAAAATTAAATAAAATTATATTTCAACAATAAAACTGGATTCTCTGAAACAAGATAATGTGTCTTTTATTATCATCATCATCATCATAAATGTAGACTCAGTCTTACAAGATTTTTCTTTATTACTATTACTAGTTTTCTTTTTCTTTTCTGTTTATTATTATTAATTTTCTTATATTTATTTCCCACATTCTTTTATACATGGAAACAATTTGCATCTAGAAAAAAAAAATACTAAATAAAAAATGCTGTTACTATTGTGATATTTACTAAAATTTAATAAATTATATTTTGCCAAAGATATTATCATTGAATTTTATTTTCAATAATTTGCCAGGAGTTATCTCCCTTACCAAAGGAATAAATAAATAGAATTATATTAAAATTAAAAATTAATTAATTACTTATATTATAATTTATTTACCACATATGGGTGAATTATGAGTTGGTGAATTTATTTGATAATTAAAAACATTTAAACAGATATTGTCCAGGCCTTTATATTTTACTGTTATAGATTTCATATGACTGACTTGACTGTAACAACCAGCACATACATAATAATAATTTACATAGATGTATACATAAAGTATTAAGTAAGTGACAACAGCCTTCTTCTTAAGCAATATTAAAAAAAGAAAAAGAAAACAAAGAAAATAAGTTTTGATTAGTAAATTAACATAAAACAAAATACATGAAATTATTTATTTTACTTACATATTGCTTTAATATTTTAAAAATTCAATTATAATAAGTAAATACATTTATAAAACCAATATTCTATAAGTGTCCTTGTATTGTGAAGAGTGTGTGTGTGCCTGTGTGCGCATTTTTGTGAATTTGTATGTATATTCGGTTACACAATCACCTCTAATTACATTAACAAGCTGCAAATTTTCACAGTGCCCCAAGTAATGACCTCAATACTCCCTGCAGTGACCCAAGTAATGACCTCAATACTCCTGCAGCGACCCAAGTAATGACCTCAGTACTCATGCAATGACCTCAATATTCCATTCAATGACCCAAGTCAGACCTTCATACCCCCTGCAGTAACTGAAATGGTGGCCCCAGTAATCCCATTATTGACTGAAGTGATGATCAACTTACTCCTATCAATGACCCAAGTGGTAACCTCAATAACTTAACAAAAATGACCCAATTGTAATCTCAATAAGGTAATAAGATGCCCTGTGTGGTGACCCTCCCATTACTCACTCTAATGACTAAGGCAGTAATCTGCAATGACCAAATATCAAATTCAAATTGCATGCACGAGACCTACCACTGCAATACAGCAAGTGACATGCTGTAAATAAAAGCTGTAAGCTTGTTACTTGGTGTGTCTGTCAAAACAAGTCATTGCTGCCCGAGTACAGTGATAAAACTTTCAAAATATTTCATGAAGCTTTGGCATGTTCAGATCAATCACTATTAATCTTGGTGTCATTTTAATTATTGCTTAATGTATTAAAAACCTTTAATTTAATGTTTTTTGTTGTCAAATAGTCTTATAATAAACACACCATAAATAATTTATTGTAATTTTAACCACTAGACAGCATTCAGATTTAACAGTCTCTGGCATTTTGCATTTTCCCCTCACATATCTTTTAGTATACCAGAGTAAAATATCATTAATAATGTTGGAAGGACAAGGCTGTGAGATTTTCTTATTTTTATTTCTGGAATTTTTTTTTTTTTTTTTTTTTTTTAAATAAGAAGAAACTGTTTTTATCTGACACCATACTATTGTGCTGATGTTTGGTATAGGCTGAGTGAGAGTTGAAATTTCTAAAGGTGGTTGCAGGTTTATAGAGGTGTGTGTGTCTGTGTGTCTGTGTGTCTGTTTTCATGCATGTTTCTGTTTCTACCCACATGCAGTAATAATATGAAGAATTTGCACTGCTTTCATGTTTTGTATTTATTTTTACTTTTTTTAATTTTTGTACAGGTACGTGTAACCTATAAAGCAGGTGTCCTCTGTCTCACTCTAAACAATAGGAGAAAAATTAAAATAAAATTAAGCGCACTAGAAACTATATGTTAATGAACCATTTTCTGAACAATAACTAGTATTGTTCATGCCTTTGATGACATGCTGTCAATCCAGATATTAATGCATTATTATAGTTATTAATGTATAGTTACAAACTGTAATAAAATGTATATTACTATTATATATTCTGTTTTTTCTAACAAAGGTAAAAATAATTTTTTTTTTATAAAGTAATAATTTTAAATGTCATCAAACTGAAACAAATTATAAAAACATTTTTTAAATATATTGTTTATACTGATGAAGGTCATACTTTTTTTTAATTATTTAATTTGTATCTAATTTAAACAAATTATTTTGGTTCAACATGTGTAGCTGAAGATTGTTTCTGTTTGTTAAGTCTTTTATGCTAAATTAGTTTACATGGGCAAAGCCTGCCAGTGAATTAGTTTAAGGAAATTTTAACTCCTTTTTCAAAGAGAGATAGTAGACCTTGTAGCTAAGGAAAAATAAGAAAAAAATAAGAACCATTGAACCTGATTATATTTTTAAATATGATGTCCAACAATTTGCACTCCTTCAGCAAAGATAATATAGTAAAAGTTATTTTAAAAAAACAAAAAAGAAAATAAGAAATAATTTGAATTAAAGATAATCATCAAAAAATATAAAAGATTTTATTATAATTCACGAAATTATGGTAATGGATTCATATATTTTTATTAAATAATACTATAGCCACCTGCCCTCATTAATAACTTCATATACATTATTTCTGCAATCTACTGATAATGAATAATATGTCATAATATAATGTTTTCAATGTGCTCTTTTTTTTCTTCAGTTAATTATGTATTCACATTAATTTATTGCTTGCATTAATTTCATAAATTACAGCATTCATCAAAGGCATGTTTTGTGAAATCAATACCAAAGGTTATATATATATATATATATATATATATGTAACAGTTTTTTTACACCTTAACATACTTACTTCCCTCGTTGTCACCTAAAAGTATTAGAACGTACATATACAGTTAGTCATGTTAAAGTGTGCTGAAAACAGTTTTAGAAATAAATAAATTGATTAATTAATAAAAACAATCCCACCATTACCTCCACAACTGTAAACAGATAAAATATTAAAACATACCTAAAGTCAATGTGATCAAATAGTATAATTATCTTACTTACTTCCAAAGTATTTCTTTATTATTTTTAATATTATCACCATTATTATCAATTTTATGAAATGTTATTTTATTAGTATAGTGTATTAGGAACTGAAGCAGATGTCATATATATATTAATCATTCAGCAGGTATCAGTATAAAAATGCAACTTACAAACATTTCTTGGGTCATAACTCTAGCATCAAATTTGTACTTTAAGAATCAAACTCAGATTAAAAAAAATATTTAAAAGGAATCATACAACAATTTAAAAAAAAAAAACATCTGAATACAACATTCTATTAAACCAACCCTCTATTGTGAATACCTGCTGGTATGATAATAATTAGGATTATTCATTAAGCTATATAACAAGTGTCTCTAAAAACTGTATGGACAGATATTCTGATCTGCAAGTATCAGGACCTTTTCTAATGTTTTACTGAGAACAAACAGTATTTTTTTGATTCCAAGAATTCCAAAGTTTGTTATGCAAGCCTGCAAAGTTCAGTAATAATAATAATAATAATAATAATAATAATAATAATAATAATAATAATAATAATAATAATAATAATAAATGCCATGGAAGACAAAAACTGTTGAGATCTGGCACATGATGAAATCAACTATTCAGGTATCAAAGTTGTTTTCAGTGTACCACCAAATGAAAAACGTGTTAACAGAACTAAGTACTCTCCTGGGTGCAGTGTCAACAGATGCTTAGTGAGGGTGAAGCACTCTCTCAGGAAAGCATCTGGATGCTGTAACAGAGTTGGGTGTGTGGATCTAAAAATACAATTTCTGTTCCTCTCCTCTCTGTGGAAACTAATAATAATAGCTGTGCAGTGTATTCTAAGGCTGATTCTCTTTCCTCCATAGAGCAGACTAGCATCCACCCAACAACAGGAAAGGTGACTTGAATTTGCATATTTGACTTTATGGAAACTGGAGACAGATTATCAGTGACTTAGAAAAATCTACATGATGGATGAATATCCAGAACATTTTTCAGGTAAAATTTTGAAGCTAGGGAACACATGAACTGGTAAGCAAAAGGATAAGTCTATCTATGTTCAAGGTTACAGTGAGTAGTTAGGGTGCAAGATGCCTTTGGTGGTACAGGATTTTATACAGACAACCTAATTTGAAAAAGGTTAACAAGTAAACTGATAAGTCCAAATTGAAAACAAGCTTCACCTACAAGAGCATTTTTGAAAATGTCTATTTGTGTATTTGCTTTTTGAGACACCCAGTATATAATTCTATTAATATCATACTTAAACTATACATCTATACATACATACGTACATACGTACATACATACATACATACACATATATATTTAAAAAATTATTCTTTAGCAATTAGAGACTATAATCAGCAGCTTGTTTCTGAGAACACTCTAGGTTTTTAAAATCCAAATTAAAGGGCCAGAAGCCCTAACCTTTGTTTGCAACATCAGATTAATCTTGCATATTATAAGAAATATATATATTATATTGCCAGCAGTATATATCTATATATCACATGCAGTCATAAATATTCTGTTACATATTTAATTGCTTTTAAAACTGAATCTTAATTACGTTTTTGTGATAAAATATATTAACAAACCACATTCCATGCTGTTATTATTATATTAAATTAAAAACATTTTTTTTTGTCTTATACAGACTGTTTTAAATGCATTAAAAATATATTAAATTACAAATTCAATTTAATTAAAAATAAATAACACCTGCTAACACTAAAAAGATGTCTGACACTTTAATAAATTACTGCATCAATTTTGGAAACAAAATAATAATTTCCTCTTGTAATACAGAATTAAAATTTTTGAAATACAGAAAGCAATGATACACACCATGCACATAGTTAAAACATCTTTGAACCAATATTAAAATGTACAGACAGACAAACACACATTTTATATTACTTACATCCTTCTTTGTGAGACTTTGGATCTGCATAAAGATGCTCTATTCGTGATGTGTTGAATGAACTTGACCTTCGAATAATTCCATGAACCTATATAAAAATAAAAAAATTAATGAAGCCAATTTAAAACTCATTATATAAATGAAAATTAGAAAAAAATAGACTGAATAATACTGTTTAGCTTAATGATACTTTAATGTCTAAGTTTAGCGTGTGTCAAATGTACATGGTTTTCCTAAAAACTAAGTTTTAATTATACTGTGAGAAAAAGAAAGAAAAGATATTCTGATGTACATTATGGGAGTATGTATATTATCTTAATAATAAACATTTCTGAGCAATAATGTCTAACTTTAGAGGCCCTTACTAATGTTTATAATGACAAACAAATACTTATTATATTGGTATTAAGGTTTATAGCTTGATTTTCTCACAAACTGTGAGAGAGAGAGAGAGAGAGAGAGAGAGAGAGAGAGAGAGAGAGAGAGAGAGAGAGAGAGAGAGAGAGAGAGTGCTCGTGTGTTTTAGAAAGACTATATATTGTCTAGAATAAAAACTTTTATATAAACATTTGGCAGCTGTTTGATTTACCTGGTATCCCTTGTTAATGAGAAATTCTGCAAGATATGATCCATCCTTAATAAAGAAAAAAGAAAACTTGTCAAGTGTTTCCACTACAATATCTATGATTATAAAAGTATAATAAAAACTTTATTTAAATGCTGAAACTTGTTTAATTGAAGATCACTGTCTGTACCATGACTCATACTCAAATCTTATATCCAAGACCTAACAATATTAAAACCAACAAGTCATTAAAAACACTTTCACTTTCTAAAACTTGAAATAAAATTCATTAATAAATGTATTATTAATAATATAGAGGCATGTATTTACTTGTTTTGCTATATATAAGTACTGATACATCATGGCATTTGTATTGTTATAGTGTATTAAGAATTAAAGTAGATGTCATACATAAATTAATACATTCAGTTGGTATTAGTATAAAACTGCAACTTACAAACATTTTCTTTTTGGATAAAGTTATACTTTAAGAATCAAACTCAGATAAGAAAAAAATATTAAAAAGGAATCATACAACAACTTTAAAAAGAAATACATTTGAATATAGCATGTGATATATTGTTGTATGATATCATTATTTAATTATTTCACATTAAATCAAGAATAAATCCAGTTAGTCATTTTACTATTATGTTTTTTGTTTAAATTAACTCCTCCAACATAATAAACCCAAACTGTAAATTTATTTGGTTCCACTGTACTTACGTACATATTTTTGTCACTTCTGTCAGTCATTCATTCACACACAAACACGCAAGTAGTTATATTGTGCCACACCCATTTTTCCACGTGTTAGTAAAACCAGTGTTATAAAACAATATTTATAAATATAAACAAATCACTAATTAATCATTATTCCTTCTCTTTTCTTCTTTCTTTTTTTTTTTTTTTTTTTTTTTTCAATATACATGTTTAGGCATTTCTAAAGTCAATTGAGGTGTTGTCACGATCCGGGTCTATTTATAAAGTAATTTAATATTTGTATAGCTATAGTGTCGGTGTCACCGACCGATTAACTCGCTATTGAATTGATAGTATATGTATTATTAAGAACACGATCATTTTGATACGTTGATTCTTCTTTCGGTAAAATTTAATTGTCATCACAAATTATGCTGTGTAGATTAGCACTTTAACATGGTAAGATATTACCCTACATAAAACACATTATACCTGTCCGGTTATGCCTGTAATTAAAGCAATTTTCTGGTTCTTCGGTCCGTTTGCAACTTCAGCAGCCATATTTGATGTCGTGTAATCCCGACTGATCACGTGCGCTAATATATTTGGAAGTAATCACGTGACAATGTTCGGCCTTTTCCGTGTTTTCTTTCAAAAGCTCACAATTTTGACGAAAATACACGAGATTGTTGATACCTAGGCGACCAGAAATCGTTTGAAACTCTTTAGAGCGGATGTTAAATAAGGGAATTCCTTGTGTTTTTTCATTGGTTGTTGCTAAGCTTCGTTTCTGCTTCAGCAGAAAGACCAATGAACGTGATAGATCACCACTAAAATCTGATATTTTTTTTTCGATTAACAAAGGCATACCCCGGCGTTATTAGGGCATGACCTAAATTATCTTACAATACGTTTTACACACAGTCATTTTAGGGATGTTTGAGTAAGCGATCTCATGCGGGGTGGATTTATAGCAACAACATGGCGTGGGCTGGATCAAATGAAAACTATCATGAAATTGCGAAAGGGATCAAAATATTTCTACAGTCTATAGGTATGGATCAGTATTACGAAACATTTGTCGCAAAGGGATTTGATTTGGAAACAGATTTACCGCATTTAACGACCTCGGATTTAGATGAATTAAACATAACGGTCCCGGAACACAGATGTGTACTGCTAGCCGCAGGTATGTAATACGTCAACTTAGTGATTATTATTAAGTCATTAACAACAGACGTAAACAGTTTTTATTATTTTTCCGTTATTACAGACAAATGTTATAATAAATTTTATTGCTGTTATTTGAATTTTGTGTTTTAATTTTTGAAATTCACAACATGAATTACTTGTAATTGGATATATTAATACCGGCAAAGGCAGTTCTGAATAATTATGTCGACATCTGGATGTTTACTTCTGCAGATCATTAATACCGTTATGAAGTCAGACATCCTTACTTAGTTCTTTCTAGGAGTCATTTACTTTTTCATGTCTGGGGATAATCCCTTGATAGCAGAAGTGTTTTATGTAAACTGACAGTCAGACAAACATTTATGAATAGTAACCTATGTTGTAAACACACACACACACACACACACACACACACACACACACACACACACACACATTCATACATGTACATGTGTTTGATATCTATTTTTATTTATTTTTATTTCACAGCACCTATTCACAGGGTGAGTGATGACTTCAGAGTCTATCTCTGGCTGCGAGACAATGGTTTAGATTATTACTACGTGAGTTTTGTCAGAAGTGAACTTGTTGATTTTGATGACATCAGAAATCTCGAGCTTCCTGATGATGAGCTCTATGAAGAACTGGAAATAACGTTAACAGGACACCAACGAAGATTAGAAAGAGCTGGTGTGTGCCCAAATATAAACAGTATATAAACACGTGCCAGTTTATTCATTATCATATAGGTGGATCCACACACACACACACACACGCACACGCACATGCATACTCACACATATGCATATTCATCCACATACACACACTTTGAAAGATATATACATATATACACAAACACACATGCACTCACACACTCACATATACACATATACACAAATAGAAAGACATATACATATATATACACATACATACACACTACACACACAAAGACACACCCACATACATATATATATATATATACTAGGTTGAGGAATAAGTCATTGCGGTTCATAATTGATTCAAATTTATTGCAGCGGCACTGAAAACCTTTTTAACCATTGGAAAGAAGTGGTAAATAACAATAGAGAATACATTATTGATTAAATTACATCTTGTTATCAGTTAAGCTTAAGTTTTCTTCTATGTAATGAGTAAATTTAATTTAACCACAATGGCTTATTCCTCAACCCAATATATTCATATATAAATATAGTCAACACACACATATTCACAAAAACACACACAAACATAAAACAATGGTGGAAGTATTTTCATAATCTTCACTCTTTGCTATGTCAGAACAAACTGTTCTATAAGAAAAAATAATGTTAGTGAAAACTGACATAGACAATAAAAACAAGCAACTCTACATTGCCTTGACTTGAAACACCAGTGATAAATTCAGGCTATTCTAAACAAACCATTTTTAATAATTATTTCATCATTCTTAACAAGAACTCATTGTTTATGAACATCATTTTACACGCACACACACACGCACACACACACTCACACACACATCTGTTTATAGGTTAAATGTATAAGTTTGTATTATTATACAGTCCAGAAGTTGAGGAAACGTCAGCGGACGGTGGATGAGGCAGAAGCAGCCATTTGTGAAGGTTGGTGGGGCAAGCCAGTCACCCTGACAGAAGCAAAGTATGACTTTTTATGTGTGACTGCAACCATTGGCTCAACAACACACCATTCAAGACGTCAGACCATTGGTACGTTTGTAACTTTCTCGTTCTCTTGGTCCCTAGCATCTCTATATTTCTCATTCACACACACACATACATACACTTTGTTGTGTGTGTGTGTGTTTTTGTTTTCACCTCTGTCTTGTGTCCATTTGTCCCCAAATGTACACAGGAGTAATACCTATATGTCATTTTGTTAATAAATATATAGTACTACCGAAGAGACACCATCATGGTATCTTTTTCATTCTTCTTTACTTCATTTTTCACTATCAAATATAAATAATCTATAATTTTAAAATACCAAATAACAATTAATCTGTTTTACTGTTGGTAGTTTAGGACATATCATTACTTCACTTTCTGCTATATATCTCCTATATACATAATATTATAATCTATCACTTATGCTGTTACAACTGTTATGTGAAACCTATATTAAACCATATTATAAAAACACCTATTTGGCTTGTAATTCAGATTTTATGGTAGATTCTGGAAGTGATGTCACCACTCTGAGAGAGGAGATTTTAGAAACACTAGAGTTAGAACTTCTAGGACCAATCCAAAGTCGCGGTGTCCATGCATCGTGCACAAAAAACTTGTACAAAGCGAGATTACAGCTTGGAAGTGAAGTTTTAGAAATTGAGGTAAGTGTTAAAAATAATATGTTATAGAAATACTGACAACAGACTGTTGTTTAGGTGTAAGGACAGACAGGGTGGTGTAAATAGTTTTCCTCTCAATTTATCACACCCTGCATTAACTGGCTAGATTGGGAAATGATTCACTAGCTTATTATCTGAACTATAAATTTTTATGTTGTTAGGAACATGTCTTTATTTTTAGATTTTGTTTGCTGTTATCTGAGCTGAGAATAACTAGTTTATATTGATTAAGTAATTTTATTTATTTTCTTGTTTTATTAAAAAAAAATGTTATTTTTATTTCTTTTCTTTCTTTGTATTTGTTTTTGTTTTTATATTTATTTATTTATTTATTTATGTGTTTGTTTGTTTGTTTGTTTGTTTGTTTTTAATGTTGATAAAATACAAATATTTTATTTCATTTCATTATTTTATTTTATTATATTTCATTTATTTCTAGGTGATGGGAGAATCCTACAACTCTCTAGGAAGTCGTGTGTTCCGACATTTCCGACATTACGTCACAGGATCAAAACATGTCTGGTTGAAAGGAGACTATTATGATCCGTCAATGATCCCACAACCTCTAATACCTCACACAGTATCAGCAGAAATGTTGACAGATGCTAGTGATCCAGAAACACAAGAAGACTGTGAAATGGCACCAGAAGTAGCAACCAGAGACAAAGTGCTATCAGATATGATGTACCCGAATATGGAGGAAAAAGCAGAAGAGAATCATGAAGATGACCAAGAAACATCTAAGCTGATGGCAGAAGATGAGATGGATAAAGATTCTGAAGATGTAGGAGGAAACGTTACTGTGTTATCTTCTGTTGTAGGACTAAAAAATGGCATCAAGAAGTCACAAAGTGTTCACAATGATAAAATGGAGTTAGTGACTTTTGAAACAGAAGCTGAAAATGACAATATATTATCAAAATGTTCTGAAGAAGAAGAAGAATCCAAAAATAATAAAATTTCTGTAACAAGTTTAGGATCTGAGGTTGAAAATAGTTCAATACTATCTTTGAGTTCTGTAGGTAAGAGTGGTAAAATGGTATCTAAACGATCCATTTCTGAAGTAGAAGATGATGAAATTTTTTCAGAATCTACCTCTAAAGCAAAAACAGATAACAAAACCACAAGTATTCCTGAAAGAAAAGTTGAAAGAAGTAGGACATCAGATTGTGAAGAAACTGTTGAAATCAAAAATAAATTAAGCTTTAATTCATCTTCAGAGCTGAGGACTATTTCATCAGAAACTACAAATTCAAGACCACTTAAAACTGAGAGTATAAATAAAGGAAAACCTGATACTGGTGCAAAATCTAAGAGTCACCAATTGGAGATGTTGCCCAAAGACAAAGAAACATTTACTTCAGCATTATGCAGTAAAAAAAGAAAGTCTTCTCTAATTTTTCATGATCCACAAATGGAAATTGCAGTAAATTCCAGTTCATCATATGGTTCCCAGAAAGAAACAGAACTTTTTATTAGTGATATATCTAGTCATTCATCTGTAACATCTGAAGTACAGAGGACTGAAGGAAAAGCAGCAGCTGTTTCACCATCACATAACAACAGAAGTTTAGTGCATCAACAATATTTGGAGCAAGATGAAATACTGGATGAGGGTGAAGAAAGTTTCTTTCATCAGGAGTCTGAGTCAGATAGTGATTCTCAGGATACAGCAACTAATACACAGGACATTGAAGACTTAACATGACCCTATGAACCAGAAGATTTGTAAAACCCTGGTATGTATAATAATGAGCCTATGCTGTGCAAGCAACATCAGTCTTAAATACAGAGAATCATGATAATCAATACACATTCAAGGTCTGTATTTATAACCCTATGGTCTAAGCAGAAGCACAAAGGATGTGTAAAATCTACTCATACCTTATCTCCTGATATATGCACAGTATAGAGGCAAACCACTGACATGTGAGACATTAGATACAAGAAATATAGGCTCCTGAAATACAGGTCTGCACAGGATCACGATACAGAGGATAGATTAAATTACTAAAATGAAGGATATGTAAACATCTAATACACAGGATACCATATGTCCTTGATACCTTAAATATATGTACACCTCATGGGCAGGGCACGTAAGGCCATGATACAAAGGATACATTGTGAATGCCTGGATACTAAGGATAAGTCAGACCATCAACATACAGAATACATGCCCTGAATCACTGAATATTCAAGTGTCTGGTAGGCTGTATACATAAACAATCGACAACTGATATGATCTCTTGATATTCTGGTCACCCAATATCCTGATATATAATTACGATAATCAAGCCAGTGATGGACAGAATAAGTGGAATTAATGGAGACTCAAGTAATTATTTATCTTCATGTGAGATGAGATTTGTGTTTCTGAAGTATGTTTTGTTATATAGAAAGAATATAAATTAAATCTATTCAGTTTGGCATGTGTCCTTTCTATAATTTTAACCCCGTCAAAGGGTTATATAAAAGCAATGGTTCTCAAAGGGTGTGCCCCACGAAATTCTAGAATCTAGGTAGATATTTGTGATGATAAAAAATTGATTAAGTTAAGAAATAACCAGTTGCCAGAAAAAGATTTTATACACGAGTTTACAACGAATTTTGGCTGAGGGCAAGTGCAGCTGCTCAAGGTTGCACATTAGTTTTCCAGTGACAGTATAAGTAATAAGTGATAAATAGCCAAAGTTTTCTTGTGACACATATTCCTATCACTGTCACAGTCATTACCCATCTAAAACTTTAATATTTTATGGAATTTTAGCCTATTATAGGGTTACATTTGTTAAAAACAAACGATTGATAAAAGTTTTCCCTCACTGCACAATGCACACCATTAAAAATAAAGCCTTTGTACTTTTTTTGACATCTTAACTCCATTGCTTTGTATTTTATATTACAATATTTTTGAAGAAATTGCCAAGACACGTCAGGCTCATACTTCTCATCAGCACAAAATAGATGATGAATAAAGGTATATACTCACACAAGGGCGGTAACTCTAAATATATCAGTGAAATCTCTCACACAAAGGCGGTAACTCTAAATATGTCAGTAAACAGTTCTCACACAAAGGTTTTAATCCTAAATATATTAATGAACATCTCTCACACAAGGGCAGTAACTAAATATATCAGTGAACATCTCTCACTCAAGGGGGGTAACTCTAAATATAACAGTGAACATCTCACACAAGGGCGGTAACTAAATCTATCTGAACATCTTTCACACAAGGGTGGTAACTAAATATATCAGTGAACATCTCTCACACAAGGGTGGTAACTCAGAATATATATCAGTGAACATCTCTCGCACAAGGGCTGTAACTATAAATATATCAGTGAACATCTCTCACAGAAGAAAAAACAAACGGTACACATTCCAGACGAGAACTGTTTTGCGAAATGATGAAGAATCTGACGTTGATGTAGACAATGAGGATAGACAGCCGATTCAGCTGCAATATCCTTCTTTCAGTTATTTCTGTATTTTTTTACATTTTGCATTATACTTCTTAGCATTTTGTGTATAGTTTGCCCGCAATTTTGTGTAAGGCTTCAAGTGTGCCCCGACTTCAAAAGGTTTGAGAGCCACTGCATAAAAGGATGAGTCAATAAATGCCTGCCGATCTATGTCGTAAGAAAATGCTGCCGTAGAATGTCTTTTTTATTGTGTTGATAAATAAGTGAATGTCTATGATATCGAATTCTAAATCAGTCTAAAGGAGAGAAAATCACATGTTAAATCAGACTTTAGAAAATCCCAATATTATTGACACCTGTCTGGTCGACAGGAATTGCGCGTTTTGGTGTAGTGTGACGTCAGGTCGACGTCATCGCTGTAACAGTCAGACCACACCTTTCCATCATCCTGCAGTCACATATGAAAACAAATAAAATTATTTTTATAACATTCTGATTTTTAGATTCTTTGTTAATAATCATGCAAAGTCAAACCATCGTTAACTCGAATAATTAATTCTTGAGCACGATCTCGAAATAATTATTTTTAATAATTTACTGTTTATTTTGTTTATTTATGCTGCATACACATTTTTGATATGTTTATTTATCTTAATCATCGTTATTACAGTAATAAATCAGAGATAAACAGTAAATAATTTTATACTGCGTGCAGTAGTTATAAATAAACAGTTAATAGTAAACAGTTTTATACTGCATCTACAGCAGTTATAAATAAAGTAAATAGTAGACAGTTTTACACAGCATCTACAGCAATTATAAATAAGGAACAGTTAATAGTAAAAGTTTAATACTGCACCTACAGCAGTTATAAATAAGAAACATTTAATAGTAAGAAATTTTATACTGCATCTACAGCAGTTATAAATAAAAAACAGTAAACAGTTTAATATTGCATCTACAGCAGTTATAAATAAAGTAAATAGTAAACAGTTTTACATTGCATCTACAGCAATTATAAATAAGAAAAAGTTAATAATAAGCAGTTTTATACTGCATCTGCAGTAATTACAAATAAGAAACAGACAATAGTAAATAGTTTTATACTGCATCTATAGCACTTATAAATAAGAAACAGATAATAGTAAACAGTTTTATACTGCATCTACAGCAGTTGAGTGCTCGTAACCAGATAATTCGTAAACTCAAGGATTTACTTTCTTTGTTTTTTATATATTTATTCATATTTTTTTAAATAATAACAACAGCAGCAACAACAACAAGAATAATTATTATTAACAAAAGAAACAAAACATATTAAATAAGTTAACTTAAATAGATTCGGGGGGGGCGAATTATGAATAAGTTTGGCAATGACATTCAACTGTATGGAAGTTTACCACGTTTTGAATGATCTACTAGACATTCGTCTTATTTTTCTTGTAATCATCATTATACGTGTTACTGTGATTTTCTGTTTAATTTTCAAGAGCAACATGTTGGGATATTTTTCAATGGTAAAGCAATCTCTGTCGATATTGGATTAAGTAGTTTCACTTCGGAAAAAAGGTCCATGATTTAGTCTCTTATTATTTTATTTATATTATTATTTTATGTTTATTATGTTCACGTAATATTATTGAAGAAATCCGTTTTTAAAATGTTAGGGCATATTGATTTACTGTTATAGCATAACGAAGATACATTAAATAGTATGTCTTCCGAGCAGAAGCTAACTTTTGCCGACATCAAATAGAAGATAAAAATATAAAATAATAATAATAAAAATTATGCCTGCTTGGTGAAAATGATATTAGAATATAATTCTAGATCTGGTTCTGATGCTGCTCATTAAGTTAAAAATAAAAAATAACAAGATAAGGAATGCTTGGAAATTGTTTATTAAGTGAAATGGTGTAGAGTAGTGTTCAAAATCAGTAGACTGCTTGTTTTGAGCCACAGTGGAAGTAAACAGTCCTTTAGCACGCGGTATATCAAAAATCAAAACAAAATTTATAATCATCAACGCTAATTAAATTTAAAATAAAATTAATCTGTGTTTTATCTGCACTCAGAAATGAAGAAAAAGAAAAAAAAAGCAAAACCGAACAAAAACAAAATCAAAGAAAAAGAAAAAGAAAAGAAAAGAAAAGAGAAAAAGAAGGAATCAGCTGAAACAAAAGATGATAGAAAACAAAAACAAACAAACAAACAAATACAAACCGCAAACAAACAAAATGAAAGGATATTAAAGAAAGAAACTTCAGAAACCAAAACCAAAATGACATGGCTCTGTGTGCGTATGTGTGTTATTGAAATTTAAAATGTTCTATGTCACCAGTTTATTTGGCAGTGTTTCAGAATGAGACAGGGTACAGATGGCTTTGTGACCTTGTTTCCACGCTTTCTTCTGACACGTCACAGAGCAATACCACGCTCTGTGACACTTCCCACACCCGGGAAACTTCTTCCCTTCGTCTGCTTTTGCACCACAACACGTGCACGTCGACGAATCGTCTCCTTCGAATTGACAACGTCTACACTGGCACCAGAAATTAAAAGATTTGTACAGCCACGCGCGCCTCAGTCGTCTCGGCATGGTAGTGTCGATGTACGTAGTGAGCAGCTCTTCCCCTTTCTTAATGTCTCGTCTGGCCTTCACCTGCACTCCAGGGAGACCGTTAGGCCCTTTACCGTCGCTCACCTCGACGTTGTTGTCGCAGGAGTGATTCAGACAGCACTGTAAAGGGAATAAACCAGCGAAAGGGGCGTCTGGCGGGCGTTTGTTGAGGTATTTTAAAAGCTGAAAAACTCTTAAATCGTCAGTTTCTGGAAGCTTGTTTACAAACTCGTGATACGGAGTAAGGTACGAGCCGAACGACTGCAAGTTGCACGTGGCTTGGTAATATCTGCCGTTGAATTCTGCGTTAGTGATTTCATAGGCAACCCCGTCGCCGCAGTCGGAAAAAATCTTTTTCAACAGGTCCACCATAGAAGACATTCTTTTTGCAGCGTCTTGACTGCCGTATGCAATGAACCTGAAGAATACAAAATGAACCAGTAATAAATTATATAAATATAATTACACAGTCAAATGTAATGAATAATTAATTCTTGAATAAGAGAGAGAGAGAGAGAGAGAGAGAGAGAGAGAGAGAGAGAGAGAGAGAGAGAGAGAGAGAGAGAGAGGAGTAAGTCTCTGTGTGTGATTATATATGTACACATTTTTGCTAAATATATGATTTCAAAATGAAAGATGCAAACTATTTACATTGTTATTATCTGTCCATATTGCTATTTGAATAATTACTTCTTTAATAATATTTCTACATCTTCTGTTTCTACTATTACCATTCCATTATCCTAACTACCACCACCACAACAACAATTACAGGCATTTAGTTGCTTGGAAATAACAGAGAAAATAAAACGGCATTGATCCCTTAGAATTTGACTCTCTAAGTTCGTCTTTTTAAGAACAGATTTAAATGCTGTACCTTCTGAACGGTGCCTTTGCTTTGGCCCATATGTCAGTTGTTGGCGAAGATAATTTGTTCTCTTTCATCATCTTTTTAACCTGTACGACGATGGATGCCCATATCTGCGCCAAAACCAGCGGACTGTAGTGGCCGTCCCACGGTTCTATCCAGTCCCCGTCGCTGTCTTTATACCATCCCTGGGTATCGCAGATGTCATACAGTTTACATCTGTCAGAGTCTAACGAAGGGCAGATAATCTGGTGATAATTCTCCCACGCCTCATCACGACAGCCTTCGCTGCAGTATATTTCTCGGTTGCATCTTTTGCAAGGCACTGGATCAACATTCGGCCAGTTATCCTTAATGAAAGTTTTCAGACCTTCGTCCATTTCATTTAAGTCGTCTCCGAAGTACTGTTCCATCGTCAGCATGGACATGACACAGTGATGACATCCTTTCACCTTGACGTCTCGCTTGACGAATGTCTCAGAAACAACGGCAGCGATGTCGGTGAAACACATTTCCGATTTCCGAATATCTTCAGTTGCGAATATAGCTCTACCAAACTGTCTGAAATCAACTTCAACGGGAAATTCTGCAGTTAGAGGATCGTAGAGTCTGTGAACGCGAACTCGTTGAAAAGCAAACGCTGCATCGTCGTCATCAGGCTTACTTAACTGTGCGGCTTTGCGATACCAGAACTCCGCCAGCACCGGCAAGTTAAGACTCTCAAATATTTTGCCTGGAAGATAAATAATATATATTTAGAAAGTATTGTAGTAATCGTCAAGTCAGAAAGGATTCTTTCAAGAAAATCAAAAATAAGTATATATAAGATTGTAATGTGTACACATGTGTAGTATGCATATATATTAGTAATTTAATATATCGATTTATCTTTGCTAGCATAAAAAAATAACATAAAAATACAAGTCAGCTATAAACAGCTACAGAGGAAGATATTTTCCCCTTATTCTGTTCTTATAGTTCTATTTTAGTTTGATATTAAATGAAGCGGCAGAATCTGTCGGCATTGTACATTTGTTTTTCTTTTCCTTTCCTTTTCTCTTAACTGAATGTATTGATTACTCACAAAATATATTTTAAATTTTCCAATACATATTTTAAAATCAGAAGATAAACTTGGTTAAACATGAACATCGATGAACTGGATGGTACCAGGTACTACAACTTCATTATTATTATAAAACAGCAACAGCAGCTCAACAAGAACAACAACAAATAATAATAATAATAACAACAACAACAACAGGATCATGATGAAAATAACAAAATTACCTCCGTATTTCCATACATCTATTGTCCTAGCTTGTTTTGGAATAGCATAAAGGTCGGCAAGAGCTTGTAAGTGGTCTCCTTTTTCCATGTACATTCTGCCTCTGAGCTGTTTATACAGAAACACCGATGGATCGAGCATGATTGCCCTGCTGCATTCTTCCAAGCAGGCGCTGAAGTTGCCGCCAATTTTGTATCGTAACGCGGATTCGAAGTGTTTCTTCGCCTCCTCGCGCTGTGCTGTCACTCCAGAACCAGCTGGAACAGGATCGGTAACGCCGTATTTTTTTGCCAGGATTTCTTTTTCCAGTTTAAAGAGTTCGTCATCTCCTGGATATACTTCCAAGGTACAGAACTTTACTGCGCTGTATGTTGGTTCTATGGAATTCTCGAATTTGCTTTCGTATTCCTTCATAATTAGTTTCTGCAGCTGCTTGAGATCCTCGGTTATAATCTTGCTTTGTTTGTCCAGCTTCATTCCGATCTGGTAGAACCGGAACGAGTCATGGAAACGATCCAGTTTTGATGCAGCTCTTCCTCCAGCAATGCAGATGTTTACGTCGCTGCTGTCAAGATCGTACGCTTCAACGGCGTCATTGTATGCTCTTTCGTAGTCGCCTAAACCAAAATAACTTTTGGAACGTTTGAGGAGCAACTGGGCGTCCGTGTGTCCGTCGGAAATAAGTCTGCTGTATTCTGTGACGGCTGTTTGATAATCCTCTTTGTCTAAAGCTTCGTCCGCTTTTGACGAGTCCAATGTTTTATCCTTATCTTGGTCAGTCATACTGAACGTGGCTGAATGAGTCATAAATCAAAACAACAAAATTAACTTAAACAACAGGCTTTGGGCAAATTTTAGAAGACGTCAGCAAATTATGCATAACTAAATAAAAATAAAATAGAATAAGATGAAATAAAATAAAAAATAAAAAATAAAATATGTGTATAAATGATCATTATTGTCATCACTATTATTTTTAAATATAATTTCTTTTTATTATTCGCGTAAATCTTTTATATATTTAGTCGTGTGTGTGTGTGTGAGAGAGAGAGAGAGAGAGAGAGAGAGAGAGAGAGAGAGAGAGAGAGAGAGAGAGAGAGAGAGAGAGAGAGAGAGAGACGTAACCGTTACATTTTCTGCTCTAATCGACTCTATAAAGTGAGGTTTTTATTTTTATCCTCTGTAGCGTCTATCAGTTTCAGATATATTATATTTAGTGAATTTTAATTGTTTCCAAGCGTGGGTGGGTATGGGTGTGTGCGCACGGGTGTATGACATTTTATTAGTAACAAAAGTTGATAACAAGATGAAAATAATAATTCGAGTAATTTTAGGTCGTTTGAAGAAATAATCTCAAAATGCATTTTATTCGTCTTTAACACCGATTTTTACATGAATATCGTTTCGTGTATTTATTTTCAAATTGCTTTTGTATAACTAATTTTAATTATGAGTCTCTCTCTCTCTCTCTCTCTCTCTCTCTCTCTCTCTCTCTCTCTCTCTCTCTCTCTCTAATCATGATTTAATCTACAATACATTTTAATCAGAATAACTATTTACTTCTTCGTCTTGTGCTGTTATCATCTCACTGTAATTGTAGAAAAATGTTCTATCGACAAAATGACATTTTGATCTGACACGTGCGCTCTCTCTCGTACTGGCACGCTGTTATTTTACCACATTATAAAGAACTAAGATGAAGTGCCATACGAATATAATATTAGAATCATTTCTAAAAAGTAAATTTAACTCAGCATTAACTCAAGTTTTGTAAATGATTACCTTAGTTTCTGGGAATGGTAATCTTCAGAAGACAAAATGCCAGTTTCAGAAGCGTAAAACAAAATCCGTCATTTCCTACTGGCTCACATCTGGCACACTACCTCAGATTTCTCTTCCAGGGGTTGTCAAGGTTAACTGTACTTCAGTATTCCAGCCTGGCATTACGAGTGCAAAGCTTCTGACAATTTTGCCTGAAGGATCCATGAAACTTGGTAATAGTTTAAGTTTACTCAGGCTAAGAATATATCTATAGCCGATTCCATCGTCTGCTACTCGTTAACAACTTGTAAGATAGTCAAAGATGTAAAGGCGTGCCTGCCTGCATGCACACATGTGTAATCAACAGAGAAGCAAGAATTACTGTGACCAAAATAAAAGCTACGGGTCTCTCTCTCTCAGTAATAATGATGATGATGATGTTTATGGAAATGATAATAATAATAATTGTAACGATAAATAAATAAACAAATAGTTTCTATGCATTCAAAAATGTTTGGTCTTTAATTGTACTGAAGGAAGAAATTATTTACTTGTCATTTTTAACCATATTTTTCACCATTCGAGTGAATAAACTCTTATTATTATTATTAGCCTATAATAAAATTATGATTTTGGTTACTATAATTGGTACGTCCACATTTTGATGCAATATAACACGATACTGTTGTCGTATAAATAGATGGTGCAATAATAACTGAAAAAAGTACTTCCATATATACTTGAATAACTGTATCAGTTCTGTTAGCATGTGGGATATGAATGAGAAGGTTTCATTTCGTTACAGGTATATTCTTTCCGAGTGAGTTTAGGAAAGCAGGCAGGCAATGGAAGTGTTCTTGTTAGTATTCTGCTGAAGGGTCACAGTGATATTTCATGCTATGCGAGGGCGTGTTTTGTTATGCTGCATCGCCATACCTAGACAAATGAAGAAACGACAGTGTAAGATTTCAGATTTTTTCACCGTGTTCAGCCAGTGAGCTTTCTACGGTTAAAGACGATGTAACAGAGTTGAAATAACGAGCCAATTACTCAGACGCATCAGTCATAATGATTACTTCATTGTTTTCACACATCAAAATATTGTTTTTCATTAGTAATATCAGTTGAATCAGTATAATAAAATAATGCGTGAAGAAGTACTCTTTTACGTCAGATATGACCTAGATAACAAAAAAACACATTCTCAAGTTGTCGACTATTTTAAATTCATCATTCAACAGGCTCGAGAATAGCCTCATTAGAGAATTCTCATAGGTTTTAACTAGTTCATTGACATTAAAAGTTTACTAGCTTGTGTTACTCTCTCTTAAAAGATAACTTTATCGTAAAGCATTATCTATATATTATTAATATATCAATTTACATATCACATGATAGTCTTTGTTTTTATATTAACCTATATCATCATTAATGTTTTTATACTAATCTGTATCATTATTAAAAAATTAAAACCATTTTTGAAGTACAATACAATTATTTAGAATATTCCTAACATAACTATGGCAAAAAACTACAAATTTAGCTTATTGTTTTAAATCAGATACTGTCTACAGTACGTTTTGTTAATACCATTTTGATATTTCATTCATATTTATTATATCGAAAAGGATAAAGATATGTTTTATTTAAAACACTCGACATACTTTCATTATACAACATTATTAGATAATTAGAAAATGGCATAGTGCGGTCGTGGCCAGGCTCAAAATTATTAGAAGCGCTATAAAGAAAAAATATAATGTAGTAATAAAACAGAGCACAATCATCCAACACGCAGAAATCTTCCTTTAATTATATCAGTATTTTCTTAAAAACATCAGTCTGTGTGTGTGTGTGAGAGCGATATTCACAGCTTGAAATATTCGCCATTGTCTGGCAACCCAAGCTATGCCGCTGCATGTAGATGAGGAGGAAGTGATCAAAGGATTTTTTATGTACATCTTCACTTAGAGAAGCACAAATAAACAACTTTACTGATTTTCAGAATCACTATATCAAATTATTATACTTGACACTGATATACGTTTTAAATGACTAAATGACAAACATAAATGTTTTGATTTTTTAAATTAAAATAGTACTATTGGAAATTTGGGTTCTAGTTAAAGTCACTGGAAGGAACGAGACCAGAGCCCAATGCTACATATTACGAAAAATATGTATTTGTTTATAATGCACAGAACGTATTTTTAATACATGCATAAAAGGCGTCATAAGTGTTTTTTAAACTTCCAAAAAATTAACTGCCGCGCCCCATTTATAGTTTTTCTTTTTCAACAAGCTATGCGAGTCTTTTATGTGAATAGAAAAGTGTTTAAAAAGCCTGATTTTGACACACCTATGATAAATACTGAGGGTCTCTTTCGTATCTGTTAACAGTGAATAAGGATATACAACAAGTGAATTGAAACTATTATAGACCTTCTGAAAACAACGCTCTAAGCTATAAGCTTAACTTGCGCCTAAACCCGGCGCTGCACATTCCTCAGACCATGAAGAAAAACAAACCAAATTTTTTATAAAATAAGAGACAAAAAAACTTTCACTACGATTCATTTGTTACTCGACATGCACAACCACATTTTGTCAGCAAAGTTACTGTAATCATTATTCTAAAGAGAATTTTGACAGTAAACTTCAATTTAAATACAAAGTTGTTACCTACAAACAACAAAACAACAATCGTCCACAAAACAAAAGAACCAAACAAAATGAGTTATTAACTAAAATTAAAAACTGTTTTCTTCATTGTTTTAAATTAACATACTCTTTCTTTGGTATGTTCGTGTTTTTTTTTTCTTTCATTTGTTATATTCTTTGTCTAATTTTCATATAAAAAGTCACTTCCTTTAATACATGATCGTTTTCACATTCTTCAAAATGCACACAAACACACACGCACATAAAATGAGCAAATTATACAGCTGATATTACAAAGCTCCTAGGAACTCTTTTTCCACTGCGTCAGCAATTTCGTCGTCCACACTTCCGATAGTATCTTCACTTCGTTCCGATTCACTTGATCTGTGAGGCGCGAAAGCTTCGACAATTCCCTCGTACTTTAACATTACTTCATTTTCTGATTCGTAGCCCGTATTGTCCTTCTCTTTGCTCTCTTCCTCGCTCTCTCCAGAAGGTGATTCGGATCGCGGCTTCTTCACTTTCCAACCAAGAGGAAAGTCTCCCGCCAGACTGTCGTCGCTGCTGGTGTCAGAGACGTCGCCGAGGACACGCTTCCTGACACGCTCGTTGCGTTCTTCCTCGTCTTCGGAGCTGTCGCTTCCAGTCATCCCTTCCTCGACCTCTCTGTCCATGAACTCAATGTCTGCATCAGAGAAAACGAACAACGGGTTGTATGTTTCTGCAAACGAGGCAGCGTTTTCTTCGGATGTTTTACCATCTGCTGTTTGATCTGATTTTGATTCCTGGTATTCATTTTCATCAACATTAGACATTTCATCGTCCTGTTTATAATCATCGTCATCCTCATCATCATCACCACCTTTAGAATTGTCATCATCGACGTCAATGTCAATGACATCGTCGGAATGTTCCATTTTCGATTTCTTTATCTTTTTGCAGTTCTGCTCACAGTCAGTTGCTGGTTTTTTTCGTTTCCTTTGCTCCACTGATGTCCTATCCTTTTTTGTTTTTGTATTTACATCCATGGGTTCTCCAACAGGAAATAGTCTTTCATCCACTTTTTCCCACCGTTCATTACAACACCACAGCCAGTCCGGATTAACAATGAACACGGATTTCATTTTCTGTGCCTGTTTTACTTTGATGGTCCCCAGTTTGGCAGCTACCAGATGAGTTGTTGCGTCTGCTTTACTGTTTTTGGTTTTTGGTACAAGTGACATCAGAATGTTGGCCCCGAGTGACTTCGCTACAAGATAAATACGTGTTTTTTCAGGGTCTTTGTGTAGGGGAACGACCCCACTGAATACAATGTTCACACCTTTCAAAACTTTTCTCTTAACGTAAGGAATTACATTCTTTATGCAGGGCAAAGGCGTGCTTTGATTTCTCTTTGTTTTCATCTGGTCGTAAATTTCGTAATATGCCCTGTGGATACGTTTGAGAATCTCTTCCAAATGCCACAAATAATCATCCTCATCTTCCCATTCAATTTCTTCTTTGCCACTTTTTTCTTTATCTTCGTTTGTCTCTGTAAGATTATCTGAGTATGTTTCTTTTTTCTTGTCCAGTTCTTTTTCAGCTTCTTCCTCTTGTTCTGTTTTTATATCATCACATATCTGATTTTCTTTATCTAACTCAATAGCAATAACTGAACATTTTTCTTTTTCGAAATCCTGTTTAAACTTTGTTTCTTCATCATTTTGGTCCATATCAGCACTTTTATTAATCTCTGGATGCTCTTCAGTATTTTTTTTATCTTTGCTTTCATTTGTTTCCTCTGCATATTTACCTTTCTTCTCTGACTTAAATTTACTTTCTGTTTCTTCATCATCCTGTTCCATCTCATCACCTTGTTTTAAAATTTCCACTTCAGAAGAAATCTGATTCACTCTTCCTTCAACAGCTGCTGTTATTTTTCCTTCCCCTGTTTCCATTTCCATCTCTTTTCTTTCATTCTCTGAATGTAACAATTTATTATCCACTGTCTTTCTATCAATATCATTTTCATTTGTATTTTCAGTATCACCTACAGAAGTCTTATTGTTCAATGACATCTCTAATGTAGTAGCATCAGACACTGTGTTTTTGTTTTCTGATTTGATCACATCCTGCTGCTTTACTTCATCTACTGAACATTCTGGATCTTTATCAAGACTTTTCTTTGGACCTGGATCAGTTTTTGAATTCTTTGTTTCTGTTCCATTGGCTGTGTTGCTCTGATGTGAGTGTAGGACATGGTGGAATATGGGGACATTGTCATTTTCCATTTTGGTGAGGCCGGGAGGTGCGTTGATGTCAGCGGTGCCCTGAAAGAATCTGTATGGCTTCACATGGATCAGATTTGGGCAGTTTTCCCAGACATCTTCACGGTCATCAATAATACACACCATAGAGTCACCACAGGGAAAAAGGGATCTGAAAAATATTTGTGAAGTTAGTGTTCATGTTATTACTACTTGGCATCCAAGACTTTTTGTTGTTCCCTTTGTCTAGCAATTTAATAAATGGTAGCAGGAATCACAGGAAATAAATTCTAATTAACTAATACATTTATATTCATATATAATGAATAGCTGACATCAAATTATAATTTAATATATGTTCACTTTAGTTGTATGTATAAACAGATCTAACAAAAATACCAACCAAACATCCTACATAAACTAATAAACTTTTACTTTATTACTTATATATTAAGGGTTAACTATTTAATAAACATTTGAGTATAAATATTTCACTAAATAACAAAACCTTTTCCCATGATAATGCTTATAGTAATTTTGCATGCTATTCAATTTACTTAATTTTCCAACTATAATTGTTCAAGTATTTCAAACATTATGACTTTTTTTTAGGCCATTACTACTTTTAACACTTTATGTTTATATACAATCAATACAAGTAACACATACTTCAAATTTGCTGTTTTTGTAGTTGCATCAAAGCATTCATCTCGTGAGAGAATTCGATGGGAGAAGTATCGTCCATCAGGGTCAAGAAATCTGGCAATTGTGTGGGCATACATCCGATTTCCAAATGTACAGATATGAAGTTCAAACAGCTTGGATACAGTCTCTAAAAAATTGGCAGTGTTTGGACGAAATTTGGTGTGATACCACATGAGACTAGGCCCATGTCTAAGTTGAAAGTGAAAAACATCCTGCAAAAACGAATGGTAATAAATTTCAATTTTATTGTTCTTCTGTTTATTATTATTATTATTTTATTTTTCAAAGATGTAATTTAAATTTTCAGTTCAGTGTACAAACTAAAGTAAATGTAATTTTAACATTTAGTGTGAGTGTGGTTGTTTTTTTAAAATACATTCACGTTGTTTTATTTGTTTAGACATATAACAAATGTTTACTAATAATAAAATCCAAAAATAAAATAATAAATATATGATAATGCATTATAATTATAATTTCTCCTTTTTCAAGACATCATTTATTACTATAAATAACTACAGATGATGAAATAACAGTTTTAAAAAGTGAAGGATAAAGTAAAACTATGATGATTGCTTCAACATCCAAATAATAAAAAAAGTGAAGTATATTCTTTAACAATAATGTCTCCTTTTCAAACCTAACTGTGGATATGTTTAACTGGCATCAATAAAATAGATCCCTATACACGTGTTACACAATCAGAATTACTTGTCAGTGAGCCTGAGTCACTGTGTTTGAGGATTTAAACTTTTGTTCATGTAAACATGTTTCAAATTGCAGTTTAACCTTCAGATTGGCAGGAATGTTGTCATTGGTGGTGTGAATAAGAGTCTGATCCAAATCAACAAGTAACACAAGTTTTCTGTTGCTTAGTAACCTAGTCTCATCCTCTTTGCCTATTTCTAAAGCTTCCTGCAAAAAAATTAAATTAAGATACCTTAAAAAAAAAAGAAGATATGTTACAAACAAGAAATTATTATTATTTCTTTAAATTAAATTATAAATTAAAAAAAAAATATTAAACGTTAAGATTAAAAACTATGACAGACATTACATTTGGGATAAACTGGAATATTAAGAAAACAGGTCTGCTGAAAATAACAGAAATGGGAATGAATGATGCATTTCATGTTTCTTACTTGTTCACTGACTCTGAGCTCTGGAATGCTGTGTACCATGGCAACTGAGGCAGTAACCTGTTTAACTGAGTCCTTCAGATCTCCTGGGAGCCCAAATTCTCTAAAATGAAACATAAAATAATTTATTAAATACAAACTGATTTTTAAAAATTGAGATAAATATTATTCCATTTTTAAGATAATTTCTGTTGCCAATCAATGCATAACTATTCTTTTTCTTTAAAAAATAAATCCTTTAACTAAAAAATTCTGATTAAGACAAAAAAAAAAAAAAAAATAATAATAAAAAAAAATAATAAAATAAAATAAAATAAAATAAATTAAATAAAACAAATAAATAATAATAAAAAAATAAATACTAAAAACCAGAGAGTAAATAGCAACCTGCGAAGATCTGCCCCACATTCAGCACACATGTCTTTCATGATGGTTGGATGACTGCATGGCTCCTTAGGACAAACTTTAATCTTGAGCAGCAGTTCACTGAGAAACACAGAACACTTGAGTTTATAGTAGCATTTAAATCATTTAACTCTAACAATACTAAAATAAAACTGAAACTTACAAATAATAATGTTAGTCAATACATCCAATTTAAAATGCATTATCTCATAAGTAATATGCAAGTTATAGTTTTTTAATTATTAGCAGTAACAAACTCAATAAAAAAATTAAACTTTTTGGAACATTTTCTGTTAAATACAACACATTAAAGATGCATCATGATGTGAGGATTATGGCTATATGTCAGTTAAATCACCAGCTTCTCTATTAACAGATGAATTAACACCATATTCATAGAATAAATGTTTAACAACACAACACAAAATATTGTCAGCAAATGATTTTTTTTAATGACATGTATGAAAATAATAATTTAAAATCAGTTAAAACACATGCATAGAAAATTAAACAAACTATAAAAAAATACATTCCCACAATTTAGAAGATGTGTACATTTAATGAAATAAATCTTAGATAAAACAATAATCATTTTAAAAAAGAAGCCTTACATCTGTAAAGACACAAAAGCCAACAATAGCTAACATTTAATGAAAACTCTGACATGAAGTTGACTTTCCTGTATCAGTTTACAATTATTTATCTGGAATTTTCAGTCCAAGAGTATGAGTATCTTCTCTATGCTTTTTCAGTGTATATCATGTTGAACATAGATTTGATATTAAGTGGCATTTAAGATATACATGAATTTCTTACCAAAGAAATATTTAAACTATTCAATATCAGCAAAAGGCTAATCAGTTATCAATCATCAGTGTTGAAAATCTGAAATATCTAAACACAAACAGATGGCATAAGGTTCATTTACAAATGGTTACTGTTCTAAACAATGACATAATAATATTAATTAGAGAATCGAGATTATAAATAGCATATCAGTCAATGGTTGTAATATAATTATATATTTAGTTCTCAGAACTGATTAAAATATGTTTGATTTTGTAGTGATCTTTTGATAAGTGTACTGATTAACAGCTGAATGTAATCAGTTAAAATAACACATTACAGAATATTTAAGTATGTTTCTGTCGAGCCAAATCTTTGGAAATATTTATGGGACATCACAGCAGATTTCAGTGAACAGTTGTAATAAATCGCTATATATTTTGACAGTATTAATAGTTTTATGAACCACTGAAAATGCACCTAGGTTTTTAAAGAATATTTTGTAATTAATAATTTTATAGTCATGACTCACTAACTGATCCGAGATCAACGTTTAGAACAGTAATACAGGATTACAGCTTTTAGACAGTGTTACCTAAACAACAATATCGATTATTCAGCCATTTCCTAAAATAAATTTAAACATACTTAGGGGCTGCAGTTTTCCCTTCTTCGACTTCAACGCTTTGCACAATGCCATTATCACAAGACCGTAGACGCTGTTGTTTTCCTGCAGTAGGCCCATCTTCTGCTTCATATAAACCTAACAGAATGCCCTTTGATATTTTGCTTCCATTTTTTACTTTCCATTTTAGAATTTTAACATTTGATTTTCCCGGAACACGGATGTGCTTTTCTTCGCCTTCCATCTTGGATTTTAATCCCGCACAAAATTATGTCCGTGTTTTTGGCCAATTTATGAAATACCGCTAAGAGGTGCAAAAACGTATTACTGTGTCAAATCCATTATAGACATATTTATGCAATATATATATTTTTTTTAATGAGACATAAATGAAATTGATAACTTTACCTATAATCTTTTTATAACTAATTAATTTAATAATTTAAGCATAACAGCTTTGTTTTTAAATAAACCTCCAGACTTGATAAGAAATTCTGATTCTGATATGAGATTCTTTCAGTCATTTATGGTATGTAATAAAACAAATATTGCAAACACGAAAAAAGATAAACAAAAACAAAAATAAAACAAAAACATATAGACTTGCATGGCAGTATTTCGGAGTAGTTAAAAATATATATACAAAACAATAATCTAATACTGTTATTTATTTGTTTAGTATCACTATCATATGACTTGACAGAAGCCCGCGTAATTCAAGAGACACTTTCGGTAGTTTCGTTGATGTAACGAATCACAGCTTATTCGGTAAGTTACTGTTAAATCGAAATACGTAACACATTAGATGATTAGTCTTGTAACAACTTTTCACGTTATAAAAGAAATTGAAAAAATACTAATCTAATAGATCTAAGATTGTCACGAAATCAGCTTCATTTGAGTCTGGTAAATGACGGACGTAAAATTGAATGCATTGCTAACCCAGTTAAAACAAATTAGTGCCGACAATGTTATACATTTTTTATATTATTATTATTACATAAAATATAATTTGAAACGAAAAAAAAAAAAAAAAAAAAAAAAAAAAAATGTGTTAAATGGCATTAACCAAATCTATTGTCGTTATTAGAAGCTAAATTGACAACAGATGATTAGAATTTAGTTATTTACTTACTTAGATCAAAACTATTCTTCATTAAAAAAAAAAATATATATATATATTTAGAAAAACACTAAGACTAACTGACTAAGATACATGTCGTGCATGTCTGAGTCATTTAATTTCATACTACTTTGCAATACTGATTTATACTGCACTATTTTAATCATTACAATGTACATGGAAACACCTCATACTCATAGTCACACTTTAAGTTTGTGGTGCTTGACTAGACCAGTGACCACCGATCATTTAATTATTTCTATTTTTATATGATAAATATTAACTTTTTTCTTCTTTCAGAACTTTGAAGAAATCTATATAAAAAAAGAAAATACATGTAATAGTCTGTGCTTAGTAAATGTTTAAATGGAGGATACACAAAGTGTTCCAAGTTCTGTGGTAAAAGAGTTGACAAGTGCACAGTTCACACGAAGTGCTAGGAAAAATACAGTTTTTAAGACACCTAGAAGTCGAAGGCTTACAACAAGTAAGTGTGAGTTTGAGAAATCTCAGGACATTGTTCTTCTGGATAGTTTGAAAGTATTAATTTTAAAAAAAACCCAGGCAACTGTTATTGAAAATGCAGTTTCAGTTTTCTTTAATTTTTAGTTACTTTCCTTTAGTTTTCAGCATTAAATATGTTTCTATGTGTATGTATGCACCAGTGTGTTTCAATAGATGCATACAAGCAGTTGTGTGTAATCGAACCTTCACGTAATTTTGGATGTATAATAATCTTTTTCATTGACTGTAAAAAAAAAAATAACAACTTTAAAATGTCTATTAAAAGGTCAAGGTAAATGCTTTCCTTTCCCTGAGAAGGTGCTTTTATAAAAGAAACCTTGCTACTAATACAAAAAGAATATCTTACTCAAGTTACTGCACAGGATTACTTCTGATTCTTTATATTGTTCTTAACCATAACTTTGATGTTATAAAGTGAGGATTACAAATGAGTTGAGTTTTAAGTTTCTTTTATCTTTTTCGTCCTGTTTTGTATGGAACCAGAATGTCTTTTGTGATCAGAATGTTTACTTATTTTAAATCTTTTACTTTATTTATTGTTTTATTCAGCTGTCGGGCATGCCATTCGGAGAAGTCCCCGAAGACGAAGCAGTGGAGAGATTTCTTATTCTGAAGGTATCCATAGCAAAAGTTATAGTTAATGAATTTAAACATATATATATATTTTATATTTTATATTTAAGTTTTTTTTTGTAAGATATATTTATTATATTAACTATTAAAAATTTCTTCTTTAATTTAAATTATGTATCTTTTTAAAAAAGTATGATTTTATTTTTTGTTTTTAGATATTATTGCCAATAAAACATGGAAATTGTACAGGTTATCTCCTCTGTTCAGATTTAGTGACCAACCAAAAGATTTGAAGAAATATTCAACATCCTTAGCATCATTTATTGCTGGTGTAAGTTATTTATAATTAATTATATATACTTTTGAATACTTTGTTTTATTCTTGTAGTCTTTCCTGAAATATAAAAATAAAATAACTCACCAATCTCTGAGAATTTTTTTACTTTTAAAAGATTTGTAATGATGTTTAGAAAATAAAAGAAAAGATAATAATTTGAACAATTACCCTGATATTTGCTGAATTATCTTTTTTAAAATTATTTTTACCTTTTTTTGCAACATACTTTGCCAATATTTGAGACCTACTTACTAAAATAGTAAATCATACACAAAAAGTGGATAATAATAAAGTTTTAAATTTTTTTTTTATTTCAGTGAGTATTAAAATAAATTTGTATATGCATTGTTTCAGGAACGAGCAAAAAACTTTGACATTGACTTGGAAAAAGTGGAAAAAGCTGTTTTCAAAGTGATTAAAGATGTCAAAGTATCAGCAGGTCAGATGAGACTGGTTTTCTTTTTGTTAACTAGATCAAAAAATAAATTTAAACATTAGCAACATATCCTTTTCTTATATCTGTTAAAGGCTTATCTATGTCTATTGCTCTATTTATCAACATATAGATGTAGATGAATGCATTTATCTTTTTTTTTTTTTTTTTTTTTTTTTTTTTGCAGTTGATCCTGAAGCTGTGCAGATAGTTATAACTGGAAAAAAGAATGGAGGTAATAAATTTAACAATATTCTTGTTTTTTATACCTTCTTATGTTTTATTTACAACAACTGACTGATAATTAATCATTTCTGCTGGAGAAATATAGATCTTAAATTAAATAACAATTATTAAACCTGCGGTTACAATTTTGATTAAATGCTTTAGGGCCTCTAATGTCCCCATTTTATAGAAATTTGAAAAAATGAATCAGCATCTTAAAATGATTTTTCCATGACAACAAATATGGCTGTTCATCATTTTAAACAGTAATTTTTAGAAGAGTTAAATTACAGTTTGTGTTTTAAACCAGAGCTTCTTTACTTAGGCAGATCCTTATTGTATTATGTTTCTAAAATTTAGGAGCCAGTGTATCTGTATATAGTAGGAACTGTTCATAACACAACAGTGAAAGCTCAGGGCACATTATATGTAGGTCATCATTTAATTTGAACCATCTGTATTTATTTATTTAATTATAATTTTTTTTTTTTATTGATGTACTATGCCAGTTTTACTGTGGAATAGTTGTTTTGAACACACTATTTATTAATATTTTTTTTTATCTATATATAGATTTGGAAAGTGGAAAGGTTTTGCTGACTGCAGTGATGTGTGGGGTTGACATGGAAAAAAATCCAATAGAGGGAAATGAAAAAGATTTTACGTTCTTCCCTTTGATGTTATTGAAAAGTACAATAATGCTCTCACAATCCTTTGTTTCATGGATGGAGGTAATTAATAATTAATCATTTGAAACATTCTAACATCCACAAATAATCACATATCAGTATCTATATTAGTCAGTGTTAGGTTTTCAGAATGTGAGGGACACACAAGAAGAGAATGTTTAGTTATCTTAATTCCTCCCCAGTTCTGTTTGGGTAACTGCTTGTCCTCAAATTTGAGCCCAAACCGTATCAGTCATTAATAAAAGCTTAACTAAAGATGGTAACATGAATATTTAATTAGCCAATATTTTAGAAATACGTTACATGAACAAATCATCTTCAGTTTTTTTATTTCATATAATATTGGAAATCAATTTTTATATTTTTGTTAATTTTATAATAAAATCTTTGTATTAATTGACAGAGGCAGTTTGATTGTCGAATGTCACCACTGAGTCTGAATCCATATCAGCTTTCATGGATATTGTCCATGTGGAGTGGACTGACTTCAGGTGATCAGAATGATTGTGTTAGATCAAATTATTCAGTCAGTGGTTAAGTAAATTAAAGACAATAATATGCACAAGCATTTTTGTAAAAAAACCCATTTAAAAATGAATAACAATACAACTATTACTTGTTATTTTGTAGATGAACCAATATTCTTCTGAACTGATTAATTAAGAGATAGAACAAATCTATTATAAAAAAGTGGGAAGTGTATATATGTTATATATATTTCATTTATTTATTTTAAAAACCCATTAGTTAAGGGTTAATGAACCAACAAAACAAATAAACCAATAAAACTGATTAATTAACAGATAGAATAAATCTATTTTTAAAAATTGTGAGTGTATGTAAATATGTTTTATGCTATTTAAAAAAGAAAAAAACATTTGTTGTGAGCAGACAAAGCAAACAAGCCAATAAAACTGGTGTACACTGTGCCATCTGAAGTAGAAGGACTGAAACAGATTAATTACATCATTGACCCTCATGACTGCAAGGAACTCTGGGAAAGGTCTGTTGAATATTCATAACAAGAAAGTTTGTATGTTTTAAGTAATTTGAAATGTGTATGAACTAATTCAAATTTTTGTAAGTAGACAATTAAAATGTTATAATGTATAATGTTTATATAATTATAAAAAACAAATTCACAAATCACACACACACACACACACACACACACACACACACACACACACACACACACACACATCAGCCTGAAAATGCTCCTACGGACCATTAGTATGCCCACCCAACATACAATAACAGATTTGTTACACCATAGCTATGACTTGTATCATAATTTTGTCCAATATTAACATTTATATTTTGATTGCAGAATACACAACAGGAACACAAATATCTTTACAGAAGAAGAAGTGTCTGAATTCATGTCTAACCTAGAAACTCACTTTTTTAACTGTTTTCACATAAATATATCAGTAAGTGTGATTTCTGCTATTATTACAATATAGCATATATAGAGCTTCAAATACTGGGAACTGCAAAGCCCTTCTATAGAAATCATTTTGTATATGATGATGTATGTAACAAATGAACTTTGGCAAGAATTGTTTTATGTTAATTAATACAATTATCTTAATGTAATTCATAATGATGAAAGAATTGTAAAATTCTAAAAATATTTAGACCAATCAGACTGTGAGGCAATAACAGTTGGGCAGTTACAGCTTACAAAAAAATTTGCAAATATTTTACCACATGTTGATAGTGGTTATTATTTATTTATTTATTTAAAATTACTATGACTTGTCACATTTAATTTCAGGCAATGTCTTTGACTTCTACTGGAACTCCTGTTGCATATTGTGATGGATCAGGAAAAATAAAGGTAAGAATATGATTTAATAATAATAATAACAAGATGATGATGATGATATTGATAATAACAATAGTAATAATCTTAAAGAAAATAAAACTGAAAAAGTAGTCACAATTCTTTAAAAAATATATATGAAATAAAAAATTAATGTAAATGCAAATTATGTTTAACAATTGTCAAGAGTAGAAAGTGGAACAATTGATGTTTAATTTTTTATTTTTATTTTTTTTACCATAAATTAGTTCATAACAATTTCTTTATAGACATTCTCCTAATTACTGAATAAAGAAAAATATCTACTGAACTCATTAAAATTATGCTCCAACTTTACATTTTTTTTTACATTAATGATGGATTTTATCAATGATAGCTCTACTTTTGTGTGTCTTGTGATATCAAACAATTATTAATTTGTTTTTATTTTCTATTTTTTTCAGATTTTTTCACACAAACATATTACCAAAGTTTTAAGATACCTCACAGAACTTTCATTGGAACAGTTTATCCAAATATAATTATATTTGAGTAAGAGTCAAACAACAAATAAAGTAAAAGGTTTAAAAAAAGTAAACATTTTGATCACAAGAGACATTCTGGTTCCTTTTTCTTTCATAATTCTGTGAACGTCTGCTTATGGTGGCATAGGAATCAGCCTGCATACTTTTATTATATCTTTCAGGATATTTGATGTCATGACACAAAAGGTGTTTTTTTAATAATAAAATGTGGAAATGAAATAACAAGCTCATGAAATCTGTCATTTCCCTTTTATGTCACTACAGAAATTTAAATTCTATTATGTAAACAATAAACACACACACAAAAAAAACACCTCGTGAAAATAATAATAATATTAATAATGACAGCCTCCATGCCTTTCTTTAAGATGGTTATTTTATTGTCTTATTTTATTATTGCATAATCTGATATCTAGTCTAGTTTAAACTAAAGATAAAGTGTGTGAAAATCTTTAAAATACTGAACAGGTATGAGTTTTCCATGTAAACTTTTTACTTTTTCTTTCTTTTTCTTTTTTAATATTTATAATTCTGTGTACATAACATGGCATTTTAAAATTTCACTTTTGAACACAGCACATATTAAAATTTGAAAGAACTGAATTGTGGTTTTTATCATTTTATTTCTTTTCTACAGTTTTTTTCTTGCTGACATCAAAAATGGCTTTGAAAATGATTTAAACTTTGTTGATGCAAAAATAAATGAATGTTTTTATTTTTTATTTTTATTTTTCACTTTATTTTTGAATTTTAATGAGCAATCTGCATTAAATTATAAAATGTTCCAAATATTTTATTTTTGATGCCATTTTAGTTTTTATAACAGTATAGTAAGTTGTATTTTGTTGTTATTTTATTATTATTATTATTTAGTTATTATATTTTTTAAATGAACATCAAAACATCACAAGATGTATTATGTAAATGCTATCTTGTATTTTGTTGTTAACTTATTTATCTTGTCATTGTCTTTTAGGATTACATTTGGATGAAATAAACCCTTCAGAATGTTATTTATAAATAATAACGGCATTAGCATTCAATACCTTTTGTTCTGTTTCTATAATTGCAGTAGTATTTTTATAAAAATTACATTTTTTGTTTAATTACTCATTTGTGGGAAAGCATTAAAAAGGAAAATAATTAAAAATAATTACTAACGTGCAACAAGAAAGACACAAATAAGAGAAAAATATACCAGTTGTATATAAATTCTATTTTAACAAGGAAAATTATAATAAAACTTGTTTATTACAAAATGTGTTTTGTTGTGTTCTTTGATTAAACATTTTATTTTGCTTAATTAAAAAGTAAACCTAGATCCTCTACCGTTATTTAAATGGGTAAAGCATGTCTCGAATTTTTGTAAATTCAGAAATCTTTGGAATGAAAATCAAATCTTGTAATTTTCATTTATCACATCAAAATTTATCTGTCACTTTGTACGAAATAAAATGGTGAAAATGAAAAAGTCACAATGACGTCACAATATGATGGAAAGTTCGTGCAGTTGCTGTACTTAACTGGAAACAGGTCGATGGAAAGAAAAAAAAAAAGAAAGAAAAGAAAAGAATAGATAAAATATTAACTTGTAAATAACACATTAATTACTTACAATTGAATAAACTTACAATTGATCATTTCATGTCAAGTTTCTCTGTGTTGTTGAGGTGCTCTAGTTAGAAAGGAATAGTAATACGAATGACAAAATGGAATGGTTGCCTGTTAAAATTTACGGAAAAGTTATCGTGTGTTCATAATCTTTAAATTTAACCATGATGTGTACTGAATAATGCCCATAGATGACCATAAAAAGCCTTGTTTCCGTATACATTATCCCCGTACAAACAAAAATGTTTCTCATTCTTGTATAAATGTAAGTATAATTGTCTTAATATTTTTTCTTATTTTACGTTTTCGTTTTTATATTAAGTTGGAAACTTTAATCGGCTTCTGATCAACGTATGTTTTTGTTGGAGGAGAAAGATTCTCGTTGATAATTTTGATTGTCAGTAATAGATCAACTAGAAATTATTTCATTTGTACTATTATAACTTCCTGTCTTCAGTTCTTAAAGTTAATTTCTTAGAATCAAAATATAACGGATGTCATTCGAGCTGCACCTAATTATCACTAATCAGTAATCTAAACCCAAAAATAAATGAAATATTAAATATTTCACCAGAAGGAAACAAGTAAAGATTAAAATAAAATATTTGTTTAAGACTGTATTTAAAAACCCATTTTTATTTTGTTAATTATTATTAACTAACTGACACAAACGCACATATTCACACTCAGAATTAAACACAATGACTGAATGAGTGAATGACACACATTAATAACACAGTATACATCATAAGAATGCGATATTTCATGCACTAGACAATTTATACATACATTGATGATTGAGGTATTTTCCCTTCCTTTACATTGTCTTGTTTTCTTTTATTTAATTTAAACTGCTTATGGATTTAAGAGTCTTGAAATAGTTACCATATCCATAGGCAGGAATGTATGAAAGAGTATATATCCTTAATAAATACTGATGATAATATCTGAATCAAACCAGCTACTGCAGTGTGATGTACTACTCTTACTTACAGTATATGACTCTTACTGAAGCAACAAATGCTATCTTATAATAATTAATATTCATATATCATACAGATGAGAAGGTGCACACCACAACCTTAATATACTGTGGAAGTAGTTGAAATATTTAATAATCACCAGTATGACATACATAACTATGTTACAGGTAATGATACAAAAATTATCTTTAACTAAATACTGAACTGGAAATCAAATACAGGAATGACACACCCTCAACCCCCCACACACATGTAATACATATTTATTCCTGTTTTTTTTTATTAGTAATAGGATATATATTGCTTTAGTATATTATTTTTCTTAATGCATTTTTAATAGATATATTTGTACTGGAAATTTTGTGTTATGTATTGTAATGCATTAAAATCTTAACATTCCTGCAAAAATGTATCATGTTTATTTTTGTTTAACAATGAGAACAGAAAGTAAGAATATTTTGATACAATATTTATAACAGAAGTTTAATTTTAAAACATTTATTAAAATATATATAAAAAGTCTAAAGTGATAATAAAAGGATAAAAAGTATGCTTATGTATAAAATATTCAGTGTAAAGCTGGTCACACAGTTTCTGCACAAAAACAAAAACAAAAACCATTTTGAAGAATAATAATGCTGGTCTATAGATATAAAAGAAATATGTTTATGTTACTGTTATGCACCTGTGGTAAACATTAATCTTTATCTTGGTTACAACGTACAGAAACAAATGCAAAAGAAGGAAAGACAAATGTTTTACCTTTATCTAGAGCATTTTTATTTATTTTTATTTTTAAGTATTATTATTACAGACATTAAAATGATTACACTGTAAACATCAAGTACCTGTTGAACCTTTTAAAAGTATATACATGTTTGATTTATGAGTGTCATAATCTATGACTGATGATTTGTTTCCTTCATATAATGTAAAGTATGTAGACTGTAGCATGTCACTTTGCTCAAAGGTTTAATATACATACATTGAATGATAGATACGTTCAAATATAAATATAAATGTGTTCACACACATATACATACACATATCACACATAAATGCACACACACATTATCAGTTAAAATCATGCAGCTAAGTTACATAAACTTAGTATATTTATAGTTACATCAAATTTCTAACTATATTTTAATATCTCTTTCATTTATTTTAAAAAAGAACTACAGAAACAAATTATCCTTGTTAAAAAAAAATTACTTTTAGTATTATAAAATAAATTACTAATAATAGCTTTTTATATCTCATTCATTTATTTCATTATTTTTTTATATTTTTTATTTTATTGTCATAATGTGAATAAATAATAAAAAAGACACAGACAGGTTTAACTATACCTTTACCTGGTATTGAATTAAAAACATTGTGAACTATTTATAACTTAGAAGTCCTCATGATGCTTTACTTAAGTAACCTCCATCTGTATCAGTACTTGTGTTTGTAGATCTGTTTTGTGTTAAAACCAGTGATGCATGACAAGATATGAAATACTACGATTACAAGGATGTGTGAGATTTATAGAAGGTCTCATTTAGATTTTGTTCATTCATCTGTCTTTAATTTTTAGGTAACACAAATTTTATTTTATTATACAAATAAAAATATATGTGTGTTAAAACTGATACTTTAAAAAAAAGAAGAAGAAAACAGAAAAGAAAAAAGCAGTTGGTCATTTTTATATTTTTTATATTTTTAAACAGCTCTCTAAATTAATTTTAATAAAATCTTGTTTAAGGCTGCTGGCCCATTTCCAGTTGTTTCATCAGCCTCCAGTTTTTTTAATGCTAACGTTACGATAATGAGTAAACTGCCTGAGCAGTTTCCAGTTATCATATCAGTTTGCTGACACACACATCTGTTGGTTTGAAGACCTACTACAGAGACACATCAAATTATACAAGCATTAACTTTTACTAGTGTTTTACATATTTTAATTTATTTACTTTTTTTTTTTTATTTATTTTTTTTTTTTTATTTTTTAATTTAAATAAGACACCCTATATAAAAATGAAAGGATAAGTCATGGAATTGGAGGTATTATTATTATTTTTCCTTCAGACTATTACCAATAATTTTTTTCTTTTCTTTATCCGTCTTGTGGCCATTTGCTGATTTCCCATTCCAACCAGTACTCTCAGTGATTTGATAAAGAATATTTTGTTTCAGCATAGTAGCACTGGCCTGATGTGTGTTAGGTTGTGGATCTATCCATGTAGTGAACCAGTTTAGATTATTTACCATTACTGCCAGTGACAAGTTTTCATTGGTTATAATTTTCCTGCCTCTAGGAAGGTGCTTATAAATTTTATAAATAAACATTTCATTGCTGCTGCTTACACAGTAGGTCATTGTCTTGCACAATATTATTTAACAAAATGCATTTTTTAAACAAAAGGTAGAAGAAAGAAATAGGAACTGTAAGTATAACAAATGTGTTACAAATGATAGGTTAACCATTTATTTATTATGTTGAAAAGTTCACTGCTGGATTTTTATGTTATTTGAAAATTCAATTTTTTCTTTACCTATGACATCCCAGGATAGTTCTGCAATACAGTCAGCATCAGAAGTCCTATAGCAAGCACATACACTTTACAGAGTGAGCTTTTTCTAATTTACTATATATAGTTGTAACATGACTATACTGCTAAATCAGTGTAAATAATTGGCATCTATGTGTTTTTTAATGTGTGTATTTGTCTGTGTGTACATATGGCCCAGTCAGCCAGTCAGTTTGTCATTCTGTCTGTTTGTAAGTTTAATATTATACTGAACTGATTTGCTTAATAAATTAATTGTCCCATGTGTTACTAGTATACAGTGTTCATTAAACTCCATGGCTTAAGAGAAAAAAAAGGAAATAAAGAAAACATATAGTTATAATTCATTTTACAGTTTATAAATTCACATGTAGAAACAGAAGTTGTAAACTGAAATTACAATCTTATTATTAATAGTTTTATAACAATCAGAGAGGGAGAGAAAAAGAGAGAGTGTGTGTGTGTGTGTGTGTGTGTGAACATTTAACCTTGTCTGTTAAACTGCCTCTATTTCATATTGTTACTTCAAATAAATTTTTTATTATTGGAATGCATCCATAGCATCCAATACATTTTTCTTTTTCATCAAACAGGTTTTGAGATAGGTAACTGAAACTATCATAATTTATGTGCATGCATTTGCCCATTATCTTAAATAAATATTTATTATTCTTCTTGTGAATGACTTCTGCCAACCGGTTTTATGAGCCATAGTCATTGATGCGTTCCCTAAGGCCATTAATTTAATATCCTGGTATACTGATAGATCTTTAATCAGTGTTTGATATTGAATAATCTTCATTTTGTTCCACCTGCAGCTAGTTTTAATGCAGGAATGACCATTAAAACAGTGCTAAATGCATGTCTGTATAAATCTGTAACATTTGAGAGAAGCATTAAATCAAACTGTCAAACATAAATAATTTATTTCAGGTTTAATATATTCTATATAATTATTATTTTGAATTGTTATTCTAATTTTTAAAAATACTTTTATTATTATTTTCTGTCTTAATAGTGAAATATGGGGTTGTTATTATTAAAACTTTTTAATGGTTATGTTTACATTTTTTTGATTTAATATATAAATTTCTATTTTGTTTACTATTTATTTAGTATAATTACCCTTTCTTTTATTTCTTTTTTTTCTTCTTTTTTTAAGCCCTGTGTGTTGGTGTGTTTAATTCAATAATGTAATTTCATCTTTCTTATATTCTGTAAAATATAATTCATAGTTTTTAGCTCTTTTATGTTTTTGTTTTCAAAAAGTTATATACTAGAAACAAGCAAAATATGAGGACTTGATAACTTTCTATACTTAATCACAGATAAAAAATAGAGCTTTTGGGGATATTTTAATTTTAACAAGTTATTTGTTACTTATTTTGTGTGTGTTTGTCTGTATAAACACAAACATCCACCCACCCACAAATACACAGTAAAAATGCAACATTTGAATTAATATATATATATGTGTGTGTGTGTGTGTGTCTGATAATATTGTTCAGAGTTACATTTACAATGTTCATATCATAAAAGACCATTTTAAAAACCATTTTCATTAAAAAAGAAGAAAAAAACATTGTTATATAACAACTATTTTGTTTTGTATAATCTAGTAGGTAAAATAATAATAAAGGTGAATTTACTACTCTTTGAGATCAATAATTTGAGAAATAAAATACTTTGTTGAAAAATGTGAAAATATAGGTTTACACATGTTGATATTATTATACAGATATGTATGGAAAAACTCAAAATAAATCATTATAAATGGCCTTTATATTTTCAGTGATATAAATATTTAAATTTAAAAAAAATAATACAGTGTGAATAAACTTTGTTTTTAGTATATATATATATGAATGAATATTAATGTAATTCTATAGAATTCGTTCCTTTTAAATTTTCAAAACATTTTGACATAAATTTTAATTATTTTTTTAATTCTCTTTATTTATTTATCAGATTGGCCATATTGTCTTAAAAACAACAACAAAACAATATATGTATCAAGAAAGAGGAAAATTATAACAAGAATTATAATGACAGTTATTAAGCAAATGAAATAAACAGGTATTGGTGCAGTGAACATACATTCTGCATGACTGTTCTGGCAGCCTTTTATTTACTATGTTTGCTTTCGTTAATTCATTGACACTGCCTTTGTAAGCATGTTATTGGACAATCTGATGTTCAGAATTTTCAATCATCACAGCATTATAATACATATCTGTGGAAAATGTCACTAGAAAAGGTAAGATTAGATATCACAGGATTGATTGTATAAGAAAAGCAGACACACACACACACACACACACACACACACACAGATGTAGAGAGAAGAGTGGCATAATGTTTATCTCAAATTTATGTTTTTCTTGCTATTATACCTTATAGGTTAAAAGTTGTAAAATAAAATGCTGCTTTCACCTTTCTTAATACATTTTTTAAGACATTGGTACATGCATATGTATAAGAACTCATCCCAGTCTACTTGCATACCAGCATACTCACAAAATGTATACATTTATAATTAAATATACACTCAAACTCAAATATGTACAAACAATACCTTTACTAATATAAAAAAATAACAATAAAAAAATAATAATGAAAATGGTTTTGTACAAAATTACAAAATGTTTTTTGTTAACTGCTGGGATTTACATAAGGCAAATAATAATATAAAAATATAATTATCATCAGTATTAAATACTACTTCCATTCAAACATTTTTTTAATTTTTATATTTTTTTGGTATTAGATACAACAGTATATGAATACATAAATAATATGTATAAAAATAGAATTAACAACTAAAACAATAAATAAATAAATAAAAAGAAAAAAGAATAAAGACAACAGCAGTTATAACATTTACAAAACCATTTCAAATATTTTAATTTTTTAATTTTTATTTATTTATTTATTTATTTATTTATTTATTTATTATTATTATTATTATTATTATTATTATTATTATTGTTTTTATTATTATTATTATTATTATTATTATTATTATTATTATTGTTTTTGTGTATGTGACTTTAAGGCTGAAGTAACTATTTAAATTGTTACAAAATATATGTTAACAGAATGTGTGAAAAGTAAACAAAATAATTATAGATGAAGCAGAAGCAGACTGCATTTGTTAATATCATCTGCTGGATGCTTAGTAAAAACTAGATCAGTATTATAATAATGTTATAATAATGTTATACAGAATAATCATAGAAATTTTTTGTTTTCTTTTTTTTAATGTTTGTTGTAACCTTTTCCAGTCAGATTTTTATTTATAAAACTGTAATATAGGTCTTTGGTACTGAAATGCTGAGTCCTGACTTTAGCAGTTGTCTGATGTCTTAGCTAGTGTTCCTGACTGGCTTATTAAACACTATATTCTTTCTTACAGTCAAAAAATCGCTTGCTTTTTGCTAACTGAAAATAATAGGTCAGCACATTGTTTTCCCGTGTGCTAGAAAGATATATGTAAAAGCTCCTGTCCTTCTAGTTTTAATAGCCCTGAGATTTGCAGAAGTGTGTTTTCTTTATAATAATGTTTAGTATCATCATAGAAAAGTTGTTAGTTTAACTGTTACTGATAAAAATGTGTTAAGATTTGTTAAGTTAAAATTAATTGATTGTTCATTCAATTATTCACATGCACACTTAATACCTGTGTAAGAATTAATGTTACTATTGTTTCAGAGATCAGCAGACGCCATGATGGCCTCACTGAAGTCTGACAAGGCAGTGCTCATGTCAGTTCATGATGTGTGTGATGCTTGTCGAACCAACCTCGACTATGGCCTGACAACAGAAGAAGTGAGTAGGCGCAAGAAAATCTACGGGCCAAATGAGTTTGACATAGCTAAAGAAGAGCCATTGTGGAAGAAATATCTAGGACAGGTATTTTACATCAGTTGTTTTAATTTAACCAGTGGTCCATTGCATCAATACTGAAAAACAACAATTCAGTTCTGAGTAAAAAGATAAAATAAATTGATTCCAAAATGTATAATTGTTTCTTTAAATACCCATCACAGCTACAGACAAAGATTGTAAATATAACATCACTTTTATAAAACAATACTGTCTTTGTATGATCTTTGTTAATAATAAATGTTGAAAATGAAACAATATTGTTATAATAATGTCAGGAAATTAGTGAGTATGTGTGAGTGTGTTTGTTGCAAGAGAAGGTGAGGGAAAGGGAAGTTTATTGTCAAATTTGTCTCATCAGTATATGTAAATAAACATACATGTGCTTATCTGCTTATATCCACACTCTATTTACAAGTTTTGCTCTTACTGTCTTAGGCTCAATATTCCAAAATACTAAAGGAAAAAACAATTAAAAAATAAATAAGAAGAAAATAAAGAAACATTTGAAATTAGAATGGATGTGTCTTGACATTGCAGTTTTTTTAAACCAGAATAATATGTTTTGATGAATAAATCTTTAGTAAAGTTCTGGAACTAGGAATGGAATTGTTGTATGCACTTACAAAAGAGAAATCAGCTAAATACACATGTTGATCAAAACATTGTGAACTGTTAAATCACTTGCTAAGCTGTCTATGGCATTTGTTACAATGTGCTTTCCTATGGCAATAACAGTTAAGCTAATCCTATTGTTAATACAAAACTGTCTTTTTTCTTAGTTTTTCTTATCTTTTTATAATAGTTAATTTATTTTTATTTAATAAATGACAGTAATTTATCAAAAGCAATAAATAATGTTTTAGTGTTGTGTTGCATGTAAAAGATCCCTTGCTATTAGCTGTTAAGTATAAACCTAAGTGACACAAAAACAAAACTAAGAAAAAAAGAGAAAAATAAGCAATAACAGACACCTTCTGTTTGAACTGTCATTATTTCTGTTAATATGACACCATAAATGCACAGGTTGAAAATGTAATCTTGTCAACCTTCAGTGATATTACAGTAGTCAGAATTCCATTCTGTCTGTTTGATAATCATGTTTTCATTGGTCTAATATGATGTCTCACTAGAGATCAAATTATCTGCTAAACTGATAGCTAGCAGTGTCACCTTTTGTGAAATTGTGGGAATGTCATATACATGTGTGTAAGCTACTATTTCCATTGTAATAAACAGTTTTTTTTCTTGGATTATTGCAGTTTTCTTTCTTATGAATGTTGGTCAGTTGGTTCATTGTGAAATTAACAAATTAAGAACCCTGTTAAAACCAATTTTTTTTTTTTTTTAAATGTTTTTATTATTATATATATATATTTCTCTTTGGATGTTTTACATGTTTATCATTTGTAAAGCTGTGGTGAAACCTTGTGATGAATTCTATCAAATGGCTGATGTTAAATGACATTTTTTTTTAATGTGAAACAAAGCATATTACTGAGTCGTAACAAATGTTTTCTGTAGCTGGTGTTTGTGCAGGTGATTTCATTTCACATGTGACTGAAATATATATGTGTACATGCAGTGAAAGGCGAACTTACATGGTTGAATAAATCTGTTTTCAGAATCTAAATATTATCTTTGAATTTCATTTAAACATGCTGTATACCTTTAATCCAGCCCAATACATATCTGCTGCAATTATTATGATATATACAAAAAATTACCAATATCTGTTCTAAATTACTATTATATAATTATATTATTATTACTATTATTACTATTATTATTATTATTATTATCGTTATCATTATTGTTGTCATTATTATTGTTAATTATTAATTATTATCATTATTGTTATTATGATTATTATTAATTATTATTATCATCATCATCATCATCATCATCATCATTATTATTATTATTATTATTATTTCTTTCAGTTTAATAATCCCTTGATTATCTTGCTGCTGGCCTCGGCAGTGGTTAGTGTTTTTATGAAGCAACTTGACGATGCTGTCAGCATCACTGTGGTAAGAACACATTTTATTTCTTCAGTATAACTTTGGTAACACTGTCTTTATGTCTGGATATGGAGTGGGTTGTGAGTTCAGTTCATCATAGATAACATGAAGGACTATGTTCCATTCTTCTAGTGCAGGAGTATTAGAGGTGTTTGTGGTTTTATCCAGAAATGGTAGAGTTTTTTTTACCACATAATCTATATGACCTGTAGACCTGTATCTTTACTGCCATATAGTGTCTGGTAGGCCTGTTTTCTGTTGTTATAGATGAAGTGTAGGCTTATTTTCTCACATCGTGGATAAGATGTTTAAAATCTATTTGTTCATATCCTAAAAAGTTTATCATTAACTTCTAGATCACCTGTAATTACATATATACCCATAGCCTAATTAACAACAGGGCCTTACTATATCATAGATGAATTTTTGAAACATTAATGACTTAAACAATTCAGATAAAATGTCTAAATTATTTAGGTATTTTATTTCTTTCTTTCTTTATTTATTTACAATTCTTTCTTCTGAACAACTATTATAGCTTGCTCCCTTTTTTGTTACCTTTTTTATTTGTCCAATCTGTCAGGTATTGCATAGTCAATATTATTGTTGTCATTATTATTATTATTTATTATTATTATTATTATTGTTAATGTTGTTGTTGTTGTTATTATAGTTGTAAGTGTATCTGGTAGTATACATTAATATAGCAATTGTAGAAATAGTAATAATAGTAAATATATAGCTGTATTGTTTATTTTTCAGGCTATCATCATTGTTTCCACAGTGGCCTTTGTTCAGGTATTTAGTTTATTTAATTAAAGGAATTTGTTATTCCATTTCCTTTAATTACTGATTTTTATTTGGTTTGTTGTTATTAAACAGTTCCCGCAGTAAGTAAATTCCACTGCGGAGCTTAATAATTGAAACAACCATTTACAGCAAGATTGTTTTGTTTCCCATCTGTTGACTGTTCATCTTGTTTAACATAAATGTATTATTCAAACTTTTGATTCAGCCGAGTTTTAGGTTTCAGCTTTCTAACATTAAAGTACTTGTGAGAGATGAAATCATGATTTGTGTTAGACGTGTGGGAGAAAAATAAAATCCTTGATAGTGCCACCATTGTTGGTGTGTGTGTCTTATGATTTGCCTGGGTTATTTTTTTAAGTTTGTGTGGATATGCATGTGTATTTATTATAAAAACAATTCTATGGGTTAATTTTTCCTTTAAAAGTTTGCAATTTTGTTAATTGTGATCTATTTTATTATAGGAATATAGATCAGAAAAATCTTTAGAAGCTTTGACAAAACTTGTCCCACCACAGTGTCATTGGTAAGAAAATTATCTCCATTACTTTTCAGTCTATAGACAAATAATTTTTAATTTTCTTTTATTTATTAACCCTCTATATTTGGTCTTTATTCCAATTAATTTTATTGTTTTTCTCATGAAACATAATGATTATATACTATAACTATCTGATATACAGAATTCAGAGTTTATGTTGCACCTCGGCCTAGATCCAGATACAAAAACCTCACTTGCACGCATGAATACACACATAGATACACAAATGTATATTCATATCTCCAGACATATGTGGACACTGACAAATAAAATGTTCATTTGAAATACCTTTTGTTAATGAATCTATCTGAATAAATCTATTCATCAGAGAATATTGTTTTTAAAAGACTGCTGTTGTATAATGCTGTTTTCCTTCATTATTGATTGTGTGTGTTTCTTTTGTATGCTTTTACTTGTGTGCTTGTGTGAGGTACATGTGTGGTATGTGTGAGGTATATATGTGGTATGTGTGAGGTATATATGTGGTATGTGTGAGGTACATGTGTGGTACATGTGTGGTATGTCTGGTACGTGAGTGGTATGTGTGTTGTATATGTGGTATATGTGTGGTACGTGTGAGGTATGTGTGTGGTACATGTGAGGTATGTGTGGTATGTGTATGGTACGTGTGAGGTACATGTGTGGTATGTGTATGGTACGTGTGAGGTACATGTGTGGTACATGTGAGGTATGTGTGGTATGTGTATGGTACGTGTGAGGTATATGTGTGGTATGTGTATGGTACGTGTGAGGTATGTGTGGTACGTGTGAGGTATGTGTGTGGTATGTGTGGTACATGTGAGGTATGTGTGGTACATGTGAGGTATGTGTGGTATGTGTATGGTACGTGTGAGGTACATGTGTGGTATGTGTATGGTACGTGTGAAGGTATGTGTGGTACGTGTGAGGTACGTGTATGGTATGTGTGGTACGTGTGAGGTATATGTGGTATGTGTGTGGTACAAGTGAGGTATGTGAGGTGTGTGTGTGGTATGTGTGTGGTACGTGTGAGGTATATGTGTGGTACATGTGTGGTACGTGTGGTACGTGTGGTATGTGTGTGGTACATGTGGTACGTGTGGTACGTGTGGTACGTGTGGTACATGTGAGGTACGTGTGTGGTATGTGTGTGGTATATGTGAGGTATATGTGTGGTATGTGTGTGGTATATGTGTGGTACGTGTGTGGTACGTGTGTGGTACGTGAGGTACATCTGTGGTATGTGTGTGGTACATGTGAGGGTGTGTGTGGTATGTGTGTGGTATATGTGAGGTATATGTGTGGTATGTGTGTGGTATGTGTGTGGTATGTGTGTGGTATGTGTGTGGTACGTGTGAGGTACGTGTGAGGTATGTGTGTGGTATATGTGAGGTATATGTGTGGTATGTGTGTGGTATGTGTGAGGTATGTGTGGTGCTTGAGTGGTACATATGTATACTTTGTGTTCAGAGTACATATTTTGTCTTTTTTGTGTTGTGTAGCATTAGGAATGGTAAACTTGAAACATTTTTAGCTAAGCAGCTGGTGCCAGGAGATATTATAATTCTGAGTATAGGGGATCGAGTCCCGGCCGATACCAGACTGTGTGAGGTAATTAACTTTTAAAGATATATGTTGATAGTTTGATATAATGATGAAATAAGAGGAGAAAAATGTACTTACATACATACATACATACATACATACATATATATATATATCATTATCGATAATGATGATACGTATACATATACATATACATATACATATACATACACATACACATACACATACACATACACATACACATACATACATATATACATATATACATATACATTATACATACATACATATACATATACATATATATATATTATATACATACATATATCCTTCATATATCATTCATCCATTTCATTTCCAGGCTATTGATCTTTCAATAGACGAGTCTAGCTTCACAGGAGAGACTCAGTCTGTTAATAAGACAGCCAACATTCAGAATGTTAATGAGAAAAATGGAATTTCTCAGCGACGAAACATCGCCTTTATGGGAACCCTTGTCCGAACCGGACGAGGAAAGGTAATAATATTAACAGCCATATTGATCATAATGTACATTATAATATATTATATATGTATAATGTAATACTAGATTTAGTTTAGGATTGAGAAAAAGTTACTGAAAATTGGGAAATGCATTAAACAAAGTTTTGTGTGTAAAATACTGAGATGTTGGTAATGAGAGTGTAAGAACATATTTTGTCAGAGTACAAAGAACCACATAAAAGAAAAATATTAAAGAAATAAAAAAAAATATATTAATGATGTACTTTAAATATTTTAATTATTATTTTCCTATAGGGCATTGTTATTGGAACTGGTGAAAATTCTGAATTTGGAGAAATCTTTAAAATGATGCAAGGGGAAGAGGTATGATTCATGAAATATATTACCAACAAATAATATTTACACAATATTCCACTATTCACATTGGCAAATTGTTACCAAAATTTATCATCTTAGGACCATATACTGTTACTTCTTTTTTTGTCATTATTTAACTGTAATCACCATCATCAACATTGTCATCATTTTTCATTATTACTATTATATTCTTACTGTTATTTTTATTTCTTTAATATTATTATTATTATTTTTATTAGTTTATTATTATATTAGTATTATTACTTTTATTATTATTATTATTACTGTTACTACTACTACTATTACCATTTGTTAGTGTTATTATTATTGATATTATTATTATTATTATATTATTATTATTATTATTATTATTATTATTATTATTTTTATTATTATTTTTATTATTATTATTATTATTGAAGTTATTATTATTATTAAGGCCCCTAAGACTCCACTTCAGAAGAGTATGGACACGCTGGGTAAACAACTGTCATTCTACTCGTTCTGCATCATTGGTTTCATCATGCTGCTTGGCTGGATCCAGGGCAGAGGAATTCTTGACATGTTTACTATAGGAGTCAGGTAAGCTGTAGAAAATAAGCTATATTGTTGAGATGTGCCAGAAACTACTTTACCTGTGAAAATTAGGCATGTGAAACATTTTTCCTGTAGCACACAGGTATCATTAAATCCTGTAAAGGTGAATAAGTGTATCTCTGGTGATCAGGTGTGACTAATCACTTTCACCTGTGTCAGGTGTGAAAACAATTTTTGTTGTTGTAATTAAGTGTGGTAATTAACTTTACCTTTAGTAATCGGGTGCTATTAATGATTTTTATCCATATCATTATTTATTGTGCCATATGGTTTAACCCTGAAGCAGTTATTGTGGTACAAACAAATGATCAAATAAAATAGCTTCATAATTGAAATTCATGTTAAATAATGTGAATTTATGGAAACAAAAAATAAAGATCTGCAATAAAATGTTATAATCTGTCTCAAATTAATTACATTAATGAATAAAATAATTTGGATGCATTTAATTAAATTAACAGTTGTTCAAAAATAAAATATTTCGTACATTTAACTTTCTTTGCAGCTTGGCTGTGGCAGCAATTCCAGAGGGACTGCCTATAGTTGTAACTGTAACCCTGGCCATTGGGGTCATGCGAATGGCAAAGAGAAAAGCCATTGTTAAAAAATTGCCAGTTGTGGAAACTTTAGGTGATAATTTTATATATATATATAATATAGACACACACATATACACACACACACGCACATACATATATTGATAGATAGATAGTTACACAGATATTTGCATTTTAAACAAACAGTAAAATAAAAAAACTATAAAATAAAATTTATGATGTCAAGAAATTTCTAGTTGTTAAGAACTAATGATTTTCTCAAATCTGATATAGTTATTTCTTTGCTTATTTTAATTTAATTTATTTATTTATATATTTATTTATTTATTTATTTATTTATTTAATTATTTATTTATTTACTTATTATTATTTTTAAGGTTGTGTTACTGTTGTGTGTTCAGACAAGACTGGCACTCTGACTAAAAATGAGATGACTGTGACCCACATTATGACCGCAGATGGACTTGAGGCAGAGGTAATGATGGGTAATAAAAGCACCACATTCACAAACAACTGTGTGTTCAGTAATAAAACATAAGTGTCTCTGTCCAGCAGATTAATTACAAACTAGTCTGCTGTTTTCCATTTTGTCTTAATTTATGTTTCACTGCAGAATTATTTGCTTGCCCATCAACATAAATTCTAATTTTTGGGAATCTAATCTTTGCATGTGTCAGTGACAATAAACTTTGTATCAGATAATTTAAGCAATCATAGCTATATATCTGTGTCTATGTCTTTGTTGATATCTGATATCTGTATCTGTATGTATCTATATCTATCTCAGTATCTATCTGTATCTATTTCAGTATCTATCTGTCTTTCTATCTGTCTGTCTGTCTGTCTGCCTAACTATCTATCTATCTATTTATCTGTCTATTTATCTGTTTGTCAGGTGACAGGGGTTGGATACAATGCTAATGGAGAAGTGTTGTGTAATGCTCAGGAAGTTCACCCAGACTCTCATCCTTCCATATCCAAAGTTATAGAGGTAAACAGTTCAACAGACTGTGTAAAAAAACCAGTTATAAATATACAATCACTATCTTCCACTTAGCTGTATATACAGATGTAGGTTGCAAAGTAATATATAGAGAACTAACTGTACAAAACTATTGCTTATCTCTCCAGAAGGGAATAAATTAAATAAAATAGTTTGAAAGAATCGTGATACACAGTCAGATTGTTATCTGTTTATAACTGAAGAGATACATAATTTACAATAAATATTTCATTGCATTGCTGATTGTTTTCACTGTGTGCATGTTAGTCTTAGGAATGTTATTGTTAATGAAGGAATCATCTTAATTTTGCAGTATTTTGAGTGTTTTGAAAATAAATGTTTGTTTATATTTTGATGATGATTTCAGGTTGGGTGTGTGTGTAACAATGCTGATATAGCAGATGGGTATTTACGTGGACAGCCCACTGAGGGAGCATTGATTGCTGTTTCATTAAAGGTAAATTATATCATTTAGTAAATAATTATTAAGAAATAAAAATAATGGCAACAACAACAACAAAAATGGCAACTAGAAATATGACAAAAACAAAATATTGATAGCTATAATTATAGAAAATAGTAATAAAATTGTAATAAATAAAATGCATGTTGCCAAAAACTCAAACCTACCATTTAATTTATAAAATGTTTCACTTATTATTTTTTTTAAACAGATGAATATGCACAAAATTCGTGAACAGTACACACGACTTCATGAAACACCATTTAACTCAGAGAACAAGTACATGGTTGTACGATGTGTGCACAGATACAGCCAGGTAAGTTTATTTTTTATAATCACAGGTAAATTTAAAATATTATAATCACTTACATCCAAGTTTAAAATATTATAATCACTTTTAGCCTGGTTATTAGAAACAACATTCACTCATTGTTGTACAAATGAGAAGATTGTAGAGGGCAGTCATGAACAATTTCATTGTAGCTTTATGTCTTTCATTTAATTACTTTATAATTTTTAATATTGTAATACGACGCCATACTTTTACATAATGAAATTTTGAGACATGATTTATTGTCAAATATTATTGTTATTGAAACCATATAGAAACTGATATAAAACAGTTTGCTTTTATGATGTTTAGAAATGTTTTGAATTTCACTTCCTTGTTTTCAACAACACTTTTAGATGATGAGGTTTAGTTGCAGGATAAATTCTCTTGGTGCTCCCAACAGATTTTTTTCCAAGTCCAACAAATGCCCCATAACATTTTTATCAAAATGATTATTTATCAGTGTTCACATTATGCTGTTTTCTGATCCATCCAATGTCCTATATCTGTATTAATATGAAAGGGCTATGGTATTTATTTTGTATGAGAATGTTCATATAAAATAATCCTTCCTGCTAGTTAAAAAAAAGCTTATTGCCTTGTAACAGTAGATTTTACGACTGTACTGTGTGGGGCTCAACAAGGTAGAGGATTAAATAAAAGTTTAGTTTCAAATATATTTATTTATTTGTCTATTTGTTTCAGAATAAAGAAGAAGTTTTTTTTTTAAAAGGAGCTTTAGAACATGTGTTGAGGTTGTGTACTAGATCTTATTACAGTGGTGCTACGTTGCCACTGACAGACAAACTGAAACAAGATTATTTCCATCAAGCAGCCATGATGGGCAATGCTGGACTGAGAGGTGAGCTTAGAGGAAAATACTTTATCAACAGTGAAATGGAGTCGTCTGCTAACTAGTTAAAACTTGTAATTAATCAGTCCTGTTACTCTGATATGCTATTTTTATATTGTAGAAAAGTAAAACCAGAAAACTGAAAAAGAGGTAGTTGAGATATCTTTGTTAATTCTTGAAATAATGTCTGTTTAGTATGTTTGGCTGATAGTTTATAATTTTTAGTAAGTCATTTTCAGATATGCAGTATAAGAAAAAGATATGTAATGACTTTTAAAGTTTACTGATTTATAAAATCTGGAAATAGTTACACATGTTATGAATCAAAAACAAATTATGGATACATACATCATACATATGTCTGTGTGTGTGCACAAACATAGACACCCCCACGCACAGAGACAGACAGACTGACATAAACCCATCCACATAATCCAAAGCATATACACATCAACAGATATTTAACAATCATCTTTTACTGTATATCTGACTATTAACTATTTATTACTGACAGTACTAGCCATGGCGTACGGTACGGAGATGAGTAATCTTGTATTTGTTGGAATGGTTGGAATTCTTGACCCTCCCAAGAAGGGTGTGAGAGAGGCAGTCCGAACTCTGATGTCTGGTGGAGTCTCAGTCAAGATGTTGACTGGAGATTCAAGAGAAACTGCAACTGCTGTTGGTGAGGTGTTAATATTCTTACTCTGAAAAATCAAAGAAAAATTATTTTGTTTTTTGACAGTATTTGTTTTTATGTTACTGGTATACCCCATTTGTTATTTATTTAAAATTGTTATATTTATAGATACCAGGTTATGTTTCTATGTCACTCATAATACCTTATGACAGTGTTTATTCTGATAAAGAAAAATATATGTCATTACTCTATTTATAGGCCCTAGATCTGTTCTGTAAATTACTGGTGCATCTCTGTCATTATTTGTGTAATACAGATGTTTATTTTGACAATGATTAATATTACTGTTTTATGTATTGTCTGCAGTTATTTTGTTTAGTCTCACTATCAGACCTATATATATAATAGTTTATTTTGTCATGCAGTAATATGATGTGGTTCCAGACTAGGTCTGTATGCTGTTAGTAACACACTCTGTCATTATTTATGTCTGATTATTGATTCTGACATCAAGTATTAGATATCTGACTGTTTTATTTATAGGTTCAGGGCTAGGTGTCTATGATGCTTGGAACCCTATCTGTCAGTATTCATATATAATTGTCAATTCTGACATGGAGTAATGTGTATTTGCAGGGTCCAGGCTAGGTCTGTATGCAACAGGTGCACCACTTCTGTCAGGTGATGAACTGGATCAGTTAGACGTTGTGCGACTGCGGCAGGTTATAAACAGAGTCGCAATATTCTACAGAGTGACACCAAGACATAAACTTAAAATTGTTAAGGTATGACCTTTTTTGTGTCAGTATACAGACCTGGGTATGTGTCTGTTTATTTATCTGTCTTTCTTTTATCTTTGCCTGTCTATGTGTGCGTCTCCTCCCTTTCCCTTACTTTCTTATCCCCCATGTTTCTCATTCACCATCTCCTTATTAACTGTCTTTCTGCTTTTCTGTTTATCGCTCTCTCTTTCTGTCTCTCTCTGTCTCACTCTCACTGTTACATATTTTATCTGAATCTTAAGTGAACTGAAGTATTTAATTTTGTTTGCTGTAGGCCTTACAGAGTAATGGTCAGATTGTTGGTATGACTGGTGATGGTGTCAATGATGCTGTTGCACTGAAGTGTGCAGAGATTGGTATTTCTATGGGTCAGTCAGGTACTGATGTTTCCAAGGAAGCAGCAGACATGATTCTTGTCGATGATGATTTTTCTACAATTTTGTAAGTTTTATATCTCTGAATATTATTAGTGTTATTACTATTATAACTACTACTACTTTTACTACTGCTAGTATCATCATCATTATTATCACCATTATGCATATTGTAATTTACCAAATGACCATAACTTAAAAAAAAATTAAATTAAAACACAAGAGTAGAGTAATAAAAATATATACTACAAATAATTAAAAAAAACCCTCCTACTTGATTAATATTAATAATATTACATTTATTTTCTAAATTTATTTTTTATTTATTTCTATTTCAGGTCTGCCATTGAAGAAGGGAAAGGAATATTTTATAATATTAGAAATTTTGTTAGGTTTCAGTTAAGCACGTAAGTAATGAGCAGTTTATTTTACAAACACTATCGTAACATCAGTTGCTGAATGTATACATTTCTGACATTATTTCTTATTGTTATTCATATCTATTTTTCAGAATCATATTTCAACAGATTTTAATGATATGCAAAATAAATGCATTTCCATAGACATGTTTAAATATTAAAAATGAAAATATGTAGGCATTAAAAGTGCATTAAACAAATGAATACATATAACAAAGTGTGTTGCTGGATCTCTTACTGTTATTCATATTTTTCACCAATGTCAACTCTGTCATCCAGTTTCAGTGATATGCAAAATGAACTCATTTGTATAGACTTCTAAAAGTGTTAAAAATGCCTGCCCTGAAAACATACACACATATATACACATACATACATATATATGTATATATAATTTTTTCATGTTCCAGGAGTATAGCAGCATTGTCTTTGATTGCCTTGTCAACCATGATGAAACTGCCAAATCCGCTCAATGCCATGCAGATTCTGTGGATCAACATCATAATGGATGGCCCACCTGCTCAGAGGTAGTAAATACAGAAGGCTGCTTTGATTCAACACTTTTGATTGCATCCAAATGCTATTTTTTTAGTATTAGATATGTTTGTGTGTCTGTGTGTATGTGTGTGTGATAGTCTGTGTTGCAGTTCCAACCACTTTTTGAATGGCAAATCTGACATCAAACATTTGATGTTCATAATTATTTTACTTAGCAACACATATACAAATGCACACACACACACACACACACACGCCCATGCACATATACACATGCATATATTTAATTCATTAAATTAATTTTGCTTTAAAACCCTGAAATTTTCAGTCTGGGAGTTGAACCAGTTGATCATGATGTTGTGCGACAACCACCACGTCGTGCCAAAGATCCCATCATCACCCGCGCCCTCATCGTTCAGGTGCTGCTGTCAGCTTTTGTCATAGTCACAGGAACATTGTGGGTTTTCTGGAGAGAGGTGAGAACTGTGTCTTGTCAGTTTTATCTTCATATTGTTTTTTATATCATTATGTAATGATTTCATACAGTATTATGTCTGGTATTTCACATAATTACATAATTTTAAAAAAATATTATTACTTTAGGTTCTTAATATTGTGTAATATTTTTCATTCTGTTATGTAAAGTTTTTCATACTAATATGTAAACTTTTTAATATAATTATGTTTAATTTTTTAATGTACTTACCTAAAGATTTTCTTATAATGTGAAGTTTGTTATTTAATTATCTAAAGGTTTTTAATATAATTATGTAAAGTTTTTAATATTACTGTGTAAAGATTTGCATACAATTATGTAAAGATAGTTGAAAGTCTTAGTCAATGCTTTCCTGTTAAACTCTGATGACATTCTTCAGTCAGTGTTTTTCACTATTTTCACAGATGAGTGATAACAAGATAACTCCCAGAGACACTACAATGACTTTCACTTGTTTTGTTTTCTTTGATATGTTTAATGCACTTAGCTGTCGTTCACAAGTAAGTTACATTTAATTTGTACTCGTTTTTCAAATATTTTGACTTTTTACATTTTTAAAAACAAATTTGACTGTTTTGTTTATTTGTGTTATTTATATCTGACATACAAAAATGTGTTTGTTTGTGTGTGTGTGTGTGTGTGTGTGTGTGTGTGTGATTGTGTGTGCACATCTGTGTGTTTACAGATTATGGTTTTCTTTTCTGATCTTTGTTTGTTATTTCTTAAACTTGTTCAAGAGTACTTTCATTTTAGCAATATAATCTAGGTTCATCGAGATTATACATTTTTCAATTAGCTGTTACATTTTTATTGTTATTTTTTATTTCTTTCAGAAAAAATCTATATTCCAAGTAGGATTTTTCACCAATAAAGTATTTTTGATGGCTGTGGGTGGCTCATTACTGGGCCAGTTATTAGTTATTTATTTTCCTCCTTTACAAGCTGTGTTTCAAACAGAAGCCTTATATTTTACAGGTAGGTTTTGTTAATGGTCTTGCCTGTTTCTCTGTCTTCATGTAGATCTCTGCCTTGTTTCTTTCTCTCATTTTTCTCTCTGAGTTTGTATCACTGCATGTAAATATGTGTGTATGTAGTTGTCTGCATTCCTCTATCTGATCTTTAATTGTTATCATTATTTCTCTGTATTCATCTGTCTTTCTGCCTCTCTCTGTCTATCTCCTGACTCTCCTTGCTTTCTCATTATTTTACTATATTCATCTCTTTCTCTCTCTCTTTATCACTAAGTATATACTAAATATTTTTCTGTTTTGTTTTTCAGATTTTGTATTTTTATGCAGTTTGACATCTAGTGTATTAGTTGTATCAGAAATTCGCAAATATTTTCTCCGACGTACGGATCGAAAGAAACGCCAGCAAAAAGAAAGAAAATATTACCCTGAAAATGTTGTTTAACAAAAACCACTGGGTGGGGTTGGGGCCATTGTAAACTTAATATGTACCTCTTAGTGAGCAGGATTTAGATGTAATACGGTTTTAAGCTAAAAGACATTATAGAGAATGCAAACAAGAAATGTTAACTGAAAAATCAGTGCTATAACAAATAAAATTGAATTTAAAATTTTTAAGCCATATTCTTCTGGGATTTGTTGGTGATCAAACAGTATAATAACTGAACTAAAGTTTTGAGAAATCCAGCTTTAACAACTGAAATTAAATTAAAACAATAAATAAATGTAAAATGCATGAGGCACTGTTCAGGATATGTTGATATTATATCTGATCCAGTTTGGCAATTTTGTAAGATCATAAAGTAAGCTTTAAGGGTGTCTGTTTGGGAAATGTTGATAAGTAATAAATTCATGTAGCAACTGAACATTGTCCTTTCAGTGTGCAAGACTTTCTAGTTTGTTAAAACAAATTCAACTTAAAATTAAAAACACCAACTGAAAATGCATTTATTTATTTATTTATTTATTTATTTATTTATATATTTATTTATTTATTTTCTTAATGAGAACAAAAGTGAAGCATGTCTGGGTTGAAAAATAATTGGGAAAAGAAAAGAAGATGCATCAAACAAGTGATTGAGGGATTTCTTGGTTTAATTTATTATTTTTCTTAGGAATCTTTATATAATGTGGTGTTTTTAATTATTTAAAAAAGTTTAAATTTGTTATTTATATATATATATTTTTTTTTTAAAAAAGAAATTTGTCAAATGGTTAAAATAAAATAATTAATTATTTAATTATCAAAAAAAATGTATAAAGAATATTATGCATGTACACAGCAATGAAAATTTAACCTGATATCTGTTATACTGGCTTGAATTACACAATCTAAGTAATTTTGTACTGTATACAAATTTCCCTAGAAGGATACAGAGGGCAGTTTAGTGAAAAAACAACAAAAAAAACCAAAAACATTTGTGGTAAATTAAAGTTTACTTAAGTGCACTTAACTCCTTTGTGCATGTTTGAAGGTGTAAAGAAGGTGTGTTCTTTGGTGTGTGTGTGTGTGTGTGTGTGTGTGTGTGTGTGTTTGTGTGTGTGTGGGTTGTATTTGTGTATGTTTTGATTAATGATAACTTATCTTTAAGCTGCATTCAGCTGTATCATACTGATAAACATCTATTCTAACTATCTCATTTTTGAGGTTTTCTTATCTTGTTTGGCAGGTCCGATATTTTATGTCATACTTTATTATTTTTATTATTAGTTTTTTCAATTTTTAAAATTTTAAAATTTACACTGTTAAAAGTTTTCAACAAGTGGTGGTGTTCTTACCATTGTTGTTTATTTGTTTATTTTATTATTATTATTATTATTATTATTATTATTATTATTATTATTATTATTATTATTTACATTTAAAATCATTTTGCAGTTAATAGAAATTTATAAAAGATCATTATATAACATCATGATCTGAATTCTAAAATTAAAATTATTAGTATTATTATTATTATTATTATTATTATTATTATTATTAAGAAATATAGCTTTTACAAATTTCTATTCAGTCTATTAGTGATGGCAGATTGATAATACAAGCATCTTTTTGTAAATGTAAATCAAGGTTAGTGGTTCCAGTGAGGTTTTGAGCTAAAACCTGTCATATGTTTCATATACATTAACAAGCATGTGACTGTTCACAAACATCCATTTCAAGCCATGTAACTTATCCACACACACAAACACACCCACACAGATACACTGACACATTGAATAATGCTCCCATATTGTATAAAATAAAATCATAAAACTTGCCACATTGACTGCTGTTCACTGATTATCAAATATACAGTTCCTTGTTATAAATGTTTGTATTTTGTTAGTAAAACACAGTTGGTGGACCAAGCAGGTTTGATCTTGTCATCTTTCACATCTCGGGCATTGATTGACTCAGCAACATTAGTTATAGCAAGTTTTCAGGGCAGACTTAAAATAAGGATTAAAGATAGTTTGTAAAATAAGTTTAACTCTGATTCAGTCAGAATTAACATAAGGCTAAGTGTAAGAAACAGAATTTTATTATGATAGACAAATTCTGTTTGTGATTGTTTCTTGTTAATTTTTAATTTTTATTTATTTTTATTTTATTAATTTCATTTTACTGTATTATAAAAGTACACAAAATACATATTATTTATTTATATATTTATATATTTATATATTAATTTTTTTATTTTTTTATTTATTCATGAAAGTGTCTAAAGTATTAAAAACAATTTTTTGGATTTTCCAGTAGGTGTTTTTACTTGGTGAATTGTGATTTTTTTTGTTATTTCTATAGATTGTTAATGTTTTTTGTATGATGAAACATGACTGTAATCAAATATTATTGGTGTTATGCTGTGTGTATGTGTTTGTATATGTGAAAAGGATTGATTTATGGTCTCATTATTAATGGTATATAATTATATACATGTAATTGTGATATAGGGATACTGAAATAACGTTTACATGATATAATAGTCATCTCATTAAACAAAGCAAAAACTGAATAAATAAATAAATAAATAGCTAGACCATTAAAATAAAAGTTTTAGCATAAAAGGTCACTTATATTTACAATTTATTATTATTATTATTTATTATTATTATTTTTTATTATTATTATTATTATTTTTTTTTTACTGAAATTTCAGTTTTATATGCATAAAAACAACCTTTTTGCAATTAGTAACTTAGGTTATGTTTTCAGTTTCATATTATGGTGGATGTTTACGTAAAACAAAAATATATATACAAAGAAAAATAAAGAAAAAAGAAATACATTTTATTTTCATAGTATATCCACTGTCGCCATTTTGAAAGTTAATTCCCATGACAAATTTAATATAATTAAATTATAATCTTTTGTAATGATTTTTATTATTTTTTTATTAATTTTTAATATTTTGTTTCTTTGGCTTCTATCACTGATTTAAAAAAAGAGTTTTCAAGAGAGAATAAGTTAATACATATACATACATACATACATACATACATACATACATACATACGTATATGTAGTTTTAGTTAGAAATACAGTAAACCCTTGATTTAAATTCACTTCATATTCAGCAGAACAATCTTGTTAATTCTCTTACAGTACCTCTGATTAACTTGTTTAACCGTTTACCTCTGTTAAATAAAGGCTCTGCTGTAGTTATTTTTTTATTTTTACACTTTACTTTTTAAATGTTTTTATGATTTATGTAGATGCAGTGTTGTTACCATTCTGATAAAACAGCAAAACAAAATATCTTTTAACTGATGTTTTATGGACATTTTTAATGTTTTAGGCTTTGTTTAAGGGAAGGAGAAGTAATGTTTTAAGAATAAATGGAATTATTTTTATAACTTAAAATAAAAATACTAAAAAATAAAAAAGAAAATATAAATGGAAAAAAGAAAATATAAATGGAAAAAAGCTTTCTTTACAAATTTAAATGTTTTAATTTTTTTAATATCCTGTCAATGTATTATTGATGGAACTTGGAAAAGTGCAAAATGCTATCATTACTAAGTGGTTAAACCTTCCGAAAATAAATGGCTTTTTCTGTAAAGACAAATTCATTTGAAGGGATAAATAAATAAATAAATAAATAAATAAATAAATAAAAGTGTAAGTAAATAAATGCTGGGGTGACTGCTATGTTTTGCTTAGGATTATGAATTTCCTTACTACAAAACGCACAAAACTTTACTTCACATTTCTTAAATATTTATAAATATTTTCTGTTATAAGTGAATGTATGACAGTGTGCATATACTAGTACTAATAACATTTGACAAGCTTATTTACAAACTCAATTACTATACTCTTGATACCCCAAAGTGTTTGCAATGATTAGTCTGTGATATGATTAGGCTGCAGGAGGATCAGGCAGGACTGTCCTGGGCCAGCTACCCAAGTATCCAGATTTATCTGTTAGAAGTGTTGATGGGTAATATCAGCAGTCTTTTAATGTTGTTTATTTTGTACTGGAAATCCTATATTTCTGATTCAGGTTTAAGGTTCCTTACTTGTAGAGAAGGCATATAAAAAAATTAAAATTATAAAATTTAAAAAAATTAGTAAAATATATCTATATGTAATTACGCAGTAATGCTTTACACAAACTTAATGAAAACAATAACAAAAATAATTAAATAAATAAAATTAAAAAAACATATATATATATATATATATATATATATTTTTAAAACTGTTTGATTTTTCTGTAATGTATTGTCTCCCTATAGACTGTATTTTTGTTTTTAATTAGCACTCATCACTGCCATATTTGGGTGTGATCTGCCATCTACATTGTTTATAATACGCTTCCAAACAGATAGATATATTTTATTATTATTATTATTATTGCTAAAAACCAGATACACTAATGTGAATGATTAGAAAAAATAAGTTTTTATCCATTTTTTAAACTATAATTTTAAGTAAGAAAAAAATCCCCAAGTATTACACTCAGTTTCAGAATTTTTGTTTTAATATCGTGTCAAGTTATTATTAAAGCATTCATTAGTATCAGATTATTTTATAAGAGAAGAAAGTATAACATTTAATTAGATGACTGAAATGAGGAAATTCAGCTAATGGAAATTGACTGATGTAAAACAGTTACTTAAAGAAAATTAAATTAATGTATATTTTTATTGTTGTAAATTTTTATACATTATTATTTTGTAAAGATTAAACATGTATAATATAAGAAATTAAAATATATGTAGAATAGTATGAATTTAATTTTAAAAAAATATATTTTTTATTGTGTAGTTTCTATGTTTGATAGTAAATGATTAGTTAACTAATAATTACGTAGATAATAGAGAAATTAAAAAATCAGTTTTTAAAAATACATTTTGTTGAGGTAAGAGTTTTATTTATGACTTGAACATTGTATGACTGAATAATATGAATGATTTTTTCTTTTTGTCATTTGAATTTATTTAAAAACTCATTGTATGAATGTATGATTATCAGATTTTTTTTTATTTTTTTTTCATGGCTTTTATATGGCAAGGTATTTATTGTTGGGGATTGACATTTGATGGTTTGTGTTTTAATGTAATAAAATTCCATATTGTACAATATTTATTTTGGCTGTACATATTTTTGTAACAAAATGAATCCATGTCTGGCAACATCAGACAAAACTTGTTATGTGCTCAAAAGTCACAATAATAAATCAAGTAAATACACATTTATTTTCTTTTTAATTTTTCTGACTTGACAAAGATTTATGGTTTTTATTTATGAGATTAAGGATCATTCAGATGATGAGATGAAATCCACTGCTGCCACATCATTTGGCAACTCTTTCTAATTAGCAGCAAGGAGTGTTTTAGTAGCACTATTCCAAAGACAGGATAGTATATACCATAGCATTTTGTTACATTGGACCACTCTAGAATAAAAAATACTTCATGGGTCCACCATGAGGGTTTGACCCAACATCACATTACATCTCAGACTCTGCCAAATACAACACATCATGATTAGTTGAGACTGAAGAAATTCTTGACCCACGTGGACACTAGACGAGAGAGAGAGAGAGAGAGAGAGAGAGAGAGAGAGAGAGAGAGAGAGCACAGAACAAGGATATACTGTATGATACAATTTTATTTTCATGATTCTTAAATTATAATATAAAATTTTGTTTTCTGTAAAAAACCCACATAATAATGAAACATAATACAAATGGACGGATGTTTTAATTTCTGAAATATTTACATTATTCAATCCTGCTGAAACCTGATACAAAGCCTGTTCTTAACTGTTTATTGTAACACACAGGGCTCCTTTAACATTACTAATAATTAAACAATATTTAAATTTTTGTCAAACAGTAAATGTCGTATTTTATTATTTGCAAAGCTGACTTAATATTTTGACATGACAGTTTCAATATAAACAGTAATTAAATTATATTTGGGTCATTATTAACATTTTAATCTTTATCAAACAGCAGAGGTGACTTAATACTTCAGTATGAATGTTTCAGTATAAAAGTAATTACATTATATTGTGATCATTGTGAAACAGTACAGATCGTCATTTTGAGATCCTCAGCACATTTCTTCATGAGTTCTGATTTTGTCCCAGAATTCTTCACATTTCGCAACACCTCTTTCAGGTTCATCAGAATGTTAGCATTCTTCAAAACAACTTTAGCCTGAAATAAATTATTAGAAAATCAATACTGACAATTTTAACTTTTCAGTCATGTGTTTCGTATGTAAGAATTATATGAATGGGATTGTTGATCAGTGATATTGAATTTTTTCTCTTATGCAGATCCCATGTATATGGAAACACATTCCATATAGAACTGTCATAAACATCAGCTTGATAAATAAAAGAGAAAAATTGAAAATATATAATCAAAATATGCATTATACCATTTCAAATAGCAAGGATATATTAAGGAAATTTAAGTAAAAATATTTATTAATTAATTTTTGTTTTTATTATTACTAACCTTTTGATTGTTATAAATCAAGGCCCATAATGCTGATGCAGCCACTGCCTTGGTTGTCTCCCTTCCCTTTTCTAGACTTTGTAGGATAAATGGAATAAGTTTCTCTGGTGAGAAAAACAAAATGATGAAGTACCAATATAAAATTACAAAAAAATTCTGAAGTTATTTGTTTTTAGGTTGGTTTATTTTACAAAATTTAACAACATTCTTTTTTTGTAAGAATGTATATATAATTTATATAAATGTGTTCCAAAAATCTAATCTTTACCATTGGCGAGAAGTTTCTGTTTGTTCCCAGCATGACAACACAGGTTTCTCATTATCAGAATGGCACACTCCTGACAGCGAGGTGGCCCACTTTCCAGGAAATCCAAAACCAAATCAACAAAACCTGCAGAGAGAAAAAAAATAATAAATAAATAAAAAAATAAATAAATAAAGTATATAATTTAGGTCCAACCTATTATATAGCACCACTATGTATGTTTGACTTCTACTGTAGTTAAGTAATTATTTAGGAGTCGCATTGCTTTCAGTTATAACAGAAACTCCAGGATCACATGGTCAAAGGTTCAGGACATTGCCCTGGTATTGTTTATTTTTATTACAGTTTAAAAATTTCACAACAGATGGTAATACTTGTCTTTTTTCTTAAACAGACATGGAACGTCAAATATTATGGGTCTTACAATAAAAGTTTCTACCAGTTGTGAAAGAATAGATAATTTATAAGTACTATCTTTTCAAATGATGAAATCCTACTCAGAAAGCAATAGCTGTGCTCAGAATGCATTATGTATATTTAGCCTTAGTGGTGAAAAGTTTAAGAATTACCTATACAGAATTTGAGAATAACGTATCTGTATCTAGAATATAAGTATGTCAGCTATTTATACATTTCCAGTTCTCACCACTAATCTTCAGAATCATCTGCTGGCCATCCACAGAGAATGTGAGGTTTGTGATCAGCTCGAACCAGCAAACTTCAACTGTGTGTTTCTCTTTGACTTCTTTCTTCTCTTGGGATTCACTTTAGTAAAGTCGTTTAGAAAGTTGCACTGAAATAATAACAATAATAAAATAATGATGATTATGATAATGATACTAGTGGTGTAGCTGCTGCTGTTACTGCTACAATTATGATGATTACTACAACTACTGCTACTACTACTACTATTACTACAATCACCATGTATATTACTATTACTTATACTATGACTACTAATACGTCTAACACTACTACTATTACTATTCCTATTCTTCTTCTTCTACTACTACTACTACTACTACTACTACTACTACTACTACTACAATAATAACAATAATAATAAGAAGAGAAGGAGAAAGAAGAAGAAGAAGAAGAAGAAGAAGAAGAAGAAGAAGAAGAAGAAGAAGAAGAAGAAGATGATGATGATGAAATAATACAGAAAAATATAATAATGTTGAAAAAGATATTGTTAAAATGATAAATGCTATAACACAAATAAAAATTATTTAAAATCAGTAACAGATTTATTATGAATACAAAAATGCATTAAGCATTTAAATGGTTAATACATTTCTGGCTCATGCATAAACTTTAAATAAAAATCATCATTTAAGAGTTACTATCTCTGTAATAAACATAATGCAATTAAATTTACAATGAGCAGTTGAAATATTAAATGTTAATACATTAATCTGTACATGTATAAAGTGGATCTTTTTCAATGAGAACACTTAAAACTGAAAGGGTTAATTACACGTACTTTAAACAGAATACTTCTGCACTCTGACGACAGCGTCAACGTTGATAAAAGACCAAACACTGTTGATGTCAACTCTGACCTGCGATTCAGCTCCTTGCTGGCCAGTTTGATGATGCAGTGAACGAGGGAGTTGCTGCTTAAGCTCTTCCCCCCTACAACTCCAGGTGGTGATGTCAACGATGTGAATGCTAGGGAACTGGTAGCTGTAACATCAAAACTTTGGAGTTATTGAATTTTATTATTATTATTTCCTTTGTGTTACTGCTGGTAATGCTTCTAGTACTTAACAAAAACATTTTCATTTCCATAACTATACTGCCAGTGATGCACATAAATAAACAATCTGATTGGTTAACTAAGAGGCAGTAGAAATCGGACTGGCTCACTTTGAAAAGTATACAATGTGACAGGCTACAATGTACTGAAATTCTGGATACTCAGGAAAGGGTAAATCTGCTTGGCTAGCTAACCTGAAGGGCAGTGAGCTGTGTAGGTTGTGAGAAGGGAGAGAACTGAGACCATCAGGCTGGATTCCAGACAACACCACGACCAGAGATGATGACAAACATTACTTAGTCCACTGTGGTAACACGCCATCTGTAACAACAACAACAACAATCATTTATAAACAATGACAATACCCCATTCATAATCTACTTGTATCAATAATATGATCCTTATTTTCTTTTACTTACTTAAAAATAACTTAAGCTGTTGTGAAAGAGCCAAACATTAAAAATCAAAAGCAAGACTAAATAGCTCAGTGGCTAGAGCACAAGTCTTGTAAACCAGGGGTCATGTGTTCAGAACTCACTGGGGGGGTTAATATTATATATATATTTTTTTTAAATAATAAATCTAAATACATTATTTATAAATTAAAAAACCAAAAATATTATTAAATATTTTTATTAAAGATAATTATTATTATTATTATTATTATTATTATTATTATTATTATAGAAATCAAAGGTACAATTAAATTTTGTGCTTCAGTTTCTGCCACATTTACATGTCAATACAAAAATATTTTCACATGATCAATATCAAAGCTAAAGTCAAGCTGTTTCCGTAATAACAGAATTAAATTCAATAAATGTATTAACACAGCCTCCATAGCTCAGGGGTTAGAGCACTGGTCTTGTAAACCAGGGGTCGTGAGTTCAAATCTCACTGGGGGCTGATTATATTATTGCTAAATAAGAATTTTTGGTATGAAAAAAAAAAAGAATTACATATATACAAGTTATAAAATAAATCTGAACGATAAAAATTACTGAGCACAAGTTTTTAGATTTAACGTAAGATGAACATCATTAAATATTTATTCATACAATTCCTAAAAATAATATTTAATTAAAAGTTAACACTTTATGAAATTAAACTATCAGGAAAGCATGCGGAGATCCACTTAGGACTCCACTAACTGAGAACTGTATAGAGGAACTGAACTATTAATTAAGTAAATAATTATAATCATAAACATCATATAATATATTTTTAGATGAAACAATATTCTGTATGATAATGAATCAGGCCATTCTTAATGCATGGAAAATAGCTTTTAGTTTCACATGCATTTTCTGAAAAAAACTCCTAAACCCTCCACGTTTTAAGTTCTTTGATAAATGGCTGCAGAGTACCAGCTGAAGAAGATGAGATATCTGTTGTTATACTACAGAGGATTGACACTATGATTACAACAGAACATACCAGGAAGTTCCAGCACAGACTATTAATAGAGGTAAACGGTTATTACCTTTACTTTTTCATTCTGAAACATGAAGTTTCTGAGGAGGTCAAAGGTCAGGATAAGTTCCTGTACAAGTGGTTCATCCTTAAATAATTAAAAGAAAACAAAAAGAAGACAATGAAAAATAATAAATATTAAGAAAAACTAGAATTTCAAAGAAATGTTAATAGACATAGACACTCTCTCTCTCTCTCTCTCTCTCTCTCTCTCTCTCTCTCTCTCTCTCTCTCTCTCTCTCTCTCTCTCTCTCTCTCTCTCTCTCTGTCTGTCTGTCTGTCAGTCATTTGTTTTTCTATTTAATAACACTCTTAACAATAATACTAATTTAATAAAGAGGTCTTTAAAGATGTTTTTACTTTCTTCTTTCCTGTAGTTTTTGCTGGACACTGCAGTGTTTCCATGTTCAATTCTGTGTGAATCTTCTGAATGTGTCCAAGCGAAATCTCCACCAGACCCACTGAAACACATTATCTTTATCTTATCAGAAAAAATAATAATAATAATAATAATAATAATAATAATAATAATAATAATAATAACTAACTAACTAACTAAATAAATAAATAAATAAGTAAATAAATAAATAAGATAAAATAAAAATTTAGAAATTCATCTGTACAAGCAAAAATACAGTGGAACCTTGGATTATGAATGCCTTGAAGCACGAACAAATCGGATTTCGAACCATGAACTTGGGCAATTTTTGACTCAGTTTATGAATAATGTCCTGAGTTATGAATTACAGCAATGCGCCATGACAAGCTTTCTTTTGATGTCGGTTTTGACATCATCATCTAGTAAAGATAGGAATAGATGCTTAGGTCAAAGTAAGGATTATAGGCATGCCCTATACCAAATATATATTATGAATTAGGGCCTTTATCTTCAATATGCTGTTGCAGCTCAACAGCTTTTGCATTAAGATTGTGCACATTAAGTGTTGTTGCTTTTATGTGTACATTTTTATTATACCCTATCCAATATGGCACCCATGAAAACAAAAAATGAAAGTGATAATGCTGGTGGAAAGTATAAACATATCACAGTAGAGGTTAAGAAAGAAATAACTGCAAAACATGAGAGTAGTGTTCATGTGTCTGACATTGCTTCGGTTTATGTTAAATTTGGTTTATGAACCGAGATCTGGAAAGAATTAAGTTCATAATCCGAGGTTCCACTGTAAATAAGTGTATAACAACTTAAATAATTATTTTTAAATCATTTTCTTTGTCTTTTACAAGAAGGTTAAAGATGCAGATAATCAACACATAAATGCTAGAAGAAAAAGAGGAGAAGGAATGGAACTTGAAAATCCATGCACCCACTGTCATAGACATTTGCATTAAATGTTTAATCTCACTTTCTAGGGCTATTTCTTTAGCTGACTGACTGATTAACAGTACAGATTTCAGAGCATTGACAATTGATATTCCTTCCAGAGTTTGTGGTTCGTCGGAATCTTTCAGGTTGACTATGTCATAGCAACCAATCAGAGATTTACAGATAAGTGAGCCTGTAGTTCTTGTTAGACTGTCCTTATCACTGGCTGAAATAATAATAACAATAATATTAACAATAGTAGTAGTTATAGTAGTAGTAGTAGTAGTAGTAGTAGCAGCAGTAATAGTAGTAATGATGATGATAACAACAACAACAATAATAATAATAACAATAACAATAATAATAATAACAATAATCATAAAAACATTAATAATAAAATAATAATAGTCATACAAATAATAATTATTATTGTTAAAACATATTGATAGAAGTATCAGTAGTAGTAGTAGTGATAGTAGTAGTAGTAGTGGAAATAATAATACTACTAATAATAGCAAGAGAAAGAGGAAGAAGAAAAAGAAGAAGAAGAAGAGAAAGTTTACCTTTTACACCAGGAGTTTCAAACAGACTGGTGAGTGTCCTGTGAGGGACTGAGAGATCAGGATGTTTAAATGACTGTTTAGCTTCCTCACTGCACAGAACTGAGATGAATGTCAAACAGGCCAGGTGGAGGTCTTTAGTATCACTGCCCGACATCTCCAACATCCTCAGAACATTTGCTGAACAAATAATAATGAAAAAATGAATTAGTAAGGAGATATATACAATAAACCCTCAATTTAATGGATCTCAGTTCTATAGTATTTGGATTTAGCAGACAAAAATTTGTCTGATTAATTCCTTTAGATCCAAAGCATGTGCTTGATTTTCTCTGGAACAGTGGATGCTATACGTAGATCAGAAAATGTAATGAGTCCATAGCAAACTGTTCTGATCACTGGAAACCACTACTGATCAAACAATCTTTAAACATAATTTTTATTAATATTAAAAACTGGCTATATTAAGTTTTAAAAAACTTTGGTAATAATGGACATTCTTCATCCCTGTTGTTAAAGTGAGGGCCTGCTGTCTGTACTTGTGTGTACATGTGTGTGTGTGTGTGTGTGTGTTTATGGACACGCATGCACATACAACATACACAGAGGGAAATGGAGGCAGAGAGAGAGAGAGAGAGAGAGAGAGAGTAAAGAATAAATACCATGAAAGAATACTACTGACCAGAAACCTGAGACCACACTTTAGTTAAAGCTGTTGTTAGAGACTGTAATGCTGGAGAACTCTGTAGCTGTAGTAACGATGTCAGAAACGACAACACTGATGTCCACAGTTTATTTGTCTCAAAGACCAGATCACTGTTTCCTAGAAAAAAATTAATTTTATGAAAAAACTAGATTAAAGCATTTTTCAAAATGAATGACTTACAGAAAGAGAGCTGAATTTTTTTAAATTTAGAATCTTATGACAAGCTGAACAAACTATCATCTGACAGATGAAAAAAAAAAGCTAATAATTATAACAGATAAAGAAAAAAAAAAAAAATTAAATGAAATAATAAATAAATAAACAAAAACACATATAAATTATTATTCCTATTACAATGACAGTTCACACGCAAATTATTATATTTTTGGAAAAATTATTTGAATAAAAATAACTGCACTACCTTCACACTGTACAAGCAGGAGTGACACTAGTGAAGCCATTGATTCTTTGTCCTTCAGTATTTCCATCCTTGTGTCTGTGTCATACACAACACAGACGTGCAGCAGTTTGACGATGCTGTCGTTCATCTGTACGAGGTCTCTGAAGGACAGCTCACTCTGACCAGCGCTGTTTCCTGTCACCACATGTTTGCAACACTCCTGTAGCAGTGCTGCACTGATCAAACTAAACAACAAACAAATTAGTTATGTATTTTGCTAAAGACACTTCAGTAGATTTTATTATTTTAATATCTTTATCTCTTGAGCATTAGATTTATAGCAAAATTTAAAAAAAAAAAAAAAAATGCAGTTATAAAAGATGTTGCTATTCATTTCCAATTAATTGAAAACACTGAGAAAAACAACTTAAATATATTTATACTATCTCTTATTATCATTAAAAGTAGACATGATGTTTCCTAATAATGCCTTATGGTGTATCAAAAAACAATATCACTGTCTTTGGGTAGGTTTATATGAAAAAATCTCTTCTTTTTCACATATTTTTTTATAAAATTCAATGATACCAAATAAATCAAACAGTTTACAACTGACCTGGTGAGGAGAGTGACAAAGCCCTCCTGTTTGAGATTCTGGAATGTGTCCTGTGGAGTGAGCACTGCCAGGTTGCGTAGCAGATGACACACTGCTGACACCAGACACGGTGTTGCTACACTCTGACTGTCAGTGTGATCTGTGTCCTGTGTACTGTACGATGCTGCATCCATTCTTGCTGTGTCTGTAACAGTTTGGTTATTTCTAATAAACTGTTCCAGGAACCACTGCTACTGATACAACATTCACAACTATTTCTGTGGTATTAACAATACTGAATATTACTATTGCTTCCTCTTATGAAAACTACAATAATCATTACAAATGCTTCTACTATAGCAATAACAACAGCAACTACTACAACCACAAAATGCTTGCTGAATTTTTCTGTGACCACCAAGTTCTCAGGCACTGGTCAAAGAGCATGACTGACACACTAATCTTTCACTCACTCAGTCACTCACTTACATGTTAACTGAAAATAAGGAAATGATCTCACCAAGTCCTGACTGAGGTGTGCTGGAGCTGCCTGATGTTGTTGGGGTATGCTGTGACAGCCGATGTTGAGCAGTGTGATGTGCTCGACCACTTGAACCTGACACCTGTAAAAACAACCAAATAAGTTAAATTTCAAAATTTAATAATAATAATAATAAAACAAAATTGAAAATATTCCACTTATATTTAAAATTGACAATAATTAAGTGAAAACCAAAGACAGTCTTAATAAAAATTGAAAATAAATGAACTGACAGTTATCACAAACCTGTTCACTTGATGGGATAGTTGGATTGTGAGATGAATTCTGTGATCTTTCTGTTCTGTTAAAACTTGTAGCTAGAAAACAATTGTTAACAATTCATAATAATAATAATAATAAGAAGAAGAAGAAGAAGAAGAAGAAGAAGAAAGAGAAGAAGAAGAAGAAGAAGAAGAAGAATAAGAATATCTTATGAACAGAAAATAATGAAACAATTCATTAACAACAAAGAATATATATTTAAATATCTTTTCTAAGACATATGAGCAATAACAACAATGAATTACATCTTACTAAGTGAATAACATAAATAAATAAACAAATAATATTAATAACAATAACAACAAGAAAAACAACAACAATAACAAATGAAAGTATTCTGAAAAAATCACATTTAATTTACTGATTAAAAGAAATACATCTTTCTTATCATAATGTTTACACAAAATACCTGACGTGCTAAGAGTTGATTCAGAGGTTGCTGTGGACATCAGCTGCATCTCCAACGTTATGCTGACAGGCTGCACCAGGATGTGAGGATAGAAGTTAGACAGCAGCTTCAACATCTCTGGATAAAAATGACTGTGATGCAGCAACGCTGACAGAGCTGTCAGGCCAAACAGAGAGATGTCATATTCTGAATCGACAACTACGGGACCCTGCCAACATTTAGTGCCGGTGTCAACGTTGCCACTTGGCATCTTCTCTGAGGTAAGATTAACAAGAAGAAGTGCTGCCTGGAAGTAATTTTAAATTAATTTTATAGATAACAATAAAGTAAGTAATGAAAAGAGAATATAATTTTTTTTAAATATATAAATAAGAAAATAATAACTGAATAATTACTTAACTATGTAGATATTTAAACACATACATACATATATATATATATATATATATATGAAAAAAAAGAGACTAACTTGAAAGTAAAAAAAATATACAAAAATTAAAATCAACAAAAAAAATAAATAAATAAGAGAAAAAAGAAGAAAATAATAAATAATAAAATAATAATACTAATCAAATAATTATGAATTCTTAAATTTATAAATAAGCAGATAAATAAATAACTATATAAATATATAAATACATACCTGTTGTCTGACCATGCTGCATTCTGACTGGTCAAGCAGCATTGTGAATGCAGCCCCCCAGATTCCACCTGGTATATGTTTACAGTTGGCTGTGACCATCATACGTCCAGCCTCTGTACAGGTCAAGCTCACAGCTATACCAAGACCAGCTGACCTCACCTGAAACAAAAATCAAATTATTTAAATAAATCCAGTAATTTAGTTTTAAAAATATTTTCATAGCTAATAATGAATTAACTATAATTAAGAAAGAGTATGTATAAAAAAATATCAGGGGACAGCCATTATTCTGTGTTTTAATGTCATCAAGCTGATTTTTTAAAGTTTTTGACTATACTAAAGAAATACTGCTATTAATCAAGCATGTATTTGAGGATGTTACAACTGCAGCTGGCAAGTGATGAAACAGCTATGTTCAAATATTTTGAAACAGTTTTAATTTACTGTCATATTCATTCTTATGTAAAATCTGTTATTTCAGGGAATCTATAAAATTAAATTGGAAGAATAAAGAATATATATTTTTAATCATTTATTACACTGCTAGGGGTGCTATGTACAGTTTTGTGTGTTATTAATCACCTCGGGGTCTCTGTACGCCCACAGAGTGAGCATCCAGTTGAGACCAGGTTCACCAACAGAATCAGTTCTCTGACTGCTGTACAGCCACTGCTCTGCCCAGTTCTGTGAAATAAATAAATAAATAATTGAATAAATGAATAAATGAATAAATGAATAAATGAAAATGAATAAATAAAATGAAATAAAATGAAATAAAATAAAACAAATAAATAAATATAAAAATATAATCAGATGCTATAAAGACTTTAAAAAAAAAAAATTAATTAAACCATAGCTGATAGATAAATGTGCAAATACTAATAATTAAGAACTACTACTACCAATAATAATAATAATAATATAAAATAGAAATGAATAAACAAAAATAAGAGGAAGTTTGTCATAAAGAAATATTTTACATCCACCTTCCCATGGAGTTGAAAACTAAAAACCTAATTAACCCCTTAGTAACATTAGTAGGATCAGAAAATGGAGTAGCACAGGATAGATCCTGTGACTTATGATGTCTTAGGCACCAACACCATTACTATTAAAATATTTTTAAAATTTAGCTCACTAAATATTAAAATAAATAACTCATGAAAATTCATTTTACCTTATCGTCAGAGGACACAGCCATTTCATGAGCCAGATGTCGAAGGCAAAGTGTGGCTGACTTGGTAACTCCCTTGCCCATAAACGACATGGCTGTCCCACCACGCCCAACATGGAACGCTGACACCACCTAGATAAACAAAGATATCATTATCAGCATCATCATTATATTGTTGTTATCTTCGATATTATTATCATGATCATTATTTTCATCATCATTATCATCATTATTCTTGTTCTTAGACTGTTCCACAACAGTTAGCCCTACAATTTTAAACAAAAATAATATAGTTACTGCATAATAATTATAAGAATTTTAACAATCTTACCCAAATGAAAATAATAAATTAAAAAACAATAAAACAACAAAATAAAATAAAATAAAAAAAAAAATAATAATGTAAAATAATAATAATAGTAATAAAATAATAATAAAAATATTGTGTGAAATGATAAAATTATTTTCTGACATATATTATCTTTTCAAAAAAAGAAAAAAAAAGATGTAATGTTAATAATAATAAATAATACTTAGTCAAATGTTAATGTTATTTTTCTCTGCATACTATTAAAAAAATTAAAAAAATAACATGAATAAAAAATAACTGAAATATTCAGTCAGATGATAACAATAATTATAACAGTAAAGAACAGGCACTTCTAGCAAACAGCCAAGAACTTGAGAACACAAAGAACTTCTGTCAAGATCTGAGCTCTCCTGACTCCAGCCTGGTCTGAAATGTAAATACATTATTTTTATTACTGCTTTCATTACCACAGTTGTTAATTTAGTATTTTTGTTATTGGTGTTGTTTCTAAAATCATCCTATTCATCATCATCATTATTACTTTCATTACTACAGTCATTATTTTAGTATCATTACTATTAGTATTGTTATTATTTTCATTATCATTGATGTAATTGTTGTTATATTATTACAATTATTATTACTATAATTATTCTTATCATTATTTTTATAATAATTATCATCATTATTAATTTAATTACTAGTTATTATTGTTGTTATAATAACATCATCATCATCATCATTTCTTCCATTACAACTTTTATTACTGATGTCCAGCATTTGAAATATAAATACAATGTCTCACAGTACCCATAGAAATGTTTATATCTGACAAAGAATTGCAACTCTCTACATTTTCAGATAACAAACAAACAAACAAACAAACAGCAGCAGCAGCAGCAGCAGCAGCAGCAGCAGCAGCAGCAACAACAACAACAACAACAACAACAACAACAACAACAACAACAACAACAACAACAACAACAACAACAACAACAACAACAACAACAACAACAACAACAACAACAACAACAACAACAACAACAACAACAACAACAACAACAACACAGTCTGTCTATATCTTTTTTCAATACTATTTGTCTTACCTAGCAGTAATGTGCACCAGACACTGAAGAGTTCCTTCAAGGGAGGCGAGATTGTAGAAGTGAGGTGCATCATTTACATTCAGTCTCAGAATAAGTCTCTTACACAGCTCACCTCTCATCTGATGCAGACTGAGTCTGCAAGTATAAAATAAACAAAGTCATGTCACAGAATAAAACTAGATTATACATATAATATATATTTAAAGTCTTAATTATTTAGAAACTAAAAATTATAAGCATTAAAAAGGATAAATTTCTCATTAAACTATGTATGAAGAGTGGAATATTTTATTTTTTTATTTACTATTATTGTTATTATTGTTTTCTAAGTGTTACCATTTTAAAGAATTTCAAATCACAAATATATATTTAAAAGATTTATTAGAAAAAATAGTAAATAATTAATTAGCATTGCCTTCATTTTATGGAATTAATAATAATTAAGAAAAAAATATTAATAATAATAATAATAAAAATAAATACCTTCTTGACAGCTGATATGGCAAACGACAACTAAAAATTCCTATGAACTGCAACAACTGTTTGTCCAGTGACCTTGAATATAATAGACATTAAATGAGATATACTTCATCATGATTCTCTTTTACTTTTCTTTCAAAAAAGTAAGTTAGTATGTATGCAAATTCAGAAGTAGGTATACAAGTAAGTAAGTAAATAATAAGAAAATCAATAAAAAATATAAAATAATAATAACAATAAAAATAACAATAACAATAATAATAATGATAATAATAATTATAATAGTAATAATAATAATAATAGTAAGAAAACAACAACAAAGTAGAAGAAAATTAATTAATACATAACTAACAAAGTAAAAGAAAGAATTCATGATAAAATATAACAAAAAAAAAAAAATAAAAAATAAAATAGAAATAAAAAAATAAAAAAATAAATAGGAAAGAAACCAAAACAAAGTAAGAAATAAACAAAAATGAAGTTAAATCTACCTTTTCACACTGACAGCATTCTCTGCCATGTCGTCTGCTTCATCCCCTGCATGGGCTCTGTTTAACAGTCTAATCACAGGACTCGACGCATGGTACATCTTCTCTCCCAGCCACTGCAGTGTGTGTTCTCGGCACTGATTGGACTGCTTCAGAACCATGGTTATGAATTTGAGAACCCCAAACAGCAGACCCTCATCAGCAACCGAAGATGGTGTCACTTGAAGAAATCTTAAAATAATATTTGACATTTTGTTTAACTAACATTATTATCATCATTATTATTATTAATTACATTACTGATAGCAATATAGCAATGTAGTTTAGTAGCAGTAGTAGTAGTAATAGTACCAATGATAGTATTATTATTATTATTACTATGATAATCTTCATAAAATGGTTTTGGTTTAAACATATAAATATTTTGTAAAAAGCACATGCAGACAGTCTTTACTTTTTTAAATTATTTAATCAAATATTAAGATCTATAACATTAATATAAAACAGTTCTGTACTCCTACCTTTCCATGGCCTGAAGCCAGTCTAGGCTGTTGACCACATCAATGTATGGTGTAGCTTGGATGATGGTCAGGTACATCGTCAGACACTGCAGTGCTGATGACACTGATGTGTGTGATGTGGCATTAGAGATGCTGAACACAGCCTGCTGGATTCCCCATTTCAGTTCTGTCACCTCTAGAATTTTCTTGTCAACAGGAGTCAGACGAAGACTTGATGAAAACCTGAACAACAGAGCAATCCAATAAATTCTTTATCCTCAGTTCCATGCACACCTTTTTACCCCTTCACCCCTAGTACATTAAACTGAGGTACTGTTTTATTATTTATCTTTTCTTGACAGATGAACTGGTGTTTCTCTTCTCCTATCTGTGGTGCTGTTGTTTTTAATAATTATTATATTTCCCAAATTCCATGTTATCATACAAGTCGCACAGATGAATGAAAAAAACTCAAGATATTGGGAGTGTATGTGGCAGATTTTCTTGAATATTTATGTTGTATTTAAGCTGTAGTGAAACTCAACTGATATTTCTATTTCTTTGCTTCTTTATCACCGTTCTCCTCTAGTTTAGTGTATGTATATACAAACATAAACATAAACTAACAAACACAGACATATTTACAAAGACACACAGAAAAACCACAGACAAACATGTTATTCGCACAAATAAACACATATACACACACACACACACACACACACACACACACAATCCCATACAAAAGATTTCTTGTTTTCTATTTAACTTTGTCATAAATCTTACTGTTCCTCCATGCTGCTTATATTCTTGCTTGTTTTTAAAAGTGTGAGGAGAGACTCCATCCCAGAATTCCAAGCCAAGTTCCAGGACAGCCTCAACATTTCTAGTGGAGGTCCTGACATCAAGGGGTTGAAGTCAGGTGCTTCTGTGACAGCATTAGGGCTTTTTTCATGATGCAAGGCCGGTCGAAATGGTAGTCGATATCTAAAAAATACATAGAAGGAAACAAAATATATAAAATAAAATAAATGTAGCCATATTCTGAATTACTCTGGGATTTTACAAATATTTTATTCTGAATATTATGCTGACTCTTTCTTGTTTTTGTCACTAAATAAAAGTTATTCAGAAAAATAAAGCATGTTTTTTATATAAATTTTTATATATATGATTTAATTTCTAGATAAACATTTACCTTTTAGAAATAATGGCAGGAAGAGTCACTTTTCCAGCTTGATGCATGCTAAAATCAGAAACAAAAATAACATTAAAACAACTGTTTTCAACATTTTATTAAATTACAAAACATTTGAACACAAACAAACAACAGAGAAAAAGAAAAAAACATTTACAATTACTGATACACCTGTATCATTCTGTTTCATTGATTTTCTGTATAACAGCAACAAATACATTGCTTTACCACTACTATCACCTCAACACCAATTTCTACCATTAATACTACAAGTTACTGTTATTACTACTACTTTTATTACTAGTAATATCAATAACAACAACAATAATAATACTAGCACTTCTAATATGAAAACACTGATAAACTACTACTACTACTACTACTAATAATAATAATAATAATAACAACAACAACACTGCATCCTTACCTGGCATCAAACTTTGCAATCTCATCATTAAGTAGAAGAGTAAGAATGTGGGCCACATCATACCTCATCTTTTCATCTTTTTGAAACAGCAAACCCACTAGAAAAATACACAAACACTAATAATAATAATAATAATAATAATAATAATAATAATAATAAGAAGAAGAAGAAGAAGAAGAAGAAGAAGAAGAAGAAGAAGAAGAAGAAGAAGAAGAAGAAGAAGAAGATAAAAAACAAGAATGAAAGAAAAAGAAAAAAAGAAGAAATCTGCCATGAAAATAATAATCATATTTGTAAATATAAAAGATACATCTCTCAATCATTAAACATCTGTTGTAAAAAATTTAACTAGTATTCATTATATATCAGCATACTTCTCAAGTTTTGATAACAAATTAATGGCACTGTTGGTTGCCTTGGTAACTGAACAGACTGGTAGTATAAAAATGAAGATGATACCTCTAAGAAGACAGTAGTAGATCTCTGAGTCATGAGCCAGGTTGTGTCTCAGTGTGTAGTCATTGTGTATTAGATATCTCACAATACACACACAGGCAGGCAGGAAGGTGAGGCTGTCATTCTGAAATAATTTATTTTATACTAAGTATTAATTATTTTAATCCAGTTCACCCAAATTTTTCTTTAAGGTTATATCCTCTTGATATTCTATCATTATTTTCAGAGTCCATTCCATGATTCTTTCCAGTTGTTTCATAAAAAAAATGTATTTATCATTCACAAAGCATTTACAATGATACAGAGAATGAGTAAACTGCATGTTAATATTCTTTATCATTCCTTAGGGGGCTGTGATATGGTCTTGTTTTGGAATCATTTTTCAGGTGGTTTGTATATAAAAGCATAAGAATGAAAATTTGGTTTCAAAATTCTCAACCCATCTTGAATGAAAGGAAGACAGAAATGTTTTAATGATGTACTCAACCAAGTTGACAATTGCATGACACTGTATAAATAACTATATTGCTATGCATAATGGAACATTCTTGTTTTATTATCCATTTTTCAAAACAGATTTATTGTTTATATACTTTCCTGTAGAAACAACATTTCATAATCACTGATGAATCAGTTGATACCAAAGACAAACCAAAAATATTTGACAAAATATTTCCTCAAAACAAAAATGAAAAATGAAAAAAAAATCTTTAAAAAGATAATGATTAAATATGTTGAAACAATTAAATATTAACCTGTTTGTCTGTGTCTGTCTGTTTTACAACTCCCAGTCTGATGTACTCCAGCATAACCTCCAAACCACCGAGCTGTCGAAACATTCGATGCAGATAAGGATCTACAGATAAATAAATAAATCAAACATGCACAAGTATTTTTTGATGTACAAGTGTATGTATATATATATATATTTATGAGCATGTATCTATATCAATGTTACACACAGACACATACACATATTTATGTATGTGTGCATGTGTGTGTGTGTCAATGCAGTGAGGCATTTGTTAACAAACAATAATCTACACAGTGATTTTCCTCTTTTCTAACTTTTACTATGTTTTGTATATTTGGTGAGAATGTGTGTAAGTGTATCTGTGTGTGTATACACACATTAAATACATGTGTTTGGGTTTAACTTCAGTTTTACTTAAGAAGATGAAACTGTGTTTAATCTTACCCTGCATCATGACTGCAAGTTGGTCTGCTGCAGTTTTCTTCACACCAGGATCAACTGGTTTGGATGTAAAAATCTCATACACTTGTTTTAAACTGTCCTCCTGAAGAATAACATTGAGCATTCAACACCATGTGATCATATCTCTAACATCAAAAATCTTAATTTTTATGTTTTTCTGTGTTTCCTTTCAATTAAATTATTAAAATTATTAAAATATTAAAATTAGACCATAGGATAGTAGTTATTATACAGGAATAACTCTTTAAATTCCACTTCAGAAAATGCCTGATTAAAATTGGTTTTAATTTTGTTTCAAGAAGATATTAATTCAGCAGATTTAATTTGATATCTAATAATGATTATTTGTTTTCTAAGAATTAAACTAAAATATTAATAAAAATAGAATATGCTTAAATGTGAGCACATATGCCAAAAATAAAAGAGAAAATCAGTAATAATAAATGTTTGTGTGATAAAAATTACAAAATTTATTTGAGCAAAGAATGAAGATAAATACATTAAACAAATAAATTAATAACCAATAAAACAACATGACTTGTTAAGAGTGAAATGTTCTTACTTTGAAAACTGAACGACTGCCATCATTGTCAAGGTGATGTTGTGTTTCCATGATGAAGATGTTAACAAGAGAGGTGAGGTCAAGGTCAGAGAAAACAGGTATTTTCTTTTCACTGTCTGACTCATTACAGAGGAACCAAGATAGTTGCAGCAAGGCATCATTACGAACTCTGATTTAGAAAAATTATTGCAAAAATAAATAAAAAAATAGCATTAATTTGAAAAATAAAGAAACAAATATTCGAAATATTTTATCAATATTAATATATTTCCAGTGAAATCAGCCTAATTATTTATTAATATTATATTTTCATCATGATTATATAAAATTTATTAAAGACTTACATTAATCTGAAGTAACTCTATTTACATTTTTTTTTATTAATTTAATGTGTACCCTACATAATAATAATAATAATAATAATAATAATAATAACAACAACAATAACAATGCCAATAACAAATTAAAAAAATTAAATCAGTGAAGGAGAATTGACCCTACTTCACCATTATATCAAAGAGTTTATTTCACTTCTGATCTTACTTGACGTCACAGGAGAACATCAGTCTCAGGTTTCCTCTTAGTTTTTCTAGAAGAGGAAGGTTGTCCACTGTGGATACTGGATCCAGCAGACTTCTGATCCGTTTACCAAGAGTGGTCGTGTTGTCAGTGTATGACTGCAATAACATTAATAAATAACAATAAGAATGGTTAATATAATAAAAATAGTGTATATATTATTTTTAAACATACCAAAATATCAGAACTAAACTGTTTATTAAAACAAAGAAAAAAAAAAAAAAAAAAAACAAAAATAAAAATTAAAAATATTGAAAATAATAATAACAATATCATAAAAATAATAATAATAATAATAATAATAAGAAAAATACAACAACAACAAAAATAATATCAACATTAATAACAATAACAACCACAAAAAATAATCAAACATTTGACATTAACTTTTTTTATACAAACCTGGAGAATAGGAAGAGATTTCAAGAGAGAATTTGTAAACTCCAACCATAAGGACTCAGTCATTAACAGCTGACTCTGAAGTAAGGTCAACATGAGGTCACCAGCCAAAGTAGCAATCTGTTGAATGAAAAAGAATGTATGAAAACAACAAATATAAGTATCTAGGTATTCATGTATGCATGCCTGCTTTGGTACAAATAGTTGTTTTTAATGTAGGTTACATACCAAAAATATTTTATTTGTTGAAATGAATAATTTAATAATTTTTTAATAAATCTGTAAGAAAAAGTTACTGAGCAAAACTTTTCTGTTTTTGTGTTAACTAATTAAAACAATTTGACTTTATAAAGGTTTTCCCCAAAAACAAAAACACTAACCTTATTTTCTGTATCAGCCAAGCCAAAAGTGACAATTTCATAGATGATGTCTAAATCAAAGACGAATCTCACTCGGATGCAGGCTCGAGACTTGGGATCAGAAGCTTCGTTCACATTTAGTGAAGCCTAAAATTATTAGTAACAGTAATTAAACAAAAGACATACAGATATTTTTTAATTTTGTTATCTGAAATATATCAGGTTATGAAATGTATACATAGGATATACAAGTCAGATTATGAAAAATAAAAATAATTTTCTTAAAATTTACAAATAATGTCCCAAGTATATCAACAACAATGTACATTTAGGAATGTTTCTTTTGATGTATCTGTTTTATTCACTTTTCCCAGGAAAATTATATTTTAATTTCATATATATAAAAAAAATTAAATGGCTTTTGTTTCATCTACTTTAAAAAATTAAAATAAAATTTATTTGGAAATTTTTCAGTATCTGTTTTATTCATTTTCCCAGGAAAATTTATTTTAATTTCACATGTCAAAAATGTAATATTTTATTTTTAAATTAAATCAATTTTGGAATAAATCAGAAAAAAAAAAAAAGTTTTTTCATTTTTGAACCATTTACTGTTGAAAACAATATTGATAATATGGCAGCTTTATTGTGTCACATGATGATTCTGTTTTGAAATTTATTTTTTTGGAACAAGATGATTTTGTTAAGAGATAATATTAATGCTTTTATAATATTTATCATACAAGGCAGAAATAATGTTGTTTCAAAGGTCAGTGAACTAATAATTAAAAAGAATATATATTAGATTTGCTATGTACCTGGATTACAGACAGCACTGAGCTGTAGGTGTGTTCTCGTATTCTGTTGTTAGGATGTGATAAAAATATCAACAGAATCTTTCTGCATCTTGCAATGTCTTTTTTATCTGCTGATGACTTGGTTCTTCTGAAACATTATTTAATTAATTGTTACTTAATTGCTATAACTGAAAATTTTCAATATAAAAGTTTTAAAAAATAACCCAAATAAATAAATTTTCTTATATTGTATTGAATATGTAAATAAATAACTATTCAGTAAAAAATATAACAATAAAAAAGTAAAACCAATAATATGTATATTTTTCTTATGCATTTTTGAAATTTAAAAAAAAGAAAAACATATTTATTTTTGCAACCATTTCAATGTAAATAATGAAGGAACTTTAATTTTACATCAACATTAGCTGATTACAGGCTGAGCATTCATCATCAGAAATGCTTGGGAAATGAAACTACAGTGGTACCTTGACCGAGTTTAAAATATTCAATTTGCTCATATATGAAATCAATTTTCCCAACTGAAATTAATTGAAATACCATTAATCCATTCCAGTCCCCCAAAAACCACCCCAATTTTTTGTAATGTGTTTTTAAATAAGAAAAATGGATCTACAAATGACAAATTTTTAAAAACAAAATAAAAGTGAATATTTAAATAAAGGTGTAAAAGATAAAAAGCCTAAAGAAACACGGAAGTCTGTTTTACTTTTTTTGGTTTCTGTCATTTGTTTTAATATAAATACCCTCCATCAAATCCCTTGTGAACTGCTTCTCCTTTAAATCAGTTTCTCCATTTTTCAAGACAGAGGTCCGCAGCTTAGAAATTATTTTAATGCCTTTGGCTGGACTTATAGCATTTATCAACTCCTTCTGCTTCAGTATCGTACATATTGTAAAAGTGCTAAGTTCATACTGCTTAGCCAAGTCCACTGCACACCTCACATGTGTTTTTCTATGATTTCATGCTTCATCTGCTTTTTCTTCTCAGCATTGTCCTTTGCACTCATTTTCTTAGGATCCATAGTCAGAAAAAGGAAATTTGGCAAAATACTGCACAAAACAAGAACAGAAATACTGCTCATAAGATGGTGCACTTGTAAGTCAAGGTACCACTGTCTCTTGCATATGAGATTCTGGAGTCTGATTCAATAGCTTAAGGAAGGGATGACCCATGTTTAATTTTTTTTAGGTGATTAAGATTTTCTGATTATGAAATAATGATACACACAGGTGAGAGAAGAGTTTGATGAATTCTGTGATCAAAGGAAGATGCTGATGATATGTCAAACTGCTGAGAGATTTCTCCACCATTGTAATCAGCTCACCAGCACTTCTTGACTGAAAATTATAAAATAAAATAATAAAATAAATAAAATGAAAGTCACTTTAAAATATGTTACACTATAATAAAAATAAAATGAAGTTTGATAATGTTTGAACTGTACATTTCTAGACTAAAACAAGTTTTAAAAATGTAAATTGAGACTTAATAAAATAAAAAACTATAATACCATATACTATGAAATGACCTATAATATTCTAAACCATACCATATTGTAATATATTGTACTGTACTGAACTCTATAGAACTGAAACATAATATAGTGTTAATAAGTTAAACTAAACTATACTGTACTGAATTGTATTTTATAGATCTGAACTTGTACTATAATTGTTACATTGTACTAAATCTATTATGAAACTGTACTGTATCTATATAATTGTTGATAAATGTAAGATATGCTATAAAACTGTACTATATTATAATTGTATTATGCTGTATAAAACTGTACTATATCTATATAATGCACTGGAATTGTCTATATCTATAATGTAATATATGAATTACTGAACTGTACTGTATCTATGGAATGTACTATATCTATAATGTAATATATTACACTGTACTGAACTCTACTGTATCCATAAGCTAAACCAAATCAAGCACGAATCAAAAGAAACAAACTATTAAAAACAAAACAAAAAAAACCCACTTACATCTCTGGTACTTGTGAGAAACTGACAGGTTTGAGAGAATGACTGACAGATATTAACAGCATCACAATAATTCTCGTAGATTTTTGGATCAAGATTCTGGATGAAGGTCAAGGCTGACTGTCGTGTCTGTGTGTATGTCTGTCCAAGACTTTCATCAAAAATGATTGTGCCAAGACAGAGTACCAGCCTCTCAGGCAAAATGCTGTAAGCCTGTAAAAAAAAAAAATAAACAAAAAAATTAAATTAAAAAAATTAAAAAAAAAGATAAATAAACAAATAACAATTTGTTATGTCAGTATAATTGAGTTCTATTAGTGATATGTATAAATATATTTTGTATACAGGTGATCATTGTGATATGGCCTTACATCCAGTTTTTGTTAATAATGATGTATGGTAATAAAATATACCTGAGAAAAAGATTAAAAATAAAAAAGCTCATAAGACAGTAAATTATTGTAAAGTTGCTTGCAATACAGTTCATTTTTGTAGATATATATTACATTCAGACTAATCAAGAGCAAGATCAAGCATAATATTATATCTGTCAAAAAAAAGAAAAAATTATTTATTAATTCAATAAAAAAAATCTAGTAAAAATAGACATAAGTTATTTTGTTTCAAACAAAAGAAAATCTAAACACACAAGTAAAAACATATGGTAAATCTGTAACATACAAAAGACAACAATAAGGATAACTTACATGAGATGCAGGTATCAATCGCAGTAATTTTACAAGGTAGTTGCAGATTCCCAAGTAGGTGAGACGATGTAGTGAAAGGTCAGTGAGGTCAGGGCTGCGGCTCTGCACGTTGCTATGGTGATGGTAATCCAGCAGACCACTGATAATCTCAAAACAGTCTGACAGCTTTTCAACCTAAAATTTTGTTTATAAAATTAAACTTGGCAGAAAATAAACATTTTTATAGTGATTCTTTATGGCTGTCATTTGGTTTTCTTTCATGTATTTGATATATAGTTAAATTAATTACAACATAGTCATTTTCAAAAATAACAAAAGTCTGTCAATGATTTACTCCTTCCAGCTTGCTTCTTTTAATTATATCTATTGGGAGTTCTGCTTTTTCATATTTTACAAATAACCCAACCACTGGCATATAATTAAAATTTATGTAAGACTAATTATTTCCTTCAACATTTTTCAGGAATGACTTGCTTTAACTCACAACATCTCTAGCAGCATCAGCCGAGTCCTGCCACACATCCTTCATAATGACCTTTAACATGACACAGAGGACCTCATGCAGCAACTGCAGCACTTCGGCAATGACGTTCTCCTGAGTACACCGCAACAGTGGCAGAACCTTGTGTGTTGTGAGGATGCAGAACTGAGGCAGAGTCATCTGATGATACTGCAGACTCTGACTCTCCTCAATGTCTGTCTCATCCATAAGAGTCACTGGATCTGGTTCAAGACCAATACTAGAGGCCCCAGAAATTGTTCTGAATAGTAATATAATAATAATAATAATAATAATAATAATAATAATAAATAGAATATTCTTTCAGTGTTTATTACTAAGCCTGCAAATTCATCTCACTATATAATACCATCTTTTATTAATATATATTTGTATATACATTTCAAAGTTAAACAGAAAAACAGATTCCAAAATATTGATCACACCTGTCTGAAGAATTAGGACTGTCTTGATCTCTGCCATCACCACGGTGACGATCACCACTCCAGCCAATCACAGTGGGTCTAGGATCAGAGGAATGCACTGATTGGCTGGAACTGCCAGATGGTGAGAAAGTTGTTGAGGTGGAGGAACAAAAGTCTGAAATATCAGAAATTTTAATCAGTAACAAACAGTTATACAGTAAAAATAACAGATGTGACTTTACAAACAATGAACTTATCAGATTAATATTATGAAAATAATTTCAAAAAGAAAAAGAAAGAAAGAAGTAAATAATAGTTACAATATTCTTTTTCTTTTATTAGCAAATGTACAATGAACTGAATGTTAAAGAATAGTGAGAAAATCAATTAACTGATCCTAATAAGGTTTACATATTTTTTACATTTGGTTTTATTCATTTTACTTCTTTTAACAAAGGTGTAGAAATAGAGTAGATTGAGTAATTGCAATACCACACAACATATTAAAGTTACAACTCTACAAACTACAAATACATGCAGACACACACACACATGCCCATGCAAAAACACACATACATACACACACAAAAACATAAATGTTCACTCACTCAGAAAAGCACTTTCATCTATCACACACCATACATACAAAACATATTCTCTTTTTCTGTCTTTCTCGTACATGCTACTGTCTTGCTAACATACAAACACCCACTCATCAAATTAATCATATACCTGCCTTCTCACTCATACATACATCCATTCTACCAGTCCTATACATATCTTATTAACATAAATATTTTCTCTGACTCGTGTTTGTATCAGTCTTACAGATACTCAGAAAGACACACACCTATTTTTGGTGTATACAAAACAGGATCTTGATAAAACTTCATCCTGGTGTGCAGACTTCTTGTCAAATCTGTCAGAGTTTTTGCTGCATGAGTAGCCAAAACTTTGTCTTCATCTGACGGAAGACTTAATAGTGATAACAGACTCTGTGAAAATATATTATACAGCATTTATGAAGTTTGTATAAAACATTTCTAATTCTCATATATATATATACTAAGCAATAACAGAGACAGAAAAAACTTGCACATTAGAAACTGTAACTATAATAATGAAATACCGTTTTTAATAATAATAAAAAAGGGAAATAGTGGGAATCAATATAAATATATAAAAGCAGCATAATATACACATACACATATCTATATACATATATACATATATATATATATATATATATATATATATACACACACACACACAGAGAGAAAGACAGAGAGAGAGAGAGAGTCTTACTTTTAGTTAGGTTACACTTTCTTATGAATCTATTATATGTCTAGATGGATGTTTAGACAGTTGTATAAATAAATATGTATGCATGTGAACATGAAAGATCACTAGGCACTCTGTTATCTCACCTTAACAATACTTGGTCGCTGAAGAAACACTTCGGCTGGAAAATCCTGAATAACAACGTCACTGAGAAACTCACTAGCGCTGACCAGAAGACTTATATCTTTACTTTGTAGAGATCTGTATATAGCAATAATAATAAAAATAACACCACCAACAACAATAATAATAATAATAATAGATAAAAGAAAACAACAACAATAATAAAAAGCATTAGCTTTTCATTTTATACTTATTAACAAGGCTAATGATAAGAATTATTTTTAAATTTCATTTTTCTAATAGGTAACATACCTAGCTATATGCCTATAGACTGTTTACCATGTAAAATGACAATTCAATAATTGTTTTGTAATATAATATATATAAGGTTCATTATTCCATTACTAACACCTATCAAGAGCTAACAATTTTGTTTTTGTTTTTACTTACGTATTTGTAGAAGCTAAAACATGTCTGTCTGTGGGGGTCAGTGGTAACCATGGAAACACTGTCATGTAAAATGATCTTGAAGAGCCTAAAAGTAAACAAAATTATTTAACAAAGGTTCTGTGTGCATTTTGTGTATGTCTCTGTAAGTTAGTAACAATTAAGACAGCATGGATATAATATATATATTTTTTTTCCCCACTTCATAGACACTGCATCACAATAAAAATATTAAACTATTCAAACTAGCCTGTCTGAATAATGTCTGTGTGCTGGTCTGTCAGTTCCTGTTGTTTTTCTTCAAAATAACCTGGTGAGACTTCATCACAAATATTGAGCCGGTCAGTGCTGGACCCTGACACAGGAGGAACCAGTGAACCAGAAATACCTGGCACTGTCTGTGACCGTGAACTTTCATTGATCGAAGACTGAGTCAAGTGAACACCTTAGGAAATAAATGAATAAAAATCTGCTATAAGATAATATAATTATATAATGTAATATAAATAACATCTGTTATAATATAGTATAGTGTATGTAAGTATAACTACATATAACTACATATAGCTATATATAACCATATAACAGTGTAACTATATATATATATCTATCTATCCATCCATCCATCCATCTATATTTTACACTATCCTGTGCTATACCTTGCACTACACATATATCAAAAGAAACAAAAAGTTATGATCAGATAAATAAATAGATAAAAATATTTAAAACCATAAACACAGATAAATAAAATGGCTACAATCTGTACAAATAAGAAAAACAACATTCTGCACTTTAGAATATCTATTTGTATTTTAATCTAGTGGTATATATAATTTGCCTGTCTGCTTATCTATTTTTATCTGGGTGTTGAATATATTGCTATTCATAAGTCTCTAAAAGCAATAATTGTAATTACTGCTGTATTTGAATTTGTCTTTTTATATTATACTCATAATTATTAAAATACTATTTTATATCTGATTTAAAAGGTTGTATTCTCTACCTGTGTCCACTGGTTTCTGATAAATACATTCTGGAGCATGTGATTTGACTTTAACTTCTGGCAACCTCATAGCATTCTCTAAAATCTGATCAATAATCGGCCGGAAATTTGTTTCAATATTCTCACGCAGCTGAGTCAAAAATTCTATACCACCAATGTCCTGTAAGATTTCTGCTGCTGCTGAATGCTGAAAACAAAGAAGAAAAGAAATATTAATAATAATAATAATAATAATAAAATAAATAAATTAAATAAAATTAAAAATTAATGACGTTATCCTAACCAATTCAATAAGTAAATATTTTATGAATATATTAAAATACAATTAATAATTTTTAAAAGAGAAAATAATAACAACAGCATTCCTCTAAAAAGAAAATTAAAATATGATACTAAAATGCCTACACAAATAAAGCCATTTTAAAAAAGAAAAAAAAGAACATAAATAAACTAAATTAAAAAAATGAAATACAGAGTAACAGTATCCTTGACAAATGTATTGACAGGGTGTGTGTGTATGTATATATATAAAAGAACACTATTATACTGACTCAACTCATCCATTTATTAAGGTAGTTTTACCTGTGACAGTCTGTTCAGCAGTGTGAGAACCTCTTCTGTTTTTGGACAGGTGTTAAAATTAAACCATTCCAGCAGTCGAATAAACAAGTGTCGTTCATTTATCAGATCAGCATCACAGATCAGCTTGTGTTCCAGTTTGGAAAGAATATTTTCCAGGGTTCTGATCCGAATTTCTTCAAGACTGTGACCTGAAAACCAAGTTTTTTGTATATATTTACTACTGAATTCTGTGCCCATGATATATGTTCTTGAATTTCCAAAGGATTAAAAATTTCAAAATGTTTGTGTGTTAGAAGTGCATGGTATTGAATTAATTTTATATTGTGTTTCTGCACTATTTAAAAAATAGAAAAAAACAACAACATTATTGATTAAATAAATAAATAAATAAATTGTTGAAAAAGAAAAAAAGAAAGAAAAGACAAGAAAAAGAGATGAAGATTATTTGATTTAATTAATTATAATAAACTGATTTTGCTATATTTATTTATAAATTAATTTTTGCAGATGAAATAATAAAGTCTAAGATTTCTGTTAAGAAAATAAATTAGTTTTCTTATGCATAAAATAAACAAAGGGAAATAACTCTGAATCACGACTCTTCTTTTCAGAGAAAATAGAATTAATTTATTTTGAATATCTTTCAAATTAGGAAGGGAAGCAACATTGGCCTTTAAAATGTAAACATTCTTATGAGAGGATGCTTTAAAATTTATTTAATTATGTGTATTGTATTATAGTAATTTAGAAGATTTGTACATTACTGTTAACTTCCATAAACCATGTGTAAAATTAAGATGTCTTTAACAAATATTTATCTGTATTGTTGTTAGAATCATATTTTAATTATTTTCTTCATTTCAAAAATAATATACATACTAGTGAGTGCTGGATTTTATAAAAATTATTTATATTCAGTTAAAAGTCTGAAAATGTATGTGTATTGTTTATATTTATTTAAAGTAAAAATATAAGGTTCTGTAAGCATTTGTATACATTTGGATGTTTTTGAAAATATAAACAGTACAATTTCTAAATGTATGAATATTTGATTGGTAAAAAAAGTTTCATATAAATAAAATCTGTTATAAAATTAAATAAACTGTAATTTTTTTATAGGAAGATGATCAAAGATTTGTCTTTTATGATATGTTAAAAGCTTGATTTCTTATTCTTTTTCAGAAAAACTATAATCTGCAAGAGCAATAATAAATCAGGTATTTGTTGATATTCCATTAATTGCTATATATATATTTGGTTTTGGGAAATCCACAATGTTGTAAGTTGATGATAATAACTATATGTAAATGAAACAAATTATAAAAGGACAAAAACGGTGACAATCAGTTACTAATTATAATAAATTACACAGATAAAGTCACAAGGAATTAAGGATCAGGAGTAACCCAGTATTTCAGAAAATGGCGTCATAATAATTTTGTTGAAAATAAGTTTAAAATGAATATAAATGTAAATGACATTTGTAAAATCTTTGATGTAAGATTATGACCATCATTCTAAGTGAAGTGTTTTAATGTCTGCCTTAAAGATACCTTTAATTATTATTTATTTATATTTTATTCTTCTTGAGCATTAACTATTAAGGCTAAGCGTAATGAATCAAATAAGGTAATAAAATTGAATTAATTTACTTCTTTTGCAGTTATACTTGACACCATAATCTTATATAGGAAATAGTTCCTTTATTTATTTGTTTACTGCACTTAATTAAATTATTATTATTAATAATAAAAATATCCGTATAAAAATGATGTCAATTAAATGAATTATCATTATAAGTTTTAAATTTAAAAACATCGGCAACTTCATTCTCTTTTAACAGTACTATCAACAGAATTTAAAAATCAACTATAATTTATTGGTATGCTTATCTGACAAATGATAAGGATTTAATATGCAGTTCTGGTATCATAATATAGAATCACTCAAGTCACTGACTGAATCGGAAATCATGAGAAATCATGAAAATTGAAATCAGAAATGTCAAAACAAAACGAAAATCAAATTTTGTGTTGTGACTAAATTGATTTAAGTGTAAAATAAGGTATAAAAAATACCAAGTTTCCGGAATAATCCATGGAAATCAATGTCCTGTCTTATGGTTGCTTCCATAATGAAATCAAATGTAAAATTAAATTATTATGTTCATCGAGAGTTCCCTGTCCGAACATGTTTTGAAATGTCCGCCATGATAATGCACTGTAACTTTTGCTGTGTAACACCAGAACGTATTGCCAGTCTGTTTCTTTTTGTATTGCTGGCACAAACAAAAATCGTGCTTTATCTAGATTTTGTCAAATAGCATTTGTAACTTCCCAAGTGGTCTAGTGGTTAGGATTTCGCGCTCTCACCGCGACGGCCGGGGTTCGATTCCCCGCTTGGGAACTTTTTTTTCTCTATTAATTAAGTGAAAATTAATCTTCTTTCTTACTGTTGTATTTCCTTGTAAATCACATGGTTTAATTATATTATGACTGCCGTAAATACTATTTATACAGCTATGTACGCCATTAAATCAATATATAAATAAACACATATTAAACAGCCATGAACTTATCTTATTGATCAGCTCACGTGTTGTTAGTTATAACCGACAAAGAAATCTAGGGCATCGAGAAAAATCACTGTAGGTATATTTTGGAATTAAAATTATTAAACCTCACATAAATCTGTAAAATAGTAAGCATCGTACCTTCGTATAGAATCTTTAAAACATCGTGTATTTTTTGAGAGATAGAAGAATTAAGTTAATTCGACTGATTCAGTTTATTTCTCCTTCCTTTGTTTTCTTTTCACACCCCCTAAAGTTCGTTTGCTTAGCATATGTTACATTCATGTCTACAGAAACAAACGATGGATGACTGACAGCTTGGCGGCAAACAATGTGTCATGTTAACTTTAATGTTTTTCTTTACAGAAATACTTTCTATCTCCGCTGGTAAGTACTTATTTAAAAACAAAGATGATGACTTTGTTTATGTGTTGATACTTTTCTTGAATCACTTTTATCGCTGTTAGTGCATTACACTGATAAAACTTAATAAACGTCTGCTTATTATTTACGTAATATCTTAAATACTGTGTCATCGAAGTTTTACCTAATGATCTTTAAATCGCAGGTTAGATTCAGTTTTTAAGATTATAAACACCTTTTCTAAAACGTTATTGAAAAAATCTGGTCACATTATTTCAGGTCAAAGGTCAAAAGGTTAGTACAGACAGATGTTATACTGTTTACACTTCCGCGGTTAAATACATTCGTCTCTATGAAAATTTAACAAAAATATAACATAAATTATTAAAAATGAATTGATAAATAGCTGTTCATTTCACCAAAACTAAGCTGTAGTCTCTGTCGGAAACTGGATTATTTCACGCATGGATGCATGCCTCACACGTACGAGCCCCCTCCCCTTATCTGCATTACAGTAATATTTTCTTATCTTTCTACCGCTTGTTCTGGAATACTGTTAACATCAGTTTGTTTATTTCATAGAAAATGCCTCTTATTTTCTTACTTACATATTGTTGTTGTTATTATTATTATTATTATTATTTTTTTTTTCAGAATGAAATCATGATGTTACTGTTCCTAAAACTGTTTCTTCTCGTATTCGTTACAACGTCTACAGCAACAACATCAACATCTCGACCTAACATTATATTAATAGTCGCAGACGATTTGGTATGTTGAATACAAATATACATATATATATATATTTTTTTTTTTTGGCAGGCACATTACACAGAGTAAAATATACTTGTTTTATAAGTTTATTTTTTTCTTATAATGATATAATGCATATTTCAACTTCAGTCATGTCATTTACAGTAAAAAGTATATATCTGTCTATCTAATCTTAAAACCCCCCCCCACACACACACTCAAATAATCATCTTTTTACCTTTTCAAACATGTCAGGGCTGGAATGACGTCAGTTTTCACGGATCCATGCAGATCCCGACCCCTAACATAGACAAGCTGGCATACAGCGGCATTATTCTCAACAACTACTACGTCTCCCCTATCTGTACCCCCACTAGAAGCGCCCTGCTCACAGGCAGACATCCAATACACACAGGTTTGTTGAGTAACATCTTTGGAATGAAAGTCTCAGTATCACCTTCAGTACCTGAGCAGATGGAAGAAAACTAATACTAAAATTAATATAGCGTGTATACATATAAATGTACTTTCTTTATCTATCAGTATGTCTGTTAACGTAAATATGACTGTCTATTCGTCCATCTATCCTTTATTTTTGTTTTCCATATGCATGTTTTCTCTTCAGCCTGTTCATTGGTGACAGTGGAAAAGATACCTGTGCTATCAAATCACAAGCTATGTATTAATACTAAAGTTATGTGTGTGCGTGCGTGCGTGCGTGTGTATGTGTGTATATAAAACGCACCTTCAGTTAGATATTATACACATAAGCAACCCAAATAAAGGTGCAATAAATAAATAAATAAATACATTATAATTAAGAACTATTATCTTTTTCTCCAGGAATGCAGCACAGTGTGATTGTAGGAGACCAGCCGTACGGTCTTCCGCTTTCAGAGAAAATCATGCCTCAGTACTTCGAACAGCTTGGTTACAGGCGACACGCCGTGGGCAAGGTACAAATCAGAACCATTCGTAACGTAAGGGAAATAATAGGTGCGTTTAGTGTGTGCATGACCAGGTATTCTTAGCAGCAATACAGGCCACTGGCAAAGACGCACATGGACCCATAGACCGATGCAGCCCACGTCAGCTGTCCAGGATGCCCGTATCTTAAGACTGTCCAATGCATGATTCTGTGTGTATGGGGGTTAGCTGATGAGTGTGTGTGTGTGAGTGTGAGAGAGAGAGAGAGAGAGAGAGAGAGAGAGAGAGAGAGAGAGAGAGAGAGAGAGAGAGAGAGAGAGAGAGAGAGAGAGAGAGAGAGAGAGATGAATGTGTGTGTGTCTGAGAGAGAGAGTATGTATGTATGTTAGTTTGTGTGAGAGTGTGTGTGTGTTTGTATGTGTGTGTGGGGAGAGAGAGAGAGAGAGAGAGAGAGAGAGAGAGAGAGAGAGAGAGAGAGAGAGAGAGAGAGAGAGAGAGAGAGAGAGAGATACGGTATAATCACGTCAGCCTTCTTGCTTTGTTGCTCTTTTTCCTTGCTGATAAAGCTTTTTATCTCCAGTTTATGACAAGCCACGTTAAAGAAAGAATATTCCCAAGGAATAAATAAAGATAAATATTAAAAAATTTCTGTTACGTGAGATAATTTAAAAACAGAAAATTAAAAACAGAAAAAGCCAATATTTACTTAGATTCATTAACATCAAAATTTACTTGCTGAAACTGTTTGTAAAATATTTCTCACACATTAATTAATATTTCACTGAATAATAGAAGTTACTGAAACAAAAGTTATTTCTAAGGTGATTCTGAAAGTTTTGATAATATTATTATAATGTATATCGTTATTATTATTTCAGTGGCATCTGGGATTCTTTGCTAAAGAATATCTTCCAACGTATCGAGGTTTTGAGTCACATTTCGGGTACTGGCTGGGATGTGAAGACTACTTCGATCATACTTCTGAAGCCTTTCTCGTATGAAACAGAAATACATACACCGAAACAGATAGACAGACAAATACACTGACATATACACATATACAGTATTTGCTAAGAGTATAACGTTCACAAAGCCTTTAATTTTTTTTATAAATCTATCTGTTTGTTTTTGTCTGTCTGTTTATCAGTCTATTTATTTAGTTTTTAATATAAAGTTTGAGCTTTAAAAGTTGTTTTTAAGAAAAAAATGTTCTTTCATGTAACATAACGAAAAGGAAACTGATTCTAATATTTTAACAATATCAGTTTCAATTTTTTTTATTATTACTTATAAATTCTTAACTCCAACAGGTGAGCGCGTGTTGTTTTTATGGAGTGTTTCTTTAACTATAAGTACATATACGTTTATTTATTATTATTATTTTTTTAAAGTCTCAGTGGGGTTTAGACTTTCATCGTGACCTACAGCTGTTAGACAACTACACGGGACTATATTCCACGGAACTATTTACAGCGGAAGCAGTGAGCATCGTCCAGAGACACAATACATCTGAGGTCAGTTGTTCATCATTTCTGAAACTTGTTTTAAAGCTACATACACATTCACTGTAACGCGTCTTTGTTTGTTTTCGAATATTTAAGTTTTCTGTATAATACAATTTGTAAAATATTACTGACACTACCTTTACCGAAATACTGGATCCTTTCTAGAGTATATTTGTATATACAGCAATTTTTGAAAAAAATGGAAAGTCTGTAAAACCAATAAAATATAGGCAAAAACGAGGATTTTTCATATTAACGTCTACATATAATGTATTATTATTATTATTATTATAGATTTTTTTCTATTTATTTATTTACTTATTTTGATGTTTTGCAGCCACTGTTCCTCTATTTACCGTATCAAGCAGTTCACAGTGGTAATCTCGATGCTTTCCCTCTTCAAGCTCCCGAGAAATACGTTGAGAGATTTCCACACATCCAGAACATGAAGCGGCGACTCTACGCAGGTTCATTTCTTTATCTGAATTTATGTCTTCAGAAGAACATTTATTGTTTTCTGTTAGGTCTAGAAATATAATACTTTAAATTTTTTTATGAATATATATACACACTTTACCCATACACACATAGACAGACAGATAGACAGATAGATAGAGAGGGAGATATACAGATAGACAGACAGACAGACAGACAGAAAGACTGACACTCAAAAGTCTAACGGTACAGAAAGATTATAGGCGTATTTAAACCAAACATAGAGGTGCATACGCGCATTTATATACGCATATAAATGTTCTGACGACATCCACTACAAAATGAATGAATATTTCTAACTTAAGCAAACACACAAACACATATACACAAAAATAAACAGACACATACTGACAGACAGACACAGATATAAACAAACATATAAAACAGTAAATATACAGTATCTTTACATATACCTATACATTATACATATACAAATTGGTATACTTTATTTATTTATATGCTTTCCGTATTTAGGTCCATTCATCCGTTTATTTATCCATTCGTATGTTCATCCGTTCATTTGTCCAACTATCCGTCCATCTCCCTCGTCTGTGTGTGTAGTATACATTATTCTCATTTTGTTGTTGACGGAAATAGAAAATATGACTGAATTCTTATCTCCCACTTCTTTGAATTATTTATTTTTCTGCAGGTATGGTTTCCGCAATGGACGACGGGGTGGGTCAGGTTGTTGAAGCACTTCAAGAGAGAGGCATGCTGGAAAACTCAATAATAGTTTTCACTACAGACAACGGAGGCCCTTCCAATGGTTTCGACGGAAACGCTGCTAGCAATTATCCCTTACGGTAAGATAACAAACATAATGGTTGTTAAGTTATTTAATTATGACGTCATTGTGGATTCCACTTGACAACGGTTACGACTATGACTGCCACGTGCTGGAAACTGTAACAGACTGTTCCGTTTCATATTTTAAGATATCAAGAACAGAGCACAGTTGAAAGGTATCGGAATTGTTGTTACTGCTTACGTATTATTAAAGTTTTGCATATAGTATCTATAACAGTATCTGTTAAAATAAAGACACACTTACACTTCTTCAGTCTCAATATTAGAGACTTCGTTTTTATATTTGTTTATTATAATTATTATTTTTGTTTATTTGTTTATTATTATTAAAATATTGTTATTGTTGTTGTTATTATTATTGTTGTTGTTGTTGTTATTATTGTTATTGTACAGAGGTGTAAAGGCCAGCCTGTGGGAAGGAGGGGTACGCGGAGCAGGGTTTGTGCACAGTCCGTTATTCCACCAGTCTGGGTACGTCGCCGAGCAGATGATGCACGTCACGGACTGGCTGCCCACGCTGTTCAGAGCAGCGGGAGGTAACCCTGCCACACTTAAACACGTCGACGGCGTGGACTCGTGGCAAATGCTGTCAACCAATGGAAAAGCGGTTAGATCAGAAATGTTGCACAACATTGACCCGATCAGAAAACAGAGTGGACTGAGGGTCGGAGACTACAAACTGTTAACTGGTGAGGTCGGAGTCGGCTGGGACGGCTGGTATCCGCCGTGGCAGTTAACCAGCGACGATGCCATCATGCACGTAGACAACTTTACCACTTTCACAGACCGTAACGATTTAATTCTTAAACAAGGACATGAAACGTATTTAAAATTCGCTAGGCTGGCGTCAGTTCGGGTCAAATGCGGTCCAAAACCAGCCAATGCTAGCACAAATTGTCAACCAAAAAAATCACCTTGTCTCTACCACATCCCCAGCGATCCCTGTGAATACAACAACATCGCCGACGACCACAAAGACATTGTAATTAAGCTGTTGACGAGATTACAAGAATACAGCTACACGATGATTCCTCCTGGAAATAAACCGTTTGATCCAAGAGGAAATCCCAAGCTTCACGGTGGTGCCTGGCAGCCGTGGATACCTTAACATATACAAGTTAATTTTTATTATTATTATTATTATTATTATTATTTTTCTTTTTTTTAAAATTATTTCTATTACTACTGTTACTACTACTAATACTTTAAAAAAAAAGAAAGAAAAGAAAGAGTTCTATTAAAGAAGATGTTCTTGCCATGTAAAGATAAAACCATAACACTCTCTCTCTCTCTCTCTCTCTCTCTCTCTCTCTCTCTCTCTCTCTCTCTCTCTCTCTCTCTCTCTCTCTCTCTCTCTCTCTCTCTCTCTCTGTGTGTGTGTGTGTGTATATATATATATATCGGATTTTTAAAAACAAAACATGGTTTACGTTACACTATTGGATGTAATGAAATATCTTCCAATTCTACTTTATCAACTTACTTAACCTTTTATACTAACAGATGGTTTTATATATATATAATTTTGATTTATAAACCGAAATCCAGACAAAAAGAACAAAACAAATACATTCCAAATGAAAGTATGTTGCAAAAATATATGTGTTGTTTAATGAAATAAAAATAATAGAGATTCTATCATTTCGTCGCTGTGTTTGTGTGTGTGTGTGTGTGTGTGTGTATGTGTGTGACTGCACTGAAACAGAGAAACAAACGTGTATGAGTATGCATATATATGTATGTATATTTATTATATACAAATATATGTATACAAATATATAACCTACACACATACGTACGTACGTACATACATACATACATACATAAAGACAGTCTTGAACACGATATATAATACATTAACAGGACGCGATCCAAGAACCTACCAACCATTCACGTCGATATGTTAATCGTTACCCTGCAGTGTCTGATAACCGTGCCACGCGGGTCACGTTCTCGCCACACAGGTCACACGTCGCCCCAGTAAACGATAAACAGATGTGTACTCTTAAAATGCAAACTCGGCGAAGAAAATTTATTTACAGAAAAAACTTTCAGAAAAAAAGAGTAAAAAATCGAGAAGAAATGTATGAACCTACACCATATATATCTATATCTATCTATCTATATATATATATAGATAGATAGATAGAGATAGATAGATAGATAGATAGATTATAGATACAGATATAGATATACAAACATATATATACACATGTATATTGACGATGTGCATTATGTTTTCATATGTGCGTATCACCGTTTAGTTTCCTCTGTTTCGCGATCAATATAATGAAGAAATATGAACTGGTTAAGTAGAAATGAGTTAAGGTTACTAGCAAACGACAATAGCAACAATAAATAAATAAATAACTAAATGGATGAATGAATGAATAAATAAAAATATAACTGACAAAAATAACAAAACAAAATAAATATACACAAAGACTCCATTCACTGAAGCAAAACAGTTATAAAAATTGAAAGTCAAATTTTTTTAAAGGTTTTTTCAAGTATGTAAAATAAAATTTGCTTAGGACCTTGAAGTTGTTTAACATATGCTTCAATTTATTGTTAACGTTTACGGAGAAAAACCGAAAAACCTCCCATAAATCTTTTAAAAATTGAGTATATGTACGTGTATGGAAAATAGGCATTTTCATACGTGATCATCTAAGAAATACAGAAATACTATGAAATCTACTCCTTTTGAAGTTGTAATGTATAACTGGTTAAAGATTTTAAAAACCAGAAATGTCGATATTTTATATTTATATATTGCCTTACCCTGGAAAACACAATTATTAAACTCATTCTTATTGAAAGAGAATTAAATAAATAAATAAATAAATAAAAATAATAATAATAATAATAATAATAAAATAATTAGATGTAGAAGAAGGGGGAGGAGGAGGCGGAGTAGAAAGAGGGATGCAGGTGAATAAAAAACAACAACAACAAATAACGAAACGAATAAAAATCAGTTCTAAATATAAAAGTACCTTCAAAATACTAACAAATAACAACAACAACGCAAAAAAACCCCCAACAATAACCCCCAAAACAACAGAAAAAATACAACAAAAACCAACAAGAAAAAAAAAATCGATAAAAAATCTGCAATTCCCTCAGTAACATCTGGTTCAGAAGTACTTTTTAAATGCAATATAAACGTTTTAATTCTGGATTCAGAAAAAAAAAAATTAAAAAATAATCTAAGACCTTAATGAGTTATATGATTATTGATTACTTGTTCTTGTGGACTGTAATAATTATGGATTATGTTAAAATATTAAAATTTATTTCAACAAATTCAATTTTGGTCAATTCTTTTTTGCATCACATGGTCTTGAAGTCAACGCAATACTTAGAAGCAGTAAAAGCAGTTATTCTGAATTTGCAACGAGAAGTAAGCTATCTTTCTCTTTTATAGGTATGTGCAAAAATTAAAAGAATTGAAAGTATACGATATATTTCTTAAATTATCAAAGATTTGATATATTTTAATCAGAGACAAATTCTTACTTTATTCTTTCATTGTTTCTTTAATTTCGCTTGGTGTTTCATATATATATATATATTTATATATATAATGTACCACATTCTAATTTCCTATCAGTGGCCATTCAAATCAAGCATTCTGTGTTTTAAAGTAATCCATACATTTTGTTTACTTCCAGCAGAAAGGGATTTTTCATTTTTGCTTTCCCAGAGGCAGGAAAACAGAATCGTTTTTATTATTTGTCGTATAGTAAGGAACAAAGAAAACTAAATTTAAACTTAATAATTAAAAATGATATTTTACTTATTTATATCTTGAAGGAAGCAGTTTGGAAAATGTTCACTTTACTGATACTTTACGTCACTGCTGTGACATCAGCATCGTCACAGCAGAGTGAAATTTTTACTGTGCGAGGTGATCACTCAGAAGTTGGAAACGTTTTGGTAAGATGAAATTATCTTCTCCTCTAGTTGAAATTATTTTCTCCTCCAGTTGATATTATCTTCTCCTCCATTTGAAATTATCTTCTCCTCCAGTTGAAATCATCTTCTCCTCCAGTTGAAATTATCTTCTCCTCCAGTTGATATCATCTTCTCCTCCAATTGAAATTATCTTCTCCTCTAGTTGATATTATCTTCTCCTCCAGTTGATATTATCTTCTCCTCCAGTTGATATTATCTTCTCCTCCAGTTGAAATTATCTTCTCCTCTAGCTGATATTATCTTCGCCTCCAGTTGAAATTATCTTCTCCTCCAGTTGAAATTATCTTCTCCTCCAGTTGAAATTATCTTCTCCTCCATTTGAAATTATCTTCTCCTCCATTTGAAATTATCTTCTCCAGTTGAAATTATCTTCTCCTCCATTTGAAATTATCTTCTCCTCTAGTTGAAATTATCTTCTCCTCCGTTTGAAATTATCTTCTCCTCTAGTTGAAATTATCTTCTCCTCCATTTGAAATTATCTTCTCCTCCAGTTGAAATTATCTTCTCCTCCAGTTGAAATTATCTTCTCCTCCAGTTGAAATTATCTTCTCCTCTAGTTGATATTATCTTCGCCTCCAGTTAAAATTATCTTCTCCTCCAGTTGAAATTATCTTCTCCTCCAGTTGAAATTATCTTCTCCAGTTGAAATTATCTTCTCCTCCATTTGAAATTATCTTCTCCTCCATTTGAAATTATCTTCTCCTCCAGTTGAAATTATCTTCTCCTCCATTTGAAATTATCTCCTCCAGTTGAAATTATCTTCTCCTCCATTTGAAATTATCTTCTCCTCCATTTGAAATTATCTCCTCCAGTTGAAATTATCTTCTCCTCCATTTGAAATTATCTTCTCCTCCAGTTGAAATTATCTCCTCCAGTTGAAATTATCTTCTCCTCCAGTTGAAATTATCTTCTCCTCCATTTGAAATTATCTTCTCCAGTTGAAATTGTCTTCTCCTCCATTTGAAATTATCTTCTCCTCCATTTGAAATTATCTTCTCCTCCGTTTGAAATTATCTTCTCCTCTAGTTGAAATTATCTTCTCCAGTTGAAATTATCTTCTACAGTTGAAATTATCTTCTCCTCCAGTTGAAATTATCTTCTCCAGTTGAAATTATCTTCTCCTCCAGTTGAAATTATCTTCTTCTCCATTTGAAAGTATCTTCTCCAGTTGATATTTTCTTCTCCTCCAGTTGAAATTATCTTCTCCTCCATTTGAAATTATCTTCTCCTCCAGTTGAAATTATCTTCTCCTCCAGTTGAAATTATCTTCTCCTCCAGTTGAAATTATCTTCTCCTCCATTTGAAATTATCTTCTCCAGTTGAAATTATCTTCTCCTCCATTTGAAATTATCTTCTCCTCCAGTTGAATTATCTTCTTCTCCTCCATTTGAAATTATCTTCTCCTCCAGTTGAAATTATCTTCTCCTCCAGTTGAAATTATCTTCTCCTCCATTTGAAATTATCTTCTCCTCCAGTTGAAATTATCTCCTCCAGTTGAAATTATCTTCTCCTCCATTTGAAATTATCTTCTCCTCCAGTTGAAATTATCTCCTCCAGTTGAAATTATCTTCTCCTCCAGTTGAAATTATCTTCTCCTCCATTTGAAATTATCTTCTCCCAGTTGAAATTATCTTCTCCAGTTGAAATTATCTTCTCCTCCAGTTGAAATTATCTTCTCCAGTTGAAATTATCTTCTCCTCCATTTGAAATTATCTTTCTCCATTTGAAATTATCTTCTCCTCCATTTGAAATTATCTTCTCCTCCAGTTGAAATTATCTTCTCCAGTTGAAATTATCTTCTCCAGTTGAAATTATCTTCTCCTCCATTTGAAATTATCTTCTCCAGTTGAAATTGTCTTCTCCTCCATTTGAAATTATCTTCTCCTCCATTTGAAATTATCTTCTCCTCCGTTTGAAATTATCTTCTCCTCTAGTTGAAATTATCTTCTCCTCCGTTTGAAATTATCTTCTCCTCTAGTTGAAATTATCTTCTCCAGTTGAAATTATCTTCTCCAGTTGAAATTATCTTCTCCTCCATTTGAAATTATCTTCTCCAGTTGAAATTATCTTCTCCTCCATTTGAAATTATCTTCTCCTCCAGTTGAAATTATCTCCTCCAGTTGAAATTATCTTCTCCTCCAGTTGAAATTATCTTCTCCTCCATTTGAAATTATCTTCTCCAGTTGAAATTGTCTTCTCCTCCATTTGAAATTATCTTCTCCTCCATTTGAAATTATCTTCTCCTCCGTTTGAAATTATCTTCTCCTCTAGTTGAAATTATCTTCTCCTCCGTTTGAAATTATCTTCTCCTCTAGTTGAAATTATCTTCTCCAGTTGAAATTATCTTCTACAGTTGAAATTATCTTCTCCTCCAGTTGAAATTATCTTCTCCAGTTGAAATTATCTTCTCCTCCAGTTGAAATTATCTTCTCCTCCAGTTGAAATTATCTTTTCTCCCTAAGCTATAATAACCTATATTACATGATATATTCATTATCAATCCTTTCGTCAATATCTTTTCTTTTTCTTTCTTTCATTCATTTTTTCTTCATCTTTTATTGGTTTCTTCTTTCGATATTATTATTATTATTATTATTATTATTATATCATCATCATCATCATCATCATCATCATCATCATCATCATCATCATCATCTTTTTACACACAACTCTAATAGGTGAATAGCTGAGTTATATTTTTGGTGTATTGTCTTAAACAGGGCAGCACAATGAAAAATGAAATTCACGAATATTTCTCAAGTCTGAATGACACCTTGTTTCCTATTCTAAACACTGATAATGGAAAAGAGGTACATTTTATTTTCTAATAAAGATCGGTAAAACATAAAGTTAAATAACAAAATAGTAATAATAAAATGAAACAACACGAACAATAATGATAATGGTAATAACAACAGAAGCAGCAATAGTAGTAGCAGTGGTAGTTATAGTAGTAATAGTAGTAGTAATTATACTATTACTGTTATTATTATATTTTCTTATTACTGCTACTACTATTACCTCCATAACTACTACTACTATTACTACTACTACTACTACTAATAGCGATATTTACAGGAATAGTCGTAATAGTAGAAATATTAGTAGAAATAGTGGTATAAGTAGTGGTAGTGAAGTCGTACCAGTACCAGTAATAGCTGTGGTAGAATAGTAGTAGTAATAGCAGTAGATGTTACGTATGACTATGTGTTTATTGCGAGGTCTATTTACTTGTGAAAATTAAATAATTATATTTATGTAAACGATTAAGTGCTTTTTCTTCACTATCTTCTTAATTTTTGAATTATTTTTAAAACTAATTTCTTTCTTAATTTGCTCGTTTATTAATTAAATAATCAAATCATTTATTTATTTATTTATTCATTTATTTATTTATTTATTTATTTATTTATTTATTTATTTATTTATTTATTTATTTCATGTACTGGTAATACAATTACAGATTTACTCGTCTCTGCTCTATGCCGTGCAAAGTCATTTTCCGAAATACTTGGATGAAATCTATGGACTGGCATTCGGAGCAGAAAAACCGTTTGAAGAAGTAAACAGTTTTAACAGTCAGATGATCAGTTCAGACAAAACGAAATCTCTCTCTCTCTCTCTCTCTCTCTCTCTCTCTCTCTCTCTCTCTCTCTCTCTCTCTCTCTCTCTCTCTCTCTCTCTCTCTCTCTCTCTCACACACACACACACACACACACACACACACACACGCACACTGGCATTACGTAGTTCCTTGTTTTCTTTTTTTTATATATAAATGTATCATTGTTTGTCAGTTTATTTCCCTGTTTGACAGATGTTTGCCAATATAATCCACCGGGAGCTTTCTGCCGAGATGAATTTATCAGACGACGACTCAGAATGTAGCGACGTTTACATCAACTTCGAAAATGCCGTAAGTATAAAAACAAATATTATTCCAGATTCATAACATCCACTTAAGTTATTTTTGTTCAGTTCCGTCCACTATTATGTATGTATGTATTTATATATATGCATGTCCTGTAATAATTTTAACAGGCAGCTATGTGCCACACCGAACTTGTTGGACCTCAGTTGAAAGGAAAAGGATTTTTAGTTCACATTATTATTGAAGATGAAACATCAAGAGATGTTCTGGAGGATTTCATAGCGTACACGTACCCAGGTAAGAGGGTTGAGGTACACGCCTGGATTGAGAAGTAATTATTTGTTTTGTCACTGTTGCTAGAACTGTGACAAATAAGGGTAAAGTAATTTTTAAAAGCAAATCATATATTTTCATAAAACTTTCTTATTTGCCAAGCTGGCCAAATCACGAATCTTGGTTAATAATTTCGTTGTTTTGAGGATAACATAATTTCTAAATGCATGGATTCAGATGCATATCTGTCTAACAATGTGTGTGCAATTAATATATTACTTGCTTGGTTCTTAATGTATTAGAAGATTACAAAACATTTCTTTCTTCTTTCTTTCTGTCTGTCTCTTTATATATATGTAAATGTTCGTTAGTTTGTTTGTCTGTCTCTCTGTTTATCTGTGTGTCTGTCTCTGTTCCTGTCTCTGTTCCTGTCTGACTGTTTCCCACTAAATCTAATCCTCTGTTTGATTTAGGATTTTTACCTGCAAAAGCCTTTGGCTTTAATGTTCATGGAAAAGTGTTTACCTTCAGCTCGCTCTACCCAGAAGTAATGAAGAGAACTCAAATACGTAAGTTTAATAGGTGAAAATAAATCCCACCTATATTTCTTTTAATTAATACTTTGTCTGTTTCCTATTCAGGTAGTTAATACGGAGTGCGTTATTGACTAATGGCAGTAAAATATCTAGTAGTAATACTGCATAGACAGACAGACAATTAAACCATTTAATGATCATCGAGGTTTTTTTCATACGCAGTCCGTACAAATAAGTGTGTATTTAACTTCGCAAATTAAAAGTTATAAATAAAATATATTAAAAATCGTTTGAAATTATATTGCGTTGTTAAACAGACAGAACCATGATTCATTAGAAGCCTGCCTTTCGTTCACTGTTTCATTTCTTCTGTTTGTTTTAGCCAGTGCAATTTTGGCTCGGTCTCTGATGAGCGTACGAAATCGCTCGGAGTTGGAAGAATTATTGGAAAACAAACATAACGGAGCTGCCACTGGTTTTAAGTATTTATTTATCAGTCACTGTTATGAGAGAGAGAGAGAGAGAGAGAGAGAGAGAGAGAGAGAGAGAGAGAGAGAGAGAGAGAGAGAGAGAGAGAGAGAGAGAGAGAGAGATACAAATTAAAGATTCAGAATATATTTTAAATTTAACCAAACGAATAAACAGAAAAGTTTTCATACTTACTGACAAATTATTATAACACTCCTCAGACGTGTACATACTTATTTTTAAAAATGATTCGCTTATCAGTCTGTCTTTCCATCGTACGTAACTAGCAACCTTCCCACATACAGCCTATCCATCTTCCAGTCCGTCTGGCTGACTGTCTATCAACCTTTCTGTTTATGAATCTTTCTGTCTGTGTGTCTATGCCAATATGCCTTTTCCAGTCCAGCCATCACCCACCTTTCCTCTCATTGTACATCTAACTGTAATCTCGGTCTGCCTTTCCGCCTCTTTCTCTCTGTCTGTTGATTCCTTGTTTTTCAGTGTAAATTTTGCTGATCTAATGGACACTACGCAGACATTAGTGAACTTCGAGATAGCTCCGCGACGAGGATCTTCTTTATCTGAAATTGGTATCCAAGAAGTGATGATGAACCAGCCAGGCGTTTACTTTCACTTCAACATGTAAGTCTGTATACGTAGATACAAACAGAACCATGCATTAAGTGTAACAGAAGAACCAACGAAAAATCTAACAGTTATAAATACACTAAAATAACTGACTGATACTATATCTGCTATTTTGGTATTAAATTTACCTCTTCTTCAGGTACGAAATATTGAACGTGACTCAAATTGCAGAGCGTATCGAGAGTTCTAAACAAAGAAAGACGACAGCATCAAGTCTTCCTGCCCCAACTGACATACAGGGTGCTCTGAACGTCCTCGCTGACGTAGACGATCTGGATTTCCCGATCCACCGTAGTCCTAAGCTTACTGACCAACAAACGTCTGACGTTACCGGTTAGTTTGTCTGTTATTACAGTAGAAGAAAAAAAGAAAGCAATGACTGAGTGGCTAAGGTAGAAACAGATACAGGCTTGGGGAAAAGGGTTAGTGGTAGGTGGATTTACTTGCTTACCGATAAAAGAATAATTGATATTAAAATCCGTATAAGGATTCCTTTCTAGAGTTACTGTTTTACTGTAATAAGTTATTTTTAATTAATTTACTATTATTATTATTATTATTACATTGTTGTTGTTGTTGTATTTATATATCTATGTACGTATACGTTTATGTTTATATCTTTGTGTACTCGTACATATTGTTATTAAAGGAAATTTAATCATTTTCAACAACGTCTTTCATTAAATATATTTTATTTTGTTTTCTAGAATCTACATAAACTCTGTTCATACACTCAAGCGTATGTGTGTATATGATTTTATACATGTGTGTGTCTATATATCCATATTGTCCTTATTAAAGAGATTTAAATATTTACAATATTTATTTCTTTAAATTATATTTTCCAGAATGTATACTAACTTTATGTCTCTATATGCACACCATTTTATCTGTTTACTTCTATGTTTGTAGACACATACCGTTTTATTAAAACGATTTAATCCTCTATCAACCAGTTCTTTCTTTAAAGCTGTGTTTGACCTTCTGAACTGCGTTTTGGAAGTTTACAAGACAAACCCGAAGTACGGGAAGCCTGGACAGACGATTGCTTTGCCCAGAGGAGCACTGTGCAAGAAAACAGTGTCTGATTAAACTGACAGCAGCTTCAACATGGACGTCGCTTTTATCTCGCAGTTATTCCAGACCTTCTTGATCCATTTGTCCTTCTTGTTGTTCTTGCTGCTGCCCTTGTTCTATATCGTCTGGTTCTTCTTCTGTCTCGTCCTTCAGAAAGAATGTGTGATAACAGCCGTTACTGAAATTATCATGTGCCTATTTGTTCTGAAATAAAAACTGGAAACAGTGTTATCTCTGAAAGTTATTTTTTCTTCAGTGGGTCTATACTGTAAAATAACAATGAAGTAAGTATATGTAAGTAAGTAAGCAAGTGAGTAAGTAAGTTCATATGCACGTGTATCGGCTATGTAGCCTATAGTAAACGAAGCTAAATCTTTCAAGTGGGAAATTAAACCAACAAACAACAACAACAAAAAACGGCGACAATAATAATAATAATAATTGCTTCACGACACAAAGATATCGATTTTTTTTAACTTTTAATCTTCCTTTTCAGTTTTCATGACATGTGTATTAATTTTATCACCAATCTATCATTGTGTCTGTCAGCCCGTCCGCCCTTACGTGTGTCCGTAATCAATATCAATTAAATGTTTATTCTAGGCATAATTTCTAATGAATATTAAAAAGTAATTAAAATCTTTTCTTCAGATTCGTCTGATATGAAAAAAAAAAAAAAAAAAAAAAAAAAAAAAAAGAAAAAAAAAAAAAGAAACCTTCAAAAACGTCAATAATCTAATTGACAGAATCAAGTATTTTTCCTTCTTTTCTAAAATTGCCTGAGGTTTTTATTTCCAAGGCATGATCGTCCCACGTAACAGGAACTGTGTACGTGATGTTTACACACGACTTGAATGTACGGGCAAGATGACTTAAACCAGGTTCAAACTGTACGCGTCCAAGATTGACAGAGTTTATTTGCTTTCGTTTTCTCGTTCAATCTGCATCGCCGTCTTTTTGCAGTTCAAACATTCTTTACACGAGAGAGTGGACGTGGAAAATAAGGTAAGGATTTCTTGCCTTGGATTTCATATATCGTTTTATTATTATTATTATTATTATTATTATTATTATTATTATTATTATTATTAATTTTAATTTATTTTTATATAACTGAAAAAAACCTGTGAACGACAGGAACAAATTTATACAAAATATGGCCATAGAAATACAAGCAATCACAGAGAGAGAGAGAGAGAGAGAGAGAGAGAGAGAGAGAGAGAGAGAGAGAGAGAGAGAGAGAGAGAGAGAGAGAGAGAGAGAGATACAAATTAAAGATTCAGAATATATTTTAAATTTAACCAAACGAATAAACAGAAAAGTTTTCATACTTACTGACAAATTATTATAACACTCCTCAGACGTGTACATACTTATTTTTAAAAATGATTCGCTTATCAGTCTGTCTTTCCATCGTACGTAACTAGCAACCTTCCCACACACAGCCTATCCATCTTCCAGTCCGTCTGGCTGACTGTCTATCAACCTTTCTGTTTATGAATCTTTCTGTCTGTGTGTCTATGCCAATATGCCTTTTCCAGTCCAGCCATCACCCATCTTTCCTCTCATTGTACATCTAACTGTAATCTCGGTCTGCCTTTCCGCCTCTGTCTCTCTGTCTGTTGATTCCTTGTTTTTCAGTGTAAATTTTGCTGATCTAATGGACACTACGCAGACATTAGTGAACTTCGAGATAGCTCCGCGACGAGGATCTTCTTTATCTGAAATTGGTATCCAAGAAGTGATGATGAACCAGCCAGGCGTTTACTTTCACTTCAACATGTAAGTCTTTATACGTAGATACAAACAGAACTATGCATTAAGTGTAACAGAAGAACCAACGAAAAATCTAACAGTTATAAATACACTAAAATAACTGATTGATACTATATCTGCTATTTTGGTATTAAATTTACCTCTTCTTCAGGTACGAAATATTGAACGTGACTCAAATTGCAGAGCGTATCGAGAGTTCTAAACAAAGAAAGACGACAGCATCAAGTCTTCCTGCCCCAACTGACAAACAGGGTGCTCTGAACGTCCTCGCTGACGTAGACGATCTGGATTTCCCGATCCACCGTAGTCCTAAGCTTACTGACCAACAAACGTCTGACGTTACCGGTTAGTTTGTCTGTTATTACAGTAGAAGAAAAAAAGAAAGCAATGACTGAGTGGCTAAGGTAGAAACAGATACAGGCTTGGGGAAAAGGGTTAGTGGTAGGTGGATTTACCTGCTTACCGATAAAAGAATAATTGATATTAAAATCCGTATAAGGATTCCTTTCTAGAGTTACTGTTTTACTGTAATAAGTTATTTTTAATTAATTTACTATTATTATTATTATTATTACATTGTTGTTGTTGTTGTATTTATATATCTATGTACGTATACGTTTATGTTTATATCTTTGTGTACTCGTACATATTGTTATTAAAGGAAATTTAATCATTTTCAACAACGTCTTTCATTAAATATATTTTATTTTGTTTTCTAGAATCTACATAAACTCTGTTCATACACTCAAGCGTATGTGTGTATATGATTTTATACATGTGTTTGTCTATATATCCATATTGTCCTTATTAAAGAGATTTAAATATTTACAATATTTATTTCTTTAAATTATATTTTCCAGAATGTATACTAACTTTATGTCTCTATATGCACACCATTTTATCTGTTTACTTCTATGTTTGTAGACACATACCGTTTTATTAAAACGATTTAATCCTCTATCAACCAGTTCTTTCTTTAAAGCTGTGTTTGACCTTCTGAACTGCGTTTTGGAAGTTTACAAGACAAACCCGAAGTACGGGAAGCCTGGACAGACGATTGCTTTGCCCAGAGGAGCACTGTGCAAGAAAACAGTGTCTGATTAAACTGACAGCAGCTTCAACATGGACGTCGCTTTTATCTCGCAGTTATTCCAGACCTTCTTGATCCATTTGTCCTTCTTGTTGTTCTTGCTGCTGCCCTTGTTCTATATCGTCTGGTTCTTCTTCTGTCTCGTCCTTCAGAAAGAATGTGTGATAACAGCCGTTACTGAAATTATCATGTGCCTATTTGTTCTGAAATAAAAACTGGAAACAGTGTTATCTCTGAAAGTTATTTTTTCTTCAGTGGGTCTATACTGTAAAATAACAATGAAGTAAGTATATGTAAGTAAGTAAGCAAGTGAGTAAGTAAGTTCATATGCACGTGTATCGGCTATGTAGCCTATAGTAAACGAAGCTAAATCTTTCAAGTGGGAAATTAAACCAACAAACAACAACAACAAAAAACGGCGACAATAATAATAATAATAATTGCTTCACGACACAAAGATATCGATTTTTTTTAACTTTTAATCTTCCTTTTCAGTTTTCATGACATGTGTATTAATTTTATCACCAATCTGTCATTGTGTCTGTCAGCCCGTCCGCCCTTACGTGTGTCCGTAATCAATATCAATTAAATGTTTATTCTAGGCATAATTTCTAATGAATATTAAAAAGTAATTAAAATCTTTTCTTCAGATTCGTCTGATCTGAAAAAAAAAAAAAAAAAAAAAAAAAAAAAATGAGAAAAAAAAAAAAAAGAAACCTTCAAAAACGTCAATAATCTAATTGACAGAATCAAGTATTTTTCCTTCTTTTCTAAAATTGCCTGAGGTTTTTATTTCCAAGGCATGATCGTCCCACGTAACAGGAACTGTGTACGTGATGTTTACACACGACTTGAATGTACGGGCAAGATGACTTAAACCAGGTTCAAACTGTACGCGTCCAAGATTGACAGAGTTTATTTGCTTTCGTTTTCTCGTTCAATCTGCATCGCCGTCTTTTTGCAGTTCAAACATTCTTTACACAAGAGAGTGGACGTGGAAAATAAGGTAAGGATTTCTTGCCTTGGATTTCATATATCGTTTTATTATTATTATTATTATTATTATTATTATTATTTATTATTATTATTATTATTATTATTAATTTTAATTTATTTTTATATAACTGAAAAAAACCTGTGAACGACAGGAACAAATTTATACAAAATATGGCCATAGAAATACAAGCAATCAGAGAGAGAGAGAGAGAGAGAGAGAGAGAGAGAGAGAGAGAGAGAGAGAGAGAGAGAGAGAGAGAGAGAGAGAACAAATGTAAGAATTTCGTATTTTGACAATATTTCAAGCAAATACAAAGCATAACATTTTTGTTTCAGTATTTGACGGACAGTTTCAGACAAACACATTTTACGTATAACTCTCAGCATGACCTTATGTGATAGAAACGACACAATATTTTCATTCTGCTCGTTTTTGTGGGTTTTTTCACATTCTTTTTCATTTCAGTTGTTCTTTCTAAATTCCATCTTTCTTTCTATCATTCCTTTTCGTGAAATTCGCTCACTTTTTTCACAAAGAGATAAAAAGAACGAAAGAAATCGAGACATTATTATCATTTTTACTCTCTTTCCTTCCCTTTCTCTTTCTTTCACTCACCGTTTCGGAACGAGAAATAAATGATTTACGTGGCAGTGTTACATTAACTGTTGACACAGACAAAACGTGACTTATGCGAATGCTGTTGCTGCTTTTTTTTATTGTGCCATATAGCAATAAACATAGTGTCTTTTAATAAAAAGCATTGTTTCGTGTCGCAGCTTATCTCTGTAACAATAGTGACGCATAAAACAGTTATGTTCTTTTCTTTCATGCATCAGGTGCCACGTTACACTGCACGCTTTGTTTTAATGTCGCAGGGAAAAAGAAGGGAGGTTACACAATGAAACAAGAGGGCATGCTAAGATTCACTGACTTGGAGTGATGAATATAGTTAATACATGCTTTAAAGACGAATTTGTTTTTTATTATTTGATTTGTCAGTCCTTATCTGTGACACACACATATGTATATATGTGCACACACTTACACACACACACATATTACGTGCATATATGTACCCTCTCTCTCTCTCTCTCTCTCTCTCTCTCTCTCTCTCTCTCTCTCTCTCTATATATATATATATATATATGTATATATCAGACGTATATATATATTATTTTTAGCATTAACGGTTGTCAGATCATTTTGCCCGTGATAAAAATAAAATGTGAAAGCCGCTGGCTGCAACCTATGGCTCTGCATATCGATTAGCATCAAAATATGTTTTGCATTTGACTTCCCGAAGGCCAAACATCAGTTCAAGTGCTGTGATTCACTGAGTCTGGGGCACTGGCAGGAACATACACTCTAACACTTTTTTCTATTGTACTCCCGTCATGCATACAAATCCACATAGGCTCAGGTATACGTACGTAAATACCTATGTATGCACTGACCCATCAGCTTTACAGTAAATCATATGTTTGACATCTAACAGCCGTTAATAATATGTTCTGATGAGTAGTTGAACAGTTACGTTAATTCATTCGTTCTTTAGTTCTTTCATTCACTAATTCATTTGTTCATTCATATATATTGCTTCTTAGTTCATTCTCTAATTAATTAATTAATTTTTAACCTTTCTTCCTTCATTAGTTCGTTCATTCATATATTCTTTCATTATTCGTTAGCTGTTGTAACTTATGCATTCATTCATGGATGTATTCCTTCCTTGTTTCATTCACTCATTCATCCTGTTTTCTACCCACTGCTTCAAGTCGCTGGGTAACCCGTTTTACAACACGACCACTCCAGTCGTCTGTACACCTGTTATGTTTTCAGCAGGATCTATGCGATTCAGTTTTGTTTTTTTTCGAGAAAATGTGACATCTTTATGTTACGTGCAGAAACATATGTAAAAAATAAAAAATTATAAAAAATAAAAAAGTTACCGAACGACATTTCAAGTCGTCATGTGCATGGAACACAATGTTTAAGAAAAGAAAGAGTCCGGATATATGCAAAGAAAAGTAAATATCAAGATTATCACGGATGATTAAACTTAGACGCATGTACGATCACCTTTATGGCCTTCACATAGGTAAACGCATGCACGTACAACGATACATAGTCACACAATTACAAATACACGTTTAACTTGTACAAAGATACATAGTCACACAATTACAAATACACGTTTAACTTGTACAAAGATACATAGACACATAGTTACAAATACACGTTTAACTTGTACAAAGATACATAGACACATAGTTACAAATACACGTTTAACTTGTACAAAGATACATAGTCACATAGTTACAAATACACGTTTAACTTGTACAAAGATACATAGTCACACAATTACAAATACACGTTTAACTTGTACAAAGATACATAGACACATAGTTACAAATACACGTTTTAACTTGTACAAAGATACATAGTCACACAATTACAAATACACGTTTTATCTTGTACAAAGATACATAGTCACACAATTACAAATACACGTTTAACTTGTACAAAGATACATAGTCACACAATTACAAATACACGTTTTATCTTGTACAAAGATACATAGTCACACAATTACAAATACACGTTTAACTTGTACAAAGATACATAGTCACACAATTACAAATACACGTTTTAACTTGTACAAATACCCATTATTTACGTGTTTTCGTAACGAACTGTTGATACTAACAGGTAAACAGAAAAAATTCAAACACATAGAAAAACCACTGAAGCATAACTATATAAATAATTATGCACGTACATATATATATATGTATGTATGTATGTATGTACGTATAAATACACACACACACGTATATAGACATATACATATATACATACAGACATACATACACACATACATACCTATATACACATACATATATACATACACATACTTACACATCAACAGACACAGACACACCCACATAAATATATACACTTACACATTATACAAATACACATATAATACACACGCAAACAGACACACCCATACATATATACATTAAGAAAAACGAAAACAAGGAAGCATACAAACCAAATCCAATACGGAGAAACCAAGATCTGGCCATTCACACATAAACACACTTGGCAAACATTCAAACAGTATTTTCGAAAAACACTGTTTCATTATTTTCTTTATCGCTACTTTTAAAAAAATATCCTGAACGCTTACGCAAAAGCCCTTTGTGTGTTGTTAAAACGGCGACCTGTGCTGGTATCTGACAGACCTATTTATATCGAGTTTCCTAGCACGATGTAAGATCCTGCCGGTATTGCATGAGACGGGAAATAAAAGAAACGATTCTAGACGGTCTGAGACGACGGGAAATAGCGGTAATAATGAAATGACTTCTGAAACCATGAAGATGTCGCCGCAGTGTTGTGTGAGTATTATTTTAGTATACAAGTGATATAAGTGAAGTTTCTGAATCGATCGGCGTGGGTGTGCGGTGCTATGTCAGTTTGGCTTTTTCTCGCAGTATGATGTAATACAGTGATCCGCTTTTTTAATAGACACATTTACTGAATGTCTGTTATTATTATTATTATTATTATTATTATTATTATTATTATTATTATTATTTATGTATGTATGTATGTACGTACTTACGTATGTGTATTTTAATACAGAATATTAGTCGTAAACAATGACATTTTTATATAACATACAATATAACGCTTGTTTATTTTACAAATCATTCGAAAGAAAAAATAATAAAGTCTCTCGAAAAATAATATTCTTACTATTATCTAACAATCTGCTTATCGTATACAAACAGTTGTTATTCTTCTGCAGTATTTATACAATTCATTTTTTTCTTCAGAATACATGTAAAAAATTAATATATTCGCATGAAAATAGGTAGGTTAAAAATATCTCATAAGACTTGGTCTGAGCGACTCGTAATTAACTGTAAATCGTACATTCCAAACTGGAGATTGTGTCTGAGACCTTTACTACCTTGCTGTTCATATGGTGTTGAATGTTAATTTACTGTAGCTGTTTAGTCACCAGATGGCAACTGCCTGCAGTCGCCAGGTGTCACTGTTATCACGAGATAAAACTCGCGTATGCTTAACGAGTTCTCCCAGTCTGTGTAAGACATGCCGTGTTTTTGTTCCGCGGTCGGAAGCGGCAGACAGTGTTGTGATGGCAAAACGCCAAAGGTAAGCCGTGCTTATCCTAAGACTCCATTAAGATTTCAAATCATGTTTTGTTTACCTTATAACGGCAAGGTAAATGTATTGTTATGTATTGTTAGGCAGTCATTTATTTGTTTGTTTATATTTTCTTGTTGCAAATTAAATATTATTATAAATGTATGTATATGTGCATGAGTATATATATATATATATATATATGTATGTATATATATATATATATATATATATATATATGTATATATATATATATATATATATATATATATATATATATATATATATATATATATATGTATATGGATATGTATATATATCTATCTATCTCTACTCTCTGTCTGTCTCTCTCTCTCTCTCTCTCTCTCTCTCTCTCTCTCTCTATATATATATATATATATATATAAAAAAATATACACACACACATATATACATATATATTATAATAATCATAATAATAATAATAATAAACATACAAGAAACAAACAAGTCCCACAACAATTCACACAAACATATACATAGAGGTGCCCGCACATAAACGCACACTTAAATAAATAAACGGTATAAAACATTAATATGCATATCGTACAATACATATCACAAAACATATTCAAAGCAGGTATATGCGCACCATTAAGTCGGATTACACATATACCAAATACCATTACACTGATACAAAAAACTAAATTATATGCAAATACACATATTAAAAAATCAAACAAAATTAACTTGTATCGTACGAGAAGCACTACATGTGAATACAATAGCCTTGAGGCAAAATCCTAATACATATATTAATATTTTAATGTCGTACTGGTGTGAGTGCATTTTTATATAAATAACTTGTTTTATCTTATTTCGTCATACAACTGTTTAGTACCTGTTTACCTAGTTATCACCTGGTAGTGTCGTTATTGTTTCCCTTGTAGATTAAATTTCCTGTTGGGTTGATATTGTTTTTCATTACAGATATGGAGAAGGATCTTTTTATAGTGAAGATCTCTCTCTCTCTCTCTCTCTCTCTCCATACATACATATTTTATTTATCTATTCATCCCTTTCAGAAATCCATACATTCATCTAATAATCTATTTCATTCTGTAATTCTATATCTTTCGTGCACACACACACACACACACACACACACACACACACACACACACACACACACACACACAGAAACATACATTCAAGCCTAGCTGTTTATTTCTGTCCACTAATCTATGAATTTAAATTGATAATATATAACTTTATTATTGGCTACCAACCAAGTGCTTCAAGGCCAAATTGTTGCACGAACAAAAGAAATCTTTCACGTCTCATTGATATCTGTTATTAATTACATGCTTAATATATTAGTTTATTAGCTTTGAAGGACATCTGTATAAAAATGATCATAACAATAAATCACATTGCTTTATTATGACAAGAATGAATGAAATTAACAAAAACAACAATGCACTGTCCATGAAGCAATATTAATATAAAGATTCATAGTCACGAAACCGGTATTATTTTAAGTCAGATTGTTGAATTGTTAATTATATGTTCAGACTAGTAATAGTTTATTTTGAAAAAGTATCAAAACATCTGTTTCTTTACAAGATGTTTCTGTGTATGTATATAACAGTGTGTATGAGTGTGTCTGTATGTACGCTTAACAGTTGTAACAGAGGCATGTATGTCTGCACGTATGTTACATTTTTGGATGTATATGTATACGAACATGTCTCTATCGTTCAGATGATTAAATATTCGCCTGAAGACTTTTTACACCGTCTCCTTTTATATACACAGCATTATCGTAGCTTAAATTAAACTTTTATGGATTGCCTTTCAAACAAATTTGGCTTCCATATCAGTCCGTGCCCGAAGCAGTAGTAGACCCTCGAGTGGACATGTATAGTTATTAAACTGGTGTTACGTATCACTGACCGATAGCAGCTGACCATAAGATGTCCAGGTGAAGGTTGGAGACACTTGCAGAGCGACGTGTTTCTTTATTAACATACTTAGTCAGTCTTGCATCTAATAGTTGAAATAACATAACATTATTCGCCTGTTGAAAATCTCTTATTCTCTCCTTCTAGACATTTATAGCTGTCTTTCTTTTTTTTTTTTGTCTGTATATTGGTGTGCCTCTCTCGTTTGTTGAGTTGATAATATACAAGTACTATGGTGATTGTAGTAGTAGAAATTGTAGATTGCAATTTTAATATTAATAATAGTTGTAGTAGTACTAGTAATAGTAGTTATAGAAGTTATAATAATAGTATAATTGTAGTATTATAGTTTTAATAGTAATAGAAGTAGTAAAAGCAGCAGTAGTAGTAGTAGTAGTAGTAGTAGTACAGTGGTCGAGTTTGTAGTATCAGTGGTATTAATATTATGGTTAGTTGTCGTCATCTTAGTAATTCTAGATTAGTAGTAATAGCATAGTAACAGTAGTAGTATTAATCAAAAAGAAGTAGTCTCAGTAATGTATATTAGTGTTAATAGTAGAATAATATTGGTAATAACAGTCATAATAGAAACAGAAGTATGAGAAAAGGTCCTGTATTTCAAATAATTTTAAACCAGAATAACGCAGATAATAGTAATTTAGAAAATAATACATAGCTGAACAGTTAAGAAACAGAGAATGATATGATGAATTTTTCATATTAAAAAGCATTATTAGTTGTAGTAGTATGACTTAACAAACAATATTTTTTCTCTAAAGTACGCAAGCCATAAGTGACGGAAAGAAATGACGAAAAAGGTGTAAGTAAAGAGAGAAACATTTCCTAACGATTTTCGTTTCTATAGCTTTAATACAGAGATAATAGATAACACGCGTTAATGCTAAGAATCATCAAAAGCTCACCTATTTCCTTATTTAGAAGGAAGAATAACATGATTTCCTCATATAATTCCTCATGATTCCGTCCATCAAATCGCCTGCAGGGGAAACAAACGCATGACGTCACATTGAATAAACAATACGTCACGGCGGTTACCTGGACAATGTTTCATTATTACCCGACGTCTAGCGGTACTCGGTAACGCAAGTCGGGACAGCGTGACATTTGTGTGTTATTTTTATAAACAGGAGTGTCCGTTTATAGCGGATTTCATTCTCTTGAGTTGGCGTATCGCTGATTTTCTGAAATATGGTGAGATAAAACAAACAGTATAGCAGTAATAGTAGTGTTAGTAATAGTAGCAGTAGCTGTTGTAGTATTTGTAGTAGTGTAGTAATAATAGTAGTATTAGACGTAGTAGTATTAGACGTAGTAGTAAAAGAAATATATATATTAGTAGATGTAGTCATTGTTATGCTAGGTTATATTAGTAGTTGTAATATTATAGTGATCACATATAGTAGTAAACATAATCATAAAAGTGGAGAAGTTGTAGTAGCTATTATAACATAATTAGTGGCGGTGCTATAACTAGCAGTAGTAATATTTTTTGTTATTATCGTATTATTATTATTATCATTATTATTATTATTATTATTATTATTATTATTATTATCATTATTATTATTATTAGTCGGATGGTAGTGTAGTAGTAGTAGTAGCAGCAGTAACAGCGGTCAAAGACGTGTACATCATTAATTAAAATATTTCAGTGACATTTAAATGGGTCTCAAGAAGGTTTTATTAGATGATTGATTAACGTGCTTAGGGACTGTAGATGATTTAGCATTTTAGTCCAAAACTATGAGAACTGATATTTAAACGGTTTTGTTACTGGGAATTTTCTTTTTGTGTATGTGTTTGTGTGTTGTGTGTATGCATGTTTATTTGTATTTGTGTATGTTGTGTATGTATGTTATATATATATATGAATGTTATGGATGTATATATGCATGCATGGATATGTATATTTTATATGAATTAATGCACATTTTGATGTGTGTAACTTTTTAAAATGTTTGTGCTTGTGTGTATGTATGTAGGTGTGTATATTATATATATATATAATTTAATGTACAGTTGTGTATATTTATACATGTATATGTATATGTGTGTATATATATGTGTTTATATATATATATATATATATGTATGTATGTATGTATGTATGTATATTATGTGTGTGCATAAAATGTGAAATAGGTATAGTTTTATATTTATAATATTAATTTAAAGTTGATTGTTCTTTTTGTAGAAACTGATCAAAGAAATGGACGAAAAATCGCACGTGACTCAAATGGTACCAAACCAGAAACCAATAGGAATTATTGGAACCGGAAATTACGGACGAGCTCTAGCAAAAAGACTTGTGTTCTCGGGTTATGACGTCATCATCGGCAGCAGACGACCACAGTTCCGACAGCTTTCATCTTACGACAAATGCTTGTGTGACGTCGAACTTTCAGACATAGTGGACTGTGTGAAACGATGTGACGTCATATTTATGGCAATCCACGCAGAAAACTTCAAAGACACTCTTCAGTCTATAGGGAATTACTTCGATGGGAAAATTGTGATAGACGTGTCCAATCGCGACACGTTCGTGGCTAGAATGTCAAACACTGAATATCTCTCGACAATCATCACACACGCAAAAGTGGTCAAAGCTTTCAACGTCATTTCTTCTTTTGTTATGGAGAACGACGTCGCTGGCGGAAGCAGACGCGTGTTCGTTGCCGGAGACGACCTCGCAGCACGCGACGTGGTGTGTAACTTGGCACGTGACATGGGATTCGCGCCCGTGGTGATAGGAAGCGCGGTTCTTGCACGGAAAATAGAAGCATTTGTTTTACAAAGATTTCCGCGATGGAAATGTCCCATTTTCATAACGTTTGGTATTTTCAACTTATGGCTACTGTACGTCATATACGTTTATTTCGTTGAGAAAAAAGAATTCAGGTGGGACCAGATCTTCGTGAAAATCATGAACAAACCGTTGTGTATGACGGCCATTACGGTGATGTCGTTAGTTTACCTGCCAGGGTGTTTGTCAGCATTTCAGCAGCTTCGTAACGGCACGAAACACAAAGCTCTTCCGAAATGGCTCGACTCGTGGCTGAGATACAGAAAACAGTTCGGTGTGATTTGTTTCGTCCTCATCTCCACCCACGTCATCATGTCGGTTTTGTTGATGAGTCCCACATACTTTAGTTCCTGGTTCGAGCAGGTCACGGTTGACCTGTCGAACAACTCGAGCGAGGTTTTGTTGAAGCTGCCTGTGAAAATGTGGATGACTTGGAAAGGCGAGGCCGCCTGCCTCGTGGGCATTGTCGCTTACGTCTTGCTGTGCATTACAGCTGTGACGACACTTCCGTCTGTTGCAGACACGCTGAACTGGAGGGAGTGGCGTCTTCTGCAGTCAAAACTCGGTCATGTCATCCTTCTCGTGTCCGTGGGTCACGTGATAGTGATGGGCGCGCCTGACTGGACCAAGAAAGATTTCCTAAAAAGCGTTACAGTCCATAACGTTTCTTAGTATACTTTTACCTGTGACTGTTTTGTTCATGAAATTCATTTTATTGCTGCCGTACGTGAGCTCGAATTTAAGAAAGATACAGCGAGGCTGGGAGAGAGACCCGAACCCTAATGCAAAGATAAACAAAGATGGCGACGAGTATGTTGCTCTGGAAATTGACGATCGTCCCAAAATGAAATGTGCCAACCAAAGATGTAACTGCAGACACAATATGAACAGAATACCAGTATCAAAACTTATACCGACACCAACGTGTGCATGCTCAGTAGTGTGATATTAACATATACAGACACTGTTATACGTGCGTGTATACAATTATAAGTATGTGTATGTTTAGGATTATATCATAAGTAATAGATATGCACACACATGCACATACATTCGGACACATATATCTAATATAGAGACAGACACATATATAACATATATATATATATAAAGATATACAGGTTTTAGATTTATTTATATAACAAGTGCTGAATGATGCATACATGAAAGACAAAGATAAATATTTTCTGTTTCGTTTTGTTTTGTATTGTAAATTTATGTGTTTATCTGAAGAATAATTAAGTCACTGTCTCATTATTATATGAAGTCTATTGTAATTATGTTGATCTGTTGTTTGTTTTATTTACTGAAAACTTACATTTTTCCTTTTCACCTCTCTCTCTCTCTCTCTCTCTCTCTCTCTCTCTCTCTCTCTCTCTCTCTCTCTCTCTCTCTCTCTCTCTCTCTCTCTCTCTCTCTCTCTCTCTCTCTCTCTCTCTCTCTCTCTCTCTCTCTCTCTCTCTCTCTCTCTCTCTCTCTCTCTCTCTCTCTCTTTCGTGTATGAACAAAACTAAGAAAATAACACCTTAATCAAACGTTAGAAATGAAAACACGCACACGCACATGCATACACACATTCACGGAGACATTAAAAAGAATGATAGGACGAGGAAACAAAAATGTAAATTTTATAAAACGAGAAAAAAAGAATAATAAGAAGAAAATCTTGAAGTTAGCTTAATTTTATCGAGACGGTATTTTGACATTTTACGAATGACATTAAAGCAATGAATAAGATTATAAACGTTAATCTCCAGTGCTTTTTTCCGTCATAAAGATTTCGTTCCGCATTTGTGTTAACAGAAAGGATATATGAAAAAAGGAAATTAATATTTATTAAATTTCTGTAAGAATATTTTGAAAATCGTTTATTTCGTACGAAAACCCAGGCACGTTATTAGACGTATGAAAATGTAGACATCATTTTATATAACAATAACACGATTTGTTTCAAGCTTGTGTAAATCTGGTTTAGCGTCAGAGATGACATTTTTTTTTTTTTTAACATGCCGTTTTCAAACATTAAAAAAAAAAAGTATTTTGTTTCGTTATTACAGATACTTGGAAAAAAAGAAAGAAGAGAAAAAGAAAAGAGAAAAAAAATACCCGCCCCAAAACACGAGACATTGTTAGTGGTTTGTAATCCTTCAGAAAGTAAAACTGTAAATTAGCGCACACCACAAATCGATAATGTTTCGTGTGAAGCTACTCAGTTCACATATTTCAGAATTGTTTGGCGACTAGTGCATTATTATTATAAACGACTGAGACAAGTTTCTAATTTTCTTACAGCTTAACATAAACAAGAATTAGAATCTATAGATATCACAATATTTTTCATAATTAAACTATAAAATGAAACCAAAATAGAAGTCGCAGTTTAAAAATATTTAATAAATAATGTATAAAATTACCCATGAATAGAAATCACTATCTTTATAGGCCTGTTACGTTTTCACTCGGCAAACACTGAAACAACATATTTTAACGTTATTTTATTTCGAAAGAATGCGTAAGACAACAAATGACTATCTTCTATTAAATTTGCTTCGTTTTCCCAAATGTCGAAACGCATCTTTTCCTGATGTCCAGCGAACAAATCTCATAAAATCTGTGATGATTATAAAAGCTGCGACGAAAACGAGAAGAATCAAGGACGAGGTTCCAATTGAGACAGAGACAGGTCTTTTGTCTGGAACACTGCAGAGCTGTCGCTTGTACTTTGTCAGGTTTCGTTTGTTGAGGATGAGGTGTCTCGTTGACAGGTAGGCCTGTTGTCTCATCCGATCTAAATCATAGGAGAGGGATTCATGTTTACAATTGCAGACTGTTACAGTATCGGAGTTTGCCATGTTTGATCGACTGAGACATGAATCTCTGATGTGATCTGGTGTTGTTGTTGCTGTTGTTGACGAAAGCAGCGTTGTGGACGCTCGTAGATAGGGTGGATCAGTGATTTCAGAACTACGACCGACTGTAGCTTCCCTTGTAGTGGTCGTTTCACTTCTTTTTGTATTGTTTGCTTTATCGAAAGGAAAAAGAAAAGAAATAAAAATCCGGTAGAATCATTCATTATATCTTATGACTTTTTTCTATTTTTGTTATGTTATTACTGCATCGTTGCAACATTATGTTATTTGTAAATAATCGACAGTTTTAAAAACAATTCATGTAAATAATTAACCCTGATATTAAAGGTAAAAATATTAACGTAAGAAAATATTGCATTAGATTTTTTACATGCTGATAGCTGTACATCGCCAATGCGCGCGAACTCATACGCACGAGTACACACACACACACACACACACACACACACACACACTCACACACACACACACACACACACACACACACACACACACATACACACTTGTTCACCCTTCATACAGTCTCCAGGTATCCTTGATTCACCTGCAATAGAAGTTGTTGATTCATTTATAGTAGTTGCTCTTGTTCCACGTGTTGTGGTTGTAGTTGTGGGTTCTTCTGAAGTGACTGGTGTTAGTTCGTCTGTTATAGTCGTAGATGATTCATCTGTTATAGTCGTAATTGATTCATCTGTTATAGTCGTAGTTGATTCATCTGTTATAGTCGTAGATGATTCACCTGTTACTGGTGTCGTTGATCCATTTTCACTGACTGTGGAATCAGCTGTGGTGGGTTTGGTTAATTTATCTGCTGCATTAGTCGTTGTTTCGTCAACAGTGATTGTCGTTGTTCTTTCAGCTGTGGTTGTAGTTGTTTCGTCAACAGAAGTTGTCGTTGTTCTTTCAGCTGTGGTTGTAGTTGTTTCGTCCACAGTAGTTGTCGTTGTTTCATCATCAGTAGTTGTCGTTGTTTCATCAACAGTTGTTGTCGTTGTTTCATCACCAGTAGCTGTTGTTGTTTCATCAGTAGTTGTTGTCGTTGTCCCCTCATCTGTAGCTGTTGTTGTTTCATCAGTAGTTGTTGTGGTTGTCCCCTCATCTGTAGCTGTTGTTGTTTCATCAGTAGTTGTTGTCGTTGTCCCCTCATCTGTAGCTGTTGTTGTTTCATCAGTAGTTGTTGTGGTTGTCCCCTCAGTAGTAGCTGTCGTTGTTTCATCAATAGTTGTTGTGGTTGTCCCCTCAGTAGTAGCTGTTGTTGTTTCATCAGTAGTTGTTGTGGTTGGTTCTTCAAAAGTAGTAATTGTTGTTTCATTAGCAGCGATAGACGTAGACTCATCAACAGTGGTAAGCGTTGATTCAAACGCCGTCGTTGTCGTCACCGTTTTAAAAGCTGTAGTTGTCTTCGCCTGTTCGGCTGTTGTTGATTCGTCTGTTGTTGTTGTTGTTGTTTCCTCGGCACTGGTTTTCACTGTCGATACATCAACAATTTCTGTCGATGAATCAACTATATTTGTAGTTGTCATTGTTGTCTCTGGTACTGTGATTTCAACAGAAGATGTTGTTTCTAACGTAGTTGATGTGGTTTTTGACGTTAATGGAATTGCCGTCGAAGTCGTTGTGGAAATTGATTCTGAAAAATTCAAGAAAGGGATGATAATATCAACTCTTCAGGTTAGTGAAAAATATTTTATTTTATTTTCATTTGATAGTTTGATAATCATTTTTAAAAAGTGGATAGATATTCTAATATTTGGTACGAATAAACCCCTGGATACTGGACACTGTTTGACAAAAGATCTCGTCAAATAACGGCAAGAACGTTAAAACCGTTATTGCAAATCATACAGCCTAGGACTGAAAGCGAATAGTGATACTTACTGCAATCCAAAATGACGTATTTCCAGTTGAATTCGCCTCCATTCAGAGCAACGCAGGCAACAACCACGACTGACCTTGATGAACAGTGCTTATGAATGTGAGACAGTCTCCACTGGTTAACCGTCAGACCGTCCCTCCAGAACCAGCATGAAATTTGATTTTCGAACTGCCCTAAACTCGTGGCATTGTCAACACTGGCTGAGAATACGTCAAAATGCGTAGCTGAAAAAAGAAATATATAATCACTGCTTTATATATATATATATATGTATAAATATATATATATATATATATTATATATATATATATATATATGTTTAAATATATACATATATATGTTTAAATATATAAATATAAACATATATAAATATCCTTCGTTTCATATAACGCTTTCTGTATAATTTTATAGAAAATAGCGAACAAAAAACATTATAATGTCCCTTAATATAACAAATATTTAAGACACGACGGTATATTTTAAGCCTAAGAGAGATTAATACATTATACTTTATTTAGTACATCGGTTAGTTTAACATTTTTTACGCCATCACGAGTACTTACGACAGCTCGGTATATCGCAGGCCTCGTATCTCAGAGAGCTGTTTGTAGTAAAACACCAAGGACGTGTCTGTGATAACAGCGGATTGCGACAGTAGTTGTGGTTGTTGTGTCGATCTGGAAACTGTGCGTGCAGTTTGAAGTGATGTTTGTGTGGTTTGTCTTCACGCCAATTTTGACACGTCTGACCTGATTTCGTTTTTGAAATTTTTCCATTAAAGATTTCTTCTTCTGTTTCTGAGACGCAGTCCCTTCCTATGCAAAAAACAGCATGAATACCAAGAAGTCAAGAAGAAGAAAAAGGTATAAAAACGAATAAAACGAATAATATAGTATAAACTGATGATATTATTACCAAGAAGAACAAGAAGAAGAACAAGAACAAGAAGAAGAAGAAGCAGCAACAGCTATGATATAAGTAGTAGTAGTAGTAGTAGTAGTAGTAGTAGTAGTCGTAGTCGTAGTCGTAGTAATGTGTAAGCCATGTTTATTGAAAATTAAGGGGAACAAAATGAAGCAATTGCGATTATGACAATTCAGAATTAGACAGTATCTAAAAGGTTTAAAATTAATAATAAACTAAAATATATTAAACATGTTACTTACGACAATTTAAAATTGGACAAGGATCTTAAAGTATAGCTTTAATGAACTAAATAACACACAAACAATATCATTTATGATAATTCAGAACCTGAAAATAATCTCAAAGTTTTTATTAACCTAATAACAAAAGTAAACATATTAACAACGTAACATCTGTTTTGAATTTCACTTTAATCCCAAAGTTAATGAAATGACCTAATTAGCGCATATTTGTATTGTATATCCATAGACAGTTCACATTTCTGACGCAATCCCAGAATTAATAAAAAAATAATTTAACTAGCATATATTAACAACTTAACTTACGACAGTTTAGAACTGCACAGTAATCCCAGTGTTTGTCGACTGAAGTATAGCACCACGGTTTTTTGCGGTTTGGTCTATCAGGATTACGACAGTAATTTTCTACTTCTTTCAGACTGTACTCAAAAAACGTGTTGGTGGTGAAAGTGAGGTTGTGCACCTCATCCCACCTCACGCAGCTGTGTCCCTTCCAAGTGAGGTTCACTTTGCCTACAAATCCGCGACCGTCTTTTGTAAAACACTGACGTGTTACACCTGAAATTTACACAAACCTGCTGTGTTTACGATTAGACATGTTACTTATTATTTTTAATTTATTGTATTATTATTTTTCTTCGCTTACAATCATTATAATTAAATAAATCTCTGTGTGTATCTTCAGAATAATAAATAAATATGATAAATAAATAAATAAAATCATATATAAGTGTATATATACATTTGTAAATATTTAGTATATATATATATATATATATATATATATATATACAAAATGAGTAAATGGGTTTTGAATATGTTCCAGTATAAGTGAAACTTCACTCAAGTCACATTCTGGGCTTTCTTGAGAATTATAATTTAACAGTTTTTAACTTTACTCCAAAACCTCCACATATCTTCACGTTAAACTTGGAATAAGTCGGAACTTTAAATGGTATCATCCGCAATAAATAGAACCCCAAACTTACAAGATCCTATACTGTTTGAGATATACATTAAAATATATTATAATCTTACATTCCAAACATCAAACTATTTTTAAAATTAACGTTGAACTTGGAAGAGTGTGTTTCAGTATGCGGAGAATCCCATTATTTCAAATTCAGGCCTGTTTAAGGAATATAACATAACACTGTCTGATCTCACCTTCCAGACTTCCAAATATCTTCAAAACGAACTTGGAATATTTCGGCGTCTTTTTCTTGTTACCAGTGAACAAAATAATATAACGCCCAACTGGAAACAATGGCGAGTGAAAATGTACTTGCTTATCAAAGAGTTTTACAACCTCTTTTCGAAAATACTTCAGTGGCCAATCTTGAGCATTCATACTCATGGCTAATTTCCATTTATATACATTCTCTGAAATTAAATCAATAAAATAATGAATACCTTTTTGGACACATTTTAAAATAAATTTTACTTTGTATTACACACACACACACACACACACACACACACACACACACACACATGTTCTTATTCATTCATTGCTTTATATAATTATTTGTTTGATTTGGAATAAGTTAAAAATTCATTAAAACACGCTTTCGTCATCATTATCACATGTATGTAAATATGTGTATGTGTATGTTTATGTGCGTTTTGTGTGTATGAGTGTGTGTGTGTGTGTGTATGTTTGGCATTTATATGTGAGTGTATTTGTATATGTATGTGTGTAAGATATTTGTTTTTAATGTGAAAATATTTCATTTCAGTTATTCATACATTATAAAACAAATTGTAACCTTTTTTATTTAGGTCGAAACGGATTCTTCGTACTTGATAATTTTTACCAAAATCCCAAACAGCAGTTGAATCATTTGAATAAGAAATGTTATTCCCTGCTAGAACTACCACTGGTCCTGTGTAATATTTCAAATATATACTGTCAAATGGTAATCAAACTACTTAATAGCGAAATGACTGAGAAGCTTTTAATCTAATAATAATTAAATATAACGCTTGAAATAATAATACAACCCCCCAAAAAAAGAAACAACAAACAACAAACAAAAATAACGTAGATGTAGTCAGTTTTTCTGTAGTATGTAATGAGAATTAAAAACATCCTTTAATTTCTAAAATGACTAAAGAAATAACTCTCATTTTCTGTCTTTCTCTCTTCTGCTCAAGATATTGATAAGTAGTCTAAACAAACTCACTAAAACACCAGATTGATAGATTTGTCCATTTGCTGAACTGACCAGCACATTTTACGTCAATGGTTCCTTTTCGGTAGTGATATCCTGCATTCTCCTCACACTGGTATCTGGCGGTAGCTCCATAATCTTTAGAAGTATATTTGGAACGGGAAAATAGTTTTAGACCAGGTCTATCACATCCAGCTGTAAGATGATGAAAGAACAAAGATTAATTTTGTTTTTTGAGAAATAACAACGATAATTATGTTTTTTTATAAAAATTTCCTAAAATTCTCTTAAATATTTTTTATTTTATTTTATTTTATATGTATATGCCTATGTATGTGTGTGTGTGTGTATGTGTGTGTGTTCGTATTTTATTTTTATATTTCACAGTTGAAACTGCTATGAATCAATAAAAAAAAAATATATATATATATTATCAGAATTGCTTATCTAACTGACATACTGCTTGTTTGTATTTTTTTACTTTCTGCCATCATACTCACACTTATGTTCCAGTGCTTATTTACTCACACTTATGTTCCAGTGCTTATTTACTCACACTTATGTTCCAGTGCTTATTTACTCACACTTATGTTCCAGTGCTTATTTACTCACACTTATGTTCCAGTCCATACAAGTTTACGTTGCATATTTCAAGAGATGTTGGAGTCTTATATTCTGCCTTTATTTCAACTGCCTTTGCCAGGCCGCTACAGTTGACTTTCATCACAGGAGGAGACGTACTAAAGCTGTCTATCTCACATTTGGAAGATTTTCCGTATTTTATTATAAATATCTCTATATTGTTATTATTAGATTCTGAAGAAAAATAAAATAAAATGGAATAACAAGAACAGAATCAAGACTGAGAAACTACAGCCACATCTAAATAATGAAGAGCCAACACACTTCTCACAACACGTGCAGGACGATTTCCACCTTGGACGGCAATGGACGAAGTACTTCTTTTTTCAAAAAAGCAAATATCATCTAAGAAAAATTCTTTGTAATTTGATACAGTAGTAGTGGTAGTAGTAGTAGTAGTAGTAATAATAATAATAATAATAATAATAATGATAATGATAAGAAGAAGAAGAAGAAGAAGAAGAAGAAGAAGAAGAAGAAGAAGAAGAAGAAGAAGAAGAAGAAGGAGGAGAAGAAGAAGAGCTACAAAACAACAAAAAACAAAAACGTACAGAAGTCAGAAGATTAAAGAGAACAGAAAGGATGTTCGACTTAGTTCAGAAATGAAATTTTTATGTAACTAATAAATAATTAAGAGAAAAATAAAAAGAGAAACACCATGAATTAAACAAATTTATAAATTGTTATCAGTAAAGGCTATAAAATAACTGATCATTTTTCATTTCCATTGACTGTTATTATTAAACAAGAAAACATAACAAAATAACATAAGTTTATCAGCTTCAAAGTTATCATAGGATTTAGAGTCTTAATCGAATTAAAAAGTATTAATCGGATAAATAACACGTGTTAAATACTGTACACAAGGTTAGTGTTTCACGACAAATAATATAGTAGGACAATAAAACAAAAGAGCGATGTTTTATTTAATGCAAAAAAGAATAATTACATTTGTTTCTAATGAACATTTAAAATAAAATTTTACTTACTGTTAGATGCGAAGTACACTTCTACGTTGTGGATGAAGTACACAGTTGATTTGAACGACAGCCTCAACCACGGCTTTAATTCATCATTGGTTCTGTAGCACTGTCCACTTTTAGTAGAGCTCTGAGTTATCACGTGATTGCTGGCTGTCAGGTTTATAGCACCTAATAATTAAACGTTAATATTAAAGAAAGTTTTCTATGTGTCATTCTACAGCTACCATTTCAAACTTCATGCCATAATACAGTCCTAGATCAGATAATTCAAAATTTTAGAAACAAGATACGAAATAATTATTACATTCATAATGGTATGCGTGAATATGAGTTAATATTAAAACAATTCATAGAAACTGATTAATGTTTACATGATGTAATACAAAAACCAATGATAAAAAAAAAAAAAAAAAATTCAAGTCCAGTTTGTTATTGTTAATTATTCTGAAAGACAAACTACTATAATAAAATAATAATATTTCAAAATATTTAAGCGCCGCCAACGTCTTCACAACTGGGGTCGTCGCGTGCACGACAGATTGACAGATGTCAGTTTTTACTTTTTATTTCTCTCTGACAACGTTAGAGAATCTCTGTGTGTTGACGTTACGTACAGAATAAGATGGCGGCGCCAAGTGTTTTTAAATTGTATTCGTTTATTGTTACCAAAGTGAAGTAAAATATAAGCTTATTCTATAATGAATATATTTAGTAACAGAAATGTAGTGAGATTTATTGCAGTGAATCTGGTGTTTAGTAGATTTCACTTTTGTGGAAGCAAACTGACGTTAAATAAATTAAACGAGCGTAATGTTTAAAAATGAAAAAAAAAAAAAAAAAAAAAAAAAAAAAATAATAATAAAAAAAAATAACTGGTTGAAAAGGATCAAGACTTCAATCATATTACACGGGTTGTTTAGTTCAGAAATACCTATTACCTTAATTAGAAAGAGTATAACAAATTACCTGAACACATCAAAGGCATGCCGTCCCAGTTTCCAAACTCTTCGCTGCAGTTTCGTGTCTCTGTGTATTTATGTGCAGTGTACCCGTCCCAGCATTGGTAGGTGGCTGTATCTCTCTGGTCAGGTAGTTTAGTAACGACGAAGTCAGCACCAGTTACGTTAGCAGGTTGATCACATACGACTACAACAACAATAACTCAGCAATGCTAATAATATTGATGATGATGGTCAAAATGATGTTGATAATTATAATAATAATAATAATAATAATAATAATAATAATAATAATAATGACGATTACGGCTGCATTAAAATAATAATGATAAACTAACAACGGCAACAGCAACAACAACAAAAACAACATCAACAACAACAGCAATAATAATAATAATAATAATAATAATAATAATAATAATAATAATTAAACTTACGTGTACAAACCGGTTCAGTTCCAGAAAATGTTCCACTGTCACCATCACATGTTCTGACCAGATCACCAGAAGTATGTTGATAGCCGTACACACATTTATACGTGACGTCACTTCCTGGAGATCCTCCTTTCCACACTCGGTAAGCATTGGCCACTGGAGCGGGTTCAGGACAGTCCAGAAAAAGAGCTGGGAAGTAGCAAAAGTAATGTAGACGAAGACGAAGATGGGAGATGTAGACGAAAGTACACATGGAGATAATTTAATACATGCGGATATACATATCGACTCGTTCAGTCATTCCGTATCAGATCATCCAACATATAAAAAATCCAGTAGTAATATTTGCAGTTTAGTAGTAAATTACACTTAAAGTGGATATAGTATGTCCATTTTGACTCGTCTAAGCATTAATGTACACAAAATGCACTTTGATGCACGAGGAAGACGTGCCATAATTTTACTTCTTTATAAAAGACGTTAGAAGAACCATTTCATCAATCTTTGCTACCACCAAATTTACATAAACGAAAATTACGAGCCTGTTGTAAATTAGGTATTTAGTGTACGTTAATGCATTAGAAGGGCCAAAATTTACGTTTTATAGTTAGAAATGTCCACTTTAAGTATATTTTAATATTAAACTACAAATATACAGTCTATGATTTCATATATGTTGTAGGTAACATCATGGAATTCAGTTGTCTTATGGCCACAACGTCATATTCAAGTTCAAACTAAAAGTGAAATAGCTTGGTTAAGGAATGACAGTTTTAGAATCCTCATCAAATTAGCTTTTCACTGATACCACTTTCATCGAGTTATCAACGCCTTTGGCCAAAATGTCAGGATTCGAGGGCCAGCATCTAACAGCTGATATTTGCGATCCTACACGCCAAATTTCAGTAGAATCGAAGACGGTGGGATTAAAAGGAATGGGTGATTTGACATGGAATGTCCCCTTTCTTTATTTATGTATATCTACATACAAATCAAGTCTCCAAAAATTCTCGCTTGCTCCAAATAACTATTTGGCAGGATATTCATTTCTGATTATGTTTATTAAATTTATGAAACAGATTCACAAGCCATCACTAATGTATACACATTCCGAAGACGCTCTCTTAGAAAATCATAGAAACATCAACTGAAATATTTTTTGTCCTTTATTTCATTTTAGTCATGATTTAGGAAGAATATTATAAGTGATGACTGTTTCTAAATCTATTTCACATTAGTAATAAATATAATTATAAACAGTATTAATAAAAAAAAAAATCCTTTTGCCAGTATTTAGAATAATATACCATCAACATGTATCATTTAATTTTAGAATTTGCTTTAGTAATATTAGTAATAATAGTAGTAATAATGATGATGATGATAATAATAATAATAATAATAATAATAATAATAATAATAATAATAATAATAAAAGTAGTAGTAATTGTGGCAATAGTAGTAGTATAAGTAGTAATCATAGTAGTAACTTACATAGTAGTGATAGTAGTAGTTGTAGGAATTATTGTTATATAAATAGTAATAGAAGAAGAAGAAGAAGAAGAAGAAGTAATAGTATTTATAGTAGTAGAATTAGTGTTGGTAATAATATTGGTGGTAGTAGTATAGATAGTAGAAGTTTTATTAGTAGTATAGCAATAACCGCCGGGCTATTTATACTTGATAATTTATATTCAGATTTGTTTCGAAATTTCGTGTCACAGTGCCGATTTTTATAATAACAGGAGTAATGGTAGTGGAAGAAGAAGAAACTGTAGTAGTAGTAGTAGTAGTAGTAGCAGTAGTAGCAGTAATACTAGTTACTAGTTTACTTACCCAGTTTAAAAGTACAAAGAACAGTAAAGACGAATAAAACAAATTTCACGTTCATGCTATAACTCTATTTTGGAAATGTTTGGTATCATTTGACTTATTTTTTTTATAAAAAGACGTTTTTCTCAGCTTTGTGACCACACCTACAATATTCTAATAGTAATATAATCCGTGATTAATATCAATCAGTCAGAGTCAAAACACTTTACGTTTTGACCATCAGATATAGCTACTGTACAATATAATATGAATAAAAGAAATAAAACTGAAAAATATAATCGATTCAATTTAGTGTAAAAGCAGTGTAGATAGTAAACCTTAATTCCTTGTGTGTGACAATGTTAAAATTTAAAAGACAAAGAAACTTAAACCGATTATAAAATCTACGTCAGTAACCTATATTTTATTCTTCTTCATCTATATATTTATTCCAAATAAAATCAAAGTGAAACAATAAAAACAGAAAATCATTTTTAATTGTTATTTTTAAAAATCTCACAACAAACATTATTGTTAAGCAAAATCCATTGGACTAATGAAACGTGAAATTCTTTTTGAAAAATAAAGAAAAAAATGAAATTATAAAATAAAAAAGATTGATAACAAAAACGGACTTCAATCCACGATCATGTAGCTTAGAAAATAAAGAGCAGATTTATTTCCATTCTCTTTGAAGAGTCTTAATCTGTTTTCAATAGTTCTCGAAAAAAAGAAGAAAAGAGTGAAAATGCAAAACAGACTTTGTTTCTGGTGGGGATAATCGTCAAAGGCAAACATGACATATGAATTAATATATACACCCGCAGAATGCTAATCTCCATGTATTATAGCGGTCCAAATTTTATTAATATATAAACAATGGTAAATATATAAAAATTAATATCGGTGCTGTTTTAATATAGCCAAAGAGTTAGAAATTTCTCAGATATGCTGAACCCTTCACTTTTAAAACGCTTGAATAAAAAGGTGTGGGTGTCATTATGAAACTGATATCTGCGGACACTCAGACCTGAATCACACACAGCTATATTTTATTATTATTATTATTATTATTATTGTTGTTGTTGTTGTTGTTGTTGTTGTTGTTATTGTTGTGTTTGTTGTTGTTCTTCTTCTTCCTAGTTTTCTTCTTTTTTCTTCTTCTGCTTCCTTTTGTTGTCGTTAGTGTTGTTGTTTGTTCTTATTATTATAATGAGAATAAACCATTTCTATTCACTGGAAGCAATGGATGTTATAAACACATTCAGGGAAAACACATACAACAGTCTGCATCATACATAATAATAGTTATTCATTAACTGTATACGATTGTAGTCGTTTAATTTGTTTCACTCATCATTTTTTGTATTATTTATATTTAGACGTGTCATTGCTGCAGTATGAATGTGTGTTTTAAATCATTGCTGATGTAAGAAAGAATATTTTGCCCATACACACCAGTTCGAGAAGCATGTATAATATAGGTTAGCTGACATCTTTGAATTCTAGAAAAAACACAGACGTCTCATTAACAGAGCTTTGATGCAATTTTTATATTATAATGATCTTAACCGAGTATTACGAATATTCAGCGTTTAATTGTTTCCTCTGAGAATTTAATGTTAAAAAACATACCTTCTTTTAATTATGCTTAGTTCCATGCAAAATGTTAGAAACATTAAGAAATAAAAGAACAAAGTTTCTTTCTGTTTTGAATATTTTGTTGTTGTTGCTGTTCTGCTAGCTATTGTGAACAGAACAAAGTGTAAGACAAATTATTGATTTGAAACATGAAAGTATCTATTAATTCAACTTTCTTTTCTGTTCTCAGAACTATTGTTCACATAGTGATACAAAGTTTAATGTCCATTCATCGGATCGATAAATTCTATTATTCAGTAAGAGAATAATCCAATTATGTTAAAACCTGATAATTTAAATTAATCGTGGATTCAAAATCTGTATTTTTGGAACAGACATCAGCGAAGAGGAAACTGCTTAGAAGATCAGCACAAAACCATTTTAGACTTAGAAAGATTCTGTCTGGATAACATGTGTATAGTTTTAAAAACACTTGTAGAATGAACATGAAACTTTTGTTTTTCTTTTTTGTTATTCTCTGTATTTTTCAATTAGGTAAGTAAAATAGTGATTTTATTATTTTAAAAACAGCACAACATCTCTTACTGCTACTATTACTACTACTGTTACATTACACACACACACACACACACACACACACAAACATACACACACATATATAAATATATCTACATACATATACAAACCTATATTTACATACATATATACATACGTAGTACATCCATCCATCCATCCATCCATCCATCCATTCATCCATACATACATACATTACATATATCTATATATATTACATTACATATCACTTACTGTTAGTTCTTACCTTTCATCTGTGATCGTGCGCATTTTTTCTTTTATAAAAAGCAACGTTGGTGACGTATAACAATGTAGCAATAGCCAAATGGGTGCTGTATGTTCAAACCTCGTCATCGGCATCTGACGATGTTTGTGAGGTCGTGACTGGACTTTGTCCTTCTGTGCTAGTGCGTCTCTCTCTCTCTCTCTCTCTCTCTCTCTCTCTCTCTCTCTCTCTCTCTCTCTCTCTCTCTCTCTCTCTCTCTCTCTCTCTCTCTCTCTCTATATATATATATATATATATATATATATATACAGGGTGTCCGTCCCCAGTGGTAGGTCACGCACCATGACCAGTGTTTTTATTATTTAGATACATATGAATAAAATTTGATTTTTTAAAATAACAATCTTTTCTTAACTGAAAAATGCTGAAAAATTTGTTAACAACGACGTTGCCAGTGACCTTTCTGCATTGCACATACACAACTTAAATTCTCTTTATAAAACACCATTTTCAGACTCTGTTGAGGGGTTTTGAAACTAATTTTTTGACATTAAAATTTAAAGGAAGAATTATTTTTGCATCTTTCAAATCATTAAGTTTGTGGACAATTGTGTAATATAAAATAACAACAACAAGATAATAACAATAATTAAAAATAGTCAAAGGTGACTTTCTTCTTTTCCTTTATTTATTTAATTATATTTTTAATATTTTAAAAATTTTTTTTTTTTTTTTTGTCGATTTAAATTTTTCATTGTGGAATATTTATGTAGCAAATATTTATCATCCACGTGGATGAGGCGTTTTCAACCTCCGCAAATTTTGAAATGAGAAATCTCTACGATGACCGCTACAGAGTCAACAGATTCTTATAGTTTTTCTTAACCACAACAGATTTGTCTCCAACCAGTATTTAATTACTTTATATATATATATATATATATATATATATATATATATATATATATATATATATATATATAGAGAGAGAGAGAGAGAGAGAGAGAGAGAGAGAGAAAGAGACGCACTGCACAAAGTCCAGTGACGACCTCAAAATCATCGTCAGATGCCGCTGACGAGTTCGAACATATAGCACCCATTCGGACGATCCGAGAACCGTCATAATGCTATATATATATATATATATATATATATATGTGGAAAGAGAGGATCCGCAGGAGAGAGAGAGAGACGTAGAGAGAGAGAGAGAGAGAGACTGAATATATTCATATACAATTATTTATTTTAATTTTTGCTGCAGTTTTTCTCGACTGTCCTGAACCCGCTCCAGTGGCCAATGCTTACCGAGTGTGGAAAGGAGGATCTCCAGGAAGTGACGTCACGTATAAATGTGTGTACGGCTATCAACATACTTCTGGTGATCTGGTCAGAACATGTGATGGCGACAGTGGAACATTTTCTGGAACTGAACCTGTTTGTACACGTAATTATTATTATTATTATAACTACTACTACTACTACTACTACTACTACTACTACTACTACTACTACTACTACTACTACTACTACTATGTCTTCGACTTATATTAATCATCAGATTCATATATACAGATAATTCATACTTCTTTATGTCTGGATTAGAAATTCAGTTCTCATTAGGATGTCTTTGTTTTTTTATCGCTTTATTATGTCGATTTATTATCTTTTACTGAGTTTTCTTAGATTACACTTCCTTTGGTGCAAGGTTCGCAGACCTTGTGAAACAAAGAAAAATTTATCCAATTTTATGAAATTTATAAAAATATTCCACATTCTTGAAATCAGTACAATTTTACCAATTTTGTCACAGATGGAATTTGTTTATTTCTTGTTATTTATTATGCACATTTTCTATCAGATACTGGTAGGAGACAGTTCTGTTATGGTTAAGACAAATTACAAGAACTTGTTGAGTCTGTAACGGTCATTACAAAGATTCTCTCTTAAAGACTCTATTAAAGGTTCAGAAATATGTCATACTTAATCTTTTTTTTCATTATTTGTTTTTTATTTTTATTTTTATTTATTTATTTATATATTATTATTATTATTATTATTATTATTATTATTTGACAATTATGATTATTATATAACAGCAAATTAATAATTTATTAAGTGCAGAAATTTTTTTATTCTTCCTTTAAATTTTATTATGAAAATTCAGTTTCAAAACCAACCTCACAACCTCTATAGTTTGAAAATAGTGAAGTAGGTTTCATGTTTAATGTTGTAGGTGTGTGTAATGAATCACCAATCGTCAATGGTGCTGACGTCGTTGTTAACAAATTTTTCACAAAACTCTTTCTCGTCTGTAACATTTTCTGCCATTCAAGAAAAGATCTTTCGTTATTTTAAAAATCAATTTTGTAGTGGAATGTGGAGAACCAGCTATTGTAGATGGTGCTGACGTCGTTGTCTATAAAACACCTGGTCACAGTGACGTGGCCACCTACCACTGCTGGGACGGATACACACCAGTTAAAAACACAGAAAACAGAACTTGTGATCAAACTATTGGAAAATGGGACGGCGAACCACTGATTTGTTCAGGTGATTTAAATAATAATTCTAAATATTGATATACATTATTGAAAGTAAGGTGAAAAATAGTCAGACATGGATCATTTACTCCATAATTACTGCATGATGTGTTTTTAATTAGCAAGAAACATTATTTTTATTTGCCTATATACACATATATATATATATATATGCACGGTAGCATAAATACGCACATGAATAGGTACACATCCACGCACTAAAAAAGCCACAAAAAACACACGAACACGTATATGTATACATACACACACATACAAACAGAAATACAAACAGAGATTTGTATTTTATCTATAGTACAAAACACATTATTTTATGAACATAATCTGCACATACAGTCACGTAAAAGACTGCACGTATAAACATATACTCGTATTTTTATAATTACGATTTATAATCATCTTAAAGATTTAGTACATATTTTCACAATTTAATCTTTGTTTCAGGTCCTATAAATGTGACATCCAGTTAGCAGGCAACTCAGAGCTCAACTAAACCCAAAGATAACAAACAGTCGTACGTTGCTGACGTGGCCGTAGACGGAACAAGTTTGTGTTCCAGTACTGAAAAAGAGATCAACTCGTGGTGGAGGTTGTCGTTGTTTGATGACAAACACGTCATTCACAGCGTTGAACTGCATTTTAAATCTGGTAAATAAAGCATGCTTAGGGACGTTATTATCTAAGTGAAATATTCCCACTTTCTAAGTGAAAGATATTCTGAATTGCACTAAGTGACATAAAGATATTCTAAAACGTAACATCTAAGTCTGATCACGATATTCTAAACAGCATTATGTAATTCTAATAAAAATATTCTAAACCGTATTATCTAAATCAGATCAAGATATTCTGAACTGTATTATCTAAATCAGATCAAGATATTCTGAACTGTATTATCTAAATCAGATCAAAATATTCTGAACTGTATCCAAGTGTGAAACGCATTCTCTTACAGTGACTCAGTCTTTAGTTGTTTCTGCTCTCTCTCTCTCTCTCTCTCTCTCTCTCTCTCTCTCTCTCTCTCTCTCTCTCTCTCTCTCTCTCTCTCTCTCTCTCTCTCTCTCTCTCTATCTATCTATCCATCTATCTCCTTTCCCATTCTCTTTATCTTTACGTGTATTTACCTTTATATGTATGTACATATTTGTATGTACAAAATAATATAAATATATAAATATATATTCTTTATACGGGTTTCTTTCATGCAGACCCGTCTTTAGCACAATTAAACGTGTTCGTAATAACAGGAAACTCGTCAGAAAAATGTAACGAAAACGTTTTCTCTGAGACACGGGGAATATTAAAAGTAAACTGCAGTACTTCTACATATGGCAACGGAATTGAAGTGAACGCAACTTATGAAAAGCCGACGTCTCTAGAAATATGCAGAGTAGCAATTTACGGTCAAAAATACACAGGTGAGCTTTAAGAAAATATCCGTAATCCATTTATTGAAAACTGAAACCATATTAAATAACTAATTTTAATAATAATAATAATAATAATAATAATAATAATAATAATAATAATAATAATAATAATAATAATAAATAGTAATAATAGTAATAATAATGTTGCTGGTGGTGATGTATATGTATACAGAAAAGAAAGACATTAAATTTTATAACAGCTAGGTTACAATTAGATATGACTTAAATTCAATGATAAAAGATTTTACAGCTGGCTGCGACAGACCTGATTTTGTGATGGGTGCACGTCCAGAATTCACCTCGACAGACTTCCAGTCTACAGCAGTATACAGCTGTGAAGAAAAATCTGGCTTCTATTACAAAATAGGAAACAATTCTGAAGTCTACTGTGGTGCTCGCTTTAGCAAATGGATGGAGACGGGCATCGAATGTAGACGTGCGTTTTTAATTCATTAATTTATTGATTTTCAGTTGTACAGAGACAGACAGACAGAGAGAGAGAGAGAGAGAGAGAGAGAGAGAGAGAGAGAGAGAGAGAGAGAGAGAGAGAGAGAGAGAGAGAGAGAGAGAGAGAGAGAGAGAGAGTATGCCTGTAATTTTGGTTTCTTTATTAACTAATTTTCAGCTTTATTTGTAGCAGAACATAATTTAACAGGACCAATGAGGTAAACATTTGAAAAATAATTAATTATTCTAGCACTCTTTTAATATAGATAAGAAAAAAATAGTCATTAGTTAAAAGAAAAAGTAGAAAAAATCAAAAGAATGAATGCATTTTGTGTCTAATCAATCTTTTGAAAAGAAGTACATAACAAAATTGCTGTTGTTGATATAATTCAGGCCCCAAGGTGATTCTAACTCAGGAAAACGTATCTGACAGCAGCGTTTCATCAGTTACCTGGGATACTGGAAAACACATTGGAATAAATGGTGTTGTAATTTATCTGAATAAAAAAGGTTTATTCTTTTTAAGTTACAATTATCATTTTCATCTCTCTCTCTCTCTCTCTCTCTCTCTCTCTCTCTCTCTCTCTCTCTCTCTCTCTCTCTCTCTCTCTCTCTCTCTCTCTCTCTCTCTCTCTCTCTCTCTCTCTCACACACACACACACACACACACACACACACACACACACACACACACAGATACACATTAAAATACATTTTCTCTCACGGATAGATCTCAATTAAGTCCCTAAAATAAAGACATTGTTTGTTTTTTCTTTTACATCCTAAAATTAAAGTTTTATATCCTTAATTAATGTTCTTGTTTTATTTTTTGTTTTTATATCTTTCAGTACAAAAAGCGAAGCTCATTATAAGTAACAGCGACTCTTTTAAGCCTTCCAGAAACTGCAAACCTGTCAGGAGCATAGGCGTATCTTTGGCATATTCTTGCAGTCGATTTTTACAATCTCGCTACATCAAAGTAGTCAGCAAACATAAAACTACTTTTATGTATGCCACTTTGTATGTTCATTACTTAAGGCAGAGTAAGAAATAACAAACTTTTGTATCGATATTCTCAGTATTAACATTATTCGTATTTAAAAATGTGTTAGAAGCGATTAAACAAGCCATCTATAATTTGAAGTCAGTTGTAACGTGATTTGTCCAGTTAAATAAAGTAAGCCTTGATGCTGATAAATGTACTGTTTTGTCTTATGTTTATAAGATGTTAAGATCTCAATTCATGAAAGCATAAGTACGTATGTGAACGAATGTTTCAAGCTCTTACGCTATCAGTAAGCTAGAAAAGTATCCACATAACAAATATTAAATTGATATCAGCACTAATCTACATTTAATTTAATAGTTATCAGAGAATCTTCGTATTTTCAGCGACGGAGTGCGTAACAGGGAAGGGTGGAGCTTACGTGGGTAGAATAAACTTCACGTGGACAGGAGAGACTTGTGTAAGATGGGACAAAGTTAAAGATTCGCCGTTCAGAGGTGATGACTTTCCAGACGTTTTTCTTAATTACACGGAGAACTATTGTCGTAACCCTTCTACAAGCAAGAAAAAGCCTTGGTGCTACATTTCACTGGACGGTCGCTGGGATTTCTGTCCAGTTCTGAAATGTCGTGAGTAACAACGCTGTTCTTGCTGAATTGTCGCAGTCATTGTTGTAGTAGTAAGTGTAACTGTTACTACTGACGTGTATGTAATATTCCTCATTCTAGTGGTTGTTTTTGTAAATTATAAACTGCCATCCATATAACTGTTGTTCTTACTACTACTATTACTACTACTACTACTACTACTACTACTACTACTACTACTGCTGATACTACTACTAGTACTATTATTACTACTACTACTACTACTAATGATAATTGTGTGTATGTGTGTATGTGTATGTATGAGTACGCGTTCTTTCACAGATGAAGTTTGTGTATGCGGAGACAATGGCGAGCTCTATGAAGGTTTGGTTGCTGAAACGAAATCAGGTCAGACGTGTCAAAAGTGGAGTGAAGACAAACCACACAAACATCACTTCAAACTGCACGCACAGTTTCCAGATCGACACAACAACCACAACTACTGTCGCAATCCGCTGTCATCACAGACACGTCCTTGGTGTTTTACTACAAACAGCTCTCTGAGATACGAGGCCTGCGATATACCGAGCTGTCGTAAGTACTCGGGATGGCGTATAAAGGGTTAAAAAATAGTTTCACTTAAACATTATGTATTGGTCTCTCCTTGAAAAAAATAAAAATTAAAAATTAAATTAAATTAAATAAAATTAAAAATTAAAAATTAAATAACAACAACAAAAAACAACTTATTTCTAAAATAAATCAACCATATTATGTACGATATATATTAGAGAGAAGAGAGAGAGAGAGAGAGAGAGAGAGAGAGAGAGAGAGAGAGAGAGAGAGAGAGAGAGAGAGACACACACATTTACAGATGGATAAGTGGACAGACACACACGCACGCACACACACACATACTCACATATTGATAGGCAGATAAATAGGTAGACAGGCATATAGGTAGATAGATAAACAGACAGACTGGTAGGTAGAGTTATATAAATACACGATAAAGAAAGAAATATAAAAAAGTACTATGTCATTTAGCCTTTTACAAAATATTTATTATTATTATTATTATTATTATTATTACTTCATTTTATTTATTATTATTATTATTATTATTATTATTTCATTTTATTTATTTGTTTTGTCTTAGCTCCCCATTTTGACGTATTCCTGGCAGGTCTTGACAATATCACAAGTCTGAATCAGCTGAAAAGTCAAAGCTACTGCTACTTCTGGAACGAACGCTGGACACACCAGACATGGCAGCTGACTGATTTACATGAGAAATGTTTGTCAAGACCAAAGATTGTAGTCGCCTGTGTCGCCAGGAGAGGAAATGCAGACTACTGGAAATACGTCATCTTGAACTGCAGTAAGTACAGACAGTTGTAACAAAACATAACAATACTGTCAATTAACATATTCACAAAAACAACAACAGTAGCAACAACAACAACAACAATAATAATCATAAAAATAAAATAACACAACAATTACAATAAGTAAGTAAATAATAATAATAATAAAAAATAACAATACATAAATAAAATTCTTTATGTAATCAGAACAATTTAACTCATTCATTCCATCTCTATTTTATTCCAACAAAAACTCTTCAACAGAGGCAAAGCAGTGTTGAACTAATAAAAGTGGCAGAAACGTTATTTCACGCATTTTATACTTGCAGTCTGACACAGAAACACGTTGGATACTTTTGTTGATCTAGTTTTAACGTGATGTTTTGTTTATCTATCAAATATACGAATTTACTTGTACTAAAACTGTCACCTATTTACTCGTGTTCTTTACATTTTGCAGCTCATCCGGTAGCAACAACTCCTTCATCCACTACGACGTCGACAACATCAACGAAAACAAAATCGATGAGCTACACCACATCTGAAACAGCATCTGTAACACACCTAATAACAATTAAAACAACACCATCAGTAACCACTACACCAACAACCACAGCAATAACACCTACAACTCCTGCAGTACTCAATACCACTGTACCCATAACGACTACAACAACGACTGCAACACCATCTTTCACTACCTTTACACCGACAGGAACCACTATTACAACACCTACAACATCTGCAGCGACTACAGCAACCAGTTCCACAAGAACCACATCTACATCAACCACTACGACAACACCTACAACAACTACAATGAAACCAACAACTCCTACAAAAACCACTACAATACCTACTACGACTACAGCACCTACAACGCCTTCAGCAACCACTACCATAAAACCTTCAATTCCTACAACAATCACAACCATACCAACTACAACAACTACAGCAAAACCTAAGACAATTATAACATCTACAACAACAACAGCAACCACCACCACTACATCAACCAGTATCAAAACACCTACCACAAAACCAACAACTCCTAAAACAAACACTACAATACCAACTACTGTAACAACTCCTACATCACCTTCTGCGACTACTACAATACATACTACAACTACAGCACCTATAACCACTACAGCAACCACTGTCATAACAGCTAGAACTCCTAGAACACTCACTACTAAACGATCTACAACAACTTCAACAAAACTTAAGGCGACTACAGCAACCACTACCACAAAACCTACAATGACTACAGCAACCATTGCACTACCTACAACTACAGCAACCACTATTACAAAAACTACAACTAGAGTAACTACTAGTACAACACCTGCAAAGCCTACAACAAACACTACAGTACCTACCACGACCAAAACAACGACTACAAATGCTACAGCTATTACAACACCTACTACGACTATAACAACCACTATCACGACACCTACTGAAACCACTGTCATTACTCCCACAACAACTGCAGCAAATACTACCAAAACGTCAACAATGCCTGGAACAACCATTACCACAACGCCGACTACAAATGCTACAGCTATTACAACACCTACAACGACTATAACAACCACTACCACGACGACGACAACTACTGAAACCACGGTCATTACTCCCACAACAACTGCAGCAAATACTACCAAAACGTCAACAATGCCTGGAACAACCATTACCACAACGCCGACTACAAATGCTACAGCTATTACAACACCTACAACGACTATAACAACCACTACCACGACACCAACGACAGCTACTGAAACCACGGTCATTACTCCCACAACAACTGCAGCAAATACTACCAAAACGTCAACAATGACTGGAACAACCATTACCACAACGCCGACAACAACAACCACAACAAAAATAACATCTAAAGAAACAACGACAAAAAGGACAGAATTTATGACTACAACCTCTGCTATATCATTATCTAGCACGACAACGTCAAAAACAGTGTCGGCATCACCAACCACCTCTACTATTTTTGAAACAACTATAAAAACAGAACTATCTTCAGCATCATCTCCGGCGATTATAAGAATCATGGCTACAACCACGACAAGGACAACACCACCAACAACACGAAATGTGATCAGTACCAAAAGCACAGTACAACTGACAATGGGATCTATCGAAACTACTGCTGCGTCGGAGGGATTTAATAAAACTAAAAACCCAACTCATCTAACATTGTCCGAAGTAACAAATGGAACTAAAATTATGAATCTAACACCAACAACAACGACCAATGAAATCAACATGTCCACAACTAAAAAAGTTATAATATTTTTATGATGGTCATAAGGAATTCAACATTATTTTTATTCAGTCTTTTCTGTAGCTTAAAGCAGATGCTAAAATAAGATTTTAAAAAATAATAAAAAAATAATGAATGAACGAACGAATGAATAAATAAATAAATAAATAAATAAATAAATAAATAAATAAATGAAGCAAATAAATAAAACAATTAAAATAAAATTTTAAAATGAAAACACTGAGATCCATGAAAAAGAAATGTTAACCTTCAACACTTTTTAAACGATATTAAAACAGTCTGGTGTTCTAACTCTACTTCAGATACAACGTTTCCGACCTCTGCGGCTACAACAGCAGCTACAACATCTAATACATTCACTAACAACTTTTGTTATCTTCGCCCATCTAAGAAACTGAACAGTGAAACTGAAAGACTCTGTCGTTGTAGACGTAAATACACCTCTGATGATGTTGCCGATATAAAACGAAAAGCCCATCTCCCTCCGATAAACTTGATCCTGAACAAACGAAACCTGACACAGTACAAGAGACAGTTCTACAGTGTCCCAGACAACAGACCTGTCTGTGTGACAATTGGCACCTCCTCCTTCATTCTACTCTTTGGACTTTCAGCTTTTCTAATCGTCTCAGATTTCATGAGATTTGCAACCTGGGCGACTGGAAAGACGAGCGGGATAAGAATTTCATGTGTAACTACAGGAAAATAACAACAAAATGGAAAAATAAAAGATGGGAAAAGAAGACGAGAACAACCAAGTTTGAACCTGTTGTAATCTTAAAATGATTTATCTTAAATAATTTCCGTTGAACCTTAAAGAATGGAACTTTGGGGTGGCAATAATCAGCTATCAGTTATTCTGGATAATTATTTTTAACTTAATTATTGCTATTGAAACAGCATCATAGGTTTGTTTAAGTTCCAGTTAGAAAAGTTAACACCTTTCAAACATGACAGTACTGTTTTCAAACATATTTTGATAAAGAAAAACAAGATTTAGGATCTATGTATTTTATTTTCATGTTCCATACCCCAGGTATTATCTTGAGACCCTTCATATAGTCAGTTTCTAAATTAGTCTTTGTATTTTAAGAAAAAGCATTGCTTTTCCTTTTCTTTTAGTTACTGATACTTACTTTTTGAAATTTTCAAACATCTAACTGTAGACTGGAATAATTATGTTGTCGTTACGTTTAAACTATTATTTTGTAGCTAGTTTAAAAGTGTATAATTTCAAAATAACTGTTTTGTCGTTATTTTAAAATGATTATATAGTAATGTTAACATTATTACACTGTCCTTTTAATGTTACAGAATTATTTTCCAACAGTTAATTTACATTTTACAGCACTATTTACTGTAATGATTAGTCTGCATGTATAATAGGCATAAGAAACCTTTAACTTTTAATATATAATTTTACTAACTATAACTATTGTTATGTATAACTGTGTGTATAAAGGAGTGTTATAACAGTTTGGCTTGGTTTGCTTACTTGCTTTTTTTTACCTACATTTCTTGAGCTCCGAAGCTGAACAATTATAGAGGGGTTCCTTCGCAAGCAGCAGCGAGATGTGGGTAAGAACCATTATCTTCTTCAGTGACAGGTTTTAAAAGTTCACACACTTCTTTGTTTATTAAAATGTTGTAGACGTTTGAACTAAAGTCGCTTCTGGGGCAGCTCTGGGATTATGGGCACTAGAACCTGAAGCTTCGTTATTTCAGAATATATCCACACCTGGTTTGTATTGTTCTCTATTCGTATGTTACTTTAACGTCTTATATGTACGCACATTATAATTTTGTAACACACCACAGAACGTGATACGGACAAAACGTCAGATGATACCAGCTGTCAACAATAACAAACCACAAATATTATCACTACATATAATTTCTAATATACAGTATCTGCAGAAACTATATCATGTCATAATTATATCTAATTTTATATTATATTATGCAGATGTATTGTAAGTAAGTACTGTAAATATTGTGATATATGACAGATGAGGTAATGATGTTACCTTGAATAATTTAACATTTATTTTTGATGTCTATGACTTTTCGTACGAAATAAAATTTTAAATTTGATTTATTGTTTTCAATGTTTTCTGTTTTTTCGTTTTTTTGAAAATGAATCTCGCTGTTCCCTGTAGACTGGAACTGACGTGAAAATACTGACTGCAAAGATGAGGAGGATGCAGTGAATTAAAGACCTTGTTGTCCTGGTGATAATTTGTCATCCTGTCAAAATTCAAACATGTACTCCTAACTAGAGAATGTTAAAACATCTAAAATACTTCTACACAATAATTTTATCAGTTTATTTATTTATTTATCTTCTTTTTTTTTTTTTTGAGTAATTTTATCATATAAACGATATAATAATAAACTAATACTATTACATAACAATATCAAAATTAACAGCAATATGACAACAACAACAACAACAACAATAATAATAATAAATATTGCGATAAAAAACTATATGGAAAAGAGTGCATAAAGTATATATATGAATAAAATAAGTAGATTATAGATAATACATTGGATTTTCTAAAACAAAAGTTTCATCTGAGGTCAGATCTTTTAACGTTCTTGCTTCTGTTTCTAGTATTTTATATTTAATATTCTAAAATATTGCCTAGATATTATCATCAGTATCACCATTATCATCATAATTATCATTATCATCATAATCATCATTATCATCGTAATGACTGCCATCAGCATTTGCATCGTCAAATCATCATTCCTACAGATAAAACATAAATAATAGTTAAAAATCTAATATATATATAATAGATAATAATAATAATAATAATAATAATAATAATAATAATAATAATAATAATAATAATAATAAAGAATATTCAAACCCTAACCAAAAGAATATGCTAAATTTAATTATATAAACCAATTTCTTGTATCGTTGGTGTTGTTGTTGCTGTTCTTGTTGTCATTATTAGTAGCAGTAGTAGTGATAGTAGTACTAGTTTCAGTAACAACAGCAGCATTTAGAAGTAGCAATACCAAGCACTGTTCATCAAGTACTCAGTAGCTGTACATTTTTTGCAGTAATAGATTTTTCATTTTATTTTATTTTATTTTATTTTATTTTATTTATTTATTTTAAAAGAACTTGCCTATAGCTTAAAGTCTTAGTCAATTAAATGTGCAGTTTAATACATTCCGTCAAAATTATAATTTGCTATATCATTCATAAAACAATAAAATAATGTTCTCTACGTGCACTGTTAAACCCTTTGCATTAATTACCCTTTATAACCTAAAACTGATATTATCATAATCATCATCATCATCATCATCGTCATCATCATTTCTTTTATCCATCCCGGTAAACTTCTTTTTTTAAACTACATGCCCTGCGATACAATTCGTGTAAAAATCATCCTGTTTCCTAGTGGATGTTTCCCTGGTTACACAAAAGTGTAAATAAACAAGATTTTATTTCCTGATCTTTACCATATTTAAAGTTGACATTTTCATGTTTGTTACTGAATTATTAAACATTTCATTGGAATTTTCAAATAAACTAAACTTATTTATACATTTCATTTACTTCTTTTTCTTATTTTTCCTTCGACTGCTTTGTTTAATGGTAAATATACGAGCCAATATGAAGCAAGAAAAAAGAAAAGCTGGATCGATATTGTGTTTAATGATGACTTATTGATCATTAACAAGGAATATGATTTGGAAGGACAGTTTTCACACTGCAGACGTCAGTCATGGGGTTTGGAACGTGTGTGTTTTGTAAATATGTTCACAGTCTATTAAATGTACTTGCTATCAACTTATTGACTTTTTGTATTGGTAAGTTATTTATTATTATTATTACTATTGTTATTATTATTATTATTTATTATTATTATTACTATTGTTGTTGTTATTATTATTATTATTATTATTGTTGTTGTTGTTGTTGTTGTTATATATATATATTCCTGTGGTTATTGTAAAGTGTAAATTGCTATAGCGATGTAGAGATCATACACATACATATAATTACATACATACAGACAGAGAGACATATATATATATATAAACATAAATAAACTGTCTTCAAATGCCGATAAAAGTACATTTGTAACCATCCGAAATACCCTTTTCTGGTTGTATAAATATTTAATAATAATACAGAATTAAATAAAATATGGAGCCAGTCAGCGGAATCGGTCTCGGGAGAATATTAATTATATTAATATAAGTCTTAACTTTTTAATGTAGGTTTCCGTTGACTGATTCCGTTTTATTCAGTATTATTACAAAATATGTTTACGAATTAATGAATAACTCTCTGTTGATGAGTCATTTACCTGGCGGATGGGTGCAATATTTCGCTAGAGAGACAGACAGAGAGACAGACACACAGACAGAGACAGCAGCATACTTACCACTGTCTGTCAAAGATAGATCCAGGACTAACGCACCAAGCCTAAAATAAATTCATGACCATCACATCCATCCTCTCAAACATCCATCCATCCACACACACACACACATATATATATATATTTTTTAATACATATATTTTGTTTCCTTAACTTTACAATTTCAGGAGGTCTTGCCATCAACTTGGCTTTCCAGAAGCCAGCCGCAATGAGCTCTGTCTACTCCTCGGACACAGAGAGCGAGGATCGCTTCCTGCCAGCGGGCGCTGTGGATGACAACTTTGGGACGTCGTGGAACGTTGATCTTTGTCCTGCGACCGAACATGGCGACATGGACCCGTGGTGGCTTGTTGACTTACAAGGGACGTTTGTCATTGAAAGCGTCATGATAACAAACAGAGGGGATTATTACTGTAAGCTCTAGTGACATACTTCTTTAAGGTTTTATGAAGTTCTTAGGTTTTTTCTGGTTTTTACTTTATTTGTCGATTATTTCATTTTCAGGATATGTTTGGCACTGTTTTTATTGTTTTTATAATTGATGTTGTTGTTATGATTGAGGCTACTGTTGTTACTATTATTATTATTATTATTATTATAAAAGATGAACTGTTTTTGTGATCTGATGAACATTAAAGCACGTTCTAGTGGCAGAGCAAGAGCTGGAATGTGAAAAAAACACGAAGGGTAGATTCTGCTACGCATCTCAAACCAGCTCTGTTACAGATACTCCGTTATCCGTCAGTTGTTGTTGTTGTTGTTGTCGCTATCATCAATGTGACTGTCGTCATTTATGAAATAAACCATAGAAAAACGCCATAAAAATATGAAAATAAATTCAATCTCTTAATGACAAAAATAATCTATTTATGTTTTACATCCTACGTAGACAAATGTTTGCATATTGTCAACTGACCTACACTTGTTGTATAGTTACTGTTAATAATGTATTGGCTATTGTAGTGTCTCTTTCGCTAGCCACATCTGCTGTTAGAAATGATTTTCCCCGCTTGAATTCACCTGTTAATTAACACTGAGAACTATAACCGACCATTATAAAGTGAAATACTGACTTATATTTCTTTTATTAGCATGTTTCATTTTATTTTATTGTATTTTGTTTTATTTATTATTTTGTTTACTTTGTTTTGTTGAATATAAGAACTTTGATTCTTTAAAAATAAAATTTATCTTTGTCATTATTATTATTATTATCATTTTTCTTGTTCTTATTCTTCTTTCCTCTTCTTCTTCATCTTCTTCTTCTTTATCTTCTTCTTCTTCTTATTATTATTACTACTACTACTGAGATAACAAATTTTATTATATTCGTTGTTTCAGGGGAGCGATTACATAGCTTTGCAATTGAAATTTTTAACAAAAATCCTGTACGATGTTCTACAAACACTGAAGCTGAACTCTGTTACAACCATTCTACACCAGCCCTGGGTCAGGCAGAAATTCGAAATTTTACGTGTTACACTCCCACTGAGGGACGTTTTGTACGGATAAGAAAATGGTTCATGGTGGATCAATATGAAATTTTAACTTTGTGCGATGTCCAAGTATTCGGCACAAAAGAGAACGGTAAATACATCAGCAATATACCAAAAAACAAAATCCCTTATCTTTCCACTTTCTGTCTGTGTATCTTACTATCCACCTCTCTCTCTCTCTCTCTCTCTCTCTCTCTCTCTCTCTCTCTCTCTCTCTCTCTCTCTCTCTCTCTCTCTCTCTCTCTCTCTCTCTCTCTCTCTCTCTCTCTCTCTCTCTCTCTCTCTGTCTACCTATCAGACTGTGCTACATATCTACATATCTGTCTGTGATCTGTCTTCCGCTCTATCGGTTTGTCTGTTTGGTGTCTGCATATATGTATATCTCTGTTATTTATCTAGCTGTTTTTTCTATAGGTATATATTCATCCATTTTGTGTTTTGTTCTTCTCTGTATGTGTGTACGTGTGCCGAAAGAGAAAGAGAAAGGAAGAGACAGAGAATGAGAGAGAGAAAGATAGATAGAAGAGACACATTCTTTATAAAATTTATTTTCGACAATTTCAGGGTTCAGTTTAGAAAGACGTTTTGAAAGAACACAAAGAATACGAATGATTTCAGAGAACTACGAGACATTCTATTCAACAACTCTTATTGCATGTGGAGCGTACTGTAACCCTGTTGAATCGTGTGTGGCATTCAACTATAACCGTCAACTTCGGAAATGTGAACTTATTGTTGACCCACGATTTGAAGACAAAACTGAGAACACCACAGACTGGAGTTACTATGGGTCTGATTTGTGTTAAAATCGAATCATTTACAGTAAACACAAACTGACTGGAAGCCGATTACAGGGGTTAACACAAGCGTTGAGTTCATTCTGTTGTTTCAGTAAATTACAATAATTGTGTGTGTGTGAGTGATCAACTTAGGACTTAGAAATATGTAACATAATTCCACCTAATAATTTCCGTAAATTATTCATGTGTGTTTTTGTGCGTGTGTGTGTGTATGTGTATATGTGAGTATTTATTTGATTTTTTAATAATTGTTTAATTAAAATCAACATATTCGAAGACAATCATAAACTTCAGATGGTACTCATCAACTAAATTAAGTTAAATTTTAGTTACATTAACCAGAAATGTTTTCATTAGAAAGGTTTATTTTATTTTTTTAATTTTTTTTTTATTATTATTTTTTTTATTTTTAACATTTTTTATCTTACAAGAAAGTACAAGAAAGACAAAATATATACACGTAATATTCAGTATATTTAAAGAAATGATAATAAAGAATAATATATAGTGTGTGTATATGTGTTTGTGTGTTTTATGTGAGTATTTATGAATCTGCGGGTATGTACACATACAGTGATGTATGTATGCATGCACGTAAATGTAATTAGAAAATGATTTAACAAAATATATTGGGTTTTGTAAAAATAAACACACAAGTAATTAAATAAGCAAATAAAATAGGAAAACAAAACACAAAACCCAGAATAATGTATCGACTGCGCAGTAAAATGTCAATACACGAAAGAAAAAAGATAAAGGGAGATAATTCATTACCATTAGTTCGTTTTTGTTTATTATTATTATTATTATTATTATTATTATTATTATTATTATTTGATTGATTTATTTCTTTTTCCTTTTTCCTTCTTTTTTCAGTTGTTTTCAAAACAATCATCATAATAATCATTACTTTATTGTCATCATCATCATTATTATAATTATTATTACTGATTTATTTCTTTTTCCTTTTTTTTTCATAATAGACATTAGTATTGTTATTATTGTTATTACTATCATTATTATTATTTTTGTTGCTGTTTTTTCTTCTTCTTTTTCTCTTCTTTTTCTTTTTCTTGTTCTTGTTCTTGTTATTGTTGTTCTTGCTTTTATTATTATTTTTATTGTTTATTGTTTAACGATGCTCATTTATTAATAGCGATAGCGAACGCTACTAACAAAAAGAATTAGATTAACTTATGCATTAAGAATTAGATTAACTTATGCAGCTAGCCAGATTAAACACTAAATAACTTTATCTTGAAATATAGTTCATACACACACCCACACACACATACATACATACATATATACATACATACATACACACATACATACATACATATATACATATACACATACATACATACAAACATACATACACACATACATACATACATACATACATACATACATACACACATACATACATACGTTTATTCATAAGTACATATATACAGTTAGCTTGAGGACAGACTAGTTTTGTCGTCTGCTACAGGAGCTGGACGAGTGGGTGCTACATCATCCAGTCTAGTCAGCGACATCTGACGTTTCTTTGTGAGGTCGTAGCTGTTCTCCTGTATTCCCGAATATGATCTACGTGCAAAGTCTAATCAGACGTACATAAGGCAGAGTATATTCATTCTTACATGCATTAACTAATACATACATGCTAGTATATTTACATTTGAATTATAACCAGTATTAAGCCCTGTTCACACAGTGCATATACTAAAACTGGAAGCAAATTATAATTACATTTTTTTAGGAGTTAACCTTTGATTTGTTTTCGTTTTGTGTCAGCTTATAGCAAATATTCTACAGTGTCCTCTAACAGTCTTAGTTTCTAATGAGAGAAACACTGGAAACTATTATTTAGCTGTAATTAGAAACTGAAGTGACGCAAGTTCTTCCGTCTTTCATTCTGGTGTGTTACGGTTCAGCGGAAGGCACACTCTGTGTTCACATTGTTCTGAATTCAAAAGCTCTACGTTTCGCTGAATCTTGAACGTAAAAAGATTGTTGGAGAAATTATGTGATTATAATGAGATTATTTTTGGATCTTATTTAAAAATGTATTACATCTTGAATACAAACTAAATACCTTGCATGTATTTTGTGTTAATTATTGTCATTTTATGATTATTTATGTCATTTTATTCAAAGTCTTTTCACTAATTTGTTTATTTGCACATGTCAACCTGACTGACGTTAATGATAAAGTCACGTTCGCTGAGTTTATGTAGACATGCATTGGCCAATGTCTATTCATGCTTGTTTTAGCTTCAGAACTGTATGGAATTAAAGCTAAAAGAAATAAGTACTGCAGTTACCCCATCACTGTCAGCATGGTGACGCGGAGCTGAAATCAGTAATAAAACTATCAGAACATTTGTGTGTCCATGTCTGCAGAAAAGAAATAGTCGATAATGTCGAACTGAAATAATCGTATTCGTTATTATCTAGAGGGCATTTATTATCAGTATTCTTAAACATTATTAAAATTATTTTTAATATACATATAGTTCACGTTAATAACTTCATCTTTCATAAACTTATATCACACACACACACATATACATACACATGTATATGTTTATATAGATTCATAGACATATAGATACATATACATAAATGTTACCTATATCAAAGATACACTTTATTATATACAATTCATACTCACTTAGATACATCTGCGCACATGTGTACATATATAAACACACACATACACACAGACACACAAACACACAAACACACACACACATTAATGCGAAAAATATATAATAATAATAAAAAAAAAATAAAGTAATGAAGAAATTATAAAATATCGAATGTACATTTATTTGCACTAAACTGAAGTGCTGTTTTTCTGGTGTCAAATATTTGCACAGTGCAGGCATTATACATCAACTGCTTTTCTGTACAAATACAGCGCTGAAAGAATCTTCTGAAAAGAATAATGGTTATCGGTTATTGAAACGTGACATGATTATCATCATCATCATTCTTGTTATTATAGTAATAACTACAATAAGAAGCAGATAAAAGTATAGTCATCATCATCATCATCATCATCACATTATTATTATTATTATTAATGTTCTTAATTCAACTATTATTGTTATTACTACTACTAGTACTATTATTTTTCTTATTATTACTTTTATTATTATAAATGAAAGAGAAAACTCGTTGACATCCACGACAGGAAGGTACAAAGTTAAAACAACTGTCTGATCAAACGGCAGAGAAATTTCTTTTTAAACGGTTCTCTTTTTTGAAATCAAATTTATATACCAGGCATTTCAAAGATGAGGAACATAGGAATTCAAATGAATGGGTTGAGAAAGAGAAATAAAACACATTTTCATAATTAAATTTATTTCTCTATTTCTTCATTTATCATATCATTATTTTTTGTTAACCGCTAACGAATATTAATAATTTAAAATGCGGCATTTTGCAGCAAAGTTCATAATATCCATTTAATCCATATGTAACGGTCAGTGTATTTTATTATTATTAATATTTTATGTTTAATTTATTATTATTAAATTTATATATATTTATCTATGTGTTTTTATGTATGTATGTATGTATGTATGTAAGTATGTACGCATGTTTTTTATGAACATTTTATTACAGAGTACAAAAGTTATAAGAACAAAAATTATTTTGTTATGGAATGTTACTGTGAAATCTAATTTCATTTTTTTGCTTTCTTATCACAGGTTCAGAATGTTATTTGTGTACAGTATTAACTGACATATTACGAACACACATATACACATGTAGAAAGGTAGACAGACAGACATACAGACAGGTAGATAGATATACAATAAATAGACAGAAACATACATATGCTAACTTTATTATACTTATTTTGTAATCTAATGCGTCCGAGCTTATTTCCATCACGAAATGGCGGAAACAACAAAACAAATAAAGATGTTAAATTTAACACAAATCAGACCCATAGTAACTCCAGTCTGTGGTGTTCTCAGTTTTGTCTTCAAATCGTGGGTCAACAATAAGTTCACATTTCCGAAGCTGGCGGTTATAGTTGAATGCAACACACGATTCAACAGGGTTACAGTACACTCCACATGCAGTAAGAGTTGTTGAACTGAATGTCTCGTAGTTCTCTGAAATCATTCGTATTCCTCGAGTTCTTTCAAAACGTCTTTCTATACTGAACCCTGAAATTGTCGAAAATAAATTTTAAATTATTCTCTCTCTCTCTCTCTCTCTCTCTCTCTCTCTCTCTCTAAGAAATGGAAATAACATCTTTCCTCATTCTTAAAAGTGTACTGATGGACAAAATGAAATAATAATATATTACATTTTGCAGTTACGTTCGTGAGTAATAATAACAGTAATAATAATAATAATAACCATAATAATAATAATAATCATAATAATAATAATAATAATAATAATAATAAGAAGAAGAAGAAGAAGAAGAAGAAGAAGAAGAAGAAATGTGTCTGTTAGTGGGAACACATACTATTTTTCTTTCTTCCAAACACCTGCACATCACATAAGGTTAAAATGTCGTGTTCGTCCACCATGAACCATTTTCTTATCCGTACAAAACGTCCCTCAGTCGGAGTGTAACACGTAAAATTTCGACTTTCTGCCTGACCCAGGGCTGGTGTAGAATGGTTGTAACAGATATCAGCTTCAGTGTTTGTAGAACATCGTACAGGATTTTTGTTAAAAATTTCAGTTGCAAAGCTATGTAATCTCTCCCCTAAAACAGAAAATAGAATTATGTGTTTCAGTAACAACAACAACAACAACAACAAAAACAGCAACAACAACAGCAGCAACAATAACAACAACAACAACAACAATAATGATAATAATAATAATTGTAATAATATTGATAAAAATAATAATGTTAATAAATATTTCTAGCTAAGGAGAGATAACTCTGGAGAATTTAACAAAAACTCAGTCTTACTATGATTCTCCGTTTTAAAATTATTATGAATAATAATAAACATTTGTGAAATAATAATAAAAAAATTATTTATTTATTTATTTTAAGGATAAAAAAAAAAATAATAATAATAAAAAAAAATAATAATAATAAAAGTTACACGTGAGTTAATAATAGAAAATCTCCATAAAACTTACAGTAATAATCTCCTCTGTTTGTCATCATGACACTCTCAATGATAAACGTTCCTTGTAAGTCAACAAGCCACCACGGGTCCATGTCACTGTGATTAGTTGCGGAACAAAGATCCGTATTCCATGTCGTTCCGTTATTTGCATCGACGGCGCCTGAGGGCAAAAAATTATCCGCGCTTTCCGTATCGGAAAAATAAACTGTGCTCGTTGTAGCAGGTTTCTGAAACGCCACATTGATAGCAAATCCCTCTGAAATCGTAATTTAATAATAATAATTACTGACATGGGCATATAAGCAAATTAGTGAAAACATATTAAAGAAAATCACATAAATAACCATAAAATGATGATAATAATAATAATAATAATAATAATAATAAGAAGAAGAAGAAGAAGAAGAAGAAGAAGAAGAAGAAGAAGAAGAAGAAGAAGAAGAAGAAGAATAATGATAATAATAATAACAATAATAATAATAATAATGTGATTTATCTGTCTGTCTGTGTACGTAGCTGTCTAGCTAGCTATTTTTCTTTCACTCTCTTTCTCTGTTCTGTTCTTTCTTATTAAAATGATTAAACGAATGAACGAGCGAACAGATTAACGAATAAGTAAACAAATAAATAAATAAACTAACAAACAAATAAAATAAATAAATAAATAAATAAACAAACAAACCAATAAGTAAATAAACTAAAAGACGAATAAAAATAAAATAAAATAAAAATAAAAATGAATTATCTAATAATCAAACAAACAAACCAATAAATATTAAGAAAACTGATTAACTTACCGGTACAAAATATCAACATGGACACAGCAGAAATACTTAATAAATCCTGAAGTGGCTTGTGAAAATGACGTCCTGATGACTCCATGTCTAATATCTATACTGTCAATTTAATCTTCAAACATTACCTGACAGGTTAATAAATGTAATTGTCAATGAAATAAATGTACAGTCGATTTGACTCTTTTATGTGCTAATATAAATACCTATAAAGAAGGCGTTAAAAACCAGGAATATCACTTTCAATAAAAAATAGAAAACAGTTAATTAATTATGTATCGATACACTTACTAACGGATTCATATACAGATTTTATAGTCACACATTGTTTATTCACTTTTAAACGTAGCCAGCCAAATGCTTATAGGGATATATATAAATTGTGATGTCCTGTGCCTAAAGATACAATACTGCATAAGAAATTGTTTTGTATTGTATGGAGTGGTTTTTTTTCATAGTAAATAATTAACATAATAATTAAATAAGTGAAAACCTTTGGGAAATAATTAGAAAATTTCAGTAAACTGATCTGAGATAGTTTGAAACAGAAACATAAAAGGATTCCTACTATTTTCTTTTCTTCTATTATTCCTCTTGTTTTCCATTCTTTCAAACTGATGCACAGATCTTCGGTTGGGGCAATCTGCTGTTACGTTTTCTACATTGTGTCTGACAATATGAATGAAACCTGTTCAGCTAGTCTTATTAATAATTTGCTGACAAGATGTAGGTCTAAACTGCACGATTACCCACTGTTAATAATATGGTAATCATAATAATGACAAATAAATTATTAACCTGTGCCTCGAAGCATCTGTGTTTTTTTCGGATCAGTATCTAAATTAATTGCATCTTTCGCCAGCTTACTGTTAAATAGTATATTCATTGAAGATGTATGTTTTAACACGGAAGCTAAAACACAGGTTTTTATTTATGCCTGTATAACATGGGGCTATGGCATATTTTAACCTTAACGGTTATGGCGTGTTATGCGTAATGTTTTCATACAAAAGTGGCACAAAAGAGGAATGTCACGGCCCTTCTGAAATTTGAGACATGGGCTCTGATAAAACTAGAAATAAAAACATGGGTGCAACGAAATATGACAGTACTGAGTAGAGTAATTACGTTCAGCCTCTATTTTTGTCTATGGATCAACACGCAAAGTATTTTTTTGTAATTTAGGATTTCCATGACACTAATCCGTGTACATATTAAATCATTATTCTGGGTCAAGGAGATATACATGTTTCCCATCAACCTGTACACAATAGTAAATCGTTTTGTAGTGAACTGAACATTTCCATTCTGAAGTTCAAGAAAGCGTACCCTAGCTCATTTATTAGAGCCTGGCTTCAGATTCTGTGGCTACTTGATCGTCTCTCGCTGATTCATTAGTGACGTTAGTGTGTACTCTGCTGTGTCAAGAAGCAAATGAAGGATATCTTGATGTTAATCGAGATTAATGTTTCTTTGATCGTATCATCATCGCATGCACACACAGAGACAAACACACATACTCACACACAAACACTTCATACACATACCTACACAGATATAAACACAAACACTTCATACACATACCTACACAGATATAAACACATACACACAAACATACACACATACAACCAGAGTAGAGGTAAGTATCACTTATTAACAGTTAACACTGACAAAGAGTAGATACATGGTGTAAATGTATACGTTCATTGATACTTTCTGACGTTAGCGAAGCTTTCATTATTAAATCCACCGAGCAAACGTAAACAACGAGTCGAGCGCACAAACCCACCCACCCATCTACAAACCCACCCACCCATCTACAAACCCACCCACTCATCCACACACAAAAAAAAAAAAAAACACCAGAAAAGAAAAGAAAAGAAGTTAAATTAAATTTATTTAACCTCATCATTTCTTTTTTAAAAATTGAAATTATTTCAATCTTTAGTGTTAACAATCTTAATTTGATTAAATCAGAACATTTTAAAAATTTATTAACGCTAGTTTATTATCAGTTTTATTAAAGATATATATATTTTTTATTTATATTAAATATCATTTGATGTGTAATTTATAATTTAACAGTTATAGACATCGTTGAATGTATTCGTTCATTGATTCATTCTAAACATAGCGATGGGTTCATTATTAAATCACCAAAGCCAAACGTAAACAACGACTCGAGTGTGAAGAGGTAAAGTTTACATCATCTGATATTAACACATCTAACATCTTTAACAAAGCGAATTTTTCAAACTGATCGCTTCCTCATTTCTCCAGTCTAGACGCATTTAACTGGAAAGGTATCAGAATTAGGTGATTTGCTGAATAAAACATATATTTTAACTTTAGTGAATCTGAAATGATTAAATGACCTTAAGAAGTTTTTTTGTTGTTGTTTTTTGTCACAAATAATGAAATGTTACAACACTGAACGCTAGAACGGATGGACGGCCTCTTTGCGGTATTGACGAGTGTAAACTGTTGATGTTTGTGAGGAGTTCTGTGTTTTACAACTGTAAACAAGTTACACAGATTATTTTTTAATAAAGTTTGGGTATAGGACTGTAAGCATGTCAGCCATACATTAACGAGTTCTAGGGTTAAATTATACCTTCATACTGGCATTCACGCACGATGTATGCATATGCACACATACATAAAAATATACATATATGCATATAAACCAATATACACAGATATAAACACACATACACACACAGATATACATAAACATATACGCATTTCACTTTACAAATACATAGACAATAAATAATTTAAACAACACACAATCAAAAAAGAAAAGAAAACAACGATGTTAAACTAAATTTATTTAGCCTCATCAAGCGTTAAATCAAATACAAAATAACATACTTCAAAATTACAATGTAAAATATCTATTGTTAACAATCTTAATTAGAATACAATTTTAAAAAGTTAATTAACTAAAGCTAGTTTCTTTTATTAAAGAGTTTTTATTTATCTTAACTGTCATTTGATGTGTCATTCGTAATTTAACAGTTATTGTCTTTGATAACTCCAAGGCGAGAGGAGAGAGAAAAAAGGTATTTTAGAAAATCTGATAAATCTTTTTAATTTTTATCATTTCAGGTATTTTTCTGATGTTGTTTTCATGTATTCATTTATTTTATTTTGCATAATTTTATTTTATTTAACGTTATTTTGTTCTTTTTTAATAACTGCTTTCAGAAATGCCTGATTTTTTTTTGGTGTTTTTTTTCATTAAGCTCGGCATGGTACATTTAATGCGTAATCGTTGTAAAATGTATTTGACTTTTTATGCATTCACCAATGTACAAATCACTCTCGTGATCGTCTGATCACTGCAGAAAACAGAATTACTCAGCTTTAGCGCAGTTACCTCATATACAGTGTTTTCGACTAAAAATAATATAAACATATCACACAACGACTATTATCTTAACAATAAAACATAACAGAAATAAAAAACGTTAAAAGAACATATTAAAACACACGTACTAATTTACCCTACGAATATGAGTATGGTTAATCGAATTCTTTTTTGCGATTTTACAATATTTTTTAATCCTTTGTACAAGACTTTTAAGACAATGTCATCCGAAAACAAAGTAACGGTAGAAAAAATCTCTTTAAAGAGACAAAAAGTATACAATTTTTATTGACGATATACGTTATAAGTAACTAAATGAACTCAAATTTGAGAGACTTCATAATAATAATAATAATAATAATAATAATAATAATAAAATCTTATGCGGAATTAACAGTCATTAACAATAAGTAAATTGATTAAATAATTTATTAAGACAAAGAAAACATACTAAAAACTTGCATATGATAATACTTATAGTGCGGTATACATCTACAAATTACGTAAAATATCCAAGTTTCCTTGGCAGAGAACAATACTTTTGTCGTCGTATATTTTAATGCCCATTTAAAAATAATAAAAATGTTAATTTAGTTGTTAAGCAAGTAATCTAAATTCATCAACTTAACAAACAAAACAAAAAATAAAAATCAGAAATAAATTGGCGGGGGGGAATCTTTCATTCGTTGTACATAAATAATTAAGCAGTTATTTCTTTGTATGGAAAACAAAACAAAATAAATAAATAAATAAATAAATAATAATAATAAAATAAAAAAAAAATAATAAAAATAAGAATAAATAAAAAATCTTCGTTTAAAGAGAAATGATGTTTATAAAACAATCTCTGTTTTTAATGGGCTACAAAAAGAAAAAAGAAAAAAAGAAATATATATTTTTTTCTAAAAATGTCATTTTTTTTTAAATGTCATTTTTATTTAATTTATTTTTTAATTTACTTTATTACATATCTTTTTTTATCGATTATTAATTTAAGTTATTGTTATTAATTTTTTGCCGAATTTGTTTTTAATATTTATTTATTTATTTTCTTTTCTTATTCCGAATTTTTTGTTTCATTTTTCATTCTTTTTACTTTTTTATGTTTTATTAAATTATTATTACATTCTCTTTAATAAGAATAATCAAAATACTTTTTTAAATCTGTGTTAATTGCAAAGAATAATAGTTAAATATGTAGGTAAAGACTAAACTGGATAGAAACCTTTCAAATGAAATAAACTGAAATAGTTACGGATTCTTACCATTCAGAAAAATATAGCGGTATAGTATCACCATGTAAACATTAATTTCATTTTACAGTTGCTCTGCTAATAATTTTCACTGCTCTTAGGCACAAATTACAGTATAATTTGAAATATGATTAAAACCACAAAACCCAGAACAGTAGTAGTGGTAGTTGCTGTTGTTGTTGCAGTCGTTTGTGTAGCACTGGTAGCAGCTGTAATAATATTAGTATTAAATGTTGGAAATGTATCACTAACAGAAGGAACAAAGTTTAGTATAAAACTGTCTACTTTCTCAAAGTTTAATTTCTCGGAATGACGCTAACAAGGTAAGGTTGAGGAAACTGACGGAATCCAGCCACAGACCTCAACGAAGGCAAAGCTTTCCCGTTGGATTTCACAAATCTGAATTTCTGAATCATGGAAGCGACAAAGAGAAACAACTCCATTCTGGCCAGAGCCTCTCCGACGCAATTTCTGGGTCCGAAGAGAAACGGGATGTGTTCTTCTGGCTTGTTAACGCATCCGTTTTCGTCAAGAAATCGTTCGGGTCGGAAATTTTCCGGATCGCCCCAAACATCGGGATCAGAGAGGACAGAATCGATGACCGGTAAAACAATAGCATTAGTGGGAATTCTGTATCCCTTTAACGACGTTTCCCTGGAAACAGAATGCATGCCACTAATAGGCGCGATATCAGCTCTTCTCAGAGTTTCTAGAATCGTTGCCTCCAGGTAAGGTAGTTCTGTTTTGTCCTTGATGCCGATTTGTCTGTCGCAGCCTACCTTATCTTGTATTTCCTGGAAGCATTTTTCCTGGATGTCTGGGAAGTGGAGGAAGAACAGAACTAACCATGTAATTGTCGTCGCTGTTGTTTCGGTGCCGGCGATGAAGAGATTCCAGATGGTCATGCGCAGGTTCTCTCTGTCTATGCTGCTCTTCGTTTCGCCAAGCTGTTCCTTTCTTTTCATTTCCCTGATATACGAGCTGATGAAGTCGTTGGTGTTGTTCTCGTCGTATTGTTCCATGTGTTGGTCTATGGAGACGTCTACCAGTTCGTTGAGAATCATGTCGACGTCGCGTTTCATCCGTTTGAATCGGAAAAGGTCTCCAGGGAGGAATCTGAGGAACGGGAAAAATGTCAGTACTGGCGGCGTTGCTAATGTCTTTTCCACGACTTTGAGAAACTTCAGAAAGTTCGGGTCGTCGAACTCGAAGCGCTTGCCAAATACGATGGACGAAAGCACGTTTGAAACAGACGTGGAAATTTTCTCGCTGAAATCAATAGGTTTACCTTTAGTTTTCGACAGTTCGTCCAGGAAAGCGGACACCTCTTTCTGTATATTTCCCTCCAGAATGTTCCTTCCCATGCCCAAATTTCTTAGCGTATTTAAAGTTAACTTTCTCTGCTCTTTCCATGCTTCTCCACTAGATCCAATGATTCCTTTGTGTTTTGTTATCAGGTCGATGATGAAGACGTGCGGTCTGTCGTTGAAGATGTCCCCATTTTTCACGAATGCTTCTTTCATCGTCTCGTACCCGTTAACGGCAATGATCAACCGGTTTCCGAAATACACACTGAAAACGTCTCCGTACCTCTTCCTCAGTCGCCTGAACGACCTGATCGGATCCCTGCTCACCTGCAAGAGGTTGCCGAAGATGGGAAGAGTGAGCCATGGACCAGGAGGAATGCCCCTGGGGCGCCGGGTCGCAAGTTTCAGACACAGAGCAGCAGCGATTACAGCTAGAATTGTCGATGTGTGCTTGTTAGCGGGAAGTTTCCAAGCTAACACAGTGTTGTATATTAAGTAGAAATGCGTCGTTAAAAATTCCTGAATCATGTTGATTACGCAGCTGTCACATACGAATCTAGTTATAAATTTAGTTTCCAAAATCCGTATCGTAGACTGTGTTCAAACCCTGATTTATATCTACTTTATCAGATAAAGTACTTTTCGATAGAAACAAAATTCACAACAGAACGTTGTATCCAGACGGCACTGAACGCTCTGGCGTTTTGCTCGTGTTTACGACTGTCGAAACGTATTTCGTCTTTTTAAACGTTCGTGAACTAGTTCAGATAGATATGTATCTGTTTATGTCGCTGTTCTTGTTCAGCGAAACTTGACACGGGATCCCCAGCCCGGCGGTTCAAGAGACACTAACAATAGGAGATATGTGTAAACAGGCTTTATAGTGAGGACCAGGTCTTATGTAGGCCACCGCAGCTGAAGCACTGACCCTTGACATTGGACGGGTACGTAACGTGTATCACCGAATGTCGACAGAAAAACAGCTGAGTAACACTGACAAAGATGTTCACGAATCTCTTACAATGGTCTCTGACGAAATGTGAAAATTCAAGAGGGGTCTCTCTTTCTCTCTCTCTCCGTCTGTCTGTCTGTCTGTATGTATGTATGTCTGTGTGTGTGTCTGTGTGTGCACTCGAAATAAAAATAAAACTTTCAATTAATAATTCAGGGAAAGTATTTTTAAAATAAAAATAAAAGTTAGTTTAGTTTAATAACACCATTAATTAATGCAGGGGTATTAGAAATAAAATGTCATGTTTCGTTTAATAACACTTTTTGATCACATTGATTATTTCATATATTTAATAAAATGAAGTAATTATTGCTGTATTGTTATAGACATTGAAAAAAAAAAAAAAATTATTATGCTATAATAAAAAAAATAAAATAAAAAATAAAAACAAAATAAAAATAATAGTGTCTTTTCGGAGTGCGTTAAGGTGGGTTTTTCCCCAAGGAATTACAATGTATATTATCACTTTTTGACAACCGGAATCTCTTTCTGTCAAGCTATTAATGCACATTTTATCAAATGTAAAAAAAAATTGAAATGTTACGTGCTTTGAATATATTCTAATAGTCAATAGAGTGCATTAATAGCTTCTCAGAAAGAGATTCCTGTTGTCAAAAAGTGATAACATACATTGTAATTCATTATCCAATTCTGCATTAATATAATATAAAAAACAATATGCTTTTTCTATTACTTAATAATTAACACTCACAAAATTATTCAGGTACTGGTGAAAGATAAAATGTAGCTAAATATCACAACTATTTTACATGTTACTTAAAAAGGAATATAGGAAAACATATTATAGAGAGGGGCAAGAAGCACACCATCCTTACATGAAACCAGAGACAGCTCTCTCTCTCTCTAAATAAATTCACACACACACACACACACACACACACACACACACACACACACACACACACACATATATATATATATAGAGAGAGAGAGAGTAGTAGTAGTAGTAGCAGCAGTAGTGGTATAATACGGGTCACCTTCAAATCCTTACTCTCACATATAAACATTCATATACTTTCAACAGAAATCTATCTTAATTTTAAAGTATATGAAATTTGTTCATGTCAAAGGATACTATCTATAATCAACATATCTGTTGCAAAGATTTATCTTCTCCGTATTTCGATTAATAATTAATTTCCATTAAGGAAAGAAAAAAAGAAAAGTCAACGTTTGTTTGAAAGCGCCTTTCGACACTGCACTGCGTCAAAACAATGTAATGACGTCACAATATTACTTCGGAGTTAATGCATCCACGGAGATGCCTGTTCGTTGCTACTGTTTATCGGTTAGGGCTAATCAAAATATTTAAACAAACGGTGAGTTTTATCGGACTTTGGTTGCTTTATCTTTTACATTGTTAACTATTAAAGCGCACCAGGGTTTATGAAAGATAACGTTTTTTTTGCAAGTAGCTTTTGTAGTGAAATCGTCGTTATAATTCTATAATCTCTCTCTCTCTCTCTCTCTCTCTCTCTCTCTCTCTCTCTCTCTCTCTCTCTCTCTCTCTCTCTCTCTGTGTGTATGTATGTCTGTGTGTTTATGTGTATTTAATTTAACTTTTCGTCTTTTAGTGTTGTTGTGTTTTTAATTGATAAATTTACAGCGTTCTGGATGGCTGACCATCCTGTATCAAGCAACCCAGTATTCGAGCGCACATTCTTTTATATATTCTCGAACCCACATTTTTCCTTCAAAAATAACCCTTTCTGTACATTTAGTTCTCTGCTCCGGGGGTCGGGGCCACGTCTGCCTAAGACCTGTGTTAAGAACACTGGATCCTCCCTGTGGAATCAATTGAACTCAGTTTTCACCTTTTCTTTGGTTACCGACGTTCAGACTGCATAATGCTCCCTTATAAAAAATAGTTCGTCCCTTTAGAGAACAACATTCCCATAAGTTAAAACATTTACTCTTCTCTTCCGATAAATGTACCGCTGACAAGCAGCATTTGAAAATGACGGTGCAATTTCACAGTATTAGCACCGGCTGCAGAATATGTTGTGTTGACATGTCCCAATTTTATTAATAAATGGAAAACGCCGATTCACTGACCTACATAACACATAGGCTGGCGATTTTCCAACATCGTGACTTTCTTTCCAGATTACACATATATATGTTTTAAAGTGTTTATTGTAAACTCGCTGAATGTAAATAGCTGAATCATTTTACATGACTGTCAGTTCAGAAAAATATGTGAATACGACAAAATTGTGAATCTTACTTAGTCATTCATCTTTTGTATGTGAATACTTGTGTGTATAGGCGTTAGCATGTGAAGCAGGGGAGGCGGGGAAGAGAGAGAGAGAGAGAGAGAGAGAGAGAGAGAGAGAGAGAGAGAGAGAGAGAGAGAGAGAGAGAGAGAGAGAGTACATTTTAAATGAACAAGTAAATAAATAAATATATATTAATTAATTAATTAATAATAATAATAATAAATAAATAATAATAAAAATAATATTCACAATAATAATAATAATAAATAAATAAAAAAATAATAAAAAAATAATAATATTCACAATAATAATAATAATAATAATAAATAAATAAATGAATAAATAAATAAATAATCATAATAATAATAATAAAAACGAAATAAACTAAATACAATTATTTAAGAATCTGGATTGCATCAGTTTACGTCAGCCAGTTTTGAATAAAAAAAAAAAAATTAAAAAAAATAAAAATAAAAAATGACATAAATTGCCTTCATTTAAATATTTTCTAAACAACTTGACATTTATGTGACATTCTGAGTCCCAGCACTGCTGCATCGTAAAACTGTGAATACACTTATCTGTGTGCGGCTATCATTGGACAGCTCTTTTTATATGCATTTAAATACGAGTTTTCTGATTGCCCTTCAATCAAATAGCTGTATATTATGTTAAACAGCTTTGATTGTTGATGTAAGACGCTGTTTATAAAGTTGCACGAGACGCAGTTTCCTCTGTAAATATTTGTCACAAGGAGAATTGAAATTTCGTTCAAAATACAGTGCATATACAGTCGCCAGAACTTAACAGTTAAACAATGTGAAGAGTAAGAAGGGGAGAAGTAGTAGCAGCAGTGGTAGTAGTAGTAGTAGTAGTAGTAGTAGTAATAGCTGTAGTTGTAGTGGTAAAACTAAGAGGAATACTACAGGTATTAGTAAAAGACAAGTAATTTGAAAAAAGAAAAAAAGAAGTACAAAAAGAAGAATAGGAAAAAGGGAAACAAATATTAAGTAAAAAGAAAAAAAGAAAAAAAAAAGAAGAAAAAGAAACAAATGAGAAAAACAAGAAGAAAAAAGTAACAGGAAAAAGAAAGAGAAAAAGCAAGGTATTAAATGTCATTTCATTGAAGAACTCGTTATTATTACAAATAAAACATTTTATCAACCAAATACAAAAAAAAAAAAAAAAAAAAAAAGATAAAAAAAAAAGATAAAAATAAAAAAAGCGCACTGTGTAAAATATCAAGGACAAGCAACTTATTGTTCAAATCTCATTTAAGGTTGATCTATAAAATTCGTGTACTAATATAACATGTGATTTCAGGTCAGCACGGCAGTACGGCTCACTTCAGTGCTTATTTGAATCACATTATAACAGTCGTTATGAAAAGTTATGAAGAATCACAGATTTCTAATCGTAAAATCTGCCTGTTCATGATTACAGTGTTAACCCGATATTGTGTCTCTTCTTTTCTTTTTTTTTACAAATCGTGTAATGTATTCAGGATGGCTATGATAATCCCATTATTATGAAATTTAAAAAAAGTTTTCTTTTTCAGATTATTTCAGTGAATATGTGTGTGTGTGTGTGTGTGTGTGCGCGTGTGCGAGCGCACCTCTGAATATATATATATATATCAACATAAATAATTTAAAAAATATAAATAAATAAATATATAAATAAATAAATTAAATTAAATTAAAAAAAAGAGGAAAATAAGAAACAAAATAGAATGAACAAATAAATGGAAAGAATAATATTAAACTGATCAAACTAACTGTT
>CM022667.1:16885244-16915244 GCA_012295275.1 Chrysomallon squamiferum | reverse complement strand
ACAACATTCAAAAAGATTTACAATTTATCTTGTTATCATTGTCTATATTATTTTTAAGACATAAAAATATCTTTATAGTACACATGAGAATTAGAAAATTATGTGCATATAAAACCACTGATTACATACAAAGTATAATATATTCCAATTCAGAATATGTAACAACACTATTTTGTATCAATTATTTCATTAATTATTTTAAATTTTATATACAGCATTGTACACTTTGCTGTGTATTGTCATATGATACAAAAATAGAGTTTAAATCATGTTTATCCTGAACCTTTAAAAGCACAGATAATGACATTCTTTTCTACAATACAGCAACCAAAGTTACCTGTTGCTTCAGTAGATTCTTTGTCAGTAGGCCTGGGACTGCGATAGATGGGATATTTTGTGTCACTTGTGTCTCCGAGTATGTTCAGAGCTGTTTGTATGTCAGTTGGAATGGGCAGGCTTTGAGCTCTGGACTTGCGGTGTTTTGAACTCACAATGGAATGAGAAAACTGAGGCCTGTTCAGAATTTCAAACCTTAAAATAAACACGTCATACAGTTAACAACAAATTACAAACCATAAAAAACAAAAATAATAAATATTTTTTTTTTAGTAAAATAACATGTAATGAACAAAAACATATATAATAATATAATAAATAAAGAAAGACAAAGAAAAACAAATCACCCATCAAAACCACAGACAAATCCGTGCTGGATTCAGAATGAGAATTTCATCATCATAATAAAAATTTCATATCTTAAAAACAAACATTTTATACTGATAATAAGAATTTAAAACTGCATTACATGTGTTTGTATAATGATTAATATAGGTATTGATGAAAGCAAAGTTAAAACAGTAATTCAAAAAACATCTCTTCATAGTAATAATAATAATAATAATAATAATAATAATAATAATAATAAGAATGATGATGATTATGATGACAACAGTTTCAATAATAATATTAATGATGATGATGATAAATAATAATTATGATGATGATAATGATGACAGTAGTTTTAATAATAATACTAATAATGATGATGATGATGTTGATTATGACATTAGTTTTAATACTACTACTACTACTATTAATAATGATGATGATGATGATAATGATGTTGATTATAATGATAGTAGTTTTAATAATAATAATAATAAATTACATGTTAAAATGAAAATAGTATTTATTCAAGCCAACTTCTCGTCTGCCAGTGAGAGACTTCTGTGATGATGTCTGCGGGGTGATTTCATAGTTGACAAATGTCTGTGTGCTGTTCATCAGATCAGCAAAATTTACACTGCAAGAAATTTTGTAAAATGTTCTGTAATTAATATCAAATCTTTATCAGAGAGAGAGAGAGAGAGAGAGAGAGAGAGAGAGAGAGAGAGAGAGAGAGAGAGAGAGAGAGAGAGAGAGAGAGAGAGAGAGAGAGAGAGAGAGAGAGAGATATGTACATATTAAAAATGTATAAAGAGAGATAAAGTAATTAACTTCTGAAACTCTTTTGAGATTACTGACAAAATATATTATTTGAACAGTACTTGAAACCATAAGCAACACCAAATTTTTCTGAAGAGAAAAGATCTTCTAACTCTTGTCTACTGTGTACAGATATCATGGCCCTTGACAAAACTGCTCTTGCTGATAAGAATAAATAATAAAGATTAATGTAGAAAAGATATTTCAGCAATAGTTTCATAATATTTTATATAATGATGATAATAGTGGTAATATTATGGTTAACAATAGTGATTTTACTTCAGCTACAACAACATCAGTTTGATTAACAGTATTAATTATTAATATTACTATTTGTACTATTATTATTATTTTCATCTAGTCCCAGTGCAATTATTACAACTACAATTCTACTTATAATAAATCAATTAATAAAAATGCCAATCTATCACCTAAAATTTAAAAGTGTTTTTTTTCATTTTAATATTGATATTCCTGCTGCTATCACTACCAATTTTATATCTAAAATATATATGAAAAAATAAATAAGAAAATTACATGTACATGTGTTGTTACAAACAAATAACTTATGTGTAATGAACATACTTCATACTAATTATTTAATTTATCTTGTTAAATCTATATTAATTTAACCAACACATCTATGATAGATAGATGTATGTATAATAAATTAAAAATAAATAAATATGAAAGCAGCTAGTTTTCTTTCCTTCCTATGTATATGCCTCTAGTCATTTGGAAAAATACTATATGTATTTTGTTTCATTTTAATTTCATAAATTATTAAACCTAACCCATCTGGTTTGGCTTGACAAGCTTGGGATACAAAGCATTCACTGTAAAGATTTTCCCATGACTGTTAAAAGCAAAGGCGTTGCCTGGCAATATTCCTGAGAAGAAAAAAGTGAATGGGCAATTCATACAGGTGAGTTGAAAGGAAACTTTATATATAAACTTCCCTATCAAGTGGACAGCACAGAACCATATATTTTAATAAAACTGTAATACTTTTGTGAATGTTAGTTAATAAAAAATAAAAAATTTCTGCATGTGTACATTTCAACTTATTTCTCTCTTTTACACACACACACACACACACACACACACACACTCCAAAATCCTCTCACTCAAACACAACATACATATTTTGCATCATAAATAATTTTAAAAACCCACATTTCTAGCAGTTACCTTCTGAAAGATATTCTTTATGTAAATCTTATTTTGCTCCTTTCTTTTGTAATAAAATATATAAATAAATAAATAAATAAATAAATAAATAAATACAATTTTCTACAAACCTGGATAGGTGTATGCTGTGAAATTCTCAACAACTTTGCCCTGCTTGTCCTCTATGATAGCATGAACGATGTAACCGCGGTCTTTTACAAGAGGATCTCCATCTTCATTGTGGCAGATAGCTGCCTGTTGGAAATTACAAATAAATATCAGATTTAAAAAAGAACAATAACAATCATCAGGTGTATAATAATGTTCTGATCAGGAAATTATACATGTCAGTATTTTACAGGCTGCTTCAAAGTGAGGTTTTGGGTTATAGTTTTTGTTGTTTCATTATTATTATCATCATTATCATTATTATTATCATATTTTAAAGAGTTTCATTTTTATATTTATTTTCTTTTGAAATATATTATTTGAACAGAAAAAAAAAAAAGGAAATAAAAAATTAATATTTAGAATTAATTAATATATGAACAATTTTTAATTACTTCCTAAACAGAAATGAATAAGCCAAGACTTTTAAACTGCACATACCTTTGACAAACTGTCTTCAGTCAACACTGACGACATGAACTATCAAATCAGGTAATTCTTTTCTAATAATAAAGGATGACTAATATACTTAGGCTCTGTTTTCACTGCCAGGTGTATAACCTACCACAGTTATTTGAATGATGATGAGTACTTGCTGTATCAGAAATGTTTTCATGACAACAATTAGAGATTATATTCAAATGAGCATTATTTATCAGCTATTTATTTCATCTGATTGGATGATGTAGTAAGTGTAGCACTTACACTAGAGTAATAGTTGACATAAACATCACTGCAGCCTGAGTAATCATCTCTGACTTTCATAATAGCTTTCAGCTCCGAACTTATCATCAGTGTGAAAACCTGTAACAGAAAAAAACAAAAGCCAGTCAAAACAAATTCTCCTCACCCACTCACCCCACACACATACAAGGATTCTACACATTTACTCAGCCCCCCAAACACAGATACAAGGTGTCTATGCTTTTACATAGCTTAGGGCTTTACACTTTCCTATGGCTTAGGTGTTATACAGATTCTTCTAGCATACAGCTTCCAAACTTTCATGTAGCTTAAGCTATAATATTTATATACATTTAGGATGCATACATTCACATAGCTTAGACCTCTACACTTTTACATGGCTTAGAGCTTCTAACACTTTCCTATAGCTTAGGCCTGTTAGACATTTATGTACATTTATGATATCCACACATTTATAAAGCTTATGCCTCACTGTGTCTAAAAATACCTCCTGAAACGTCCTTCCTGATCCATCAGCAACTCCTTGCATCTCATCAATGTACTGAGAAAAACATTCCTTCACAGTTGTGAAGAAACCCTGATAATACTGAAACACAGACATTAGTGATAAATACTGATCTAACATGTTGTAGACTAGGTGGTTTGCTATACACAAACAGTACAATGATATAACTGTAGTAAAGTTATAATAAAATTATATGTCTATGACTGTTGCGTACATGTGTATGTTTGGGTCTGGCTGGGTATTTTTGTTTTGTTTTAGGGTATTAAAAATTAGAATTTGTATTTTTATCTTTTTCCTTTTTGTTCATTTCTGCTTTGTTTTTATTGCATTATAATTGGTATTTACCTTTTTGCCTGCTGTAGAGTTTACAAAGGGAAGCAACTTTGTATGTAAATTGCTTTTAGTGAAATACTCTGTTATTTCATTTTTGAATGTATATCCCTAAAAAAATAAAAAAAAAATTATACATATAACACACACACACACACACACAGATATGTGTATGTAAATAAAATACAAGGTGTAGGCTTACATTCACACACATATACACAAACATAAACAATGAACAATTAAAATTAGAAATAAAAAATTAAAATTTTAAAATATTTGTATATGTAGTATATCACTCAAAAAGTAAAATCATTAGTAAGTAACTTATATCAAAGTTCACATAATGTTTCACACTAGTGTATTCTGGTATACTTCATCCTAAAATTGTATGGTCTCACAATTAATTCAATAGGACTAATTTAAAAATAAAAACTTGTTTATAAATAAATAAATAATTAATTAAATAATAACAATAATAACAACAACAATAACAACAACATTAATAAAAATAATGATAATAAAGATTTACCATATCATATCCTACTTGGTAGTGGCTCCCTCTAGTGGTCAAAACAGGAATACTTAAATGATATGATGATGGTGTCAGAAGAAGGAGGCAAAATATCACGGTGATGGATATGTTCAGTTTGTTGGATCTGAACAAAAATTAATGACAAAATTTAAAAAAAAAAAAAAAAAAAAAAAAACCAACAATAAATTAAATACATTTAAGAAAAAAAAAAAAAAAATAATAATAATAATTTGGGTGTTAGTGCATTGTTTTCAATCTGCATTTAAATTAGCATGTTCTCCTGAATTAGTTTCCATGGGTTGAATAATGAAAAATAATGTAATAGAGAAGGCGGGACGAGCCTGCTAGGAGCGAATTGGTTCATGGTCAAAACATCGTTGCCTATAGTCGATAAAATAATGCGACAAATCCTAATTGATAATCATTCAGAGAAAGTATATTTTTATCTTTGCATGCTGTTCGATGATTTGCTTTGATTCTATACACGTTATGAGCTATCCAAATGCTAAACGATTTACCCGTTACCTTGAGAATAAACATGATTTCGCGAAAGTGGTCACGCGCTCCTAGTGCACCTTCGTGGAAATGAACGGAACAAAGCTGTCCCGTTTTCACTATATTGTTATTATTATTAAATTTAATTTTAATTTTTTTAACACTAAAAATATTTGAATCTTTTAAAGTGCTAAATACATTTACTTGAAGGGTAATTGGGTAATAGACTATTTCTCTGTTAAATTATTAGATTTACTTATATATATATATATATATATATATACATTTAAAATTATTTTTATATAACATGGTAGTCGCTAACAAACACTGACAGGATCTAATTAATATCAAATTTTTTATTGGCAATGTTGATATCGGTAAATACTGTTTTTACTTCATTGTTATTAATATTAACATTATTTTATTTTTTTTCTTTCTTTCTTTCTTTGTCCATGTACCACCTACCGACAGTTCTACATCTATTATTCTAATTATAATAATTATAATAATAATAAAAATTAACTCAGGCTGACTGTATTTGCTTACCTGTTTCACAGTTTTAATTAATTTTCATAATAAACAACAATGGAGGATGTTTTCAGGTTAGTCAGTAATGAACATTATTTTTTTTTCAAGAAGTCCGTTATTTCAGACAGAACTTATTGACACCACATCATTAAATTTTATGCCTCTTGTCCATTATTTCATGTGAGAGAGAGAGAGAAAAGAGAGAGAAATAAATAAATAAATATTGTTAATAAATAAATAATTAAAAGAAATCAGTGGCTATTATCATTTCTGCTTAGTCCATCTGCTGGACTGAAATGATGTTAACAGTTACAGTCACTCATGGACAGTTTAGCCACAGGAAAGCCAATAATAGGAATGAACTATGACAGGGAAGAAAACAAAATCTGTATATGTATTTAGCAGGTCTGGAATGTTTAAATATAAAAAAATAAAAAATAAAATAATAGAATAAAAATAATAATAATAATAATAATAAAGAAAGGGAATAAAAGAAAAGAAAGATCCCACAGAATACGTTGTGAAACATCTTTTATTTTTTCAGTTCAAAAAATGACAACAAAAATAACAGTAAATATATTTATTCATTTCAAGGACTTAATAAAAAGAATAAAAACGAATTTATATATAATACATACAAATTTCATATAAATTTAAATCTCTGACATTTAAGAATTATTAAAATATCATTATTATATAAGTATATTATAACAAACAAATAAAACACACACACACACACAATCTTTATGAATAAATGATGTGTTATGTGTACCAGGTAGTTTATGCACCTAAAATAAATTTATATGTAATAAGCAGCACAGTGTTAGTAACTTATTGATTCAGTATTACATTTTAAAATAATATTTCTGAAGTTAAATTTAAGATGAAACTGAATCAGCTACTTAATCATCCAACGAATCCACATCATCAGAGACACGTTTGAGGAACTGTTCATAAGTAGAAGACGGATACAGTCTATCACACTGATCAGACTGCGCATCATCATTTGATTCATCACCATCATCTTCTACAAGATAAATAAGCGAAATAATAAGTAAATCACAAAACTAGATAAATAAATAAACAAAAATAGAAGTATAATTATATATATACTCTCCCAGCGTGTGTGTGTGTGTGTGTGTGTGTGTGTGTGAGAGAGAGAGAGAGAGAGAGAATAATCTCTTATTAATAATTAAACCACCAATTAGTGATTATTTCAGCTGATATTTAATAATAACATTTGTTGGCACAGACTAATAATTTAGAATACTGTGTTAACAAATAGTTAAAATGATTACTTTATTGCATGTCAACTAACAATGATGATATTATTACTTTTTGTATGCAAATAAAACATCTGAAAACCATTTAAAAGATCAAATTTGTTACATGCATATTTCAAAAATAAAACAAACAGAATCTTGGATGCACAGTAACTTTACAGTAATATTTACATCAATATATATGTGATGTAAAACAAAACTGACATTTATTGAAAATGAAAACTAATGACTGGTTTACATTATTACTCAAACAGTTAATTTTTCTTAGTTCTTAATACTAATCTTGTTAAATTAATAATAAATGTATGTTACCTATGTTACATCTTGATGACATCCATGCAGCCAAAGGTTCATCATGATCGAACATATGGTTCCCTATGGCGTCTGAAAATAAAACACGGTGAAATGAGAATTATTATTATCATTGTTACTCATCTTATGAAATAATAGCCAAAATAATAGAATTAGTAATTTTAATAATAATGAAATCAGGATAAAAGGGTCTGCTGCATCTCCACTGCATTAATTTTAATCTATTTAATCTATTTAATCTTGATGACTGTGTTATTAAAAACACTTTTATTTTCATGTGCTTGTTTTTGTATTGCACAGTTTCTAATAAGTAAAAACTTTCATGCAGATTATTTTGTTTCATCCATATCTAATTCTGTGTGAAAACTGTTTTTGTTATAAATAATAAAACAAAATGATACAGATTTATATTTTATTTAAAGCCTGTGCTATTAATTTATAGACAGTCATTAAAAAAAATTATTATTTCACAAATTCCTCACTCACCTTCATCATTATCAGCATGATTGTTTTCATAAAAATGTGGATCTTCATTAGGGTAATCATTCCTCCAGTTATTTTCATCATTGCTGTCATCATCATCATCATACACTTCGTCATACTGGTCATCATCCAGCCTGTCATCCAGCAACACATCTTCTTGAAGAGCCTCAATCCTAAGAATATTTTCAAATGTTCGGAAGTCGAAATCACTGCTGTTGGTGTAGTAGAGATCGTAGACGTAGTCCTCTTCTGTGTCTTGTGGAACAGTTTCTCGTAACATTGGAACAGAATTACATGTGAACTCACTGATGGCTGATGCTGACTTGAAAACAAGAAAAAGAATCATAAAAAGGATCTAATTTATTGAATCAATAAATGACCATAATTACATTATTTTTACGTAACTGTAACACTATTAGTAGTGTACTTTATTGACAATCATTATAGTTTTTCATTTTTATGCAGCTTAATGAAGTTGTCTACATATATTAATGTATTGTATATAATCCAGAGTAGCAACCTCACAAAACTGCTCATTTATTTTTCACAAATTTATTGGTATTCAGGACAGGCACTAAGCTGTATGTCTTGTCCTATGGTATGTGGAACTGAACATATCACATTTCATTTAGTATTTTCTCAACATTCATATCAGTTTTAATCAAAATGCATATTATAATTATAATAAAGACATTTGAACTTATCATTAAGGACCGCTGTTATTTTCATATTAGTAAATTTAGAAATGTAAAGATGATAATAACACTATAAAACAAAAATCATGAAAAAGAATTATCATCTGTTTTTCTTCAGGAAATTGTAATAAATATTGTATCTTATATATCATAGCTTACATTATTTTTATTCCGAGTAAGGGCTGCATTATTTTCAGTCTTCTCTTTCTCTACATCATACAAACAAAACATTTTTTCAGAACTCTGCAATGAAGCTGATTCACTTCTGAGAAAAGTCTTGGTGCCAGAAGAAAATGTTTTAACTTCACCTGAAGTTGAACAAACAAGAGAAGAATTTTCTTTAGTATGTTCTGAGCAATTACATGGAGATTTTGTGCAACAAACTGTACAACAGTCACCTGAGTTCTTGCACATACAAATATTTTGTTCACAGTTGCTCCTTTCAATGTCAGTTTTGGTGGATTTGTTAGATGTTTTACAGTTGCCATGACTGCCACTGAAATCTGTATGTTCCTTGTGTGATATCTCTTCTCTATTATTAGCTCTTTGTATATCAGCAGTCCCAGTGGTTTTATTATTATTTTCCTTTTTGTTATCACCATTTTGTTCTGTTATGCATTCATTTGTTGTTGCTGCATCAAGATCATCCAATCCCAGACTTCTGTAGCTGGTGAGAACTTTGTAACGACTGGATTGGGAACTGAGTTGTTGTTCTTGTCTTTTTCTGACAGTTATATCACCATTGTAACTATGCTGTTTGTACTCCTTTTGTAATTTCTCTTTCCGAATTGCATCACGGATATGTTTAGAAATGCTTGTATCCTTTAAAATAAGAAGATTAAAAAGTATTGACAATCACTAATCAGAATTCAAAATATGACTATTACTTAAATATTTTGTAACTATTTCAATTTTAAAAAAAGAAAAAGAAAGGAAAGTATTAGTAAATTAATTTATTAATTTTTGAAAGCTACAGTACCTAAAAACTACGAAAATGTTGTTCACTGACTTCCAAATAACATTTCGTGACAGGTTATATAAAATTTAAATAAATTATTTTTCTTTACTGGATTTTTTTGTTTTGTTTTGAACTTAGGTTTATACAATTATGTATTATATTAGATATTATCTACAGTAACAATAAATGCAAAAATGAAGACGAAGAAACGCAAAACGAAAGTGAAACTACTAGATTTTCTTTGTTTTAAAAATTCATTTACTACAAATAGTGTAATTTTTAGCCGATTACATTACTGTAATTCATTTATTACATTTCCTATGTAAAGTACAATGTTTAGAAACAGAAAACGAAAAAAAATAAACATAATAAAATGAAATAAAAATGAACAATAACATTTCTTGACGACTGAAACTGGAATTTAATGTAATTACTATCGAAAATATCTCACAACGATAACACGAAAACCTTTGTTAGTAATGAAAATACCTTTGCTGGAATAGTTGCAGCAAACTTGAGTAAACTTTCGACTTCATTTCTGTCATTTTCATCAACAAGTGCTGCATCTCCTTCATCGTTTTTTCTTCTTTTACAAGAAACTTTCAAAATTTCGACAGGATCTTCATTTCTCCGCCGTTTCACGCGCACTACCGCTGCCATACCTACACTGAACTAGATTTCCTCCATTTCGATGCTCTGTTATACGTCTAGATCACATTTTATTCCCATCCGACAGTTAGAAGTGCTGCCGAAAAGGGGAAAATAATAATAAAAATTAAAGTATTAGTAATAAATAAAAATAAACATAAAATAAAAAATAAAATGAAACGATTCACTGGCATAAGACAGGAGACTGAAACTGTTTTAAACAGACAGACATTGTGGATCTGAGTTCGTAAAACCATAATAAAGTTGTTAATTAACTACTGATTCACTAACAACGCGATCAGTTATCTAACTAGTTAACTAATTAAACGACGTACCAGAGAATATCAGTGTCCGTTTTTGTCCATATCTTCTTGTTAATTTCATTGATGGTTTATCGTTATCACCATCATCATCATCATATTATTATTATTATTAATATTATTAATAGTATTAGTTGTAGTATTAGTATTAGTATTAGTAGTAGTAGTAGTAGCAGTAGTAATAGTAGTAGTAGTAGTAGACTCATTCTCATGCAATCGCGACAACTGCAGGTTTAAGATACGAAATTATTATTATTATTATTATTATTATTATTATTATTATTATTATTATTATTCAAAGAAAACGAGATTACACTATTAGATTTCGTTGTTGTACCCCCTGGCATTTAAAATTTCTAATATTTAGTAGTATAAAATTATACAGATATTATTACTATGGATTTCACATGTTTCATCTCGCAGATTATGTCCTGCAGATTATAAACGGATTTTTCTTTTCTTTTTAACATCAGTTTGAATATAAAAACGCCAAACCACGTTCAAATCAAATTCAGTATGAAATTCGCTTTATTTAGATGTATATCTTTCGTACGAGAGGACTATAGTTCGAAAGCAACATACCTATCTGTCACGGACTTTAAAGTTCAAGATTCCATATGTTACTTTATGGATTTGCAAAGAATAATATAAATTTTTGGCAATGTTTTTTTTTTTTTTTTTTTTTTATCATTGCTTTATCTATGTAATATTTAAACTTATTACCTATATTATAAATAAAAATGTAATAACAAATTTTTAATGACTATTTCGAGCCTCAAAAATTAGTTGATTTTGACGACAGTTAAAAAAAGCATACAAATAAATATAAAAAGTACCGATAAACAACAACAACAAACAATATTTTGTTATATTATTCGTCTCAAAATTTCATTAGAATCATTTTTTTATAGCGGTGAAGGGCGATCTGTTTACAAAAGTCGTAGATGAATGAATACAATCAGCGACACTGACTTTTTTGCTACACCCATCCACTTCTGTTGTCAGGTATTCCCAGGTAAAATGATATTCAGAACCAGCTATTTAGCATGATTTATTTTTATCTTAGACTGTACCATTGGAAAATACTACACATTTCTTTAAAAAACAAACACCCAAACCACTGCTGTTTTTGAAATAATGTGAACAGTACTGACATCATCAATTTTGGCGTTTCTGTGAAAATGGGTTAGAAGTAGCGTTGTAATTTAAAACAGATATTCTTAAAAGAGTTTCTGTTGCTAAACAGGGAGCTGACTATGGCCTTAGTTTTTTTCTGTGCTATAAAAATGGAAACCCAGCATATTATTCACAAATGCTGGCGTTTTGTAGAGGTAATAAAAGCAAAATATGATTTACGATTAAGATAAGGCGATTTGATAAGCCATAATTGGCCAGTATATTTTATTTATAATAATAATAATAATAATAATAATAATAATAATAATAATAATAATAATCGTGATGATGATGATGATAAAGAATTAAATTTAAGAAAACAAATAATTACTAAAATATATCACCATCATCATCATCAAAATTATTGTTGTACATGTATAAGGAATATACATATACATTAAATACAGACCCTCAAAATATAAACAGTTACACGCACACGCCCACAAACTGATCGACACGTAGACATGTAATTCACTGACGTCATGCTGGTGACTAACAGGTATAACCGTCGTTGCAGATGTCGCTCTCAAAATATATTAAAAGATAAACGCGATCAATGTGGAACATAATGGAATCATTGTTGCAGTGGTTATTATCCTTCTGAGTCATCTAATGCAAATGATGCAACAACGAAATGTTGTACTAGATGAAATCTTATGATTTGGCATTAAGAGTTTTATGTGTATTTTACATAATAGTGGTGGCGTCAGCTGTAGCTATATAAGTTAAGTGACTGTTAGATTTTAATATTCAGCAATAAACTTCCATACAGTTTTACATTCCTGTTTCCTTTGATGTAACAGTTATGTGAAGTGGCCATAACATTTCTCAAGCTATATCAATAAAATAATTCTGCCTTTAGCTTAAAATGTTTTGTTAGTTATCTAATCGGTATTGATGAAGATTTAAATCTCTGTGAAGTTGATTATTAACACCGGGTGTTTCAGAATCAGAGTCGAAAAAAAAAAAAAAAAAAAAAAAAAAAAAAAGTAAGAATAAAAAAAGAGAGAAAATTGTTATTACAAGAATTTGGAAGTTCGAAGACCTTACTATGTAGTGAATATATAAAATAAATAAATAAATAAATAAATAAATAAATAAATAAATAAATAAATAAACAACAACAACAACAACAACAACAATAACAACAACAAAAACAATAATAATAATAATAATAATAATAAATATACCCCACAAAAAAGAACAAAAAAACAACAACAACAAAACCACCCAACAACAACCAGCAACAAACAACGAAATCAAACTTCAAACAAATACAATCAAAAACAACATCAATATATTCCACTGATCAGTTTGTTCATGTTAATATTTAATAATACAGTTTTAGGTTTTAATAATTTAGTATTGACGTTCTGTTTCGTTATTAAATAGGAGTAAACCTATGATCTTTAAGCACTAGGATTCTGTTCCAAGTTATTAAATAAACAGTGTGGCCGAATTAACGTGTACGGTACCAGCTGTTAACAATCGTTAATAGTAGTGTTCAGTCTGAAGTTATTAAAAGAGTGAAGGAAGAAACATACACAATAGTGAGGACAATATCAATTTTTGTACGGAAATTATAAAAAAGTAACACAAGAGTTGGTATAACGAGGTAAGATTATAGGGTAAATCGATAAGACAATAAGATAAAATCAATAAGTTTTATTATTATTTTTTTTAATTCCTGTTTTTAATGATAAGACCAACCAACTTACCTAAACATAAACAAACAATCTCAAATGCAGAGGCGTTCGTACAAGTTTTAGGCATTTAGCTTGAACTTGTATGACGTTTCGGTAAAATAAAGTTGGAATAAAATAATAAATGTTTTTAAATTACTTAACATTAAGCAAGGAAAAAAAACAACAACCCCAAAACCAACAACAACAAAAACAAAACAACAACACAAAAAACAACAACATCAACAAACAAGCAATAATGAGAAAAATAAATTAGTAATAAAAATAATTCAAAGAAAAAAACAACAACAGCAAAACAAACAAAAAACAATAAATTCCTGTATGGACGAAAACAAAACAAACAACAACTCCCTAAAAAAAAAAAAAAAAAAAAAAAATCTCAATAAAATTAATCCAGGACTCTACACTCGCCAAATTCAGTACAATAAAAATTCCCAAATCGTGATACCAGGACTTTAATACAGTAACTGTTCAACACTAAAGTTTTGCCAGTATTTTGTTAGTTTGTATTACAAATTAATTTATGCGATTATAACATTTATTTTTCATTATGTCGTACATTATGGGTTTGGGTGATTACTGATCAGGTTCCATTAGATAAATGTTGAAGCAGGCCTGTCGTGGACACAACCTCTCACGTCGCTAGACAGTTATGAGCAGCTGAAACACCGAAAAGCGTGTTTAATCAAAGGAAATTGAGAGATAAGATGAATTTTTGTTATTACGCTTTCTGTATTTAGCTCAGTATCCTCTGTCGATATGAGACCTCACTATCCTTCATCAGTATCATTGTTAGTGGTACACATGTTCAGGTACAGAATTCTTCAGTTTATCTTTATGCCAACAACAGAGCAAATGTAAGAGAATTATTAGTAGTCTCGGTAATCGTATTATTATTATTAATAGTAATTGTGTAAGTACAGTAGTTGTAGCATTAATAAAATGTAGACTTACTATTAGTTAGCTTCATCATTAGTTTTAGTAGTGATAGTCTGTTTTATGACTGTTGTCGCATCAGTATCAGCCCTAGCAGCAGTAGTAGAAATAGTAGAAGCAGCAGTAGTAGTTGTTGTTGAGATAAAAGTAATAATTATAAAGAGTGATGAAGACTAAGAAACTGTTGTTGTGGAAGAGTTGTAAAAGTTGTGGCAGGAGTAGAATCAGTGCTACCATTAATATAAATAATATAATAGTTGTATTAGAAGTAGAAGTGGTAGTTGTAGTAGCAGTAATAGTAGTAATAATAGTAGTAGTAGTAGTAGTAGTAGTAGTACAATAATAATTATTATTGTTATTACTATTATTATTATTATTATTATTATTAGAGAACATATATTTAAATTAGTAAATATGTAAATAAATCTTGTCCAAAAATATATATATTGAAAGAGAAACACACACGCACACACACACACAGAGAGAGAGAGAGAGAGAGAGAGAGAGAGAGAGAGAGAGAGAGAGAGAGAGAGAGAGAGAGAGAGAGAGAAACTAAACTCTTATTATTCTGATATCTATATTTCTGTCGTGAAAAGATCCGCTGTCAGCATTACACATCACCAGTCCTTTCTATACATACTTAACCTATTTACCAAACAGAGACATGAAACGTTGTATAAACATTGTCAATACTGAGTCACGTCAGAAACGAAAAGCAACAACATGGCTGTTAACATGCTCTTCTTCTTCTGTGTGAATTTTATTATTTCTTATGTCTTGTCAATGGCAACGACTCCAGGTAATTTGTACTGATTATTATTATTGTAACACGTATTGTTATTGTTGTTATTATTATTATTATTATTATTATTGCTATTATTATTATTATTATTATTATTATTATTAATGTTGTTGTTGTTGTAATTGTTCTAATTGTTTCTGTTGTTCTGATTTTTCCACACACACTACAGAGCTGCCGCCACCTATACCCACACCTGCAATGCCACCTCACTGCTCTCACAATGGACAGATGTACGGACCTGGACAAGTCGTTCCAGATTATGAGCCTTGTGCGTACGAGTGTCGTTGTCAGCGTAGTTATGATTCTTCATCTGAATTAGAAATTCGTTGTATATACGCTGATTATTTTCCACCAATGTGTTTCGATCCTGAAGGACCTGATGCCTGTGGAAGATACACATGTCGAGGTACAGAACGTTTCAATATCTCTTTATACCAACAGCAGTAGACGAAGTAAAAGTCTAGTTACTAGTATTCTGTTAGAAATTGTAGTAATGGGAGTATTATTATTATTAATAGTATTAATGGTAGTTCGAGCAATTACTATCAGTAGTTTCAGGCTTACTATTACCATTAACGGTAGGATTAGTAATAATAATGCTAGTCTTTTTAATAGTAGAAGTAGTAGTAGAATTAGTAGCAGAATTGGTAGTAGTATTGGCAGTAGTAGAAGTCGTAGTATCTGCTGTGGTGATGATTTTATAGTGGCAAGAGTAATAGTAACAGCCAGTAATGAAGACGAAGAAACTACTGACGTGGAAGAGTTGATGCAAAATCAGTGCAACGAGTAATGTCTTAAATGTATTGGTATCACAATTATCAGTAGTATTTGGAATAGCAGTTGTTGTAGTAGTGGTAGTAGTAATATACTAAGTATATTAGGAGTACTACAATGTTAGTATTATTAGTAAGAATAGCAGGAGTGATTATTGTAGTAGTAGTTGTAAAAATTGTTATAATACTTGAGTATACAATAAAATGATTTATTATTGTTATTATTATTATTATTATTGTTGTTATTGTTATTATTATTATTATTGTTATTGTTATTATTATTATTATTGTTATTATTATTATTAATATTATTGTTATTATTATTATTATTATTATTATTATTATTATTACAGAACGTAACTGTAAAACGCCATCAGGACACGTGATACATGGAGAAGGATGGGAAAACTTTAGTGATGATGGTCACTGTAAATGTCCTCCACAAGTACAAGAATTTGGTGATTGGCAACCAGAATATGGCGTGGCTTTGTGTTCCGCACCCACTACAACAATGCAACCGATTTCTACAACACCACCACCGAGGTCTACAGCACGAACACAGAGTTCTACAGCACACTACACCAAGATCTACAACACCACCACCTACAAAAGCTTTCTCATAAACAAATACAAAATAACTTTTTCTTTTGACATAAGAAATATTTAGTAGCTAAATAATGAATATTCTTTATGATGTTATATGAAATAATGGACAGCTATATACAAATATTTATTAATGCGTGCATATATACTCTAACATATATTAAGACACACACACACACACATACATACATACTACATGCATATATAGATACGTACATGCATATATGATTGGATCAAGAACGTGGTAATTTATATTGAATTTTACAAAAGTGTGAAAAAAAAAATCAATTACAATTTACATTAATTTACTCTATAAAGGTTACATCCGAGTTATTAGAAGTTAAAGATTATACTCTCTAGGAAAATACAACTGGTACTGAATAAAATCCTTCAAGGTCCTCTCTCGTCAGTGTTATTATTAAAATCATTAGTGTAGACATGTAGACTGTCAGTAATTATTCTTCTAATAATATTATTTAGTGCTGTAATTAACTGCGACACAATTGTAACAAACTGAGAAAATGATTTGGGAGCTAGTGTAAATATATCTTGTTTATATGGAGTTTTATTTTACTCTCTTTCTCATTCTGAGTTAATAAATATAAAGTTATCTCTCTCACTGTCTCTCTTGCACACACATATTACACACAAATGGATAGAGGCAAATCGTATACACATACATAATGATACTTTTGAATAAATGAATTCACATAATAAAATAAAATAAATGTATATAAAACACTAAAGTTAAACAAGATTTTTTCCTGAATGAAGCATGATTAATTTGAACAGAGGTGAAGAATTCGAACCTGACTTCTTTTTTTAATTTAATTTAATTTAATGTTGTACGATATTAAAAACTGAAGAAAACTGATAGAAGCTCTTATAAAATTGACAAGTTTAAAATTATAAGTTAAAAGTAACTCCCTGTCTAAGATGACTGTGACAAACTATTTTTTGCACAGAACAAAACATATATTTAAATTAGTAGATCCTATGTAAATAAATCTTGTCCAAAAATATATCGATATTGAAAGACAAATACACACACACTCACACACACACACACACACACACACACACACACAGAGAGAGAGAGAGAGAGAGAGAGAGAGAGAGAGAGAGAGAGAGAGAGAGAGAGAGAGAGAGAGAGAGAGAGAGAGAGAGAGATGGTGGTGTAACAGAACAGAAACATTCAAATACTGAAGACTGAAATTAAATGACAGACATGATTAACCCTTATTATTTCAATTTCTATATTTCACTCATGATACGATCCTGCTAAAGCAATACATATCACCAATCTTTTCTGTACACATTTAGCTTATAACAGAGGAATCAAAACAGCGCATGTGGAAAGTGTTATTTAAATGTTATCAGTACTAAGTCACGTTACAAGCGAAAAGCGACATCATGTCTGTTCACAAGATCTTCTCCTTCTTCTGTTTGAATTTTTTTATTTCTTCTGTCTTGCCAATGCCAAAGACTCAAGGTAATGAGTACTTACGATTACTATTGTTGTTGTTGTAGTGATATAGTAACAGCTACATAAACGTTGTCATCAGAATCCACTACACAAATAACCTCAACAATGTCAGTAATAACAACATCATCGTAATGATAATGAAGATGATGTTAATAATAATAATAATAATAATAATAATAATAATAATAATAATAATAATAATAATAATAATAATAATAATAATGATAATAATAATAATAGGGAGTTCAGACAGAAATATGACGGTAGTAAGAGCAGATTTAAATATAATGTGTTCAGCAAAGAAAATCGTTTTTGTTTCTTTTAATCGTTCAACCTGATTATTTTCTACGAATGTTTTACTAAAAAAAAAGACTTTTCAGTGACATGGTCAACAGCACAGTGAGTAGCCTTTTGTCGTAGCAATGAAGCCATTATTAGTGTATACTGAAGGATTTTGCCCGTGAAGAATTTGGTAGGTTGTTCAGTTGTACATATATCTGCATGATACCTGAGATGCTCGTGTACTTTGATTTGATGAATACAAACCAGACAGCAGAAAGGACATGAACCATTTTTCTAAGATTTGCTTTATCAACGATCCTGTGACCGGAGATTTCGCCATACGTCTCGCTGGTTTTTGGAATGTACGCGATACAAAGCTCACAGGAGACAGTCATGGGAAGTACAGCTTAGCGTGGTTTTGTGTTCCAAATCGACTACAACGCCAACACCGAGATGTAGAAAACCACCACTTACAAAACCGGTGAAATAACCTTTTCATTTGATTTAAGAAATTTTAAGTACAAAATAACGAATATTCATTATAATATTATGTAACTTGATACAAATATTTACGTGCATACATAGTCTAACATACATACATACAAACATAATCTAATCTGCAGAACGATTACCTGAATGTATTATTGGGTCAGAGACATGATTATTTATTTTCAATTTCACACATGAGTGAAAGGAAATAAAATGAATTACAACTTATGCTAATTTACCGTATAACTGTTCACTTTGAATTATTAAACATTAAAGAGTATATTATCTCTTTGAAAATATAATTAATACTGAATAATATCCGTCATCTTTCTGTCTCATCAGTGTTATTAATAAAATCATAAGCCTATGTTAATGTAGACGTGTAGACTTTCAGTCATTTTTCTTTAAGTCACATTAGTTAGTGCTTTAATTAAATGGGAAAATATCGTAAGAGTCAGAGTAAATGATTGAAAGCTATTGGGGATTTATTTTGTTTACAGAGAATTTTTATTTTCTCTCTCTCTCTCTCTCTCTCTCTCTCTCTCTCTCTCTCTCTCTCTCTCTCTCTCTCTCTCTCTCTCTCTCTCTCTCTCTCTCTCTCTCTCTCTCTCTCTCTGAGATTGTAAATGAAAAACTAATATCTCTCTGTTTCTCTCTGTGAGAGCAATATGGACACATGTAAACAGACAGACGTATATATATTTAAAAACTGAGAGACTGAGACTGATAGACATGATAAAATCTTTTTATTTTAATATGTATGTTTCGCTCGTTATACGATCTGCTGTAAACATTACATGTCACCAGTGTTTTCTACACATACTTGGCCTATTTACCAAACGCAGGCATCAAATTGCGCATGTGAAAACAGCTGTTTAAACATTGTCAATACTGACTCACGTCACAAACAAAAAACAGAAAAATGGCTGTTAACATAGTCTTCTTCTTCTGTGTGAATTTTATTATTTCGTCTGTCTTGTCAATGCCAACGCCTGAAGGTAATTTGTACTTACTATTATCATTATTTTTATTTTTGTTATTAGTGTCACTAATATTGTTGTTGTTGTTGTCGTTGTTGTCGTTGTTCTTATTATTAGTGCTGTTAATAGTGACAGAGTAACAGCTACATGAATAGTATCATCAGCATCTTACACAGAAATAATAATAATTACACTCTCATCAATGTCAGTAGTAACATCACTGTAGTGATAAAAGTAGTGATAGTAAAGATGATGTTAATAGTAATAATAATAATAATAATAACTCGAATGTCACGTTTCTTCATATTTTCTCCCTTAACAGATCTACATCTTGTGCTACACCTATCTTGTAAAGATCATAAACATTTTAGTGAGTCTGAGTGCAGCGAATAGTTTAGTCAATATTAAGAATTCTCTCTTTCTTCTTCTCGTTAAATGGGTAACGATTTGATATTAAAGGAAACATGTAATGATGTAACCTCTGCCGTAAACTTGGCTGAATGGAAACCTTTCCAGGTCTTAAATTATGGGAACCTGTAGCGATTAATTTATTAATCTGGAAATGATACTTAATATTAATTCTCATAAAGTCTTATGTCGATTACGTTAATATTGTAAATTAGATTAAATCAGTTTTTAAATATACATTATGTTTCACTGTTTATTTATTGATAAATATATAATCAGAAATTCTTAGACTATAAAACCCAAGCTTGTTTATCCAATGCTCACATCCGGCTACGGTGGTGATAACAAACACTATAGACATATTGATATCATCAAGTAGTTGTTTCAATGCCGAATAAGTCACACAAAAAAGAAAAGAGAGAAAAAAAGAGAAGAAAAAAAAGAGAGGTATTATTATTATTATTATTATTATTATCATTATCATTATCACTTTCATTTTCATTATCATTTTCATTTTCATTTTCATTGTTATTATTATTGTTTACTTATTTTTCCACACACACTGCAGAGCTGCCACCACCTACATCCACACCTGCAATGCCACCTCACTGCTCTCACAATGGACAAATGTACGGACCTGGACAAGTCGTTCCACACTATGACCCTTGTGCGTACGAGTGTCGTTGTCAGCCTGGTTATGGTTCTTCATCTGAATTAGAAATTATTTGTATGTACGCTGATTATTTAGTACCAATGTGTTTCGATCCTGAAGGACCTGATAGCTGTGGAAGATACACATGTCGAGGTAGACAACTTTTCAGTATCTCCTTATACCAACAGCAGTAGACGAAGTCTAATTATTAGTAGTCTCGTTAGTAGTAGTGATCGTAGTTGTATTACTAGTAGTAGTATTATTAGTGGTAGGTGGAACAGTTAGTTTTAGTAGTTGTAGGCTTACTATTACCTTTAATGGTAGAATTAGTAATAATAATGCTATTCTTATTATTAGCGATAACAGTTGTAGTAGTAGCTCGAATAGTAATAGTAGTAGTTGAATTAATAGTAGAAGTGGTAGTAGTAGTACTAGTAGTAGTAGTAATGGTTGTTACAGTAGCAGTAGTGGTTACAGTATTAATATTATTAGTAAAAATAATTATAGTAGGAGAAGTAGAATAAGCTGTTATAATACTAGACTATACAATAAAAAGAAAGATTATTATTATTATTATTATTTATTATTATTATTATTATTATTACTATTATTATTATTACTATTATTATTATTACAGAACGTAACTGTAAAACGCCATCAGGACACGTGTTACGTGGAGATGAACAGAAATACTTTAGTGATGATGGTCACTGCAAATGTCCACCACAAGTACAAGCTCTTGGTCCGTGGGAACCACGATTTGGCGCGGCTTTGTGTTCCGGACCCGCTACAACGGACCATTATGAAATAATGAACAGATAAATATTTATTAATAAGTGCATATCTACTCTAACATAGATATATGCATAGTTACATAGATAGATACATTCATATATACATACATATATATTCTAATCTGCAGATACGATTACCTGAATATATGATTGACTCAAGGACATGGTTATTTATAATTAATTTTACAAAAGATTGAACAAAAATAAAAAATAAAAGAAATTAAATTTATGCTAAGTTACTATATAATGGTACATCTGAGATAGTACAAATTAAAGATTATATTATTTCTAGGAAAATATAATTAATACTGAATAAAAATTCTTCATCTTTCTTTCTAATTAGTCTTATTAGTAAGATCATAATCTCTGTTAGTGTAGACTGTCAGTGATTTTTCTGTTAGTGACATTACTTAGTGCTGAAATTAACTGGGAAACGATCGAAACAGACTGAGTAAATGATTTCGAAGCAATTGTAGATGCATTTGTTTATAGGTAGTTTTATTTTTCTCCATCATTCTCTCTCTTTGAGTTTGTACAAGTAAAAGTCACACTCACAAATATATATACACACAAATTGTCGTTTGAAATTAATTATTATAAAAAAAAAAAAAAAAAAACTTTCTGAGATGAGGATGTGAATATAGTTTTGCAATGAAAGAAAAGATATATTGAAATTGATAGATTCTTTGTAAATACATCTTGTCCATAAATGTTTACTGTTGGATAGAGAGAGAGAGAGAGAGAGAGAGAGAGAGAGAGAGAGAGAGAGAGAGAGAGAGAGAGAGAGAGAGAGAGAGAGAGAGAGAGAGAGAGAGAGAGAGAGAGAGAGAGAGAGAGAGAGAGAGAGAGAGAGAGAGAGAGAGAGAGAGAGAGAGAGAGAGAGAGAGAGAGAGAGAGAGAGAGACCTGCTTTGTCAAAGGAAATTGAAAGATAAGATGAATTCTTGTTATTACGGTTTCTGTATTTAGTTCAGAATCCGCTGTCGTTATAAGAGACCACACTGATCTTCATTATAATTATTTAACGTTTTTACCGTACAGAAACATTAAACATGAAATGTTAGAGCTGTTACTTAAGTTTTATCAATACTCACTCACGTCACAAAAGAAAAGCGACATGGCTGTTCAGATGCGTGACTCAGTCTTGTTTGAATTTTATTATTTCGTCTGTCTTGTTATTTTCAACAACATCACCACAAGTTTTACAACCACATCATACAATCTTCGCGCGGGCCTCTGTGACTGTGACAGCCTTCTTATTCTTCCTAATCTGAATAGAACGTAACTGTAAAACGCCATCAGGACACGTGTAACGTGGAGAAGAACAGAAATACTTTAGTGATGATGGTTACTGTATATGTCCTCCACAAGAACGTATTTTAGGTTCTCGGTAACCACAATATGGCATGGCTTTATGTTGCACATCACTAGGCCGGCAAGACCGAGTTCTATAACATCACCACTGACAAATGCATTGTCACAAACAACAGAAAAAAGGAATATTCCTTATTTATATGAAATGAAGGAGAGAGTATTTATTAATACGTGCATATGTATTCTAACATACATACATGCATATAAATACATACATACATACATACGTATTCTAATCTGCAAATATGAGTATCTGAATATATGATTGGGAAACATCATAACAGACTGAGTAAATGATCTACTAGTGGTGGGTTTCCTTCCTGGGATGAACAGAGATCTCCTTTAGTCGGTCTATGATCAAGAAGTACTCTTCCTTTGGAATGTTCGCTATCTTGCTCGTTTCATACTTCTTAGACCGTTCTTTCTTAAAGCTATGTTCTACAGCAGCGGTGGGCAAACCTTTTGGCTCAAGGGCCAAATTGAGTTTTTGAAACTGACAAGTGGGCCACTATATTATGAGGTGGAAAAGAAACGGCCATAAAGCATAAAAAATACACATGCACTCTATTTCTTTTTTCTGTTGTTTAATCAACAAATGTATTGTTACATACAAACAACTCACCGCTGATGGATTTAATGGGAACAGTGTTGCTGAGGGTGCCCAGCGGAAAGCATAAAAAATACACATGACAAATGTAACACACGGCCTTTGTAGTCCATTCCTTTTTGAAAACCGACACTCTCTGTCAATCTTCCGCTTTTTTTGCACGCTCATTTTGTTATATAGGATGATGGTAGAGTTGGAGGTAGACCTAGCAATGCATATCCGAGGGAATGTGGTGGATATACACACTGACACGCCCCGTTTCGATACGTAAGTTCAATCACAGTTTCTATTGGTTTTCAATTGTTTGTCGATGGCGCTTCACAGCAAACGTCACGTGACGGTTTGAATGTGCCAATCATAATTGCCATCTCTAGTCTGCGGCGAAGAAAGGCCCAGTCTAGTTGGGGTGCGCCACCTGGTGGTACCAATAAAATATCGCAGGGAATAAAAATCAGTGAAATGAAGACTACAAATTTAAAAATGTTATAGGTTTACTCTTCGTGAAAATTCCTGGCGGGCCGGATAAAATGATATCGTGGGCCGGATGTGCCCCGAGGGCTGTAGTTTGCCCACCTCTGCTCTAGAGGAACCTCCATAGCCAGACATAAGTGATGTTAGTGTGATCTATGACAGTGACAGTGACTGTATTCTCATGACCTGTAGGATTACAGTACAGAGAAGAATGTATTACAGATATATAATAACGAATTAAAATGCACATGCGTTGGAGTTTAACGTGGAGGACTCACTCTCTCACATATGCATCTTGTTATCGACCATAGCTTTTTAAATATAAATATTTGTTACTGTAAATTATTATATGAAGTTATATTTTGATGTCTCGTATTTATCTGGTGTACTTTTCTCGCATTTAATAACATAGGATCATTACATTCAAATATATAGTGATATTCATCTCCATTGTGTTAAGATAACAAATATGACATTTTCCCTTTTCTCGTAGAATATTAGACTATTGTCCAGTTTCAATAGGACGTGTAGCATTCGAGGTTCCACCCTATTTCATATCACCTATCAACACTTTGATGTAACAATGACACTACTACTAATCCCTATCATATAACTGGTCTTTGATGTACGAATACTATAACCACTAATCCGTGCAATAAACAGTTCTAAGCAAAACTTTAAACCCCTATGACTGTTGGTATTCAAATCATTGGTCTTTGATGTAAAAATAACACTACCAGTAATCCCCACCATCTATTTTGTTTTTTGATGTTAGAATAAAACAACAATAAGGCAACACAGAGTGTAAATAATATGTCTTCAAATTATATTTCTCTATTGTTACTGTTTGATACATATATGACTAGTGTGCTCTTTAATTGTAGTGACATATGGGGTTTTCAAAAGGAAGATGTTATTGAGAAAATTCACTTAGATTTTTGTAAAAATATTTTAAATGTTAAAGGGTGAACCACAAATATTATGTCTATTTTGAACTGAGAAGATTCCCTATAGTTTATGAGCGTACATATCAAATGATTAAATATTGGCTGAAATTAATTAATACCAAAAATTGTATTTTATATTATAGAAAAATAACTGGGTGACTTTTATTAGGAAAACTTTATATGAATTGGAATTGCGATATATCACGGGGCATGAAAGGCAGTCGTAATTAGTAATGTCGTCACGAAGTCAAATTAGAACCCCGAAACAGGTGAAACACTCTCCCTCGGAAATAGGACTAACAATACATACAGATCTCTCTGTATCGGGTAGATAGCTACCCGATTTGGCTCGGTTCTAAGGGTGTTCGGGGAACAAGATCATATATGTAAACGTTAAACCACCAGAAACACAACAACAGTAGTTTAGGTTTAAAGAATATTCATATTATATGATCTAATAATAGTTATTTACAGAGTTAGCTTACAATGGCACAAAATTACTCTCACCACATAGGTGAAAATATGGAGGATATTAAACCTGTTTATCCCTGAAGGTAAAATAGCACACCTCAGTAAGTATTTGAATATGCAAGTATATGGTTAGCAGGACGTTGACATCACAATCAGTTGTCAATAACACCATTGTGGTATCAGTGTTTACAATTACTGATGGTCAGAGCTGACCTCAGATTACCAGCTATTTTCACCAACTTCTTCAGAGATAATACCCTGAAGTTTAGTTAGATCATTCTCGTCTCAGATTATCAACTATTCTCAAATAATGGTTATACTACTTCAATATATATATTTTACGGTGTAAAACTTATCTCTCCTCCCAAAAAATGCAACAGATGCTTTTAGTGCCTAGGAAAAACCGCATAGAGGGTCTTTTAACATTCCTGTATCAGGATCGTGCCCAGACTGTTTGGAACTTTAGTAGACATGCAGACACTAATGCCTCCCAAAAAACAACATAGCTTATATACTTTTTCAGGAAATCTAACATCAATTACATATTAAAGAAGAGTCTGTTGTCTCCGTCACACTTAGCTTATATAATTATTAAGCGTTGTTTCCGTCACAGGACACATATGGATAGAGCAGGACCAGACTAATGAAAAGTGTTCACCAAGCAAGGCAGAATCTTTCATTCCAGCTAAATACATATGTGAAATGTGACAATTTATATAAATACATTAGAGATGGTTTAACAATTCAGTTTTATTTAACAAAAGTGAGTCAGCTGTATATTATATGAGTATTTTTACTTCTTGCATTTTTTATTATTGACATTGTATATCAATAAGCTGTAAAGCTTACGATAGTAAAACACTGCACATCAGCTAGCAAATGAGACTGGAAGATATAGGAATATTGAGAGAGAGCACAAAGAATATGTATATTACGTAACAATGGTGAGATTGAAGACGAGATTGAAAATAAGAAATCACTGTGTAATTTGGGAAAGTATTTGTTTAAAGCATTTCAGTGAAGAAACGTTTTGATTAGTTAGATATAATTTATGTGCTTTATTATTTGTATTTGCATCTTTTATTACTGACATTGTATGTCAATAACCTGTAAAGCATACGCTAACAAAAATTGAATTGAACCACTGATCCCTTCAATGAGCAGATATAAACAAAGCATAAAACCTGTTTGGCTGATTGCCTGAATTGCTACAAGGAGGAATGTCAAACAACAGGAACCAAACTCCAGTCATTTGTCCTAATTCCTTGAAATTTTAGTCATTAGACCCAACACCTGACGGTCTTGGTCATTAGGCTAAATGCCTAAATATTTCAGGCATTAGGTCAAGTGACTAGTTTGACATATTGACTGTAACATATAAACATATGGCTACTTTTCTGTGAAACAGAGGCATCAAACTATCAACCTATATTAATGTAGACGTACCTGCATGGTACCTGAGATGCTCATGTACTTTTATTTGATGAATTCAAATCAGACAGCAGAAATGACATGAACCATTTTTCTAAGATTTCATTAATGCACGACCCTGTGACCGGTTTTTGGAATGGATAGATTTGAAGCTAACACGTTATAAAGCTCACAGCAGACAGTCATGGGAAGCACAGTTGAATGTGGCTTTGTGTTCCTAACCGACTGCAACGACACCATCGATATGTGCAAAACCACCACTTAGAAAAAAGGTGTTATCAACAAAAAATAATAAGTTTTTCATTTAATTTAACACATTTTAAGTGCAAAATAATGAATATTCATCATAATATTATACAACTTCACACAAATATTTATTAATACATACATACATACATAATCTAATTTTCAGAACGATTACCTGAATATATTATTGGTTCAAAGAGATGATTATTTAGTTTTAATTTCACATAAGGTTGAAAAGAAATAAAACGAATTGGAACGTATGCTAATTTACCGTATAACTGTTCACTTTAAATTATTAAAAATTAAAGAGTATATTATCTCTTGGAAAATATAATTAATACTTAATAAAATCCTTCATCTTTCTCTCTCATCAGTGATATTAGTAAAATCATAAACCTATGTTAATGTAGACTCTCTGTCATTTTTCTTTTAGTGACATCATTTAGTGCTGTAATTAACTGGGAAACACCGTAACAGACTGAGTAAATGATCTGGCATGATAATGTAGCTATATCTTGTTTACAGAGAATTTTATTTTACTATCTCTCTCTCTCTCTTCGAGTTTATAAATAAAATAATTCTTTAGCTCTTTCTCTCTCTCACATACATATATACATATACACAGGGACACACTCACATTATATACACACATACGCACACTCTCACACTCACTCACACACACATTGGTATCTCGAGTTACGAGCGCTCCAACTTACGAGTTTTCAGAGTTACCGCAGTCGGCCGGTCCAGTTTTTGCTTTGAGTTACGAGCTATCTTCAGATGCGCCGCCACTATTTGGCGCAACGAACAACACAACATCCGGCCAGCATCCCGGCGTCTCACTCGTTTGCTTCACGTGGTTACCTTGCCGTGGAAGCATCTATGTTGTTGTGTGCTCGCGTGTATTTGAGGTATTTTCCCAAATTTCCATGGATCCTAAGAATGTGAGTGCAAAGGACAGTGCTGAGAAGAAGAAGCGGATGATGTCCGTTGAATTAAATTTTGAATTCGTAGGTGTGCGCATTTAATCATCATGACTAGGCAGTACGAGCGTAGTACTTCTGCGACAGGTACCATACCGAAGCAGAAGGCTTCGACAAAGCCTATAACTTCAGCCAAATGTTATAAAATAATTTCTAAACTGCGGACCTCTGACCATGAAGTGATGGAAAAACCCTAAACCTGTACACTTTACAAAACCAATTTATTTCTTTATATTATCTTTTATTTTGTTTTTGCACAATATTTGTCATTTATACATACATTTTTCTTATTTAAAAATGTTACAAAAACATGGGATGGTTTTTTTGGGGGGGGTTTAATGGTATTTCAATTAATTTCATTTGGGAAAACTGATTTGATATACAAACAAATTGAGTTATGAGCTCGGTCATGGAACGAATTAAATTCGTAGGACAAGATACCACTGTATATATATCTATATATATATATATATATATATTATTATTATTATTATTATTATTATTATTATTATTATTATTGTCATTATTATCATGTTACAGTCAATATGTCAAACTAGTCATTGGGCCTAATGCCTGAATTGTTTAGACATTTAGACTAATGCCCAAGACCGTAAGGAGTTTTGCCTAATGACTAAAATTTCCAGGAATTAAGCCAAAAGACTGGATTTTGGTTTGTGTTGTTTGACATTCTGCCTGAAACCATTTCAGGCAATGAATCAAATGGGTTTTATGCTTTGTTTACATCTGTTCATTGAAGGAATTAGTGGTTCAATCCAATTCTTTAATATGCTAAGATTTACAGATTACTGATTTACAATATCAATAGTAAACAATGCAAAATAATGTAGCGCATAAATTATAGCACCTAAATTATATCTAACTAATCAAAACTGTTTAACACTGAAATGCTTTAAGCAAATATTTTCCCGAATTACACAATGATTTGTTATTTTCAGTCTCATCTTCAATCTGACATCTGTTACATAGCATACATATTCTTTCTGCTCTCTCAATATTCTTTATCTCCCAGTCTCACCTGCCGTGTGATATGATTGTTTTATTATCTTAATCTTTACAGCTTATTGATATACATTGTCAGTAATAAAAAAAGTAAGAAGTACAAATAGTGACATAATATACAGCTGATAAGCTTATGTGACGGACAAAAATTATATAAGCTACGTTGTTTTGGGGGACCGACTAAGGTCTGCATGTCTACTACTAAAGTTCCAAACACTCTCGCCACGATCCGATACAGGAATGATAAAAGACCCTGTAGCTGACTTAGGTAACTGTAAGTTTTTACGGCTCTGTTTAAGTTTTTGAAAGCTAGTTTTATGTGGCTTTCTAATAAATTCCTATTTAACTATATAATTATATAGCTATTTTATTGAAATATTATAACTATTATTTCATAATAGTTGGTAATCTGAAGTCAGACTGATCAAAGTAAACTAGGCTATTATCTCTAAAACAGTGGTTGAGAATAGCTGGTAATCTGAGGTAAACACTGGCCGTCGCTACTTGTAAGCACTGATACCACGTAATGTTATTTTAAAATTATTTTTAATTTAACGTCCTGATAAGCAGTACATTATTTTGATATACTTGCATATTCAAATATTTACTGAGGTGTGCTATTTTACCTTCAGGGATGATCTGAACAGAGAATGCACAATGTCTCGAAGAGCAGCAGTGTCAAAGGAGTCGTCCGCAGGAAGATGATGATTTTTGAAATTCAACTGTGGGGAACAAGTTGTATTAAAAATA
>CM022667.1:16837519-16885044 GCA_012295275.1 Chrysomallon squamiferum | reverse complement strand
AGTAAAATTAAACACGATTTTTTCAATGCAGGATAATCTATTAGTACAGAAGAAATCAAGTAAAAAGAAATTCTTATCTAATATTGTTTTTAATCTAATGGTATCTGATGTACAGTATTTAAAACTGAAGAATACCGTAAATGTTCTTACGCTGAGATCAGTATAATAAGGAAAATCAAAAACCATGGCTATGAGTATTTAATGTCTACCGCACTGACACGTCACACATCAATTGCTACAGGTGTTACTTAAATATTACAAATACTGACTCAAGTCATACAAGAAAAGCGACAATATGGCTGTTCACATGCTCTCCTTCGTCCTGTGTTTGAATTTTATTATTTCGTCTGTCTTGTCAATGCCAGCGACTCAAGGTAGTTTGTAGTTTATTATTATTATTATTACTGTTCTTCTTCTTCTTCATCTTCTTCTTCTTCTTCTTCTTATTATTATTATTACTGCTGTTTTCTATGTAGTAATGCATTTTAGACATAAAAACAGTTACAATATGAACAGAAACAATAACAACAGCAATAGTAATTTTAATAATAATAACAACAACAACAACAACAACAACAACAATAATAATAATAATAATAATAATAATAATAATAATAAAAATCAAACGAACAAACAAATTTTAAGCAAACAAGCATTTTTCTCGGTTCATAAGCTTTGTAAAACCATGTATAATTATTCCCAGGGATAATTTTATAAATGTATAATTTTATATATATAGCTTAATCCTTTAACAACCCCTAAACAACTTCTAGATAAGTTTCGTTTTCATTTGCGTCCTTTTTTATTCACTTATTTCAATAGTAGAATAATCTGAAAGTAAATCTTCATATACGGTTGTTATAGTTAAAACTCTTATTTATTTACTATTGTTCATATACTAATGCAATGTTGGAACTGGGAGTGCTATAGTAGAAAGTATCATTACGTCAGGATGCAGTGTTTCTGAAACAGCTGTATGTGCATATCACCAGTGTTTGGAATATTAACAAAGAACGGTCTCCCGATCTGAAACATTTGGCTTGTCACGTTTTCGTTTCCTGGCCCATTCATTACACCACGACCCAATCGACCCAGTGTAAACCAATGTAAGAATCTGACCATTATTATAAATATTATTATAAGGAATAATTTAGTTAATCTCCTAATCCTCTCGTTTCTGATATAGTTAAACTGTACATCTGAATGTCCTCAGTCCTGTATTTGTAGAGAAAAACTTTATACATGAATATTAACTATAACTAACTTTCTTTTTAAATTCAAGGATGACTGATTACAATATATGTAAAAATACTAAATTTTAATTATTTAACAGCAATGCAAAAACCTGACCACTAAGTAAAAATTATAATAAAGTATTAAATATTGATATCAATGAATTTTATCTTTCTTATAATCATTTGCTGCTGTCGGGTATTGCAAGCTCGCAAAAATATTCTGATTTACTAGAAATAGATTGAAAAACTAAAACTCGCTTTAAATTCCTGTCATTACTTAAATACCAGAAGTGAAACTGTTATTAACAAAGTTTCAGTTTTCTTACCATTTATTTACTTTCTGGTACGGTAAACATTAATCGGCATTTTTAAACATAACTGCTGTTATATTTTATCGTCGCATTTACGGTCATAGCAACAGCAGTTCACAGTACTTGAATACAAGCAGGATAAATAAAGATTAAAATCATTTCCATTATGCCTAACAATGAATCACTTGCGATATGTTGGAATGAAAAGTATTTAATGCAGTACAATTAATTTTAAAATGTGCTCTTTCCTTTGTTAATGAGAGAGAGAGAGAGAGAGAGAGAGAGAGAGAGAGAGAGAGAGAGAGAGAGAGAGAGAGAGAGAGAGAGAGAGAGAGTTGCGACAAAATAAAACAAAATATTGCAATTATTTAAACACTTGATTCAACATTAGTAAAAAATAAATGTAATTTATCATTATACATAAAAAAGGAATAAATGATTATTATATTTATGGTACATTAATTTGTCGGTTACTGCTGTTCTCAGTGTGGATCACTCTGTCCCATATTTACTATTGATGTATTGAAAAATTAACACCCACTTTAAATTCTTCTATTTACTGTAAACGCCAGCAGAGGAAATTTTACCAATAACATTTAAATTTTCTGGTGATTTATCTCCTTTGTTCTGTGGCAGAAATAAATCAGCATTGTTAAAACTAACTGCAGTTGCAGCAGATTTCTGTATTTACCATCACAACAACAACAATTCACAATATCTGAGAACTAAATTCAATGAGATTATATATTAAATTAAAGAGATTTGGATTATGGTTAACAAAAAATCGAATGCGACATATGTTGGGAGCAATAGAATTTAAACCAGAAAATTTAACTTTCTTTGTCAGAGATCAGAGAACTAAATCATGCTGAACGTACACATATTGTTAATATTTTCTGCGTGCTTTTTGTTTGTTTGACAGACGCACTACGAGACATGTTTCCGACGCTTTGCTAGCTCCCGAGATTCAAGAATACTTATATATTTTCCAGATTTTGCCCGGATATGAGAAAAATCAGACAAATACGGGTTCGTTAAATGGTGATTCGCGTCTATACAGTTAGACACACCTACCCACCCACCCGCAGACACACACACACGCACGCACGCAGATGATACATGATGTAGAACAAGTTAAACAAATCCGAATAAATGTTAACAATGAATCACATACATAATATGTTAGGAAGAATAGTATTTAAACCAGGAAAATAAACTTTCTTGGCAGACATAACAGCAGAACCACCAACAGAACCACCAACAGAGCCACCAACGGAGTCACCATCAGAACCACTATCAGAACTATCACCAGAATCACCATCAGAACCAATACCAAAACGACCACTAGAACCACCATCAGAAGCAATATCAGAACCGCTACCAGAACCACCATCAGAACCAACACCAGAACCACCTCCAGAACCAACATCAGAACCACCACCAGAACCACCATCAGAACCACCAACAACAAGTAAGACACTGAAAAAACCAACTAAGAAACATATATACATTCATCCATCGATGGAGGCATGCATACAGAAATACGGATACATATATATATATATATATATATATATATATATATATATAGATAGATAGATAGATAGATAAGGAAATAGATAAAGAGTGAGAGACACACACACACAAACACACACACAGATATATATATAACATTAAGATTAATAATACCTAAACAGCACGTGTCTGTGTATTTGTCTTTTTCTGATTGCCTCTCTATCTTTCTCTGTTTCTCTGTTTCTCTATCTCTCTGTTTACACACATCATAGTATTAAGTCATCATCACTGTACAAATATTGTTGATCTTTTCTCCATGCTTCTTGCTTATTTCAGCTTATACAACACCGAACTTCACAACATGCTATTATTTAGGGAAACCATATGATGTCGGACCCGTGACATTAGATAATCCTTGTTTAGGTGATTGTTACTGCGGAATAGGTGATGAAGGATACAAAGTTTATTGCAGGGAAAACTACTGTGGAGGAATGACAGCAGAAACACCACCACCAAAACCAAGAAGTAAGATAATGACAAAAAATCAGCAACAACAACAAAAATACCCCCAAAAAAAAAAAAAAAAAAAAAAGATCCAACAATAACAAGAAAAAAAAAAAAAAAACACACAAATTAGCCCAACGTTTGGAATGTTCTTACATACATTCTTACATAAATTCATACAAATATACATACATACATATATACATACATACGTATATATATATATACACACATATACACAAACAAACATATATACATAGATACATCTCTCTCGCTCTCTGTCTCTCTCTGTTTGTCCTTTTGTCTCTCTTCATGATGAAGTACAGAATCTGTTTTCTCCAGTACCTCCTTACAGCTATGTTGTCTTTCAACCACATTATTCACGACTTGTTTCATATGCCAGGCGTTTTACAGAACGAGTTGAAATTGCGTTTTGAATTTTTAAATCAGATATTTTGTACGTTTTCCGAGAACGAAATATTCGGAATGTTTTTTGGGTTAATTAGAAACTGTGATATATTCTTAAATGAATTAGTGTTTATGAATATATTTTTAACAGGAAGTCGAAATATTTAATTTTACAACGAACTATTTCCAAGATGAATCAAACGTGAAGTATGTTTTATGCCTCAATTAGACTGTAAGTGTTGAAAGCAGAAACACAGTAGCTCCTCTGTTTAGCAAAGAAAAAAAGAGGACCGTAATTTCCGAAACGTGTAGAAACAGCAAAAATAGTAATATTAACAATGTAGAATAAGATACAGAAGTAAATTTACTTTAATTCACACTTTCCCTAGCACGATGGATTGGAAGACTGTGCTTCTTTTCTGTGAATAGGATTATTTCAACACATATGCACACGCCATCACACAAAGACACACAATTATACACGTGAGCTATATGAGTGCTTGTGTGTATTTGTGAGTTTTTCTTTGTTTATGTATGTCTATCACAGCTGCTCCTTCGTGCATAATATATCTATGTATTAAGACTTTTTACTAGATAAACAGTTAATGTTTAATCATTTATTTTGTTTTTCTTTCAGAATGATACTACCAAACACAAAATAATTCAAGTAGCAGCTGTATGAAAAGCACCGATGAACTAAAATGAACTCTCCTGATTTTTGTCTATAAATAAACAAAAAAATAAATAAATAAATAAAATGTTTGTTATTAATTTTTTATTTTTTAATTAATAGCTTGCTCTGTTTCCTTTACCTCAAACGTCCAGGTTATCTCTATGCTATAGTACGAACCAAACCGTTCCTTGTTTTGCGTTTCATCATATTTAATCTATGATTACACTTTGAGGACAATTTTGTCAGTGTCACTGAATTATCTTTGAAAATAAGCATTTTTCTCTTGCACTATAGACGAATAATTACATTTGTGTCTCAGTGTCCGAGACAGCGAGAGAGTTTTCAAGACAGTTTGTTTAATTAATTATATTGTAATGATACATTTAAACAACACTATACACAACTACTGTTATTGCTAAGAAGAAGAAGAATAAGAAGAAGTAGAAATCAGTGTATGAAAATGGACAAAGGCTGGGGTCGTATTCTCCGAATTTGAGTAGTCTATATAAAATGATACCATGATCCATCGTACCTGATATTTGCTTTGTCCGAAAATTTAAAATGTAGTTACATTATTGATATTTTACTTCCAGTGTTAGAAACATCAAATGAAAAATAAAAGAAGAAACCCATTGTGAATCTCAATACTACATATTTAAAATTTAGACAACAATATTAGCAACTACCGCTATTGCTACTGTTTCTTGTAGGCAGAATCAGATAATAATTAATAGCGATTTCGCTATGCCACTCTCAGCATTTTACAGACTTTGAAATAGTGTATTTTTCGAGACTTTAACAACAAAAAACAACAACAACAGACCAAACAAACTAAAAACAATAGCAACGAGAACAACAACAACGACAACAACAACAACAACAGTAGTAGTAGTAGTAGTAGTAATAAATGTATTAGTAGTATTAGTGGAAATAGTAGGAGCAATTACATTAGTAGTAGTCGAATTCGTTATAATACTAGAGTATACAATAAAAAAGATTGTTCTTAGTGTTCCATACACGCTACAGAGCTACCGCCACCTGTACTCACATCTCCAATACCGCTGTGCGGACGAGTGTCGTTGTCAGCCTACTGGTTTTTCTTCATCTCAATTAGAAATTCGTTGTATATACGCTGATTATTTCCCACCAATGCGTTTCGATCTTGTTGATCAAGGTCCTGATGCCTGTCAAAGATACACGTGTAGAGGTAGAAACTTTTCAGTGTCTCTCTATACCAACAGCAGAAGATGAACTTAATGTCTAATTATTAGTAATCTCGGTTATACCAGTAGGAATCATAGTATTATTGGAAGTAAAAATATGAATTGAGGTACACATATCGAGGTACACAATTCTTCAGTTTATCTTTCTGCGAACACCAGTAGAAAATGTCATAGTATTATCGTGTAGTATTAGTAACTGTGATTGTATCAGTAGTAGTTGTCGCAGGCTTAGTATTGCCATTAGTATCAGTTGTGGTAGGTGGAGCATGAGTTTTAGCAGTGATAATCTATTAGTATTAGCACCAGCAGTGGTAGTCGTGGTATTATTATAGTATTATGAATGGTAATTGTAGATTTAGTAGCAGTAGCAGTAGTGGTTGTTGTACTAGTAATGGTAGTAGTAGTTGTTGTTTTTAGAGTGGTATGAAGACTAAGGAACAGTTGTCGTGGAAGAGTTGTAAAAGTTGTGGCAGTAGTAGAATAAACGCTACTAGTCATATAAGTAATATAATAATATTAATAATAGTAATGTATTAGCAATAGTATTAGTATTAGTAGTTGAAGAGGTAACAGTAGTAGTAGTAGTAGCTGTAGCTGCAGCAGTAGTGGTTGTTGTCATAATACTAATATATTCAGGAAAAAAGTAGATTATTAATTAATTATATCAAATTGAAAAGTCCTTATTATTATTATTATTATTATTATTATTATTATTATTATTATTATTATTATCATATTTATTGTTATTAGTAGTATTGGTGTTTATTAACAGGCAGTAACAGCTACATCATTTATTACCACTAGCTACTTCCACAGCAATAATAATAATAATAATATCTACGTCTTCAACAATGGCAGTAATAACAACATCACTATAACTATAATAATAATGATGTCAATAAAAGAATAATAACAACAACAACAACGACAACCATAGCTAAAGCGAAATAATTAATAGTATAATGCGTGGCTTTTTGTCCATGGAAGGAAGCCATTCTCAGTGTATAATGAACAATTTATCTGGTAGAGAATATGCTAGGTTACTCGTTGTACACATATCTACTACATCCATTCATGTCATGCATACGCACTTTTATTTGATGAATACAAACCAGATAGTAGCTTCTGAAACAACAACAACAACAACAACAACAACAACAACAACAACAACAACAACAATAATAATAATAATAATAATAATAATAATAATAATAATAATAACAATAATAATAATAATATTGATTTACTAAATGTGATACATTTTAGAATTTTCATTTTCTAAACTGGCGACTCTGGATTTTGTGCGATGCAAAACTGAGAGGATACAGTGACGTTAAGAGGGATGTGCTGAACTCACTAACAATGCGTGAAGAAATAAAAAAAAAATTAAATTAAAAAAAAGATCAAACAAGAATAATGAAACGAACATAAAGCAACCAGACTTGGGTTTATTTTTCTTACCTTGATAAGCTTAGGAAAATCATATGCCATATGGGAATTTCGCTTTCACAATAGTATATTATATATTCATCTTTTCTTTCATTTGATAACCCACAAATATCTTCTGGATAAGTTTGATTTTCATTTATCTCCTTTTTTCTCGCACTTTAAAAGTACAATACCTCGAACGTCACGTTTCTTCATATTTTCTACTTTAGCAGACAGCGCAGATTCAAATGCGAAGAAAACAATTCTGAAATGTACACGTCTTGTCCTACACCTATCTTGTAAAGATCATACACCTTTTAGTGTGTCTGAGTGCAGTGAATAGTTTACTTAATATTAAGAATTCTCTCTGTCCTCTTCTCGTTAAATGAGTAACGATGTTATATTAAAAGTGTAAACTCTGCCGTGAACATGGCTGAATGGAATCATATCCAGGTCTAAAACTGTGGAAATCTACAGAGGTCCTATTTGGCAGTTAATAACTGAAATTAGTACAATGTCACCAACATGCAAAAGAAATCATGTTTTCGGTTTCGCCACTGAGGACATTTCGTTGCAAAATATTTATTAATCTGAAAATAATACTGGAAATAAATTTTTGTAACGTCTTATGTTGATTATGTTAGTACTGGAAATTAGATTATACATCATGTTTAATTCTTTATATATTGATAAATAAATAAAAAGAAATTTTGAATCTCTGAAACCCTAAGGATGATTAGTTTATGCTTAAGTTGGGCTAAGTTTGTGATAATAAACATTCTAGATATTCTGATATATTCACGTAGTTGTATGGATACCGACAAAGTTAGAAAAAATACACAATATTAAATTTAAACTTTAGATTCATTTAATTATTATTACAACAGCTATTGTGATTGTTGCTGTTGTTAATATCATTATTATTATTATTTTCATCATTATTGTTATTATTATTATTATTATTAATGTTGTTGTTGCTGTTATTATTGTTGTTGTTGTTATTGTTGTTATTATTATTATTATTATTATTATTATTATTATTATTGCTGCTGTTCTTGTCGTTCTTATTGTTCTGCACATACCACAGAGGTGCGGCGATCCTGCTCTTACAATGGACAAATATACAGAGTTGGGCAATTCGTTCCAATGTTTGTGAATTGTACGTACGAGTGTCCTTGTGAGCGTAGTTATGGTCCATCTGGAGTAAAAATTCTTTGTAGTTACCCTAATTATTTTCCACCCAATGTGTTTCGATCCTGAAGGACCTGATGCCTGTGGAAGATACACATGTCAAGGTAGACAACTTTTCAGTATCTCCTTATACCAACAGCAGTAGACGAAATAAAAGTATAATTATTAGAAGTCTCGTTAGTACCAGTAATCGTAACATTAATACTAGCAGTAGTATTATTAGTGTAGTTCGATCAATTAGTATTAGTAGGTGTATGCTTGCTATTATCATTAAAGGTAGGATTAGTAATAATAATGTTAGACTTATAATTATTAGTAGTAGCAATAGTATTAGTAGTAGAATTAGTAGCAGAAGTTGTAGTAGCAATGATGGTATTAATAGTTGTCGTGTAGTAGCTGTTGTTGGTGGTGTTTATTTACCACAGAGTAATAACAACAGCCAGTAATGAAGACTAAGAAACTATTACTGTGGAGGTCTTGTAAAATATGTGGCAGTAGTAGAATCAATGATTCTAATAATGTCCTAAATGTAATAACAATAGTATTACTAATAGGAAATGTATTGGTATTATAATTAGTGGTATTTGGAGTAGTAGTGGTAATAGTTGTTATAGTAGTAGTAGTAATAAATGTATTAGTAGTATTAGTGGAAATAGTAGGAGCAATTACATTAGTAGTAGTCGAATTCGTTATAATACTAGAGTATACAATAAAAAAGATTGTTTATTTAGTAGTATTATTATTTGTTGTTGTTGTTATATTATTATTATTGTTATTATTATTATTATTACTATTATTTTAATTATTACAGAACGTAACTGTAAAACGCCATCAGGACACGTGTTAAATGGAGAAGAACAGAAATACTTTAGTGATGATGGTGACTGTAAATGTCCTCCACAAGTACAAGTTATTGGTTCATGGCGACCAGAATATGGCGTGGCTTTGTGTTCAGGATCGAGAACAGCACCAGTTATCACATCTACGATGCTGCACACTACAAGTAAATGAATAAATATTTGGCCCAGTACAAAAAAAATAATAATAATAATATTGACAAATATTACAAATAGTTATTGATAAATGCATATGTACACCGAGATACCTACATACATTCATACATATATATACACAGAGACAGAGATACGCACACACACATACAATCTAATATGGAGACAAAGATAGATACCTTTTTTTATTTTTTTACTTTTTTTTTTAAGAACGGACCTGTATAACTCCATTTGGCCAGGTTCTAGTTGGTGACCAAACAGCGACTTTCGGAGACGGTGGTATTTGTTTTTGTCCAAAACCAGGTTCATACGATCCTTTTCAACCAGAACAAGGAAAGGCTCGGTGCTCTATAAATACTCCAGCATCACAAGCAACAACGCAATTAGTTGATGCAGTTGTTGCCTTAAGGATATGAACATTTATTTTTAATGTTACAAAATTTGAAAAAAAAAATTTGAAAAATAATTTACAGTTATGCAGAATTTTCAGTTAATGAACATTAAAGATTATTCTGTCTTTGAAGGTATAATTAATATCTCTCTCTCTCTCTCTCTCTCTCTCTCTCTCTCTCTCTCTCTCTCTCTCTCTCTCTCTCTCTCTCTCTCTCTCTCTCTCTCTCTCTCTCTCTCTCTCTCTTTTATTATGATTATTAGTGATATTCAGTATTAAATATTTTTATGGGTATATTAAAATATCAACAACTTATTCAGATGGTTTCAGTTAAGTTTATACTCTGGATAAACTCATACAACAGTGGAATGCATATGCTGTTATAGTATAGAACCTTTCGTTGTAGTGCATCTTGTTTAACCACGTTTTGTCTACGTCTAACATCTTGTTATGTTTGTTTCTTACGCCGAGTCTTGTTAATACGGTTATAAACGTCTGTCCGTATAGATCGACGTTTTCGATCTTTAAGTAACCTTATTTCGTAGTGTAATCAGCTTGTGAAATATTAAAACTCAGTAAATAATGACGAAACTATGGTAGATAAAATGTCTGCCCTTTCTTTCTCTCTCCTGTTTGTAAATGTAGCACACAAATACACACCAGTACACCCACACAGAGAGAAGCCCAGACATGCACACACATACACACATATATACACACACACACGTTTCTAGGTATCAATTCAATAAAATACATGAATATAAAACAGTAAAATTAAACACGATTTTCTGAATGCAGAGTAATCTACTGTTACAGAAGAATACCGTAGATGTTCTTATGCTGAGATCAATATAATAAGGAAAATGAAACACCATGTCTAAGACAGAGGTGAAAAAGAACAAAAGATGTATTCAAATAGACAGCTCATGAGTAATCAAATATCAGAGAGAGAGAGAGAGAGAGAGAGAGAGAGAGAGAGAGAGAGAGAGAGAGAGAGAGAGAGAGAGAGAGAGAGAGAGAGTCCTTTCTATGAGCATTTAATGTCTACCGCACAGACACGTCAGACATCAAATACTACAGCTGTTACTTAAACATTACAAATACTGACTCACGTCATACAAGAAAAGCGACAACATGGCTGTTCACATGCTCGTCTTCGTGTTCTGTTTGAATTTTATTATTTCGTCTGTTTTTTCAATGCCAGTGACTCAAGGTACTTTCTAGTTTATTATTATTATTATTACTCTTCTTCTTCTTCTTCTTATTCTTCTTCTTCTCCTATTATTATTATCATTATTGTTATTATTATTATTATTATTATTATTATTTATTATTATTATTACTGCTGTTTTCTCATTAGTAATGCAGTTTAAACATAAAAACAGTTACAGTATGAACAGAGCATTTTTCTCGGTTGATAAGCTTTGTAAAACCGTGAATAATTATTCCCAGGGATAATTTTATAAATGTATAATTTTATATATATAGCTTAATCCTTTAACAACCCGTAAACAACTTCTAGATAAGTTTCGTTTCCATTTGCGTCCTTTTTTATTGACGTATTTCAATAGTAGAATAATCTGAAAGTAAATCTTCATATACGGTTGTTATAGTTAAAACTCTTATTTATTTACTATTGTTCATATACTAATGCAATGTTGGAACTGGGAGTTCTGTAGTAGGAAGTATCATTACGTCAGGAACCAATGTTACTGAAACGGCTGTATATGAATATCACCAGTATTTGGAATATTAAAGGAGGAAAGGCCTCCCGATCTGAACATTTTGGGTTGTCACGTTTTCGTTTCCTGGCCCATTCATTACACCACGACCCAATCGACCCAGTGTAAACCAATGTAAGAATTTGACTGTTATATAAATATTATTAAAAGGAATAAATTAGTTAATATCCTATTCCTCTCGTTTCTGATATAGTTAAACTGTACATCCGTATGTCCTCTGTCCTATATTTCTAAAGAAAAACTGAATTATAAATTTATACAATTTCCTCTCATTACTTAAATACCAGAAGTGAAAATATTATTAACAAAGTTTCGATTTTCTTACCATTTATTTATCTTCTGGTACGGCAAACATTAATCGGCATTTTTAAACTTAACTGCTGTTATATTTTATCGTAGCATTTACGATCATAGCAACAGCAGTTCACAGTACTTAAACACAAGCAGGATAAATAAAAATTAAATGCATTTGCATTATGCCTTAAAATGAATCACTTGCGACATGTTGGGATGAAAAGTTTTTAATGCAGTACAATTAATTTTATTGCCAACCAACAAACAGTTAAATCATAATAAGTGTACAGATCTTGTTTATATTTCCCACGTGCTTCTTGCTTCTTTCAGCTTAAACATCACCGAGCTTCTTATCATGCGATTAAGCTGGTAAATATTGTGACGTCTGACCCGTGTCATTAGATGATCAAAGGCAGCGAGTAAAATGAGTAGATTTTAAGAAGAGAAATGCAAGGGATAAATTAAGATAGAGTTCTACTCATGACTGTGTTTATTGTTTATTAGCTTCAGGGATTTAATAACATACTTTTAAAATAAAATAATTTTATTTAGTTCTAATTTTAATAAATAATGTTTTCAATATGATTTCCATCAATTTAATTCTTTAAACAGAGCCATCATTCGATCTGGTAAGAAAAATAACATAAATAAATAACATAGTAAAATTCCCCATGTACCCAGACTTTGTGGACATCCTGTAGATATATATATATATCTATATATACACACATAAACAGACAAGTCTACAACGTTGCAGTCAAAATGTGGGGCTTTCTTTTGTTAATATCTATATACAGAGAGAAAGAGATAGAGTTTCCATAAAATAAAACAAAATATTGCAATTATTTAAACACTTGATTCAAAACTAATAAAAATAAATGTAATTTATCATTGTATATATATAAAAAAATGATTAATATCTTTATGGTATATTAATTTATCGGGTACTGCTGTTATCAGTATAGATCACTCTGTCCCTTATTTACTAGAAAGGGGTTGAAAAATTAAAACGCACTTTAAATTCTTCTATTTACTGTAAACGCCAGCAGTGGAAATTTTACCAATAAACTATATTAAGTGGGACTATATATTAAATTATAGAGATTTGGATTACGGTTAACAATGAATCGAATACGACATATGTTGGGAGGAATAGAATTTAAACCAGAAAATGTATCTTTCTGTCACAGAGGTGAGAGAAATAAATCATGCTGAACGTGCAAATATTGTTAATCTTTTCTTCATGCTTTTTGTTTGTTTCACAGGCGCACTACGAGACATGTTTCCGAAGCTTTGCTAGCTCCCGAGATTCAAGAATACTTATATATTTTCCAGATTTTGCCCGGATATGAGAAAAATCAGACAAATACGGGTTCGTTAAATGGGGTTTCGCGTCTATACAGTTACACACACCTACCCGCCCTCGCACACACACATGCACACACGCAGATGACACATGATATAGAATAAGTTAAGCAAATCCGAATAAATGTTAACAATGAATCAAATACATAATACGTTGGGAAGAATGGTATTTAAACCAGGAAAATAAATTTTATTGGCAGACATAACAGCAGAACCACCAACAGAACCACCAACAGAACCACCATCTGAACCACCATCAGAGCCACCAACAGAGTCACCATCAGAACCAGTACCAGAACTACCACCAGAATCACCATCAGAGCCACCAACAGAGTCACCACCAGGGCCAACATCAGAACCACCACCAGAACCACCATCAGAACCACGAACAACAGGTAAGAGACTAAAAAAACAACTAAGAAACATATATACATTGATCCATCAATAGAGGCATGCATACAGAAATACCAATATATATATATATATATATATATATATATATATATATATATATATATATAGATAGATAGATAGATAGATAGATAGATAGACAGAGAAAGAGATAAAAAGAGAGAGACATACACACATGCATACGCACACACATATATATGTATGTATGTATGTATGTATGTATGTATACACACGTAGATACATATGTAATAACACCAGAAAGAACACCACCAGTAGCAAGAAGAAAGATAATAAAACACAACAATAACGAAAAAAAAACAAAAAAACAAAAAAACACAACAACAACAAACAAATAAAAAAATACGCAAAAAAGTCCAAGCTATGGAAAGTTCTGGCATACATTCTTTCATAAATTCATACATACATACATACATACATACATACAAAAATATACACACACAGAGACAGACATACTCACATACATATACAATCTAATATGGAGACAAAGATAGATACCTTTTCTCATTTTTTCACTTTTTTTTTAAAGAACGGACCTGTATAACTCCATTTGGCCAGGTTCTAGTTGGTGACCAAACAGCGACTTTCGGAGACGGTGGTATTTGTTTTTGTCCAAAACCAGGTTCATACGATCCTTTTCAACCAGAACAAGGAAAGGCTCGGTGCTCTATAAATACTCCAGCACCACCAGAAACAACGCCATTAGTTGAAACAGTTGTTCGCTGAAGGACATGAATATTTATTTTTAATGTTACAAAATTTGAAAATAAATAAATTTGAAAAAGACTTTTCCGTTATGGAGACTTTTCAATTATTGAACATTAAAGATTATTCTGTCTTTGAAGGTATAATTAATATCTCTCTCTCTCTCTCTCTCTCTCTCTCTCTCTCTCTCTCTCTCTCTCTCTCTCTCTCTCTCTCTCTCTCTCTCTCTCTCTCTCTCTCTCTCTCTCTCTCTCTCTCTCTCTCTGTGTGTGTGTGTCTCTCTCTCTCCTTAATATGATTATTAGTGATATTCAGTTATTAAAATTGATTATGGCTATATTAAAATATCAATAACTTATGCAGATGGCTTCAGTTAAGTTTATACTCTGAATAAATTAAATAGCACTGTAGTCATCGATTCTGTGTGTACATATGGATACTTTAGATGACGCCATACAACAGTGGAATGCATATGTTGTTACAGTATATAACCTTTCATTGTAGTTCATCTGCTTTAACCACATTTTATCTACGTCTAACATCTTGTTCTGTTTGTTTCTTACGCCGAGTCTTGTTAATACGGTTATAAACGTCTGTCCGTATAGATCGACGTTTTCGATCTTTAAGTAACCTTATTTCGTAGTGTAATCAACTTGTGAAATATTAAAACTCAGTAAATAATGACGAAACTATGGTAGATGAAATGTCTGCCCTTTCTTTCTCTCTCCTTCTGTTTGTAAATGTAGCACACAAATACACACCCATACACCCACACAGAGAGAAGCCCAGACATGCACACACATACACACATATATATACACACACACGTTTCTAGGTATCAGTTCAATAAAATAAATGAATATAAAACAGTAAAATTAAACACGATTTTCTCAAGGCAGGATAATCTATTTGTACACAAGAAATGAAGTAAAAAGAAATTCTTATCTAATATTGTTTTTAATCTAATGGTATCTGATGTACAGTATTTAAAACTGAAGAATACTGTAGATGTTCTTATGCAGAGATCAATATAATAAGGAAAATGAAAAACCCTGTCTAAGACAGAGGTGAAAAAGAACAAAAGGTGTATTTAAATAGACAGATCCTGAGTAATTAAATATCAGAGAGAGAGAGAGAGAGAGAGAGAGAGAGAGAGAGAGAGAGAGAGAGAGAGAGAGAGAGAGAGAGAGAGTCCTTTCTATGAGCATTTAATATGAACAGAAAGAATAACAATAATAACAACAACAACAACAGCAATAGTAATTTTAATAATAATAATAATAATAATAATAATAATAATAATAATAATAATAATCATAATAATAATCATAATCATAATAATCATCATGAAACAAAAAGACAAATTTTAAGGAAACAAGCATTTTTCTCGCTTGATAATCTTTGTAAAACCATGTATAATGATTCCCAGGGATAATTTTATAAATGTATAATTTTATATATATAGCTTAATCCTTTAACAACCCGTAAACAACTTCTAGATAAGTTTTGTTTTCATTTGCATCCTTTTTTATTCACGTATTTCAATAGTAGAATAAACTGAAAGTAAATCTTCGTCATATACGGTTGTTATAGTTAAAACTCTTATTTATTTTCTATTCTTCATACACTTATGCAATGTTGGAACTGGGAATGCTATAGTAGGAAGTATCATTACGTCAGGATGCAGTGTTCCTGAAACGGCGGTATATGAATATCACCAGTATTTGGAATATTAAAAAATGAACGGCCTCCCGATCTGAAACATTTTAGCTTGTCACGTTTTCGTTTCCTGGCCCATTCATTACACCGCGAATCAATCGACCCAGTGTAAGAATCTGACCATTATTATAAATATTTTTATAAGGAATAATTTAGTTAATCTCCTAATCCTCTTATTTCTGATGTACTTAAACTGTACATCCGTATGTCCTCTGTCCTGTATTTGTAGAGAAAAACTGTATACATAAATATTAATTATAGCTCACTTACATTTTAAATTAACAAGGATGACTGATAAAAAAATATGTAAAAATACTAAATTTTTATTATTTAACAACAATGCAGAAACCTAACCACTAACTAAGAATTATAATAAAGTATTAAATGTTAATATAAATGAATGATATCTTTCGAATAATTATTTACTTCTGTCGGGTATTGTAATCTCGCAAAAATTCTGATTTACTAGAAATAGATTGAAAAACTAAAACTTGCTTTAAATTCCTGTATTAGTTAAATACCAGAAATGAAAATGTTATTAACAAAGTTTCAGTTTTCTTACCATTTATTTACCTTCTGGTACGGCAAACATTAATCGGCATTTTTAAACTTAACTGCTGTCATATTTTCTCGTAGCATTTACGATCATAGCAACAGCAGTTCACAGTACTTGAATACAAGCAGGATAAATAAGAATTAAATGCATTTGCATTATGCCTAAAAATGAATCGCTTGGAATATATTGGGATGATAAGTCTTTAATTCAGTACAATTAATTTTATTGCCAAACAACAAACAGCTAATTCATAATAAGTGTACAGATCTTGTTAATGTTTCCCACATGCTTCTTGCTTCTTTCAGCTTAAACATCACCGATCTTTTTATCATGCGATTAAGCTGGCAAATAATACGATGTCGAACCCGTGTCATTAGAAGAACAAGGCAGCGAGTAAAATGAGTAGATTTTAACAAGAGAAATCTAAGGGATAAATTCAGATAGAGTTCTACTCTTGACTGTGTTTATTGTTTATTAGCTCCAGTAATTTTATGGTTCATTTTAATACTAACCAATGTAAACTTTAGCAGAAATCTACACATTTTGACTGCAACATATATATATATATATAAACAGACAAGTCTACAACGTTGCAGTCAAAACGTGGAGCTTTTTCTTGTTAATAAGTAAGAGGGAGAGATAGAGAGAGAGAGTTTCCAGAATATAAAACAAAATATTGCAAATATTTAAACACTTGATTCAAAACTAATAAAAATAAATTTGATATATCATTATATATAAACAAGAAGAAATTATTAATATATTTAAGGTAAATTAATTTGTCGATTACTGCTGTTCTCAGTGTGGATCACTCTGTCCCATATTTACTAGAAATGTGTTAAGTGGGATTATATATTAAATTAAAGAGATTTGGATTATGGTTAACAATGAATCGAATGCGACATATGTTGGGAGCAATAGAATTTGAACCAGAAAATTTAACTTTCTTTGTCAAAGATCAGAGAACTAAATCATGCTGAACGTACAAATATTGTTAATCTTTTCTTCATGCTTTTTGTTTGTTTGACAGGCGCACTACGAGACATGTTTCCGAAGCTTTGCTAGCTCCCGAGATTCAAGAATACTTATATATTTTCCAGATTTTGCCCGGATATGAGAAAAATCAGACAAATACGGGTTCGTTAAATGGGGTTTCGCGTCTATACAGTTACACACACCTACCCGCCCACGCACACACACATGCACACACGCAGATGACACATGATATAGAACAAGTTAAGCAAATCCGAATAAATGTTAACAATGAATCAAATACATAATATGTTAGGAAGAATGGTATTTAAACCAGGAAAATAAACTTTCTTGGCAGACATAACAGCAGAACCACCAACAGAACCACCAACAGAACCACCATCTGAACCACCATCAGAGCCACCAACAGAGTCACCATCAGAACCAGTACCAGAACTACCACTAGAACCACCATCAGAACCAACATCAGAACCACCATCAGAACCAACATCAGAACCAACATCAGAACCAACATCAGAACCAACATCAGAACCAACATCAGAACCAACATCAGAACCACCATCAGAACCACCAACAACAACTAAGACACTGAAAAAAACAACTAAGAAACATACATACATTCATCCATCGATGGAGGCATGCATACAGAAATACGGATATATATATATATAGATAGATAGATAGATAGATAGATAAGGAAATAGATAAAGAGTGAGAGACACACACACACACAGATATATATATAGCATTAAGATTAATAATACCTAAAGAGCACGTGTCTCTGTGTTTGTCTTTTTCTGATTTCCTCTCTATCTTTCTCTGTTTCTCTGTTTGTCTATCTCTCTGTTTACACACATCATAGTACTAAATCATGACCACTGTACAAATATTGTTGATCTTTTCTCCATGCATATTTCAGTTTATACAACACCGAACTTCACAAGAATTAATTATTTAGGGAAACCATATGATGTTGGACCCGTGACATTAGATAATCCTTGTTTAGGTGATTGTTACTGCGGAATAGGTGATGAAGGATACAAACTTTATTGCAGGGAAAACTACTGTGGAGGAATGACAGCAGAAGCAACACCACCAATACCAAGAAGTAAGATAATAAAATAAAACAAACAATAACAGCAACAACACAAGAACACGTACAAAAAACAACAACAACAAGAAAGACAGAAAAGAACACACAAAAAAGCCCAACCTTTGGAAATTTCTTGCATATATTCTTCCATAAATTTATACAAATATAAATACATGCATACATATATATATATACAAAAAACAACAACAACAAGAAAGACAGAAAAGAACACACAAAAAAGCCCAACCTTTGGAAATTTCTTGCATATATTCTTCCATAAATTTATACAAATATACATACATACATACATGCATATATATATATATATATATATATATATACACAGATATATACACACAAACATAAACATAGAGATACAAACATATTTATATTTATATGCATACATACACACAAACAAACATATATATATATATGTGTTTATATAGATACATATATCCATTTCTCCCTCTCTCTCTCTTTGTCTTTTTGTCTCTCTTCGTGATGAAATACACAAACTGTTTTGTGCAGTACCTCCTTACAACTATTTTGTCTTCCAACCACATTATTCACGACTTGTTTCATATGCCAGGCGTTTTACAGAACGAGTTGAAATTGCGTTTTGAATTTTTAAATCAGATATTTAGTAACGTTTCCCGTTAACGAAATATTCGGAATGTTTTCTGGGTTAATTAGAAACTGTGAGATATTCTTAAATGAATTAGTGTTTATGAATATATTTTTAACAGAAAGTCGAAATGTTTAATTTTACAACGAATTATTTCCAAAATAAATCAAACGTGAAGTATATTTTATGCCTCAATTAGACTGTAAGTGTTGAAAGCAGAAACACAGTAGCTCCTCTATTTAACAAAGAAAAAATAAGTAAGGCTGCCTGTGCTTCTTTTCTGTGAAAAGGATTATTTGAACAGATATGCACACGCACACTCACTTACACAACCACACACAATTATACACGTGTGCTGCTTGAGGTCTTGTGTGTATTTGTGAGTTTTGTTTGTTTATGTATGCCTATCACAGCTGCTGCTTGGTGCATGATATATCTATGTAACAAGACTTTTTACTAGATAAATAGTTAATGTTTAGTCATTTATTTTGTTTTTCTTTCAGAATTATACTACCAAACACCAAATAATTCAAGTAGCAGCTGTATGAAAAGCACCGATGAACTAAAATGAACTCTCCTAATTTTTGTCTATAAATAAATAAATAAATAAATAAACAAAATGTTTGTTATTAATTTGTTTTATTTATTTAATGGCTTGCTCTGTTCTCTTTACCTCAAACGTCCAGGTTATCTCTTCTATATTACGAACCAAACCGTTCCTTGTTTTGCGTTTCACCATATTTAATCAATGATTAACACTTTGAGGACAATTTTGTCAGTGTCACTAAAGCAGCTTTGAAAATAAGCATGTTTTTCATGCACTATAGACGGATAATTACATTTGTGTCTCAGTGTCCGAGAAAGGGAGAGAGTTTTCAAGACAGTTTGTTTAATTAATTATATTGTAAAGATACATTTAAACAACACTATCAACAACTACTGTTATTGCTAAGAAGAAGAAGAAGAAGAAGTAGAAATCAGTGTATGAAAATGGATAAAGGTTGGGATTCGTATTCTCCGAATTTGAGTATTCTATGTAAAATGATACCAAAATCCATCGCACCAGATATTTGCTTTGTCCGTAAATTTAAAATGTAGTTACATTATTGATATTTTACTTCCCGTGTTAAAAACATCAAATGAAAAATAAAAGAAGAAAACCCATTGTGAATCTCAATACTACATATTTAAAGTTTAGACAACAATATAAGCAACTACCGCTATTGTTACTACTTCTTGTAGGCAGAATCAGATAATAATTAATGGCATGAAAACGGAGCGCACCAACTTAGGTAGAATTCGCGTTCTGACATGACATATACGATACTGATTCGTTAACCAGTGGATTTAGAGATAATGTATGCACGATCAACTGTCCTGTCTCTGATTTAGTGAGGCCGGTTTACGAATGAACCACCGTTAGTTGTTTGTAAAATGGTTCAGACAACTATTCCCTAAACTATGTAGTCGGTGTCTTCGTCAATTTTGGCCACAAATTAAAAGTCAGTATTTCATATATGAATGCATGCATTAGGAATGAAAATATTTAAGGCCTTAATTGGGTAATACAATCCATTAAGAGGTCATAATAATAATAATAATAATAATAATAATAATAATAAATAATAATAATAATAATAATATCAAATAAATAAATAAATAATAAAAGAAAAATTTAAAGAAAACGAAAAAGAAAAATGTTAACAAAATATATTGTTCATATAAATTAAGAAAGGTCATTTTTTGTTTAGACCTCTCTCTCAACAATATGCAAGATATTCAAAGAATACAATAGTTAACTGGTGCCTGTAATGCGAGGCTCTAATGAGGATGAATCTGCAACAGGAAATAGTTTTATTGCGCAAAACAAAATCTTGTGGTGTCGAAACAGCAGAAGTAAACAAAGACGAAGAACTGGTTGAAGGCGATTGAGTCGGATTCTCACCACAGTGCAGCTTTGCTTATTTGCTTTTCGCAGGTTTGTATAAACTTCACGTTTCTTCACGATCACTTGTCTTTCAGAGCCTCTTTTTGTGTAGGTTTCTTCACAGGAGTTATTTTTCTGAAATCGCTGTCAGGCAGAAACAGAACATTCTGTTAAGTGGAAATGAGACACTATTTGAATGCGACCTAGGTTCTACAACGAAAGTCTTGGAAATAGTTATAGGGGAGGTAATCTAGTTTCGTATTCGATACTTGATCTTATGGCGATAAACTTCACGGTTACATACACTTTTTAGAGTTTTAGTGTTACTAGATGTATTTTTACTTCATGAAAATGATATTTTTGATAAAACAGAGGTCCTGAAAGTAGACAGAGTCAGAGATTTAACTCACCAAAAATCTAAAAGTCACCTATTTGATCCGAATCGCAATTTTCTATTGACGCGCCTGTCTCAGTAAGAACTGTAATGCCTGAAAACAACAACGCTATATATTATTGACGCTTTGAAAGTGACAATTACTAAAACATAAAAAAAGTAAAAATGCTACTTTTTATTCCGATAAAAGACACAGAAAAACATATGTAGTGATATATAGATATATTTCGAAAAGTGCCTTTTCAGACCAAGCTGAAAATTTCATTTTCTACATTTACTGGGGTCCACAAACATACCGTTATCCTACCTACTCCATCATGAAGTTTAAATTTAATATTTTTGTTATATATATATATATAAAATAACAGTGATGATAACCGTGATCATCTGAACATTTTGTATTATCACGTTTTGGTTTCTTAGGGTTATTATTGGTCGAAGTTAATTACTTATTTTATATTTATTATTTCTTTATTATTATTGTTTGTTTTTTTGCTAAAATTACTTTTTATATAAAATATTTTTACGCTGTCACTTTCATAGTTTCCACAACTGCAACGAATGCCATAAGTTCTCTAAAATGAGTAGAAATTTACTCACACAGTAGCAACTGACAGTTTTACATTTCATGTGATTTAAAGACTGTTCTTTTGATATTTGAATAAACATTTAACAGTTCAATCTTGATTCAATAGCGTATCCACACTACCTAATAATTTTCAAGATGCGATGTGGGTGTATTCTGCAATATTTTCACTGTCATTTCGATTGAAAATATTTCCATGTTTTTAAAACGCTGTCACAGAACAAATCCGAAAACTGTATTTAATCCTTTCATTTCTGATCTATTTAAACCGCACATCCGTATTTCCTGTGAACTGTAATTGTACAGAAAATTAGAATATAAATCTTGCTATGATTATTATTTATAACTGATTTATTATTTTTTTAAATAACAAGTATCACTGTAAAAAAAAAAAAAGAAAATATAAAAAAGAAGAAAACATTTAATTATTAGACAACAGTGTGGTTGTTGTTATGTAGAAGAAACAAGACTTAAAACAAATGTAATAAAATAATATCTTTTTGTATATTATTGTCGGGTACAGATGACCCTAGTCTTCAGATTTTACTTTAACTATATTGATTTACAAGAAATATGTAGACAAATTAAAATTCACTTTAATCCCTTTCATTAACATAAACACCAATGTTACTAATAACATTTCCATAATCTTACGATTTATATACTTTCTGCAATGGCAAAAATGTACAGGCATTGTTAAAAGTAAGTGCAGTTAAGGCATGTCGTTGCAATTACGATCACAACAACAGCAAACCACAGCACTTGAGAACTAAACACATGCAGCTTGCACGGCTATTAAACGAATTTGCATTATGCTAAACAGTGACTGGAATGCGACATCTGTTGGAGGGAAGAGTATTTAAATCAGGAAATTTAACTTTTTTGTCAGAGATCGTAGAACTAAATCATGATGAACGTACAGATCTTGTTGATCTTTTCCGCATGCCTCATGCTTGTTTCTGGAATGGCAACAACAGGGTACTATTCTCGTCCAGTATGTTATTATGAAGATAAAATATTTCAGCTCGGACCCGTACCACCGGTAAATAGCTGTTACGAAGATTGCTACTGTGAACTAAGTCCAGAGGGAAACAGAGTTCACTGCAGAGTAAGCTTATGTGCGACGACGATAGACCCATCAGAAGAAACATCGATAGACCCAGCAGTACAAGCAACGACAACACCAGGTAAGACAGTTAGAAAGGCTTACGAACATACATACATACATACATATATACATACATTCATTCATGCATAGTTACATACATACGTACACACATACATACATACATAGTTACATACATAGATAGATATATATGTAAAAAGCCTATCTGCGCACATATTATCTTTGTAGTATTTGATGTGACATTTAGAAAGGCTTATGAACATACATACATACATACATACATACATACATACATACATACATACATACATACATACATACATACATATATATATATACGTACATACATAGTGACATAGTGACATAGATACATAGATGGATATATATGTACATACTTATCTGCGCATATATTATCTTTGTAGTCTTTGATGTGACACTTAGAAAGGCTTATGAACATACATGGATACATACATAGAAACATATGTATATGTATACATACATACATATATACATACATACATACATACATACATACATAGTGAGATAGATACATACATAGATATATATGTATATGCCTCTCTGCGCACATATTATCTATGTAGTCTTTGATGTGTATTTATGGTTGTGTGTATGTGTGCATAGTTTTGCGTGCTATATGTTATTTACAGCAGCTCCGTTGTGCATGTTATATCTCTATAGAAACTTATTTTTGTGTAATTTTTTTTTTTTTTTTCCAGAGTCTTAACACTACAACACAGAGTAATTCAAGTAACAGCTGCAGTAAAAGTACCGAAGAATTAAGATGAACTCTTACAACTTCTGTCCGGAAATAAAATAAATAAAATAAATAAAGAAATAAAGAAATAAAGAAATAGATAAATATGTAAATTATTTGTTATTTGATAACTTTTGAATTTTCGTTACTTCATTATGTTTGAAATCTTCAGACAATCTCTCTCTCTCTCTCTCTCTCTCTCTCTCTCTCTCTCTCTCTCTCTCTCTCTCTCTCTCTCTCTCTCTCTCTCTCTCTCTCTACTCCTTTTCCCATCGGAAACTTATTTATATTTAACATGTCTATATTGAAAAAATCATCATTATTATCATCGAGTTCAACAACATCTACTAATTTATTGCTGCTTCTGCTTTTGCTGCCACCATTACTACTAACAGTTGTACTACCACTGAAATAGTAGTATTAACAAAAACAACATCAGTATCTATGTAAGTAAATACGTAAGTAAGAAAATAAGTAAGAACACAACTAACTAACTAAGTAAATAAATAAATAAATAAATAAATAAAAAAGCAAGCAAGTAAGTAAATAAGTAAGTAAGTAAATAAATAAATACAAATATTAAAAACATTTTATTTGTTGCTGTTGGTGTTGCACTGGAATCGATTCTTATTCTTGTCTCATAATATCTACAAGAGATCAGTGGATTTTTCTCATGACGGTAAACTAGTATTATTAAGAGTAGATGTAAAAGTTCAAAATTCTCGAAGGGAAATAAAATCTTTTAACTTGGTATTAAAGAATCGAAGACGATAATGAAAATTAAATATCCATTTGTTTTGTTAACTTTCTGTTTCAGATTGCTATATATTCTTTCTGATATGTTATGAAGTGTGAATAAGCAAAATATTGTGGAAAAAAAGAAATAACAGACCAGAAGTAATTATCTAACAAATAAAGAATCAAACTAATTTTGAAAGGACGAAAAGCTATAAATAGAAATGAAGAATAATTGACACTGAATTAGAAAAACGTTCTAGTATTGCTTATACAGCTTTGTCCGTTTTATTTTATCTACCGTTTGATACTGCGTTTTCAAATCTAGGTTATACTGCAAAAAATAAAGACACTTTTGTTAATAAAGCTATGATCGTATTATTTTGTTAAATTACAGTAGCAATGAACAATAAATTGCAGATTAATTTATAATGAAAAAGTGGAACTACATATGATGATAAAAAATAGATATGTGTATATATAAAAATGGTCATTGTTATAATAATACTAATAATAATAATACTAATAATAATAATAATAATAATAATAATAATAATAATAAATATTATAATAATAATGATAATAATAATAATAATAATAATAATGATAATAATAATAATAATAATAATAATAATAAATATTATAATAATAATGATAATAATAATAATAATAATAATAATAATAATAATAAATATTATAATAATAATAATAATAATAATAATAATAATAATAATAATAATAATAATAATAAAAATTTCAGTGATCGTTTAAATAGACCTAAATATTATTTTACTTTGTGCAGACATCTGCGCTGTTGTCGTCGTTTTTAATTTCGTTAGTTTACTTATATTGATGTCTGAGAGCGTAGATGTGTCCTCCAAAAAAATTACCACCTTTCATATGATGCTGGCATTGCTTTTGTCGATGCGGTTGTCAACAAATGTAGTATTGTTCTTGGATAGGTACTGTATTGTTTTTATTGTTTACATTGTTTGAAGTGTGGTCGACATGTAGGGTGCTGTCAACGATGTGGACAGTGGGGATCACAATGTTCATTGTGTCGTCTTCCGTTGGATGGTTTTGTTAACTGTGCTACTTACTGTTTAAAAACAATTACCTAAAATGTGTTGTTGTTTTTCTTCAGTAACATTTCGCAGTCATTATTTTCTTTCGCGTGTATTTCCCGTAGCTTTACGGTGTTTTTCGTTAGTTTAAGTAATTTTTAAAGCATTACCTTCTGTTTACGTCAATATCCTGGTTGTCGAGGCACAGATCAATGACGCATGGCGGGGTATAACTAATGCATTATCATTGTTTGTTTTCTTATTATTAACATCTGAATACTATTTTAAATTAACGGAACTGAAGAGTGACACATGAAGATTTTTATCATGTCTATGAATCTTTTTATGAGTTATGTCCCTTTAGCTTTTAATTCCCTAACCTTAAGAGTTTTGACAAATCAGTTGTTCTTGTTTCTACTACTACTATTACTGTACTCTACTACTACTACAATTAATTATTATTATTATTTTTATTATTATTACTGTTATTGCTGGTGTTTTTTTAGTGCCTACATCTACGCATATTTTTTTTTAACATTAACGATCTCTATTTCTAAAAAAAAAAAAAAAAAAAAAATAATAATAATAATAATAATAATAATAATAATAATCAAAACATCAGATGAAAGGTAAGTAACTGCGAAAATGTCCAATTTGGACTCAGTCTTAACTATCCCGTCAGTTCGTCCATTAATTTAAATTTCACAGGTCATTCATTACAAAATCTGTGAAGAGAAACCAGTCTTATGGTTATTCTTTACTAGCACTCTATAGTTATGTTGCTACTACTACTACTACTACGTTTATTTATTTATTATTATTTATTTATTTATTTATTTATTATTATTATATTATTATTATTATTATTATTATTATTATTATTATTTTTATTCGAAATAAATATTTCAAAATTCTTAGTTGATGGGAGATGACTCTGCAAGCATTAATCAAGACTCAGTCTTACTAAGATTTTACTCAGTCTTGCAGTTGTCAACAAATGTAGTAGTGTTCTTGGTTAGGTTCTATATTGTTTTTATTGTTTACATTGTTTGGAGTGTGGTCGACATGTAGGGTGCTGTCAACGATGTGGACGGTGGGGATCACAATGTTCATTGTGTCGTTCTTCCGTTGGATGGTTTTGATAACTGTGCTACTTTCTGTTTAAAAACAAGTACCTAAAATGTTTGGGGTTTTTGTTGTTTTTTTCAGTAATATTTAGCGGTAATTATTTTCTTTCGCGGGTATTTACCGTAGCTTTACGGTATTTTTCGTTATTTTAAGTCATTTTTAAAGCATTACCTTCTGTTTACGTCAAAATCCTGGTTCTTATTATTAACATCTGTATACTATTTTAAATTAACGGAACTGAAGAGTGACACATTAAGATTTTTATCATGTCTATGAATCTTTTTATGAGTTATGCCCCTTTAGCTTTAAATTCCCTAACCTTAAGTTTTGACAAACCAGCTGTTGTTGATTCTACTACTACTATTACAGTACTCTACAACAATTAATGATTATTATTACTGTTAGTGCTGGTGTTTTATTTGTACCTACATCTACGCAAATTCTTTTGACACAAATGATCTCTATTTAAAAAAAAAAAAAAAAAAAAAATAATAATAATAATAATAATAATAATAATAATAATAATAATAATAATAATAATAATCAAAAGAACAGATGAAAGGTATGTAACTGCGAAAATACAATTTTGACTCAGTCTTAACTATCCCTTCCGTTCACTTCCGTTCATTTAAATTTCACAGACCTTCACTGTAACTATAGTAATGATGATGCCAATAAAACAACAACAACAACAACAACAACAACAAAAAACAACAACAACAATAATAATAATAATAATAATAATAATAATAATAATAGTGTATTTACTGAATGTGATACATTTTAGAATTTTCATTTTCTAAATAGCGACTCTGGATTTGTGCGATGTGAAGCTGACAGGACACAGTCGCTTTTCTAAAAACGGATGTGCTGAACTCACTAACAACCTGTGACAGAATAAAATATATATATATATATATATATATATATATATATATATCAAACAAGAACAATGAAACGAATACAAAGCAATCAGACTTGGGTTTGTTTTTCCTACGTTGATAAGCTTCGGAAAATAACATGGGATATTCCTCGGGTTCATTCAATAAATTTCCCTGTCACAATGCTATGTTATATATTTATCTGTTCTTTCATTTGATAACCCACAAATATCTTCTTTTTGATAAGATTGCATTTCATTTATCTCCTGTTTGCTCACACTTTAAAAGTACAATACCTCGAAAGTCACGTTTCTCCCTTAGCAGACAGCGCAGATTCAAATGTGAAGAAAACAATTCTGAAATGTAAACGTCTTGTCCTACACCTATCTTGTAAAGATCATACACCTTTTAGTGTGTCTGAGTGCAGTGAATAGTTTACTTAATATTAAGAATTCTCTCTGTCTTCTTCTCTTTAAATGAGTAACGATGTTATATTAAAAGTGTAAACTCTGCCGTGAACATGGCTGAATGGAATCATATCCAGGTCTAAAATTGTGGGAATCTATAGAGGTCCTATTTGGCAGTTAATAAGTGAAATTAGTACAATGTCTCCAACATGCAAAAGAAATCATGTTTTCGGTTTCGCCACTGAGGATATTTCGTTTCAAAATATTTATTAATCTGAAAATAATACTGGTATTAAATGTTTGTAACGTCTTATGTTGATTATGTTAATACTGGAAATTAGATTATACATCATGTTGAATTATTTTATATATATATATATATATATATATAAAGATATTTTGAATCTCTGAAACCCTAAGGATGATTAGTTTATGCTTAAGTTCGGCTAAGTTTGTGATAATAAACATTCTAGATATACTAATATATTCACGTAGTTGTATGCATACCGACAAGGTTATAAAAAATACACAATATTAAAATTAAACTATAGATTCCTTTCATTATTATTACAACAGCTATTGTCATTGTTGCTGTTGTTATTATTATTATTATTATTATTATTATTATTATTATTATTATTATTATTATTATTATTATTATTATTATTCTTGCTGTTGTTGTTGTTGTTCTTACTGTTCTGCACATACCACAGAGCAGCCGCCACCTACTCCGTCATCTCCAATACCACGACACTGCTCTCACAATGGACAAATGTACGGACCTGGACAAGTCTTCCAGATTATGAGCGTAGTGCGGACGAGTGTCGTTGTCAGCCTAGTTATGGTTCTTCATCAGAATTAGAAATTCGTTGTATATACGCTGATTATTTTCCACCAATGTGTTTCGATCCTGAAGGACCTGATGCCTTTGGAAGATACACATGTCGAGGTAGACAACTTTTCAGTATCTCCTTATACCAACTGCAGTAGATGAATTAAAAGTCTAATTATTAGAAATCTCGTTAGTGCCAGTAATCGTAACATTGATACTAACAGTAGTATTACTAGCGTAGTTCGATCAATTAGTATTAGTAGGTGTATGCTTGCTATTATCATTAAAGGTAGGATTAGTAATAATAATGTTAGACTTATAATTATTAGTAGTAGCAATAGTATTAGTAGTAGAATTAGTAGCAGAAGTTGTACTAGCAATGATAGTATTAATAGTTGTCGTGTAGTAGCTGTTGTTGTTGGTGTTTATTTTATAGTGGCAAGAGTAATAACAACAGCCAGTAACGAAGACTTAGAAATTATTATTGTGGAGGTCTTGTAAAATATGTGGTAATAGTAGAATCACTGATTCTAGTAATGTCCTAAATGTAATAGCAATAGTATTAGTAATACCAAATGTATTGGTATTATAATTAGTGGCATTTGGAGATGTAGTAGTAATAGTGGTTATAGAATAGTAGTAGTAGTAAATGTATTAGTAGTATTAGGTGAAATAGTAGGATCAATTATAATAGTAGTACTCGAATTCGTTATAATACTAGAGTATACAATAAAAAAGATTGTTTATTTAGTAATATTATTTGTTGCTGTTGTTACCATTATCATTATCATCATCATTATTGTTATTATTATTATTATTATTATTATTATTATTATTATTATTATTATTATAATTATTATTATTATTGTTGTTGTTGTTGTTACAGAACGAAACAGCAAAACGCCATCAGGACACGTCTTACATGGCGAAGAACAGAAATAATTTAGTGATGATGGTATCTGTAAATGTCCTCCACAAGTACAAGTTATTGGTTCATGGATACAAGAATATGGCGTGGCTTTGTGTTGAGGAACGACAACAACGCCACTTATCACCTCTACGATGCCGGAAACAACAAGTAAATGAATAAATATTTGGCACAGAAAAAAAAATAATGATCTGGAGAAATTATACAAATAATTGTCGATAAATGCATATGTACACCGACAAAAATACATACATACATACATACATATTATTATTATTATTATTATTAGTAGTAGTAGTAGTAGTAGTAGTAGTAGTAGTAGTAGTAGTAGTATTGTTATTATTATTACTGCTGTTTTCTAAGTAGTAATGCAGGTTAAACATAAAAACAGTTAAAATACGAACAGCAAGAATAACAATTATAACAACAATAAAAGAGGAATAGTAATTTTAATAATAATAATAATAATAATAATAATAATAATAATAATAATAATAATAATAATAATAATAATAATAATACGAACAGACAAATGTTAAGCAAACAAGGATTTTTCTCGGTTGATCAGCTTTGTAAAACCATGTATAATTATTCCCAGGGATAATTTTATAAATGTATATTTTTATATATATAGCTTAATCCTTTAAGAACCCGTAAACAACTTCTAGATAAGTTTCGTTTTCATTTGCGTCCTTTTTTATTCACGTATTTCAATAGTAGAATAATCTGAAAGTAAATCTTCTTCATATAAGGTTGTTATAGTTAAAACTTATTTATTTTCTATTCTTCATACACTTATGCAATGTTGGAACTGGGAGTGCTATAGTAGGAAGTATCATTACGCCAGGACCCAATTTTACTGAAACAGCTGTATATGCATTTCACCAGTGTTTGGAATATTAAAAAAGGAACGGTCTCCCGATCTGAACATTTTGGCTTGTCACGTTTTCGTTTCCTGGCCCATTCATTACACCACGACCAATCGAACCAATGTAAGAATGTGACCATTCCTGGAAATATTTTAATAACGAATAAATCAGTTAATCTCCTGATCCTCTTATTTCTGATATACTTAAACTGTACATCTGTATGTCCTGTGTCCTGTATTTGTACAGTAAAACTAAATTATAATTTTATACATGAATATTAATTATAGCTCACTTACATTTTAAATTAACAAGGATGACTGATAAAAAAATATGTAAAAATACTAAATTTTTATTATTTAACAACAATGCAGAAACCTGACCACTAACTAAGAATTATAATAAAGTATTAAATGTTAATATAAATGAATGATATCTTTCGAATAATTATTTACTTCTGTCGGGTATTGTAATCTCGCAGAAATTCTGATTTACTAGAAATAGATTGAAAAACTAAAACTTGCTTTAAATTCCTGTATTAGTTAAATACCAGAAATGAAAATGTTATTAACAAAGTTTCAGTTTTCTTACCATTTATTTATCTTCTGGTACGGCAAACATTAATCGGCATTTTTAAACTTAACTGCTGTTATATTTTATCATAGCATTTACGATCATAGCAACAGCAGTTCACAGTACTTAAACACAAGCAGGATAAATACAAATTAAATGCATTTGCATTATGCCTAACAGTGAATCACTTGCGATGTGTTGGGATGAAAAGTATTTAATCCAGTACAACTAATTTTATTGCGAAACAACAAACAGCTAAATCATAATAAGTGTAGAGATCTTGTTAATATTTCCCACGTGCTTCTTGCTTCTTTCAGCTTAAACATCACCGAGCTTCTTATCATGCGATTAAGCTGGAAAATCTTGTGACGTCAGACCCGTGTCATTAGATAATTAAAGGCAGCGAATAAAATTAGTAGATATTAAGAAAAGAAAGGCAAGGGATAAATTAAGATAGAGTTCTACTCATGACTGTGTTTATTGTTTATTAGCTCCAGGGATTTCATAGTTCATTTTAATATTAACCATATATACATATACACAAACAGAGAAGTCTAAACGTTGCAGTGAAAACGTTGCAGAGCTTTCTCCTGTTAATATATATACAGACACACAAACACAGAGAGAGAGAGAGAGAGAGAGAGAGAGAGAGAGAGAGAGAGAGAGAGAGAGAGAGAGAGAGAGAGAGAGAGAGAGAGAAGAATTGTCATAAAATAAAACAAAATATTGCAATTATTTAAACACTTGATTCCAAACTAAGAAAACTAAATGTAATTTATCATTATATATTAAAAAGAAGAAATGATTAATATATTTATGGTATATTAATTTGTCGGTTACTGCTGTTATCAGTGTAGATGACTCTGTCCCTTATTTACTAGACAGGGGTTGAAAAATTAAAACGCACTTTAAATTCTTTTCTTTACTGTAAACGCCAGCAAGGGAAATTTTACCAATAAAATTTGAATTTTCTGGTGATTTATCTCGTTTATCCTGTGAAAGAAATAAATCGGCATTGTTAAAACTAACTGCAGTTGCAGCAGATTTCTGTATTTACCAACACAACAACAGCAATTCACAATATCTGAGAACTAAATTAAGTGCGATTATATATTTAATTAAAGAGATTTGGATTACGGTTACCAATGAATCGAATGCGACATATGTTGGGAGCAATAGAATTTAAACCAGAAAATTTACCTTTCTGTCACAGAGGTCAGAGAACTAAATAATGCTGAACGTGCAAATATTGTTAATATTTTCTGGGTGCTTTCTGTTTGTTTGACAGGCGTACTACGAGACATGTTTCCGACACTTTTTCTCTTCGTGATGAAATACAGAATCTGTTTTCGCGAGAACGAAATATTCGAAATGTTTTCTGGGTTAATTACAAATGAGTGAATGAATTTGTGTTTATGAATACAATGTAGAATATGATACAGAAGTAAATTTACTTTAAATTCACACTTTTCCTAGCACGCTGGTTTGGAAGACTGTACTTCTTTTCTGTGAAAAGGATTATTTCAGCACATATGCACACGCCATCACACAAACACACACAATTATACACGTGTGCTGCATGAGTGCTTGTGTGTATTTGTGAGTGTTTCTTTGTTTATGCATGCCTATCACAGCTGCTCCTTCGTGCATGATATATCTATGTAATAAGACTTTTTACTAGATAAACAGTTAATGTTTAGTCATTTATTTTGTTTTTCTTTCAGAATGACACTACCAAACACCAAATAATTCAAGAAGCAGCTGTGTGAAAAGCACCGATGAACTAAAATGAACTCTCCTAATTTTTGTCTATAAATAAATAAATAAATAAATAAATAAATAAAATGTTTGTTATTAATTTTTTTTTTTTTTTAATGGCTTGCTCTGTTCTCTTTACCTCAAACGTCCAGGTTATCTCTGCTATAGTACGAACGAAACCGTTCCTTGTTTTGCGTTTCACCATATTTAATCAATGATTACACTTTGAGGACAATTTTGTCAGTGTCACTGAAGCAGCTTTGAAAATAAGCATGTTTTTCATGCACTATAGACTGATAATTACATTTGTGTCTCAGTGTCCGAGAGAGCGAGAGAGTTTTCAAGACAGTTTGTTTAATTAATTATATTGTAAAGATACATTTAAACAACACTATAGACACCCACTGTTATTGCTAAGAAGAAGAAGAAGAAGAAGAAGAAGAAGTAGAAATCAAGTGTATGTAAATGGATGAAGGTTGGGATTCGTATTCTCCGAAATTGAGTATTCTATATAAAATGATACCATGATTCATCGTACCAGATATTTGCTTTCTCCGTAAATTTAAAATGTAGTTACATTATTGATATTTTACTTCCCGTGTTAAAAACATCAACTGAAAAATAACAGGAGAAACCCATTGTGAATCTCAATACTACATATTTAAAATTTTGACAACAATATAAGCAACTACCGCTATTGCTATTGCTTCTTGTAGTCAGAATCTGGTAATAATTAATGGCATGAAAACGGAGCGCACCAACTTAGGTAGAATTCGCGTTCTGACATGACATATACGATACTGATTCGTTGGATTTAGAGACAATGTGTCCATGATCAACTGTCCTGTCTCTGGTTTAGTGAGGTCGGTTTACGAATAAACCACCGTTAATTGTTTTAAAATGGTTCAGACAACTATTCCCTTAACTATGTAGTCGGTGTCTTCGTCAATTTTGGCCACAAATTAAAAGTCAGTATTTTCATATATGAATGCATGCATTAGGAATGAAAATATTTAAGGACTTAATTGGGTAATACTATCCATAAAGAAGCCAAAATAATAATAATAATAATAATAATAATAATAATAATAATAATAATAATAATAATAATATCAAATAAGTAAATAAATAAATAATAAAAGAAAAATTAAAAGAAAAAGAAAAAGAAAAATGTTAACAAAATATATTGTTCATGTAAATTAAGATCGGTATTTTTTTTTTAGACCTCACTCTCAAAAATGCACAAGATATTCAAAGAATAGAGCAGTTTACTGATGTCTGTAATGCGAGACTCTAATTAGGATTAATCTGTGACAGGAAATAGTTTTATTGCGCAAAACAAAATCTTGTGGTGTCGAAGGTGCAGAAGTAAACAAAGACGAAGTTCTGGTTGAAGGCGACTGAGTCGGATTCTCACCACAGTGCAGCTTTGCTTATTTGCTTTTCACAGGTTTGTATAAACTGCATGTTTCTTCACGATTACTTGTCTTTCAGAGCCTCTTTCTGTGTAGGTTTCTTCACAGTAGTTATTTTTCTGCAGAAACTGAACATTCTGTTAAGTGGAAATGAGACACTATTTGAATGCGACCTAGGTTCTACAACGAAAGTCTTGGAAATAGTTATAGGGGAGGTAATCTGGATGGGTTTCGTATTCGATACTTGATCTTATGGCGATAAACTTCACGGTTACATACACTATTTACAGTGTTAGTATTACTAGATGTATTTTTACTTCATGAAAATGATATTTTTGATAAAACAGAGGTCCTGAAAGTAGACAGAGTCAGAGATTTAAGTCACCAAAAATCTAAAAGTCGTCCATCTGACCCGAATCGCAATTTTCTATTGACGCGCCTGTCTCAATAATAACTGTAATGCCTAAAAACAACAACGCTATATATTTATGACGCTTTGAAAGTGACAATTACTAAAACGTAAATAAAGGTAAAAAGGCTGATGGTAATTCCGATGAAAAACACAGAAAAACATGTGTAGTGATATATAGATATATTTCAAAAAGTGACTTTTCAGACCAAGATGAAAATTTCATTTTCTGCATTTACTGGTGTCCACAAACATACCGTTATCCTACCTATTCCATTATAAAGTTTGAATTTAATATTTTTGTTATATATAAAATAACCGTGATGATAACAGTGATCATCTGAACATTTTGGATTATCACGTTTTCGTTTCTTAGCGTTATTATTGGTCGAAGTTAATTAATTATTTTGTATTTTATTTTATTTTTATTATTATTATTATTATTTTTTTTTTTTTTTTTGCTAAAATTACTTTTTATATAAAATATTTTTTGCACTGTCACTTTCACAGTTTCCAAAACTGCAACGAATGCCAGAAGTTCGCGATTATTATGTGATTTAAAGATTATTCTTTTGGTATTTGAATAAACATTTAACAGTTCAATCTTGATTCAATAGCGTATCCACACTACCTAATAATTTTCAAAATGCGATATGGTGTATAATGGGTATACACGAAAAGAATGGATATGTTCTGCAATATTTTCACTGATATTTCGATTTAAAGTATTTCCATATTTTTAAAATGCTGTCACAGAACAAATCCGAAAACTGTATTTAATCCTTTCATTTCTGACCTATTTAAACCGCACATCCGTATTTCCTCTGAACTGTAATTGTACAGAAAATTAGAATATAAATCTTGCTATGAGTATTATTTATAACTGACTTATTATTTTAAAAATTAACAAGTATCACTGTAAAAGAAAACAAAATGTAAAAAAAGAAGAAAACATTTAATTATTAGACAACAATGCGGTTGTTGTTATGTAGTAGAAACTAGACTTAAAACAAATATAATAAAATAATATCTTTATATAATGTATATTATTGTCGGGTACAGGTGACCCTAGTCTGCACTTTTTACCTTAACTATATTGATTTTCAAGAAATATGTAGACAAATTAAAATTCACTTTAATCCCTTTCATTAACATAAACACCAATGTTACTAATAACATTTCCATAATCTTACGATTTATGTACTTTCTGCACTGGCAAAAATGCACTGGCATTGTTAAAATTAAGTGCACTTACGGCATGTCGTTGCAATCACGATCACAACAACAGCAAACCACAGCACTTGAGAACTAAACACATGCAGCTTGCACGGCTATTAAACGAATTTGCATTATGCTAAACAATGACTGGAATGCGACATCTGTTGGGGAAGAGTATTTAAATCAGGAAATTTAACTTTCTTGTCAGACATCATAGAACTAAATCATGATGAACGTACAGATCTTGTTGATCTTTTCCGCATGCCTGGTGCTTGCTTCTGGAATGGCAACAACAGGGTACTATACTGGTCCAGTATGTTATTATGAAGGGAAAATATATCCGCTCGGACCCGTGCCACCGGTAAATCGCTGTTACGAAGATTGCTACTGTGAACTAAGTCCAGAGGGAAACAGAGTTCACTGCAGAGTAAGCTTATGTGCGACGACGATAGACCCATCAGAAGAAACATCGATAGACCCAGCAGTACAAGCAACGACAACACCAGGTAAGACACTTAGAAAGGCTTATGAACATACATTCATACATACATATATACATACATACATACATACATACATACATACATGGATAAATATGTATATCCCTATATACACATATTATCAGTAGTCATGACACTTAGACTTATGAACATACATACATACATATATATATACATAGATACATAGTGATATAGATACATATATATATATATATATATATATATATATATATATATATATATATATGCCTCTCTGCACACATATTATCTATGTAGTCTTTGATGTGTGTTTATGGTTTTGTGTATGGGTGCATAGTTTTGCGTGCTATATGTTATTTACAGCAGCTCCGTTGTGCATGTTATATCTCTATACAATTTTCTTTTTTTGTGTAAATATATATATATATTTTTTTTTTTTCCAGAGCCGACACACTACAACACGGGGTATTTCAAGTAACAACTGCAGTAAAAGTACCGAAGAATTAAGATGAACTCTTACAACTTCTGTCCGGAAATAAAATAAATTAAATAAATAAATAAATAAATAAATATGTTAATTGTTTGTTATTTAATAACTTTTGAATTTTCGTTACTTCATTATGTTTGAAATCTTCAACCTCTCTCTCTCTCTCTCTCTCTCTCTCTCTCTCTCTCTCTCTCTCTCTCTCTCTCTCTCTCTCTCTCTCTCTCTCTCTCTCTCTCTCTCTCTCTCTCTCTCTCTCTCTCTCTCTCTCTCTCTCTCTCCTCCTTTTCCCATCGCAAACTTATTTATATTTAACATGTCTATATTGATAAAATCATCATTATTATCATCGAGTTCAACAACAAGTACTAATTTTGCTGCCACCATTACTACTAACAGTTGTACTACCATTGAAATAGTAGTATTAACACAAACAACATCAGTATATAAGTAAGTAAATAAGTAAGTAAGAAAATAAGTAAGTAAACAAGTGACTAACTAAATAAATAAGTAAATAAATAAATAAATAAAAAAGCAAGCAAGTAAGTAAATAAGTAAGTAAGTAAGTAAATAAATAAATAACAATATTAAAAACATTTAATTTGTTGCTGTTGGTCTTGCACTGGAATCGATTTTTATTCTTGTCTCATAATTTCTACAAGAGATCAGTGGATTTTTGTCATGACAGTAAACTAATATTATTAAGAGTAGATGTAAAAGTTAAAAATTCTCGAAGGGAAACAAAATCTTTTAACTTGGTATTAAAGAATCGAAGACGATAATGAAAATTAAATAACCATTTGTTTTGTTAACTTTCTGTTTCAGATTGCTATATATTCTGTCTCATATGTTATGAAGTGTGAATAAGTAAAATATTGTGGAAAAAAGAAATAACACACCAGAAGTAATTATCTAACAAATAAAGAATCAAACTAATTTTGAAAGGAACAAAAGCTATAAATAGAAATGAAGAATAACTGACACTGAATTAGAAACACCTTCTGGTATTGTTTATATTGCTTTGTCCCTTTTATTTTATCTAGCGTTTGCTACAGCGTTTTCAAATCTAGGTTTTACTGCAAGAGATAAAGACACTTTTATTAATAAAGCGTCGATTATTTTGTTAAATTACAGTAGCAGTGAACAATAAATTGCAGATTAATTTATAATGAAAAAGTGGAACTACATATGATGATAAAAAATAGATATGTGTATATATAAAAATGGTCATTGTTATAATAATAATAATAATAATAATAATAATAATAATAATAATAATAATAATAATAATAATAATAATAATAATAATAATAATAATAATAATACCTGATACCAGTTATTAAAAATTTCAGTCATCGTTTAAATAGACCTAAATATAATTTTACTTTGTGCAGATCTCTGCGCTGTTGTCGTCCTTTTTAATTTCGTCAGTTTACTTATATTGATGTCTGAGAGCGTAGCTGTGTCCTCCAAAAAAATTACTACCTTTCATATGATGCTGGCATTGCTGTTGTAGATGCGGTTGTCAACAAATGTAGTATCGTTATTGGATAGGTACTGTATTGTTTTTATTGTTTACATTGTTTGAAGTGTGGTCGACATGTAGGGTGCTGTCAACGATGTGGACGGTGGGGATCACAATGTTCATTGTGTCGTTCTTCCGTTGGATGGTTTTGTTAACTGTTCTAATTACTGTTCAAAAACAATTACCTAAAATGTGTTGTTGTTTTTTTTTCAGGAATATTTAGCAGTAATTATTTTCTTTCGCGGGTATTTACTGTAGCTTTACGGTATTTTTCGTTATTTTTAAGTCATTTTTAGAGCATTACCTTCTGTTTACGTGAACATCCTGGTTGTCGAGGCACAGATTAATGACGCATGGCGGGATATAACTAATGCATTATCATTATTAGTTTTCTTATTATTAACATCTGAAAACTATTTTAAAATTAACGGAACTGAAGAGTGACACATTAAGATTTTTATCATATCTATGAATCTTTTTATGAGTTATGCCCCTTTAGCTTTTAATTCCCTAACCTTAAGTTTTGACAAACCAGCTGTTGTTGATTCTACTACTACTGTTACAGTACTCTACAACAATTAATAATTATTATTACTGTTAGTGCTGGTGTTTTGTTTTTATACCTACATCTACGCAAATTCTTTTAACACAAATGATCTCTATTTAGAAAAAAAAAAAAAAAAAAATAATAATAATAATAATAATAATAATAATAATAAATAATAATAATAATCAAAAGAACAGATGAAAGGTATGTAACTGCGAAAACACAGTCTTAACTATCCATTCTGTTCACTTCCGTTAATTTAAATTTCACAGACCATCACTGTAACTATAGTAATGATGATGCCAATAAAAAAGGAAACAATACAACAAAAAAAACAACAACAACAACAACAACAACAATACTACTACTACTACTACTACTACTACTACTACTACTACTACTACTACTAATAATAATAATAATAATAGTGTATTTACTGAATGTGATACATTTTAGAATTTTCATTTTCTAAACTGGCGACTCTGGATTTTTGCGATGTGAAGCTGGAAGGAGACAGTCGCTTTTCTGTGATGTTAAGAGGGATGTGCTGAACTCACTAACAACCTGTGAAGGAACAAAAAAATAAATATATATATATATATATCAAACAAGAACAATGAAACGAATACAAAGCAATCAGACTTGGGATTGTTTTTCCTACGTTGATAAGCTTCGGAAAATCATATGGGATAAGGGAATTTCATTCAATAAATTTCGCTTTCACAATGCTATGTTATATATTTATCTGTTCTTTCATTTGATAACCCACAAACATCTTCTTCTTGATAAGTTTGCATTTCATTTATCTCCTGTTTTCTCACACTTTAAAAGTACAATACCTCGAAAGTCACGTTTCTCCCTTAGCAAACAGCGCAGATTCAAATGTGAAGAAAACAATTCTGAAATGTAAACGTCTTGTCCTACACCTATCTTGTAAAGATCATACACCTTTTAGTGTGTCTGAGTGCAGTGAATAGTTTACTTAATATTAAGAATTCTCTCTGTCTTCTTCTCTTTAAATGAGTAACGATGTTATATTAAAAGTGTAAACTCTGCCGTGAACATGGCTGAATGGAATCATATCCAGGTCTAAAATTATGGGAATCTATAGAGGTCCTATTTGGCAGTTAATAACAGAAATTAGTACAATGTCTCCAACATGCAAAACAAATCATGTGCTCGGATAGGACATTGAGGATATTCCGTTTCAAAATATTTATTAATCTGAAAATAATACTGAAAATTAATTTTTGTAACGTCTTATGTTGATTATGTTAACACAGGAAATTAGATTATACATCATGTTGAATTCTTTATATATTGATAAATATATAAAAATAAATTCTGACTCTTTGAAACACTAATAATGATTACCTTATGCTTAAGTTCGGCTAAGTTTGTGATAATAAACATTCTAGATATACTGATATATTCACGTAGTTGTATGCATACCGACAAGGTTATAAAAAAAAAAAATACAGAAGATTAAAATTAAACTATAGATTCATTTCATTATTATTACAACAGCTATTGTCATTGTTGCTGTTGTTGTTGTTATTATTATTATTATTATTATTATTATTATTTTCATCATTATTGTTATTATTATTATTATTATTATTATTATTATTATTATTATTATTATTATCATTTGTTGTTGTTGTTGTTGTTGTTGTTCTTACTATTCTGCACATACCACAGAGCTGCCGCCACCTACACCATCATCTCCAACAGGAAGACACTGCTCTCACAATGGACAAATGTACGGACCTGGACAAGTCTTCCAGATTATGAGCGTAGTGCGGACGAGTGTCGTTGTCAGCTTAGTTCTGGTTCTTCATCAGAATTAGAAATTCGTTGTATATACGCTGATTATTTTCCACCAATGTGTTTCGATCCTGAAGGACCTGATGCCTGTTGAAGATACAGGGGTTGAGGTAGGCAACTTTTCAGTATCTCCTTATACCAACAGCAGTAGACAAAGTAAAAGTTTAATTATTAGAAGTCTCGTTAGTACCAGTAATCGTAGCATTAATACTAGCAGTAGTATTACTAGCGTAGTTCGATCAATTAGTATTAGTAGTGATTGGCTTACTATTATCATTAAAGGTAGGATTAGTAATAATAATGTTAGACTTATAATTATTAGTAGTAGCAATAGTATTAGTAGTAGAATTAGTAGCAGAAGTTGTAGTAGTAATGATAGTATTAATAGTTGTCGTGTAGTAGCTGTTGTTGGTGGTGTTTATTTACCACAGAGTAATAACAACAGCCAGTAACGAAGACTAAGAAACTATTATTGTGGAGGTCTTGTAAAATATGTGGTAATAGTAGAATCATTGCTTCTAGTAATGTCCTAAATGCAATAACAATAGAATTACTAATAGGAAATGTATTGGTATTATAATTAGTGGTATTTGGAGTAGTAGTGGTAATAGTTGTTATAGTAGTAGTAGTAATAAATGTATTAGTAGTATTAGTGGAAATAGTAGGAGCAATTATAATAGTAGTAATCAAATTCTTTATAATACTGTAGTAGACAATAAAAAAGATTGTTTATTTAGTAATATTATTTTTTGTTGTTGTTATTATCATTATTATTATAATAATAATAATTATTATTATTATGTTTATTATTATTATTATTATTATTATTATTATTATTATTATTATTATTATTATCATTATTATTATTACAGAACGTAACTGTAAAACGCCATCAGGACACGTGTTACGAGGAGATGAACAGAAATACTTTAGTGATGATGGTGACTGCAAATGTCCTCCACAAACATACCTTATTGGTTCATGGAAACCAGAATATGGCGTGGCTTTGTGTTCAAGAACGACAATAACACCACTTATCACCTCTAAGATGCCGGAAACAACAAGTTAATGAGTAAATATTTGGTACAGTAAAATAAAATAATAATATGGACAAATTATACAAATAGTTATCGATAAATGCATATGTACACACTCTCTCTCTCTCTCTCTCTCTCTCTCTCTCTCTCTCTCTCTCTCTCTCTCTCTCTCTCTCTCTCTCTCTCTCTCTCTCTCTCTCTCTCTCTCTCTCTCCTTATTATTATTATTAGTGATATTCAGTATTAAATTGTTTTATGCCTATCTTAAAATATCAATAACTTATGCAGATGGTTTGAGTTAAGTTTATACTCTGAATAAATTAAATAACACTGTAATCATCGATACTGTCTGTAAACATGGATACATTAGATGACATCATACAACAGTGGAATGCATATGTTGTTACAGTATATAACCTTTGGTTGTAGTGCGTGTGCTTTAACCACATTTTGTCTACGTCTAACTTCTAGTTCTGTTTGTTTCTTACGCCGAGTCTTGTTAATACGGTTACAAATCTCTGTTCGTGTAGACCGACATTTTCTATCTTTAAGTAACGTTATTTCGTGGTGTTATCAACTTGTCAAATAATAAAACTCAGAAAATAATGACGAAACTATAGTAGATGAAATTTCTCCCCTTTCTTTCTCTCTCCTTGTGTTTGTAAATGTAGCACAGAAACACACACGCACACGCGGACACACACAGACGCCCAGATATGCACACACATACACATATATACACAAACGCACGTTTCTAGGTATTATTTCAATAAAATAAATGAATATAAAACAGTAAAATTAAACACGATTTTCTCAATGCAGGATAATCTATTTGTACAGAAGAAATGAAATAAAAAGAAATACTTATCTAATATTGCCTTAAAATAAAACAAAATATTGCAATTATTTAAACACTTGATTAAAAATTAATAAAAAATTAATGTAATTTATCATTATATATTAACAAGAAAAAATGATTAATATATTGATGGTTTATTCATTTATCGGGTACTGCTGTTATCAGTGTAGATGACTCTGTCCCATATTTACTAGAAAAGGGTTGAAAAATTAAAACGCACTTGATATGTTTCTATTTACTGTAAACGCCAGCAGTGGAAATTTTATCAATAAAATTTGAATTTTCTGGTGATTTATCTCCTTTATCGTGTGCAAGAAATAAATTGGCATTGTTAAAACTAACTGCAGCTGCAGCAGATTTCTGTATTTACCAACACAGCAACAGCAATTCACAATATCTGAGAACTAAATTAAGTGCGATTATATATTAAATTAAAGATATTTGGATTACGGTTAATAATGAATCGAATGCGACATATGTCGTGAGCAATAGAATTTAAACCAGAAAATTTAACTTTCTGTCACAGAGGTCAGAGAACTAAATCATGCTGAACGTGCAAATATTGTTAATATTTTCTGCATGCTTTTTGTTTGTTTGACAGGCGTACTACGAAACATGTTTCCGACGCTTTGCTAGCTCCTGCGATTCAAGAATACTTATATAGTTTCCAGATTTTGCACGGATATGCCAAAAATGAGGCAAATACGTGTTCGTGAAATGGGGTTTCGCGTCTATACAGTTATATACACCTACCCACCCACCGTCACACACACGCACGCACGCACGCAGATGACACATGACATAGAAGAAGTTAAACAAATTCGAATAAATGCTAACATTGAATCAAATACATAATATGTTGGGAAGAGTAGTATTTAAACCAGGAAAATAAACTTTCTTGGCATACATAATAGCAGAACCACTATCAGAACCACCACCAGAACCACCAACAACAAGTAAGAGACTGAAAAAAACAACTAAGAAACATACATACATCCATCGATAGAGGCATGCATACAGAAATACAAATATATATATATAAATAGATAGATAGATAAATAGATAGATAAAGAAAGAGATAAAGAAATAGACATACACGCAAACAAACACACATATATATATATATATATATATATATATATATATATATATGTGTGTGTGTATACACACCTAGATACATATGTAGTAATAAAGCATGTGAATGGTATTCTTAAAACAGGTGATACGTCAGTTAGAATTAAGATTAATAATACCTAAACGGCATGTGTCTCTGTATTTGTCTTTTTCTGATTGCCTCTCTGTCTTTTACCAATAACAAGTAAGAGACTGAAGAAAACAACTAAGAAACATACATACATTCATCCATCGATACATGCATGCATACAGAAATAACGATATATATATATATATATAGATAGATAGATAGATAGATAGATAGATAGATAGATAGAGAGGTAGATAGAAAGAGAAAGAGATAAAGAGAGAGAGACATACACACACACAAACACACACACACACACACACACACATATATATGTATGTATGTGTATATACACTCCTAGATACATATGTAATAATAAAGCATGTGAATGTTATTCTTAAAACAGGTAATACGTCAGTTAGCATTAAGATTAATAATACCTAAACGGCATGTGTCTCTGTATTTATCTTTTTCTGATTGCCTCTCTGTCTTTCTCTCTTTCTCTTTTTCTGTATCTCTCTGTTTACACACATCATAGTACTAAATCATTATCACTGTACAAATATTGTTGATCTTTTCTGCAAGCTTCATGCTTATTTCAGCTCATACTACAACGAACTCCACAACATGCTATTATTTAGGGAAACCATACGATGTCGGACCCGTGACATTAGATGATCCCTGTTTAGGTGATTGTTACTACTGAATAGGTGATGAAGGATACAGAGTTTATTGCAGGGAAAACTACTATGGTGGAATGACAGCAGAAACAACACCACCAATAGCACGAAGTAAGATAGTAAAAAAAAACAAAAACAATAACAACAAAAAAGAACCAAAAAACCAACAACAACACAACAACAACAACGAGAAACAAAGAAAAGAACACACAAAAAAGCCCAACCTTTGGAAAGTTCTTTCATACATTCTTACATAAATTTATACAAATATACATACATACATACATATACACAGATATATACACACAAACTTAAACATATACATACAAACATATATATATATATATATATATATATATATATATATATATGTTTATATACATACATACATACATCTTTCTCTCTCTCTCTCTGTTTGTCTTTTTGTCTATCTTCGTGATGAAATACAGAATCTGTTTTCCCGAGAACGAAATATTCGAAATGTTTTCTGAGTTAATTACAAACTGTGAGATATTCTTCAATGAATTTGTGTTTATGAATATATTTTTAACGAAAAGTCGAAATATTTAATTTTACAACGAACTGTTTCCAAAATGAATAAAACGTGAAGTGTGTTTTATGCCTGAATTAGACCTTAAGTGTTGAAAGCAGATACACAGTAGTTCCTCTATTTAGCAAAGAAAAAAAAAAGGAAAGGCTGCCTTGAAAATAGAAAGATCCGTAATTTCCGAAACGTGTAGGAACATAAAAATATTAATGTTAATAATGTAGAATAAGATACAGAAGTAAATTTACTTTAAATTCACACTGTTTCCTAGCACGATGGATTGGAAGACTGTGCTTCTTTTCTGTGAAAAGGATTATTTCAACAGATATGCATACGCATTTACGCAAACACACAATTATACACGTGTGCTGCATGAGTGCTTGTGTGTATTTGTGAGTGTTTCTTTGTTTATGCATGTCTATCACAGCTGCTCCTTCGTGCATGATATATCTATGTAATAAGACTTTTTACTAGATAAACAGTTAATGTTTAGTCATTTATTTTGTTTTTCTTTCAGAATGATACTACCAAACACCAAATAATTCAAGTAGCAGCGGTGTTAGAAACACAGATGAACTAAAATGAACTCTTCTAACATTTGTCTCTAAATAAATAAATAAATAAATAAATAAAAGGTTTGTTATTAATTTTTTTTTTTTAATTGAATTCCTTTCTCTGTTTCCTTTACCTCAAAAGTCCAGATTATCTCTGCTATATTACGAACGAAACCGTTCCTTGTTTTGAGTTTCACCATATTTAATCAATGATTACACTTTGAGGACAATTTTGTCAGTGTCACTAAAGCATCTTTGAAAATAAGCATGTTTTTCATGCACTATAGACGAATAATTACATTTGTGTCTCAGTGTCCGAGACAGCGAGAGAGTTTTCAAGACAGTTTGTTTAATTAATTATATTGTAAAGATACATTTAAACAACACCATAAGAAGAAGAAGAAGAAGAAGAAGTAGAAATCAGTGTATGTAAATGGATGAAGGTTGGGATTCGTATTCTCCGAATTTGAGTAGTCTATGTAAAATGATATCCTGATCCATCGTACCTGATATTTGCTTTCTCCGAAAATTTAAAATGTAGTTACATTATTGATATTTTACTTTCAATACTACATATTTAAAATTTAGACAACAATATTAGCAACTACCGCTATTGCTGCTGCTTCTTGTAGGCAGAATCAGATAATAATTAATGACATGAAAACGGAGCGCACCAACTTAGGTAGAATTCGCGTTCTGACATGACATATACGATATTCATTCGTTAACCAGTGCATTTAGAGACAATGTTTCCAGGATCAACTGTCTCTGATTTTGTTTGTCCTGTCTCTGATTTAGTGAGGCCGGTTTACGAATAAACCACCGTTAATTGTTTTAAAATGGTTCAGACAACTATTCCCTTAACTATATAGTCGGTTATCATTTCGTATATGAATGCATGCATTAGGAATGAAAATATTTAAGGCCTCAAATGGGTAATGCTATCCATTAAGAGGCCAAAATAATAATAATAATAATAATAATAATAATAATAATAATAATAATAATAATAATAATAATAATAATAAAAAAATAAATAAATAAAAAATTAATAAAAAAATAAAAAAAAAAAAGAAAATTTTTTTTTTAGACCTCACTCTCAAAAATGCACAAGATATTCAAAGAATACAGTAGTTTACTGATTCCTGTAATGCGAGGCTCTAATGAGGATGAATTTGCAATAGGAAATGGTTTTATTGCGCAAAAGAAAATCTTGTGGTGTCGCAGGTGCAGAAGTAAACAAAGACGAAGTTCTGGTTGAAGGCGATTGAGTCGGATTCTCACCACAGTGCAGCTTTGCTTATTTGCTTTTCACAGGTTTGTATAAACTGCATGTTTCTTCACGATTACTTG
>CM022667.1:16832402-16837319 GCA_012295275.1 Chrysomallon squamiferum | reverse complement strand
TGCTAATTTGTGTTTGAATTGTAATTGGAATTGCAGTTGATGTTGAGTATGGCCTGGTGAACAAAGACAAGAAACAAGTTAAAGTGCATAAAAAACAAAACGTAAGGAAACAACTGCAAACTTATTTCTTAATCAAATTTTTGACCATGAATTTCATCGTATTTAATGTCACAAAGTTTCCGTTATCTATTTATTAGTTACTGCTATTTGAAAATTATGTTCTTTTTTATATAATTATTTTAAACTTTAGTTCTTCTTCTTCTTATTATTATTATTAGTAATAGTAGAAATAGTAGTAGTAATGGTAGTAGTATAGTAGTAGTAGTAGTATACTAAATTTTTCAGAATCTAATTTATTAATTGTTATCTTGCTATGCTCAATACAATTTGAATAATTAAAACACTAGAAAGCTCTTAATTCTTTGTTTAATAACAATTTCTCAAGCAACTGACTACTTTAATAATTTAACTGGTCATATCCACAATATCTATATAAATTACATGTAATAATTGAAATATTCATCTAAATTATTAGAAAATAATTGAATAAAAACAATCATACAAATTACTAAAATTCATGAAATGATCACATAAATTGTTGCATAATAATTGAAATAATCATAGAAATTATGAGAAATAAAATGTATAATCTTAGAAATTATAAGAAATAAAATGTATAATCTTAGAAATTAGTATATATTAATTAAAATAATGTTATAAATAAATACTGTATAATAATTGAAATAAGGTCATAAATTTTGATACTACACTAACTGAGATAATATTATTTGCTGTTTCTGTGTGTGTGTGTGTGTGTGTGTGTGTGTGTGTGTGTGTGTGTGTGTGTGTGTGTGTGTGTGTGTGTGTGTGTGTGTGTGTGTGTGTGTGTGTTGTTGTGTGTGTGTGTGTGTGTGTGTGTGTGTGTGTGTGTGTGTGTGTGTGTGTGTGTGTGTCATCGTCATACACAGATTTGATTTTTGATTCACAGATGATTCCTTCACTCCAGTCATAAAATGTCTGGAAAAAAATCTTTAAAAACATTACAAATATTCAATTACAGAAAATTCAACCGGCCGTATAAAAAAATTAGTTAAAAATTCAATTTTCACTCTTTTTCGTTAAAAGCCATTGAAAAGATCATAAAGCTATGTTATTGTAGACGTGTAGACACTCTCAGACATTTTTCTGTTAGTGACATTATTTAGTGTTGTAATTAACAGGGAAAACATCGGGACGGACTGAGTAAATGATTTGGAAGCTACTATAGACATATCTTGTTTATAGGGAGTTTTATCTCTCTCTCTCTCTCTCTCTCTCTCTCTCTCTCTCTCTCTCTCTCTCTCTCTCTCTCTCTCTCTCTCTCTCTCTCTCTCTCTCTCTCTCTCTCTCTCTCTCTCTCTCTCTCTCTCTCTCTCTCTCTCTCTCTGTGACACAGCCATACACACATAAACACACACATATATATATATATATATATATATATATAGAGAGAGAGAGAGAAAGAGAGAGAGAGAGCGAGAGAATACACGCACATACACAGGTGCAAATACATACTTTTCTATCCATGAATTCACATAATCAGATGAAGTAAATGTATACAAAACAGTTATGTAAAAGAAGACTTTTTCTCGATGCTGCATGATCAGTTTGTACAGAGCTGAAAAATTCGAACCTGACTTTCTAATGTAACCGTAATTTAACAAAAACATTTAAAATATGAGAGTGAGAATAAATGCTGAACCCTTATTATTCTCATATCTATATTTCCCTCGTGAAACGATCCACTGTCAGCATTACACATCACGTTTTTTTCTACATATTTTAACCTATTCAGGAAAAATAACCACGAAACAGCGCCTGTAGAAACTGTTGTTTAAATGTTATCAATACTGGATCAACTCACAAACGAAATAAATGAAAAGATAATGTTAGCCTTATAAGTGTTAGTAGTAGCAGTTGTAGTAGTATTAGTAGTATAATTAGTAGAAGAAGTGGTTGTAGTAATGGTAGTAGTAATAGTCGTCGAAGTAGTGGTTGTTGTTGTTGGTGTTTATTGTATAGTGGCAACAGTAATAGCAACAGCCAGTAATGAGGACTGAGAAACTATTATTGTGGAGGACTTGTAAAACTGTGGCAATAGTAGAATCAGTACTTCTAGTAATGTCCTAAGTATATAGTAATAGTATTAGTAATAGCAAATTTATTGGTATTATCATTAGTGGTATTTGGACTAATAGTTGTCATAGTAATAGTAGTAAATATATTAAGTAGTATTAGTGAAAATAGTAGCAGTAATTATAATAGTAGTAGTAGAAGTCGTTATAGTACTAGACTATACAATAAAAAAAACAAGATTATTTATTTATTATTATTATCATTATCATTATTATTATTAATATTGTTATTATAGTTATTGTTATTGTTATTATTATTATTACAGAACGTAATTGTAAAACGCCATCAGGAGACGTGTTACATGGAGAAGAACAGAAATACTTTAGTGATGATAGTGACTGTAAATGTCCTCCACAAGTACAAGTTATTGGTTCGTGGAAACCAGAATATGGCGTGGCTTTGTGTTATATATATAAGATATATAAACTTTATTTTTTTTTTTTTTTTATTTTTTTTTTTTTTTAAAGAACGGACCTGTATAACTCCATTTGGCCAGGTTCTAGTTGGTGACCAAACAGCGACTTTCGGAGACGGTGGTATTTGTTTTTGTCCAAAATCAGACTCACAAGATGATTTTCCACCTGAACAAGGAAAGGCTCGGTGCTCTATAAATACTCCAGCACCACCAGCAACAACGCCATTTCCTGAACAAGTTCTTGGCTGAAGGATATTTATTTTTATTATTACCAAAGTTTGAAAATAAATAAATTTGAATTACAGTTTACAGTTATGGTGGGTTTTTAGTTACTGAACATTAAAGATTATTCTGTCTTTTAAGGTGTCTTTCTCTCTCTCTCTCTCTCTCTCTCTCTCTCTCTCTCTCTCTCTCTCTCTCTCTCTCTCTCTCTCTCTCTCTCTCTCTCTCTCTCTCTCTCTCTCTCTCTCTCTCTCTCTCTCTTAAAATATCAATAACTTTATATTTATGTAGATGACTGTTATTAAGTTTCTACTCTGGATAATTTAAATAACACTGCAGTCACATTAGATGACATCATACAACAATGGAATGCATATGTTGTTACAGTGTATAACCTTTTGTTGCAGTGCATCTGCTTTAATTACATTTTGTCTACTTCTAACTTCTTGTTCTGTTTGTTTCTTGCGACGAGTCTTGTTAATACGGTTATAAACGTCTGTTCGTGTAAACTGTCTATCTTTACTAAACGTATTTCGCGGAGTAATCAACTGGGGCAAATAATTACGAACCTATTGTAGACGAAATTTTCCACCTGTCTTTCTCTCTCCTTGTGTTTGCAAATGTAACCCCCCACACACATACACACTAACTTTTCTAGGTACCAATTCAAAACAATAAATGAATATAAAGCAGTAAAATTAAACACGATTTTCTCAATGCTGCATAATTTATTTGTACAGAAAAAAAGAAAAAGAAGAAAACAAAAAGAAAAATAATAAAATGCTAATCTAATATTGTTTTTAACCTAATGGTATCTGATGTACAGTATTTAAAACTGAAGAAAACTGATAAATGTTCTTGTAAAATTGTGCACGCTGAGATCAGTATAATAAGGAAAATGAAACCCCCTGTCTAAGACGAAGGTTAAAAAGAATAAAAGTTGTATTTAAATTGACGGATCCCGTGTAATTAAATCTTGTCCATAGATGTATGAATATTATGACATATATTTTCTATCCACATAGCAAAGTCCGTAGAATAAATTTCGACGAGAGAGAGAGAGAGAGAGAGAGAGAGAGAGAGAGAGAGAGAGAGAGAGAGAGAGAGAGAGAGAGAGAGAGAGAGAGAGAGAGAGAGAGAGAGAGAGAGAGAGAGAGAGAGAGAGAGAGAGAATACTTAAAGTCGTCACACATCAAATGTTACTTAAATATTACCAATACTGTCTCACGCCACAAAGGAAAATCAACATGGCTATTCACATGCTCTTCTTGTTGTGTGTGAATTTTATTATTTCTTCTGTCTTGTCAATGCCAACTACTCAAGGTAATTTGTACTTAGTATTATTTTTAAACAGTACAAACACATCAACATTACGATCACTAATAATAATAATAATAATTAAATGACAGACAAATTTTAAGCAAACAGATATGTTTTCTCAATTGATAAGCTTCGTGAAACCATGAATCATCATTGCCAGGGTTAATTTTATAAATGTATAATTTTATATATATATTTGTCTCTTTTTTATTTTAACTACACTTAACAAACTTCTAAATAAGTTTCTTTTTCATTTACCTCCTTTATTCAAAAGTAGAATAATCTGAAAGTAAATTTTCTTCACATACGGTTGTTATAGTTAAAACTCTTATTTATTTACTATTCTTCATACACTTATGCAATGTTGGAACTGGGAGTGCTATAGTAGGAAGTATCATTACGTCAGGACCCAATGTTTCTGAAACAGCTGTATGTGCATATCACCAGTGTTTGGAATATCAAAAAATGAACGGACTCCCGATCTGAACATTTTGGCTTGTCACGTTTTTGTTTCCTGGCCCATTCGTTACACCACGACCCAATCGACCAAGTGTCAACCAATGTAAGAATCTGACCATTGTTATAAATATTATTATAAGGGATAATTTAGTTAATCTCCTAATCCTCTTGTTTCTGATATACTTAAACTGTACATCCGTAGGTTCTCTGTAACTGTAAAGAAAAACTGAACTATAAATTTATACATAAATATTAATTATAACTCACTTACTTTTTAAATTAATAAGAAAGACAGAGAGAAAAAAAGGCATTTTTTTAAATTATTT
>CM022667.1:16727402-16827402 GCA_012295275.1 Chrysomallon squamiferum | reverse complement strand
GGTAATTTGTACTTATATTATTCTTTTTTATTATTATTTCATTAATATTCGTCTTCTTCTTCGTATTATTATTATTATTACCAATGCTGAGAGAGAGAGAGAGAGAGAGAGAGAGAGAGAGAGAGAGAGAGAGAGAGAGAGAGAGAGAGAGAGAGAGAGAGAGAGAGAGAGAGAGAGAGAGATTGAATGCTACACATAATGAACTATTTTAATCTCTATATTTCTCGCGTGAAACGATGTCTACAACAGCACCAACTACAACAGCATTCTCGTAAACAACAGAGAAATTACTTTTCAGTTTGACATAAGAAAAATTTAGTAGCTAAATAATGAATATTCTATATATAGAAATAGTTAGCAAATATACTCGAACATATATTAATACAAAAATATACATACATACATATATATATATACACACATACATAATCTAATCTGTAGATAGGATTACCTGAATATATGATTGAATCAAGGACGTACTTATTTATATATAGTTTTAGAAATTGTTGAAAAGTAAGAAAATCATTTGGGAGCTACTGTAAATATATATTGTTTATAGGGAGTTGTATTTTACTTTCTTCCTGTCCCTCTTTCGCTCTCTCTCTCTCTTGCAGACAAATAAATATGCACCCACAGGTATACGCAACAGCAAACACAGACACGCACACACACACACGCACACACTGTATATATATATATATATATATATATATATATATATATATATATATATATATACATACAAACATACAAATATACAGATAGAAGCAGATACATGCACATAGATAAGGATACTTTTCTATAAATGAATTCACATAATAAAATAATGTATAAAAAACACTAAAATTAAACAAGATTTTTCCTGAATGATGCAAGATCAATTTGTACAGAGGTGAAGAAATCGAAGCTGACTTTATTTTTTAATTTAATGGTAAATGTTGTAAACAATTTAAAATTAAGGAATCTGGTAGAAGGTTTTGGAAAATTGTCAAGTTTGAAATTAAGTAGTATAAGGAAAACATAACTCCGTGTCTAAAATGAAGGTGACAAAATATTTTTGCAAAGAACAAAATATATACTTAAATGGAGAGATTCTATGTAATTAAATCTTATCTCAAAATTTAATTACATTGAATCTCTCCATTTAAGTATATATTTTGTTCTTTGCAAAAATATGTTGTCACCTTCATTAATCTGTATGAATATATATGGAGAGAGAGAGAGAGAGAGAGAGAGAGAGAGAGAGAGAGAGAGAGAGAGAGAGAGAGAGAGAGAGAGAGAGAGAGAGAGAGAGAGAGAGAGAGAGAGAGAGAGAGAGAGTGTCTAACAGTAACATTTAAAAACTGAGAGACTGAGACTGATAGACATGATAAACTCTTTGTATTTTAATTTCTATGTTACGCTGGTGATAAGCGCCGCTTTCAGCATTGCACGTCACCAGTCTTTTCTAAACATAGTTAACCTATTTACCAAACACAGGCATCAAACTGCGCATGTGGAAACTGTTATTTAAACGCCATGAATACTGAGTCACGTCAGAAACGGAAAGCGACAACATGGCTGTTAACATGCTCTTGTTGTTGTGTGTGAATTTTATTATTTCGTCTGTCGTGTCATTGCCAACGACTGAAGGTAATTTGTACTTATTATTATTATTTTTATCGCTAGTGTTGTTGTTGTTGGTGTTGTTGTTGTTCTTCTTGTTGTTGCTCTTGTTGTTGTTGTTGTAGTTGTTAATTGTGACAGAGTAACAGCTACAGCAATATTATCATCAGCATCTTACGCAGAAATAATAATAATAATGATAACTACAGCCTCAACAATGTCACAGAAATAATAATAATAATAATTACATTCTCAACAGTATCAGTAATAACATCACAGTAGTGATAATAAAGATGATGTTAATAATAATAATAATAATAATAATAATATTTTTATTATCATTATCATTATTATTATTATTATAACTGTTGACACTCGAATGTATGTGGCGTATAGCTCAGAGGAGACTGTCGCTTTTCTGTGACGTTAAGATGGATGTACTGAACTCACTAACAATATATGAATAAACAGAAAAACAACAACAACAACAACAAAACAACAAAACAGACAACAACAACAAAACCACAACAACGAAACACAACAACACACAAATATAAAGCAGCATCCACTCCTGGGTTTCTGAATACATTTTTTTAATACCATCTGTTGGTCTGCTTTTCGGAAAAGCCGATGTCACAGTTCCAAGTGTTATTTACTGAATCCATTTCACTCTCATAATACCATGTTGTATATTTTTCTCTTCTATCCTTTGATTAACAAATAGTTTACTTAATGTTAAGAATTCTCTCTGTCTTCTTCTCGTTAAATGAGTATCGATATGATATTAAAAGTTTAAACTCTGCAGTGAACTATGGAAAATTAGAAGAATGCCGCCAATATTATTCAATAGTCAGTTTCGAAATATTTGTTAATCTTGAAATAATATTGGAAATTAATTCTCATAAAGTCTTATGTTGATTACGTTAAGATTGTAAATTAGATTAAATCGGTTGTTGTAATATACATTATGTTTCACTGTTTATTTATTGATAAATACATAAACAGAAATTCTGAGAGTATAAACCCCAAGCTTGTTTAGCCTAAGCTCACATCCGGCTTGGTGGTGATAACAAACACTATAGACATATTGCTTTCTTGAAGTAGTTGTTTCCATGCCCAATAAATCATAAAAAAAGAAGAAGAAAAAAAAAGAGGTATTGTTATTATTAATAATATTATTATTAGAATCATTATCATTATTATTTTCATTTTCATTGTTTTTATTGTTAATGTTGTTTTATTTTATTATTATTATTTTTTTGTTGTTGTTGTTGTTGTTGTTATTGCTATTGTTATTACTAGTATTATTTTTCTCTTTTTTTTCACACACACTACAGAGCTGCCGCCACCTACATCCACACCTGCAATGCCATCTCACTGCTCTCACAATGGACAAATGTACGGACCTGGACAAGTCGTTCCAGACTATGAGCCTTGTGCGTTCGAGTGTCGTTGTCAGCCTAGTTATGATTCTCCATCTGAATTAGAAATTATTTGTACGTACGCTGATTATTTAGCACCAATGTGTTTCGATCCTGAAGGACCTGATGCCTGTGGAAGCTATACCTGTCAAGGTAGACAATATTTCGGTATCTCCTTATACCAACAGTACTAGAAGAATTAAAAATCTAATTATTAGTAGTCTCATTAGTAGTAGTGATCGTAGTATTATTATTAGTAGTGGTATTATAAGTGGTAGTTGGAGCAATTAGATTTAATAGTTGTAGGCTTACTATTAATGGTAGGATTAGTAATAATAATGTTATTCTTCTTATTTGTGCTAGCGGTTGTAATAGTAGCTCGAATAGTAGTAGAAGTAGTTAAATTAGTAGTAGAGGTGGTACTGGTATTTGTAGTAGTAGTAGTAGTAGTATAGTAGGAAAGTAGTACTAGTTGTTGTTGTTGATTTTATAGTGGCAACCCTAGCACTAACAACCAGTAATGAAGACATGGAAATTATTGTCGAGGAGGACTTGTAAAACTTCTGGCAGTAGTGGAATCAGTGCATCGAGTAAAATGCTAGTTGTAATAGTAATAGTATTGGTAATAGCAAATGTATTGGTATCATAATTAGTACTATTTGGAGTAGTGGTAGTAACAGTTGTTGCAGTAGTAATAGTGGTTAAATTATTAATATGTTTAGTAAAAATAATTATAGTAGGAGAAGTAGTATAAGCTGTTATAATGTTAGAGTTATAAGACAATAAAAAGGAACATTATTTATTATTTATTATTATTATTATTTATTATTATTATTATTATTATTATTATTATTATTATTATTATTATTATTATTATTATTATTACAGAACGTAACTGTAAAACGCCATCAGGACACGTGTTACGAGGAGAAGAACAGAAATACTTTAGTGATGATGGTTACTGTAAATGTCCTCCACAAGTACAAATTTTTGGTCCATGGACACCGATATCTACAACACCACCACCGAGCTTACAGCCATGGACCAGAATATGGCGTGGCTTTGTGTTCCGCACCCACTACCAAAGCACAAAACCGAGTTCTACAAACACCACCAGCGAGTTCTACAGCACAAACACCGAGTTCTACAGATCTACAACACCACCACCACACCACCACCTACAACAGCGTTCTCATAAACAACAGAGAAATGACTTTTTCTTTTGAAATAAAAAGTATTTAGTAGCTAAGTGATGAATATTGTTTATAATGTTATATGAAATAATGATTATTAATACGTGCATATCTACTCAAACATACATATATACTACAAACATGCATATAAATACATACATACATACATACATACATACATACATACAAACATACGTATTCTAATCTGCAGATACGATTATCTGAATATATGATTGGCTCAAGGACGTGGTTATTTATAATTAATTTTGCAAAAGATTGAAAAAAAAAAAAAAAAAAAAAAAGAAAGCAATTACAATTTAGGCTAATTTACTATATAATGGTACATCTGTGTTTGTAAAAGTTAAAGATTATGTTATCTCTTGGAAAATATAATTAATGCTGAATAAAAATATTTCTTCTTTCTTTCTAAGTAAGATCACAAAGCTCTGTTACTGTAGACATGTAGACTGTGGTTAATTTTTCTGTTAGTGACATTATTTAGTGCTATAATTAACTTTGAAACATCGTAACAGACTGAGCTATTGATTTAGAAGTAATTGTAGATGCCTCTGTCTTTTTCTTCCACATTCTCTCTGCTTGAGTTTGTACAAGTAAACGTCTCACTATATATACACATACAAATTGTCAAGTTTGAAATTAAGTATTATAAGGAAGAAATAACTTCATGAGGTGAAGAAGTGATTATATTTTTGCAAAGAAGAAAAGATACAGATAAAATATATATATATATACGTCTTGGCCAGAAATGTTTGAATACTGAAGGAGAGAGAGAGAGAGAGAGAGAGAGAGAGAGAGAGAGAGAGAGAGAGAGAGAGAGAGAGAGAGAGAGAGAGAGAGAGAGAGAGAGAGAGAGAGAGAGAGAGAGAGAGAGAGAGAGGTGGTGTAACAAAATGTTTGAAAATCTGAGAGACTGAGATTAAATGATAGTCATGATGAACCCTTATTATTTTAATATCCATATTTCACTCGTAGTATGATTCGGATTTCATATAACCAGTTGTTTCTGTAGTATGACAAATAGAGGCATCAAATTGCGCGTGTGTAAACAGCTGCTTCAACGTTGTCAATGCTGACTCATGTCACAAACGAAAAGCGGCAACATGGCTGTTAGCATAGTCTTCTTGTTCTATGTGAATTTTATTATTTCTTCTGTTTTGTCAATGCCAACGACTCAAGGTAATTTGTACTTATATTATTATTATTATTTTTATTATTATTTCATTAATATTCTTCTTCTTCTTCTTCTTATTATTATTATTATTATTATTATTATTATTATTTTTATTATTATTATTACAATTTCTATTAATAGTGACACAGTAACAGCTACATCAATTTTATTACCAGAATGTAACACAGCTATAATAATAATAATAACAAGACTCTGAACAGTCTTAGTAATAATATGAAAGTAATAACCCTATATAAATACATCTTGTCCAAGAATGTATCAATATCGAAAAAGAAACAGAGAAAGAGAAAGAAAGTCTAGCAGAAACATTTAAAAGTTGAGAGACAGAGACTTGATAGACATGATAAACCCTTATTAGTTTAATCTCGCTGGTGGTATGATCCACTGCTTGCATTGCCCATCACCCGTCTTTTCTATACATACTTAGCTAATGAAGAGGCATCAAAGAGAACGTGTGGAAACTGTTATTTACACACCATGAAAACGTCTCAAACGAAAAGCGACAACATGGCTTTTCATATGTTCTTCTGTGTGAATTCTATTTTTTCTTTGGTGTTGTCAATGCCAACGACTCCAAGCAATTTATAGTTATTATTATTATAGCAGGTATTGTTATTGTTGTTATTACCATTCTTATTATTATTATTGTTATTGTGATGGTTATTACCATTATTATTATTATGGTGGTTATTATTGTTGTTGTGATTTGTGCCATTATTATTATTATTATTATTACAATTATTATTGTTTTCATAATAATTATTATTGTTATTGTTGTTGTTATTATTACTATTATTATTATTATTATTATTATTATTATTATTATTATTATTATTATTATTATTATTATTATTATTATTATTATTGTTATTATTATTATTGTTACTGTTGTCCTTATTTTTCCACACACACTACAGAGCTGCCGCCACCTATATCCACACCTGCAATACCACCTCACTGCTCTCACAATGGACAAATGTACGAAACTGGACAAATCGTTCCAGACTATGATCGTTGTGCGTACGAGTGTCGTTGTCAGCCTGCTTATTATTCTTCATCTGAGTTAGAAATTCGTTGTAGATACGCTGATTATTTACCACCAATGTGTTTCGATCCGGTTGATCACGGTCCTGGTGCCTGTGAAAGACACACGTGCCGAGGTACACACCTTTTCATTATCACCTTATTCCAAAAGCAGCACAAGAATTAAAAGTCTTAATTATTAGTATTCGCCATAGTAGTTGTAGTAATCTTATTATTATAATTATTATTATTAGTAGTAGTAGTATTAGTAGTAGTAGTTCGAGCAATTATTATCAGCAGTTGCAAGCTTACTATTGCCATTAATGGTAGGATTAGTAATAATAATGTTAGACTTTTAATTAATAGCAGAATTAATAGAAGAAGTGGTAGTAATGTAATAGTATCGATAGTAGTAGTATTAGAAGGACTGGTTGATTTTATAGCGAGAGTAATAGTAACAGCCAGTAATGAAGACTAAGAGACTATTGTTGTGGAGGTCTTGCAAAACTTGTAGCAGTAGTAGGGTATGTTCTTCTAGTATGTCCTAAATGTAATATAATAGTATTAGTAATACCAAATGTATTGGTATCATATTAGCACAGTAGAACCTCGGGTTACGAAGCCTCGAAGCTCGAACAAATCGGATGACGGAACTGTGATCCTGGGCAAGTTTTGTCTCGGTTTACGAGTAATGTCCCGAGTTACGAACTACAGCGACGCGCTACGACAAGCTTTCTTTTGACGTCGGTTCTGACGTCAACAGGTATTAAAGATAAAAATATAAGCTTAAGTCAAAATCGAGTTTAAAGAAACGATTACAGGCATGCCCTATAGCAAATATATACCATGAATTAGCGCCTTTAGTCTGCTATATGCAGCTGCAGCTCAGTAGCTTTTGCATTGAGATTGTGCGCTCGCTTCTTTTTAAACTGTTGCTGCTTTTATGTGTGTATCTTTTTTTATTATACCCTATCCAATATGGCGCCCAAGAAAACAAAAAGTGAAAGCGATAATGCTGGTGGAAAGCAGAAATGTATCACAGTAGAGATTAAGAAAGAAATAATTGCAAAACATGGAGTTTTGCTTCCGTGTGTCTGATATCGCTTCGGTTTACGTACATTTCGGTTTACGAAACTTGTTCTGGAACGAATTAAGTTCTTAACCTGAGGTTCCACTGTAGTGGTATTTGGAGTAGTAGTAGTAGTTGTAGTAGTAGTAGTAAATATAGTAGGAATAGTTACAATATTAGTATTATTGGTGAAAATATTAGGAGTAATTATAGTAAGTAGTAGTAGTATAGTAGTAGTAGTAAAAGTTGTTATAATACTAACAACCAGTAATGGAATCTGAGAAAGTATTTTCGTCGAGGAGTCGTAAAACTGGTGGCAGTAGTAGAATCAATGTTACAAGTAATATGCTAGTTGTAATAATAATAATATTACTAATAGCTAATGTATTGGTATCATAATTAGGAATTGCAGTAGCAGTAGTAATAGTTCTTGTAGTAGTTGTGTTAAAATAGTAAGACTTGTTACAATATTAATACTATTACTTAAAATAATTATAGTAGGAGAAATAGTAGAATTTGTTGTAATACTAGAGTATACAATAAAATTATTATTATTATTAATAGCACTATTATTACTACTATTATTATTATTTTTATTATTATTATTATTATTATTATTATTATTATTATTACAGAACGTAACTGCAAAACGCCATCAGGACACGTGTTACATGGAGAAGAACAGAAATACTTTAGTGATGATGATTACTGTAAATGTCCACCAGAAGTACAAGTTATTGGTTCGTGGAAACCAGAATATGGCGTGGCTTTGTGTTCCGAACCCGTTACAACGCCACCATTTACAAAAACGATGACTCAAGGTAATTTGTAATTATTATAATTATTATTACTATTATTGTTATCATTATAGCTATTGTTATTACTGTTATTAATATTCTTCTTCTTCTTCTCTTCTTCTTCTTCTTCTTCTTCTTCTTATTCTTATCTTTATTTTCATTACAATAATGTTGTTATTACTGACATTCTTGAGGCTATAGTTATTATTACTGATGTGGTGATGATAGTATTGATGTGGCTGTTACTCTATCATTACTGACAGCAATAAAAATAAAATAATAATAATAATAATAATAATAATAATAATAATAATAATAATAATAATAATAATAGGGATTTCAGACAGGAAAATATTTGTACAAATAGCACCTTTGAATATAATGTATTGTAAAGAGTTCGCACGAACAAAGAAATTCGTATAATTTTCGTTTAATCGATCAATCTATTCATTTTCTACGAATGTCGTAAAATAAAAAAAAATAAAAAAAAATAAAATAAAATAAGAAAACACAAAGAACACAAAAAAAACAACAACTAAACACAACAGAGACAAAAAAAAAAAAAAAAAAAAAAAAAATACTAGAATGCCGCCAATATGAGTCGATATTCCGCTTCGAAATATGTTTTAATCTGAAAATAATACTGAAAATTAATTCTCATAAAGCCTAATGTTGATTACACTAATATTGTAAATTAGATTAAATCGGTTTTTAAATATACACTATGTTTAATTTTTTATGAACTAATAAATATATAAAGAGAAATTCTGGAGACCTATACCTATGAAATCCCAAACTAGCTTAGCGTTTGCTGTTGTGGTGATAACAAACATTATGGACATATTGATTTCTTCAAGTAGTTGTTTCCATTCACAGTAAACCATAAAAAAAAAAAATAATAATAAAAATAAAAATAAATAAATAAAGAAAGAAACTAGATACAAAATAAAAAGATAGTTTTCGGTTTGAATTTCACCAATATAGATTCATGTTGTTATTATTATAACAGCTATTGTTATTGTTGTTGTTGTTATTTTTGTTGTTTTTGTTATTATTGTTATTGCTATTATTATTATAACCATTATCATTTTCATTTTGATTGTGTTGAACTTTATTGTGGTTGTTATTATCATCATCATCATCATCATCATCATCATCATCATCATCATCATTATTATTATTATTACTACTATTGTTGTTGTTGTTGTCCTTATTTTTCTACACACACTACAGATCTGCAATGCCACCTCACTGCTCTCACAAAGGACAAATGTACAGACCTGGAGAAGTCGTTCCAGACTATGACCCTTGTGCGTACGAGTGTCGTTGTCAGCCTGGTTATGGTTCTCCATCTGAATTAGAAATCCGTTGTGTGTACGATGATTATTTAGCACCAATGTGTTTCGATCCTAAAGGACGTGATGCCTGTGGAAGATATACATGTGAAGGTAGAAAATATTTCAGTATCTACTTGTACCAACAGTATTAGAAAAATTAAAGATATAATTATTAGTAGTCTCGTTAGTAGTAATAATCGTAGTACTACTTCTGGTAGCTGAAGCAATTAGTTTTAGTAGTTGTAGGCTTACTGTTAGCATTAATGGTACGATTAGTTATAGTAATGCTATTCTTATTATTTTTAGTGGTGGTTAGTTGTAGTAGTAGCACGAGTGGTAGTATTAGTAGAAGTGGTACTAGTATTGGTAGTAATAGTGGTAGCAGTAGAAGTAGTAGTAGCTGTTGTTGGTGTTGATTTTCTAGTGGAAAGTGTAATAGCAACAGCCAGTAATGAAGACTGAGAAACTACTGACGTGGAAGAGTTGTGGCAGTAGTGGAATCAGTGCTTCTAGTAATGTCTTAAATGTTATAATAACAGTATTAGTAATAGCAAATGTTTTGGTATCATAATTAGTGGTAGTATTTGGAGTAGTAGTAGTGGTAGTAGTAGTAAATATATCAGGAGTAGTACAACATTAGTATTATTAGTAAAAACAGTAGTAATTGCAGAAATTCTAATAATACTAGACAATACAATAAAAACATATTATTATTATTATTACAGAACGTAATTGTAAAACGCCATCAGGACACATGTTACGTGGAGAAGAACAGAAATACTTTAGTGATGATGGTGACTGTAAATGTCCTCCACAAGTACAAGTTATTGATTCATGGCGACCAGAATATGGCGTGGCTTTGTGTTCCGCACCCACTACAAAGCAACCGAGTTCTACACCACAACCACCTACAAAGAGAAATGAGTTTTTCTTTTGATATAAGAAATATTATAGTAGCTAAATAATGAATATTCATGATAATGTTATATGAAATAATGGACAGCTATCTACAAATTTTCATTAATGCGTGCATATATACTCTAACCTATATTAATACGCACACATACATACATACATACATACATACATACACACATAGATACATACTATACTTTGCAGATACGATCACCTGAATATATGATGAAGGACGTGGTTATTTATATTTAATTTTACGAAAGATTGAAAAGAAATAAAATCAGTTACAATTTAGGTTAATTCACTCTATGAAGGTTACATCTTAGTTATTAGAAATTAAAGATTATATTCTCTCTTGGAAAATATAATCGATACTGAATAAAATCCTTCATCGTCCTCTCTCATCAGTGTTATTATTAAGATCATCAACCTATATTAGTGTAGATATGGAGACTATCAGTAATTTTTCTTTTAGTAACATTATTTTGTGCTGCAATGAATTTGGACACAACTGCAAAAGACTGAGAAAATGATTTGGGAGCTACTGTAAATACATCTTGTTTATAGGGAGTTTTATTTGACTTTCTTTCTGTCCCTCTTTCTCTTTCTCACTCTTTCAGTTAATAAATGTAAAGATATCTCTGTCAGTCTCTCTCTTTCATACACATACATACGCACCCAGAAGCACACAGAAACAGACGCATGCACACACTCATATATGCGTATACACATAGAAATAGATATACATATATAATGATACTTTTCATTAAATGAATTCACATAAGAAAGTAAATGTATACAAAACACTAAAAATTAAACAAGAATTTTTCTTAATGATGCATGATGAAATTGTGCAGAGGTGGAGAAATCGAACATGAATGACCTTTTCATTAATTTGATGTATATGTTGTACAATATTTAAAATTAAAGAAAAGTGGTAGAATCTCTTGTAAAACTGACAAAAGAGAGAACGAGGGAGATGGGGGCCTAACAGAAAGATTTAAAAATTTAAGTCTGAGATTATCCCTAACAATTCAATCTCTATATTTCACTCATGATAACATTCTCCGTCAGCATTATATTTCACCAAACTTTTCTATACATACTTAGCTTTTTGACCAAACGGAGGCATCAACCAGTGCATGTGGAAATTAATATTTACACGTTATCAATACTAACTCCCGTTACAACGAAAAGCGACAACGTGGCTGTTCACATTCTCTTCTCCTTCTTCTCTTTTTCTCTCTCTCTTCTGCTCACAAACACATATGCACCCACAGTCAAACACAGACATAGACACACACACATACATACACTGAATTCACATAATAAAATAAAGTAAATGTATACAAAACACGAAATCGAAAAGCGACAACGTGGCTGTTGACATGGTCTTTTTCTTCTGTTTGAATTGTAGTATTACGACTCAGGGTCATGTGTACTTATTATTATTATTGTTGTTGTTGTTATTGTTGTTGTTGTTAGTTGTGATATAGTAACAGCTACATCAATGTTATCATCAGAATCCGCCACAGCAATAGTAATAATAACTAGAGCCTCAACAAAGTCAGTAAGAACAAATCATAGTAATAATAATGAAGATGTTAATAATAGTAATAGTAGCTGTAGTAGTAGTAGTAATAGTGGTAGTAGTAGTAGTAGTAGTAGTAGTAGTAGTAATAATAATAATAATAATAATAATAATAATAATAATAATAATAATAATAGGGGATTCAGACAGAAATATGAAGGTAGAAAGAGCTGATTTAAATATAATGTGTTGTAAAGAATTTTTTCCAACAAAGAAAATCGATCAACCTAATTATGTTTTACGAATATTTTACTAAAAAATGGCCTTTCAATGATATAATCAACAGTTCAACGGATAGTCTTTTGTCGGTAACATTGAAGCCATTATTAGTGTATATTGAACAATTTTGCCCGTGAAGAATTTGCTAGGTTGCTCAGGTGTACACATATCTGCATGATACCTGAGATGCTCGTGTACTTTGATTTGATGAATACTAACCAGACAGCACGAATGAACAATTTTTCTAAGATTTCACTGATGAGCGACGCTCTGGCCGGTGATTTCGCCACACCTCTCTCAGGAATTTTGGAAATATTTATAAATACGTTGAAACATACTCTAACATACATACATACATAGAGAATCTAATCTGGAGAACGATTATCTTAATATATTATTGGTTCAAAGACATAATTATTTATTTTTAATTTCACATAAGATTGAAACGAAACAAAATGAATTACAAGTTAGCTTAATTTACCGTATAACTGTAGAATTTCTCAGTCATTTTTCGTTTAGTGACATTATTTATTGTTGTAATGATTTGGGAAACATCGAAAGAGACTGAGTAAATGATTTGGAAGCTACTGTAGATATATCTTGTTTAAATATAATTTTATTTGAGTTAGTTCTGCTGCAACCGAAGTAGTAACCTTTAGTGATTCGGAAACGGTACTTGACTCAGTTATTGTTCGTTCGACTGTAGTGTTTATTGTTGATTTAACTGGTGAGATTCTCAGTGGTTGAGTTTCAAGTGGGTTGGATTCATCAACCTTTGTCGTTGATTCAGTTAAAGTTGTTGCCATATTTGTTTCTGTTTCTATTAATTCAAATTCTGTGACAGTCATCGGTGTATCAGTAACGGTTGACGATGGCTGAAGTACAGTTGATGACGATTCGGTTGATGTGGTTCTTACTTGTTCAGTTGGAGTTATTGATAATTCAGTTTCGGTCGTTTCAAATGCTTCTTCTCCAGTGATTGATACTGATTCAATTAGCGTTTGCATTAACGATTCAAATGGATGAATGGGTAACTCAGTTTCAGTTGTTTCAGATAATTCTTCTTCGGTGCTGATACTGATTCAGTTAGAATGTGCGTCGTCTGTTCAACTGCAAAGGCCGTTGACGTAGATGTATTCTTTGTTGTTAATTCCTCTTCAGAGATTCCTGTTAAGTCACTGCCAGGCGTTGTTGATTCATCCGCTGATCTGTTTGTTGTACTTTGTGGTTTCGTATTATTTGCTGCTTCAAATGAATCCGTTACGTTTGTAACAGCAAAAAGTGTGGGCGATGTCGTTAGCTGCGCTGTTTTGTAGCTGCATTACTGTGGGTCTTCGATGTCGTTAGCTGCGCTGTTTTTGTAGCTGCATTACTGTGGGTCTTCGATGTTGCTAGCATCGTATTTGTTTTCATTGCTTTTGTGGTAGTTGTTATTTCGTCAGATTTAGATTTAGTTGATGATGTCTAAATATAAATACAACAACTAAATTATAACTCATTATATATGCCTGTAAATGCATGTTACATATATTAACAAGTAACGTGTCCTTACCGGTGGTATAAAATTTCATTTTTTTCTCTCCTTTTTTTCTTTTCCTGAAAGCTTTGTTTTAGAAAATCATTTTGATATGCACAAAGAATAAGTCACTGTTCTGAATCGCTAAATAAACCGAGTGATACTTACTGCAGTTCAAGATGACATATTTCCAGTAGTAGGAATCTCTCTTCTGAGCAACACAAATCACCACGACAACTGATCTTGACAAACAGGTTTCGTGTAAAATTGACAGATTCCATGGTTCAGCTTTCCATGGCTTTCTCCAGAAGTAGCAGTAACTTTGATTTTTGAAGTGATCAAGACTTGTGATGTTATCCATACTGGCTGAGAACACGTCTACATTAATCGATGAAATTATAAATTGTAATATTTACCTCTACTTCTAGATTGTCTTTGGTTAATGACAGTTTTTTTTTTTTTTTTTACCTCTGTTTTTTTCTTTTAATTATAAATTCAATTAAAGATAGCCCGGTCTACCTTATTTAAGATTATATTTTGATCCCTAATTTGTTAATGCAATATTTCACACAATACCAGATAAGTTACTGATATATGTAATCCAGTTAGATGTTTGAATAATAATTCAATTTACGATTCACGTCTTTTTACGCGATACAATTGTCATTCCACAGCCACAAGGGTCGATGGATTAACTGGTCTAGAGGTTGATATATGACCGTGGAAAATCATCATTGTTATTGTTTGTAGCGCTGTTGGTTAAAATAGCATGAACCAAAATTCGTATATTGTGGTTGATTGATATTATATAGAGACATGCGGAGGTTAATGAGATACCGTACATGAAGGAAAGAGTAGAGGTTCTATTTAACCAACATCCACTGCATATATTCCATACAATATCTTCCATTTTCAGTCCATTTTCAGAACCATATTGTATTTTGCTCAAGAAATATCTCAATTTAAGCATTGGTTTCTCAGGTCAGTTGGGGTCAAACCACTAAAGCAGACTTAGCGAAATTTCAAAAAAAATAACTCTTGGCTCCCAATTTATAGTTAATTACTTACATTATTGTTTGAGATTGCTACAGTTGTCTTAAAATGACGTCCAGCTTTAATCTAGCATCATGATCTCTCTCTCTCTCTCTCTCTCTCTCTCTCTCTCTCTCTCTCTCTCTCTCTCTCTCTCTCTCTCTCTCTCTCTCTCTCTCTCTCTCTCTCTCTCTCTCTCTCTCTCTCACATACACACATACCTAAACACAGCCACACACATATAGAAAAGCCTACATACACAGATACATAAATACAAATATATGCTATGAATGATTTCACATAATAAAAGACAATAAATGTATACAAAACTGTAAAAAAATCATTTTCTCTGTGTTATATAATGGATTTGTAAAGAGATAAAAAAAATCGAACCTGATACTTTTAAATGTATCGGTATCTGTAATGGTATGAGTATTTAAAATTAAAGAAAACCGGTAGAAATAAATCAATCTTGTCCAAAAATGTCTGAATATTGGGAAAGAAACATGATAGACATGATAAACCCTTACTATTTTAATATCAATATTTCGCTCGTGACATCATCTGCTGTCAGCATTGAACATCACTGATCTGTTCTATACATACTTAACATTTTTACCAAACAGAGGCATCAAATTGCACATGTGGAAACAGCTGTTTAAACGTTGTCAATACTGACTCATGTCACAAACGAAAAGTAACATTATGGCTGTTCACATGCTCTTTTCCATCTTCTGTTTGAATTTTATTATTTCTTCTGTCTTACCGATGCCAACGACTCAAGGTAATTTGTACTTAGTATTATTTTTACTTTTCTGATTATTGTCATTAATATTAATATTCTTCTTCTTGCTCTGCTTCTTCTTCTTCTTCTTTTTATTATTATTATTATTATTATTATTATTATTATTATTATTATTATTATTATTATTATGGCTGTTAAAATGTCACAGTAACAGCTACATCAGTTTTATCATCAGCAGCTACCACAGTTATAATAATAATAATAAGTACACGCTGAACAGTGTCTGTAGTAATATGACAGTAATAATAAAGATGATAATAATAATAATCATAATGCTGATAATAATAATAACAACAAGAACAACAATAATTATAACAGTAATAACAATAGCTAAAGTAATAATAATAGTAATAATAATTACACTCCCGACGATGTCTGTAATAACATCACAGTAATAATAAATATGATGTGAATGATAGTAATAGTAACATAAATTATTTCTCAAATAATAATAATAATAATAATAATAATAATAATAATAATAATAATAATAATAATAATATTTTTACTGAATGTAATACATTTTGACAATTTTCATTTTGTAAACAAGGCTTGAATAAAAAAATAATAATAATAAAATAAAAAATAATAAAAACCAGGAACAAAGACGAAAGAACAATTTAATAGATATAAGTCTCACAATGCTGTTATAAACTTGTCTGTTCTTTCCTTTTATAGCCCATGAATGACGTCTTCTGGATAAGTTTGATTTTCATTTATCTGCTGTTTTCTCACACTTTAAAAGTACAATAACTCGAAAGTGACGTGTTTTGATATTTTCTCCCTTAACAGACTTAGCGCAGATTCAAATTTCAAGAAAACAATTCTGAAATTTACATCTTGTGCTACACCTATCTCGTAAAAATCAAAAACATTTACTTAATATTAAAAATTATCTCTGTGTTCTTCTCGTTAAATGAGCAACGATATGATATTAAAGCGTTCTTGTAAAAGTGTAACCTCTGCGGTGGACGTGGCTGTATAGAAAGCTGATCAGGTCTTAACTGTTTGGATACGTCAAGATCCTATTTGCCAGTCAATAACTGAAATCAGTCCAAGCGAAAGGTGTTCGGTTTGGACATTGAGGATATTCCGTTTCAAAATATTTAATAATCTGAAAATAATACTGGAAATTAATTCCTATCAAAATCTCATATTCATTACTATAATATTGTAAATTAGATTAAACCGGTTTTTAAATATTCATTATGTGCATTGTTTGTATATTGATAAATATATGAACACAAATTATGTGGGACCTTCTCAGATATTAAGCTAATGCTTAAATTTGGCAGAGCTACTAGACACTGTACATATAGATATATCTCTAAGTAGTTGTTTTCAGTTCCAATATGTCATAGAAAAATACACAAGATAAAATTAAAATGACCGTTTTCTGTTTTCGTTTTCTAATATAGATTCATGCCATTATTATTATAACAGTTATTGTTATATTGTTTCTTATGTTATCGTTGTTTTTGTTATTATTATTATTATTACTACTACTACAACTATTATTATTATTATTGTTATTATTGTTATTATTATTATTATTGTTATTAATGTATTTTGTGGTTCTTATTGCTTCATACACATTACAGAGCACACACCTTCTCTATTGACTTCTCCAATACGGCCGCACTGCTCTCACAATGGAAGAATCTACCTGACTGGAGAAGTCGTTCCAGACTATGAACGTTGTGCGTACGAGTGTCGTTGTCAGTCTACTTATTATTCTTCATCTCAATTAGAAATTCGTTGTAGATACGCTGATTATTTCCCACCAATGTGTTTCGATCCTGTTGATCACGGTCCTGATGCCTGTCAAAGATACACATGTCGAGGTAGACAACTTTTCAGTGTCTCCCTATACCAACAGCAGTAGATGAACTTAATGTCTAATTATCTGTAATCTCGGTTATACCAGTAGGAATCATAATATTATTGGCAGTATAAATATTACTTGAGTTACACATATCGAGATACAGTAATTCAGTTTATCTTTATGCCAATAGCAGTAGAATGTGTCATAATATTATCGTAGTAATAGTACTAGTGATTGTATTAGTAGTGATAGTTATAGCATTGCTTAGTGTTGCCATTAGTATCAGTTGTGATAGCTGTAGCATGAGTTTTAGAAATGATAATGTATTAGTATTAGTATTAGCAGTGGTAGACGTAATATTAGTATAGTATTACGAGTAATAGTAACAAACAGTAATGAAGAATAAGGAACTATTGTCGTAGAAGAGTTGCAAAAGTTGTGATAGTAGCAGAATCAAGTAATATAATAGAAGTATTAGTATTTGAAGAGGTAAAAGTAGTAGTAGCTGCAGCAGGACGAACAGTGGTTGTTGTCGTAATACTAATGTATTAAGGATAAAAGTAGTCTATTACTTAATTATATCAAACGAAAACGTTGTTATCGTTATTATTGTTATTATTATTATTATTACTATTATTATTATTATTACAGAACGTAACTGTAAAACGACATCAGGACACGTGTTTGGTGGAGATGAATAGAAATAATTTAGTGATGATGGTGACTGTAAATGTCCTCCACAAGTGCGTATATTTGGTGGTTGGGAACCAAAATATGGCGTGGCTTTGTGTTCCGAACCATCTACTACGCGAACACCACCGCCAACATCTACAAAACCACGACTTTCGGAAACGACAACGCAAGGTAATTTGTAATTATTATTATTATTTCTGTTATTTTGATCATCATAGCTGATGTTATTATTGTTATTAATATTCTTCTTCATCTTCTTCCTGTTTTTCTTCATCATCATCATCATCATCATCATCATCATCTTCTTCTTCTTCTTCTTCTTATTATTATTATTATTATTATTATTATTATTATTATTATTGTGACACAGTAACAGCTAGGTAAATATTATCAGCACCAGGTACCACCTCTATAACAATAATAATTATACTGAGATCAATATTAGTAATAGCATCAGATGATGTTATAATAAGATGATGTTAATAATAATAATAATAATAATGATAGCATCATCATCATCAACAGCAACAACAACTACAGCAAAAACAACAACAACAACAACAACAACAATAATAATAATAATAATAAAGGAATATTTACTGAATGTGAACATTTTAAGAAATCCTTTTTGTAAACTCAGACTTTGGTGTGTGAGTGACATAAAAAACCTGCGAGTCAGTCGCTATTCTGTGATGTTAAGATCGATTGCCTGTACAACAACTATATACATATATATATATATATATATATATATATATATAATAAAATAAAATAAATAAAAATAAAAAATAAAAACAAGAAACAAGTACGAAACAACAACAAAAAAAAAAAGATATAAAACAACCATACTTGCGTTAATATTTTTCCGTCACTACTCCAAGAGTTAATTTAAAAACTATCACTCTGATAATGCTATGTTATAAATTGTTCTGTTCTTTCATTTGATGGACCATGAATATCTTCTTCTGGAAAAGTTTGCTTTTCATTTATCTCCTGTTTTCTCACACTTTAAAAGTACAATACCTCGAAAGTCACGTTTCTTGATATTTTCTCCCCTAACAGACTTAGCGCAGATTCAAATGTCAAGAAAACAATTCAGAAATTTACATCTTGTGCTATACCTATCTCGTAAAGATCAAAAACGTTTTAGTAAACCTAAGTGTAGAGAATTCTTTCTGTCTTTTCCACGTTAAATGAACAACGATATGGTATTAAAACCTTCTTGTGAAAGTGTAACCTCTGGAGTGAACGAAGTTGAATGAAAAGTGATACTGAGGTCCTACACTGTGAGAATCTGTAGCGATCCTATTTACAGTTAATAACAGAAATTAGTGGAATGCGTCCAACATACAAAAGAAATGAGTGCAAGCGAAAGGTGTTCGGTTTCGACATTGAGGATATTCCGTTTCAAAATATTTATTAATCTCAAAAATAACATTGGAAATTATTATTGGAAATTATTATTGTAAATTAGTTCAAATCTGTTTTTAAATATACATTATGTGCATAGTTTATATATTGATAAATTTCCGAGACCTTCTCAGACTATGAAAACCTAAGCTTGTTTAGCTTTGTTGACAAATTCAGCAATGGCGGTGATAATAAACAATCTAGATATATAAATATGTCCAAGTAATTGTTTCAGTACGCAATAGGTCACACAACAAAATTTAAAATAATAGTTTTCAGTTTGAGTTTCTCTGATATAGATTGATCTCATTGTTATTGTTGTTTTTGTGTTATTGTTGTTGTTGTTGTTGTTGTTAATAATAATAATAATAATATTATTATTATCAAAATCACTGTTTTTGTTGTTCTAATTGTTCGATACGCACTATAGTGCTACCACCGCACTGCTCTCACAATGGAAGAATCTACCTGTCTGGAGAAGTCGTTCCAGACTATGAACGTTGTGCGGACGAGTGTCGGTATCAGCCTACTTATTATTCTTCATCTGAATTAGAAATTCGTTGTATACACGCTGATTATTTTCCACCAATGTGTTTCGATCCTGTTGATCACGGTCCTGATGCCTGTCAAAGATACACGTGTCGAGGTAGGCGGCTTCTCAGTAACTCTTTATGCTAACAGCAGCAGAAACTGTAGTAGTTTTATCGTAGATTAGTAGCGGTAATGGTATCAATATAACGATAGTTTTAGCATTAATATTAGTAGTCGCAGCCTTAGTTTGAATAGTTTGATTAGTATTAGCAGTGGTATCGTACTATTAGTATTAGTAGTTTAAGAGACAACAGTAGTAGTGGTAGCTGTAGCAGAAGCAGTACGTGGTTGTTGTCTAATACTAATGTATTCACATTAAAAGAAGATTATTAATTAATTATATCAAACGAAAAATTATTTATTATTATTATTATATAATTGTTATTATTATTATTATTGTTATTATTATTATTATTACAGAACGTAATTGTAAAACGACATCAGGACACGTGTTACGTGGGGATGAACAGAAATACTTTAGTGATGATGGTTACTGTAAATGTCCTCCTCAAGTGTTTATTTCTGGTGATTGGGAACCAGAATATGGCTTGGCTTTGTGTTCTGCACCCGAGTCAACGCCACCGACTTCTGCGACACCATCACCTACAACAGCCTTCTCATAAAGAAGAGCGAAATGATTTTTTCTTTTGATCTAAGAAATATTTCGTAGCTAAATAATGAATATTCATTATAATGTTGTATGAAATAATGTACAACTCTATACAAATATTTATTAATATACTCTAACATATATTAATACACACACATATACAAATACACTCTAATCTGTAGATACTATTATCTGAATATATGATTACAAACTGAATAAATAATGTGGAAGCTGCCATCTGTATATCTTGTTTATATGGAATTTGATTTCAATGTCTTTCTCTCCCTCTTTGTCTCTGTCTACGTAAATGTACGATTCTAGTTCTCTGAAACAAATGCGAACAGAGACAGACAGAGAAACACACACACACACACACACACACACACACACACAGACAGATGCAAATACATACATATACATGTATGTTTTTTGATGTTTTGTTTTATTTTTTTAAACCTGTTCTCGGAGAAACCCGCAAGTGTATGGCGAAATCGCCGGTCAGAGGGTCGTACACAAAAGAAATCTTACAAAAATGGTTCACTTTTCAGAATCTACTACCTGCTTCGTATCCATCAAATAAAAATACATGAGCATGTCGTGAATGAACTCTTGGGGAGCACAGTTGAACGTGGTTTTGTGTTCTAAACCAACTGCAACGCCAACACCGAGATATACAAAACCACTACTTACAAGAAAAAAAGAAAAATTGTAAGGGCAAAATACCTGATATTTCTTATAATATTATATAACTTCACACAGATATTTATTAATTCGTGCTTACATACTCAAACATAAATACATAAAAACATAATCTAATCTGCAGAACGATCACCTGAATATATTATTGATTCAAAGAGATGATTATTTATTTTGAAATTCATATAAGATTGAAAAGAAATAAAATAAATTAAAATTTAGACTAATTTATTGTATAACTGTTCACTTTGAATTATTAAAAATTAAAGAGTATATTCTATTTTTGAAAATATAATTAATATTGAATTAAATTCTTCATCTTTTTCTCTACTCAGTGTTATTAGTAAGATCACAATGCTATGTGAGGTTGGACCTGTGGACTGTCATTAATTTTTCTTTTAGAAACATTACTTAGTGGCTATAATTAAATGGGAAAATAACGTAACAGACTGAGTAAGTGATTTCGGAGCTTTATTTTGTTTACAGATAATTTTATCTCTCTCTCTCTCTCTCTCTCTCTCTCTCTCTCTCTCTCTCTCTCTCTCTCTCTCTCTCTCTCTCTCTCTCTCTCTCTCTCTCTCTCTCACGGACACACACACACATATATATACACACACATACAGATACACAGATAGATGGATGCAAATGCATACATTTATATATATATATATATATATATATATATATATATATATATATATATATATGTATATATATGTATATATGTGTATGTGTGTGTATATATATATATATATATATGAATATTTTACTATGAATGACTTCACAAAATAAAATAAAATAAATGTATGGAAAACAGTAAGAAACATTATCTCACTGTTACATAATGGATTTGTACAGAATTGAAATAATCGAACCTGTTTTTTTTCCAGTCTACTGGTATCTGTTGCACAGTAAAATTAAAGGAAACCGGGAGAAGTTCTTGTAAAACAGTCAAGTCCGAAATTAAGTGTTATAAGGAAAATGTAACTCTCTGTCTAATATGATAGTGATAAAATATTTTTGCAAAGAATAAAAGATATATTTAAATTGGAAGATTCCTATGTAAATAAACCTTGTCCACAAATGTATGAACATTAAGAGAGAGAGAGAGAGAGAGAGAGAGAGAGAGAGAGAGAGAGAGAGAGAGAGAGAGAGAGAGAGAGAGAGAGAGAGAGAGAGAGAGAGAGAGAGAGAGAGAGATCAGAAACATTTAAAAACTGAGAGACCGATATTTTAATAATACACATGATCAACTGTTATTATTTCAGTCTGTATATTACGATCCGCTGTGTGCTTTAAATATCACCAGACGTTTCTATGTATACTTAACCGATTTATCAAACAGAGGCATCAAACAGCGCATCTCGAAACTGTTGTTTAAACATTATCAATACTGAATAATATCACAAACGAAAAGTGACATTATGGCTGTTCACATGCTCTTTTCCGTCTTCTGTTTGATTTTTATTATTTCGTCTGTCTTGTCAATGTCAACAACTCAAGGTAATTTGTAATTTATTATTATTATTATTATTATTATTATTATTAGTAGTAGTAGTAGTAGTAGTTAGTAGTAGTAGTAGTAGTATTATATTTATTGTTATTATTAGTATTGCTGTTTATTAACAGGCTGTAACAGCTACATCATTTATTACCACCAGCACCTTCCACAGCAATAATAATAATAATAACTACGGCCTCAACATTGGCAGTAATAACAACATCACTATAACTATAATAATAATGATGTCAATAAAAAATAATAAAAATAACCAGAACAACATCAACAACAACAACTACAACCATAGCTAAAGCGAAATAATCAATAGTATATTCCTTGTCTGTGGAAGGAAGCCATTCTCAGTGTATAATGAACAATTTATCCGGTAGAGAATATGCTAGGTTGCTCGTTGTACACATATCTACTACATCCATTCATGTCATGCATACGCACTTTTATTTGATGAATACAAACCAGATAGTAGGTTCTGAAACAACAAGAACAACAACGACAACAACAACAACAACAACAACAACAACAACAATAATAATAATAATAATAATAATAATAATAATAATAATAATAATAGTGTATTTATTGAATGTGATACATTTTGGAATTTTCATTTTCTAAACTGGCGACTCTGGATTTGTGCGATGTAAAGCTGAGAGGAGACAGTCGCTTTTCTGTGACGTTAAAAGGGATGTGTTGAACTCACTAACAGTGTGCGAAGAAAAAAAAAAAAAAAAAAAAAAAAAAAAAAATCAAACAAGAACAATGAAACGAATACAAACCAATCAGACTTGGGTTTATTTTTCCTTACGTTGATAAGCTTCGGAAAATCATATGGGATATTCCCAGGGTTTATTCAATAAATTTCGCTGTCACAATGCTATGTTACCGTATATACTTGTGTATAAGTCGAATTTTTGGGAGACTATATTAAGGTAATATTTTTGGGGTCGACTTATACATAGGTAATGCTTTTGTAGCTGTTGCTGAAGAGTCGCCATTTTGACTACGGGATGCACCTAAAATAATCGCGGTCTTTCAGCTTTTCAAAAATATAATTTTATCGTATACAAAATTTTGAAAAATTAAATAACAAAACCAAATATGAATGTAAAACATGATATTCTTCCATTTAATGACATAAAAATACATTTTAAAGCGAGAAAACCGTCAGTACGGCGTTATGCCTTACGGCGTCTTGCAATGATCTAGGAATGCAGACTTCTCTGTCAAATTGCATTAAATATCGGTCCTAATTTCATAAACAAAACTCATTTGTTTAATTGTAAAGAATTTGGTGAAATAATATTGCAATCGTCATTAATATCCACTACCGACAAATTTTGTAAATCATAGAACGGATAAATATAACGGTAAGTTAGGTCTCCATGTTAGACCTATTACATTAAAGAGATACTATATATATGATACATTTAGGCTATAGCTCTTGTAATACATGCATTTACGTTATTATGGTATGTTCGTGCAAGTTACAGCTCGTGCAAGTTATGTTACAGTAGGCGTACAATGTAGGCCTTCATGGCACTGTCACACTGGTCTAAAAATAGTGACGGTGCCTGGAATCTAAAGTCGACTTATACACAAGTAATACCTAAAATGACGCAATGTTTTGGTCTTAAAATACACATCGACTTATACATAAGGTCGCCTTGTACACAAGTATATACGGTATATATTTTTCTGTTCTTTCATTTGATAACCCACAAATATCTTCTTCTTGATAAGTTTGATTTTCATTTATCTCCGGTTTTCTCACACTTTAAAAATACAATACCTCGAACGTCACGTTTCTTCATATTTTCTACTTAAGCAGACAGCGCAGATTGAAATGTGAAGAAAAAAATTCTGAAATGTACACGTCTTGTCCTGCACCTATCTTGTAAAGATCATACACCTTTTAGTGAGTCTGAGTGCAGTGAATAGTTTACTTAATATTAAGAATTCTCTCTGTCTTCTTCTCTTTAAATGAGTAACCATGTGATATTAAAAGTGTAAACTCTGCCGTGAACATGGCTGAATGGAATCATATCCAGGTCTAAAATTGTGGGAATCTATAGAGGTCCTATTTGGCAGTTAATAACTGAAATTAGTACAATGTCTCCAACATGCAAAAGAAATCAGGTGCTCGGTTAGGACATTGAGGATATTACGTTTAAAAATATTTATTAATCTGAAAATAATACTGGAAATTAATTTTTGTAGCGTCTTACGGTGATTATGTTAACACAGGAAATTAGTTTATACATCATGTTGAATTCTTTATATATTGATATATATATAAATAAATTCTGAGTCTCTGAAACCCTAAGGATGATTAGTTTATGCTTAAGTTCGGCTAAGTTGGTGATAATAAACATTCTAGATATACTGATATATTCACGTAGTTGTATGGATACCGACAAAGTTATAAAAAATATAAAGAATTAAAATTAAACTATAGATTCATTTCATTATTATTACAACAGCTACTGTGATTGTTGCTGTTGTTATTATCATTATTATTATTTTTTCATCATTATTGTTACTATTAAAATTTTTATTATTATTATTATTGTTACTATTGTTGTTATTGTTGTTGCTGTTATTATTATTATTACTATTATTATTATTATTATTATTATTATTATTATTATTGCTGTTGCTGTTGTTGTTGTTGTTGTTGTTGTTTACTGTTCTGCACATACCACAGAGCTGCAGCCACCTACACCATCATCTCTCCTGTTGATATTATTATTATTTTCATCATTATTGTTATTGTTATTATTATTATTAAATGGACAAATTGTTGTTGTTGTTATTATTATTATTATGGACAAGTTATTCCAGATTATTGCTGCCGTTGTTCTAGTTCTTATTGTTCTGCACATAAGACAGAAGTGCGGCGATGTCAATGGACAAATGTACGGACTGGACAATTATTCTTCGTCTAAGTTATGGTTCTTCTTCAGAATTAGAAATTCGTTGTATATACGCTGATTATTTCCCACCAATGTGTTTCGATCCTGAAGGACCTGATGCCTGTGGAAGATACACATGTCGAGGTAGGCAACTTTTCACTATCTCCTTATACCAACAGCAGTAGACGAAGTGAAAGTATAACTATTAGAAGTCTCGTTAGTACCAGTAATCGTAGCATTAATACTAACAGTAGTATTATTAGTGTAGTTCTATCAATTAGTATTAGTAGTGGTTGGCTTACTATTATCATTAAAGGTAGGATTAGTAATAATAATGTTAGACTTATAATTATTAGTAGTAGAAAAAGTATTATTAGTAGAATTAGTAGCAGAAGTTGTACTAGCAATGATTGTATTAATGGTTGTCGTGTAGTAGCTGTTGTTGTTGGTGTTTATTTTATAGTGGCAAGAGTAATAACAACAGCCAGTAAAGAAGACTAAGAAACTATTATTGTGGAGGTCTTGTAAAATATGTGGCAGTAGTAGAATCAGTACTTATAGTAATGTTCTAAATGTAATATTAATTGTATTAATAACAGTAAATTTATTGATATCATAATTAGTGGCATTTGGAGTAGTAGTGGTACTAGTTGTTATAGTAGTAGTAGTAATAAATGTATTAGTAGTATTAGTGGAAATAGTACGAGCAATTACATTAGTAGTAGTCGAATTCGTTATAATACTAGAGTATACAATAAAAAAAGATTCTTTATTTAGTATTATTATTTGTTGTTGTTGTTGTTGTTGTTATTATTATTATTATTATTATTAGTACAGAACGTAACTGTAAAACGCCATCAGGACACGTGTTACATGGAGAAGAACAGAAATTCTTTAGTGATGATGGTGATTGTAAATGTCCTCCACAAGTACAAGTTATTGGTTCATGGCGACCAGAATATGGCGTGGCTTTGTGTTCAGGAACGACAACAACACCATTTATCACATCTACGATGCCGCACACTACAAGTAAATCAATAAATATTTGGCACAGTAAAAAAAAATAATATAATAATATTGACAAATATTAAAAATAGTTATTGATAAATGCATATGTACACCGAGATACATACGTACATACGTACATATATATACACAGAGACAGACATACGCACATACATATACAATCTAATATGGAGACAAAGATAGATACTTTTTTTTTTTTTTTATTTTTTATTTTTTAAGAACGGACCTGTATAACTCCATTTGGCGAGGTTCTAGTTGGTGACCAAAGATCGACTTTCTGAGACGGTGGTATTTGTTTTTGTCCAAAACCAGGTTCATTCGGTCCTTTCCAACCAGAACAAGGAAAGGCTCGGTGCTCTATAAATACTCCAGCACCACCAGAAACAACGCCATTAGTTGAAACAGTTGTTGGCTGAACGATATGAATATTTATTTTTAATGTTACAAAATTTGAAGAGAAATAAATTTGAAAAATAGCTTTCCGTTATCGAGACTTTTCACTTAATGAACATTAAAGATTATTCTGTCTTTGAAGGTATCATTAATCCCCCCTCTCTCTCTCTCTCTCTCTCTCTCTCTCTCTCTCTCTCTCTCTCTCTCTCTCTCTCTCTCTCTCTCTCTCTCTCTCTCTCTCCTTATTAACCATATTAGTCATATTCAGTATTAAATTTTGTTATGGGTATCTAAAAATATCAATAACTTATGCAGGTGGTTTCAGTTAAGTTTATACTCTGGATAAATTAAATAACACTGTAGTCATCGATTTTGTCTGTACACATGGATACATTAGATGACATGATACAACAGTGGAATGCATATGTTTTTACAGTATATAACCTTTCGTTGTAGTGCATCTGCTTTAACCACATTAAGACAGAGGTGAAAAAGAACAAAAGGTGTATTTAAATAGACAGATCCTGAGTAATTAAATATCAGAGAGAGAGAGAGAGAGAGAGAGAGAGAGAGAGAGAGAGAGAGAGAGAGAGAGAGAGAGAGAGAGAGAGAGAGAGAGACAGAGTCCTTTCTATGAGCATTTAAAGTTTACCGCACAGACACGTCACACATCAAATGTAACAGTTGTTACTTAAATATTACCAATACTGACTCACGTCATATACAAGAAAAGCGACAACATGGCTGTTCACATGCTCTTCTTCGTCTTCTGTTTGAATTTTATTATTTCGTCTGTATTTTCAATGCCAGCGACTCAAGGTAGTTTGTAGTTTATTATTATTATTATTACTGTTCTTCTTCTTCTTCTTCTTCTTCTTCTTCTTCTTCTTCTTCTTATTCTTATTATTATTACTGCTGTTTTCTAAGTAGTAATGCAGTTTAAACATAAAGACAGTTACAATATGAACAGAAACAATAACAACAATAACAACAGCAATAGTAATTTTAATAATAATAATAATAATAATAATAATTACAACAACAACAACAACAACAATAATAATAATAATAATAATAATAATAATAATAATAATAATAATAATCAAACGAACAGACAAATTTTAAGCAAACAAGGATTTTTCTCGGTTGATCAGCTTTGTAAAACCATGTATAATTATTCCCAGGGATAATTTTATAAATGTATAATTTTATATATATAGCTTAATCCTTTAACAACCCGTAAACAACTTCTAGATAAGTTTCGTTTTCATTTGCGTCCTTTTTTATTCACGTATTTCAATAGTAGAATAAACTGAAAGTAAATCTTCTTCATATACTGTTGTTATAGTTAGAACTATTATTTATTTACTATTGGTCATATACTTATGCAATGTTGGAACTGGGAGAGCTGTAGTAGGAAGTATCATTACGTCAGGACCCAATGTTACTGAAACAGCTCTATATGCATATCACCAGTGTTTGGAATATTAAAAAATGGTCTCCCGATCTGAACATTTTGGCTTGTCACGTTTTCGTTTCCTGGCTCATTCATTACACCACGACCCAATCGACCCAGTGTAAACCAATGTAAGAATCTGACCATTGTTATAAATATTATTATAAGGAATAATTTAGTTAATCTCCTAATCCTATCGTTTCTGATATATTTAAACTGTACTTCCGTATGTCCTCTGTCCTGTATTTGTAGAGAAAAACTTTATACATGAATATTAACTATAGCTCACTTACTTTTTAAATTAACAAGGATGACAGATTAAAATATATGTAAAAATACTAAATTTTAATTATTTAACAGCAATGCAAAAAACTGACCACTAACTAATAATTGTAATAAATATTAAATATTGATATAAATGAATTTTATCTTTCTAACAATTATTTGCTGCTGTCGGGTATTGCAAGCTCGCAAAAATATTCTGATTTACTAGAAATAGATTGAAAAATTAAAACTCGCTTTAAATTCCTGTCATTACTTAAATACCAGAAGTGAAACTGTTATTAACAAAGTTTCAGTTTTCTTACCATTTATTTCCTTTCTGGTATGGCAAACATTAATCGGCATTTTTAAACTTAACTGCTGTTATATTTTATCGTAGCATTTACGGTCATAGAAACAGCGATTCATAGTACTTGAATACAAGCAGGATAAATAAAAATTAAATGCATTTGCATTATGCCTGACAATGAATCACTTGCGATATGTTGAAATGAAAAGTATTTCATGCAGTACAATTAATTTTAAAATTTGGAGCTTTCTTTTGTTAATAAGAGAGAGAGAGAGAGAGAGAGAGAGAGAGAGAGAGAGAGAGAGAGAGAGAGAGAGAGAGAGAGAGAGAGAGAGAGAGAGAGAGAGAGAGAGAGAGTTGCCATACAATAAAACAAAATATTGCAATTATTTAAACACTTGATTCAACATTAATAAAAAATAAATGTAATTTATCATTATATATAAACAAGAAGAAATGATTATTATATTTATGGTACATTAATTTGTCGATTACTGCTGTTCTCAGTGTGGATCACTCTGTCTCATATTTACTAGAAATGTGTTCAGAAATTAAAAGGCATTTAAATTCTTCTATTTACTATAAACGCCAGCAGAGGAAATTTTACCAATAACATTTAATTTTTCTGGTGATTTATCTCCTTCATCCTGTGGCAGAAATAAATCGGCATTGTTAAAACTAACTGCAGTTGCAGCAGATTTCTTTATTTACCATCACAACAACAGAAATTCACAATATCTGAGAACTAAATTAAGTGCGATTATATATTAAATTAAAGAGATTTGGATTATGGTTAACAAAGAATGGAAATGCGACATATGTTGGGAGAAATAGAATTTAAACCAGGAAATTTTACTTTCTTTGTCAGAGATCAAAGAATTAAATCATGCTGAACGTTCAAATATTGTAAATCTTTTCTGTGTGTCTTTTGTTTGTTCGTACTAGGAGACATGTTTCCGACGCTTTGGTAGCTGCCGAGATTCAAAATACTTATATATTTTCCAGATTTCGCCCGGATATGAGAAAAATCAGGCAAATACGGGTTCGTTAAATGGTGATTCGCGTCTATACAGTTAGATACACCTACCCGCCAACCCGCACACACACACACACACACGCATGCAGATGACACATGATATAGAACAAGTTAAACAAATCCGAATAAATGTTAACAATGAATCAAATACGTAATATGTTGGGAAGAATGGTATTTAAACCAGGAAAATAAACTTTATTGGCAGACATAATAACAGAACCACCAACAGAACCACCATCTTAACCACCATCAGTGCCACCAACAGAGTCACCTTCAGAACCACTACCAGAACTACCACCAGAATCACCATCAGAACCAATACGAAAACGACCACTAGAACCACCATCAGAACCAATATCAGAACCACTACCAGAACCACCATCAGAACCAACATCAGAACCACCTCCAGAACCACCATCAGAACCACCAACAACAAGTAAGAGACTGAAAAACAACAACTAAGAAACATACATACATCCATCCATCGATAGAGGCATGCATACAGAAATACCGATATGTATATATATATATATATATATATATATAGATAGATAGATAGATAGATAGATAGAGAAAGAGATAAAGAGAGAGAGACATACACAAACAAAACACACACACACACACACACACATATATATATATGTATGTATGTATGTATTTAATGTAGGTATGTATGTATACACACCTAGATACATATGTAATAATAAAGCATGTGAATGGTATTCTTAAAACAGGTGATAGGTCAGTTAGCATTAAGATTAATAATACCTAAACGGCATGTGTCTCTGTATTTGTCTTTTTCTGATTGCCTCTCTATCTTTCTCTGTTTGTCTTTTTGTGTATCTCTCTGTTTACACACATCATAGTACTAAATCATCATCACTTTACAAATATTATCGAACTTTTCTGCATGTTTCTTGCTTGTTTCAGCTTATACAACACCGAACTTCACAACATGCTATTATTTAGGGAAACCATATGATGTCGTACCCGTGACATTAGATGATCCTTGTTTAGGTGATTGTTACTGCGGAATAGGTGATGAAGGATACAAAGTTTATTGCAGGGAAAACTACTGTGGAATGACAGCAGAAACAACACCACCAATAGCAAGAAGTAAGATAATAAAAAGCAACAACAAACCCCGCCCCCCCAAAAAAAAATAAGACCCAACAACAACAAGAAACACAAAAAAGAACACACAAATTAGCTCAAACTTTGGAAAGTTCTTCCATACATTTTTACATAAATTCATACAAATATACATACACACATATATACATACAAACATATTTATATACACACATATACTAAAACAAACATATATACATACATACATCTCTCTCTCTCTCTCTCTCCCCCCCTCTCTCTACCTCTCCCTCTCTCTCGCTCTCTGTCTCTCTCTGTTTGTCCTTTTGTCTCTCTTCGTGATGAAATACAGAATCTGTTTTCTCCAGTACCTCCTTACAGCTATTTTGTCTTTCAACCACATTATTCACGACTTGTTTCATATGCCAGGCGATTTACAGAACGAGTTGAAATTGCCCTTTTGAATTTTTAAATCAGATATTTTGTACGTTTTCCGACAACGAAATATTCGGAATGTTTTCTGGGTTTATTAGAAACTGTGATATATTCTTGAATGAATTACAGTTTATGCATATTTCTTTGCTGAATCAGATATTATATTTTTACCAAAAAGTCGAAATGTTTCATTTTACAACGAACTATTTCCAAAATGAATCAAATATGAAGTATGTTTTATGCCTGAATTAGACTGTAAGTGTTGAAAGCAGATACACAGTAGCTCCTCTGTTTAACAAAGAAAAAAGAGGAAAGGCTCCCTTGAAAATAAAAAAGAACCGTAATTTCCGAAACGTGCAGAAACAGCAAAAATATTAATATTAACAATGTAGAATAAGATACAGAAGTAAATTTACTTTAAATTCACACTTTCCCAAGCACGATGGATTGGAAGACTGTGCTTCTTTTCTGTGAATAGGATTATTTCAACACATATGCACACGCCATCACACAAACACACACAATTTTACACGTGCGCTACATGAGTGCTTGTGTGTATTTGTGACTGTTTCTTTGTTTATGCATCTCTATCACAGCTGCTCCTTCGTGCATAATATATCTATGTAATAAGACCTTTTTCTAGATAAACAGTTAATGTTTAGTCATGTATTTTGTTTTTCTTTCAAAATGACACTACCAAACACCAAATAATTCAAGAAGCAGCTGTATGAAAAGCACCGATGAACTAAAATGAACTCTCCTGATTTTTGTCTATAAATAAATAAAAAAAATAAAAAAAAAAAATAAATAAAATATTTGTTATTAATTTTTTATTTAATGGCTTACTCTGTTTCCTTTACCTCAAACGAACAGATTATCTTTGCTATAGTACGAACCAAACCCTTCCTTGTTTTGCGTTTCACCATATTTAATCAATGATAACACTTTGAGGACAATTTTGTCAGTGTCACTGAAGCAGCTTTGAAAATAAGCATTTTTTCTTGCACTATAGACGGATAATTACATTTGTGTCTCAGTGTCCGAGACAGCGAGCGAGTTTTCAAGACAGTTTGTTTAATTAATTATATTGAAATGATACATCTAAACAACACTATAAACAACTACTGTTATTGCTAAGAAGAAAAAGTAGAAATCAGTGTATGAAAATGGATAAAGGTTTGGGTCGTATTCTTCGAATTTGAGTAGTCTATGTAAAATGATACCCTGATCCATCGTACCTGATATTTGCTTTCTCCGAAAATTTAAAATGTAGTTACATTATTGATATTTTTCTTCCAGTGTTAGAAACATCAAATGAAAAATAAAAGAAGAAAACCCATTGTGGATCTCAATACTACATATTTAAAATTTAGACAACAATATTAGCAACTACCGCTATTGCTACTGTTTCTTGTAGGCAGAATCAGATAATAATTAATAGCGATTTCGCTATGCCACTCTCAGCATTTTACAAACTTTGAAATGGCGTATTTTTCGAGACTTTAACAAAAATTTAAAATTAAAAACAACAACAGACCAAACAAACTAAAAAAAACAACAACAACGACAACAACAACAACAACAACAACAACAACAACAACAACAACAACAACAACAATAATAATAATAATAATAATAATAATAATGATTATTATTATTATTATTATTATTGTTGTTGTTTGTGTTGTTCTTATTGTTCCATACACACTACAGAGCTACCGCCACCTGTACTCACATCTCCAATACCGCTGTGCTGACGAGTGTCGTTGTCAGCCTACTGGTTTTTCTTCATCTCAATTAGAAATTCGTTGTATATACGCTGATTATTTCCCACCAATGTGTTTCAATTCTGTTGATCAGGGTTCTGATGCCTGTCAAAGATACACGTGTAGAGGTAGAAACTTTTCAGTGTCTCTCTATACCAACAGCAGAAGATGAACTTAATGTCTAATTATTAGTAATCTCGGTTATACCAGTAGGAATCATAGTATTATTGGAAGTAAAAATATTAATTGAGGTACACATATTGAGGTACACAATTCTTCAGTTTATCTTTCTGCGAACACCAGTAGAAAATGTCAGAGTATTATCGTAGTATTAGTAACTGTGATTGTATCAGTAGTAGTTGTCGCAGGCTTAGAATTGCCATTAGTATCAGTTGTGGTAGGTGGAGCGTGAGTTTTAGCAGTGATAATCTATTAGTATTAGCACCAGCAGTGGTAGTCGTGGTATTATTATGAATTGTAATTGTAGATTTAGTATCAGTAGGTGGTTGTACTAGTAATGGTAGTAGAAGTTGTTGTTTTTAGAGTGGTGTGAAGACTAAGGAACAATTATCGTGGAAGAGTTGTAAAAGTTGTGGCAGTAGTAGAATAAACGCTACTAGTCATATAACTAATATAATAATATTAGTAATAGTAATGTCTTCATAATAGTATTAGTATTAGCAGTTGCAGAGGTAACAGTAGTAGTAGTAGCTGTAGCTGCAGCAGTAGTGGTTGTTGTTGTAATACTAATATATTCAGAAAAAAGTAGATTATTAATTAATTATATCAAATTGAAAAGTCATTATTATTATTATTATTATTATTATTATTATTATTATTATTATTATTATTATTAGTATTATTATTAGTAGTAGTAGTAGTAGTAGTAGTAGTAGTAGTAGTAGTAGTATTAAAGAACGTAACTGTAAAACGTGATACGTGGAGAACTTTGGTGATGATGGTTACTGTAAATGTTTGGTTTTGGAAAGCAGAAAATGGCGTGGCTTTTCTTTATCTAGAAGAGCACCACCAAGAAAAGCGATCTAGTAAATTTTGCATTTGATATAAAAAATACTTAGTAGCTGAATAAGGAATATTCATTATAATGTTACATGAAATAATATTGTTTTAATACGTACATATATAATATAAGATATGCAGATACAGACACACACACACATACATACATACATACGTAATACATAATCAATACATACATACATACGTACATACTACATAGATACACACATACATATATACATACATATATTTGTGCATACATAATCTAATCTTCAGATACGACTGCCTGAATATATGATTGGATCAAGGACGTTGCTATATATAATTAATTTGTCAAAAAAACTGAACAAAAAATAAAATCAATTACAATTTACGCTTTATTTTCTGTATAATTATTTGAGTTATTAAGTATTAAATGTTATATACTCTCTTGCAAAAATATAATTAATACTGAATAAAATCCGTGATCTTTCTTTCTGATGCTGTAATTATCTATGAAAATCTAAACAAACTGAATAAATAACGTGGAAGCTATTATCGGTATATTTAGTTTATAGGGAGTTTTATTTTATTGTCTTTCTCTCTCTCTCTGCCACTGTGTAAATGTGAGATTCTCTCTCTCTCTCTCTCTCTCTCTCTCTCTCTCTCTCTCTCTCTCTCTCTCTCTCTCTCTCTCTCTCTCTCTCTCTCTCTCTCTCTCTCTCTCTCTCTCTCTAGGATAGTATTGGTGTTTATTAACAGGCAGTAACAGCTACATCATTTATTACCACCAGCAACTTCCACAGCAATAATAATAATAATAACTACGGCCTCAACATTGGCAGTAATAACAACATCACTATAACTATAATAATAATGATGTCAATAAAAAATAATAATAACAACAACAACTACAACTACAACAAAAGCTAAAGCGAAATAATCAATAGTATAATGCGTGGTTTTTGTCCGGGGAAGGAAGCCATTCTCAGTGTATAATGAACAATTTATCCGGTAGAGAATATGCTAGGTTGCTCGTTGTACACATATCTACTACATCCATTCATGTCATGCATACGCACTTTTATTTGATGAATACAAGAAAAAAAGTAGATTCTGAAACAACAACAACAACAACAACAACAACAACAACAACAATAATAATAATAATAATAATAATAATATTGATTTACTGAATGTGATACATTTTAGAATTTTCATTTTCTAAACTGGCGACTCTGGATTTGTGCGATGTGAAGCTGAGAGGAGACAGTCGCTTTTCTGTGACGTTAAGAGGGATGTGCTGAACTCGCTAACAACCTGGGAAGAAAAAAAACAAATTAAATTTAAAAAAAAAGATCAAACAAGAACAATGAAACGAACATAAAGCAACAAGACTTGGGTTTATTTTTCTTACGTTGATAAGCTGCGGAAAATCATATGGGATATGGGAATTTCGCTTTCACAATGCTATATTATATATTTATCTGTTCTTTCATTTGATAACCCACAAATATCTTCTGGATAAGTTTGATTTTCATTTATCTCCTTTTTTCTCACACTTTAAAAGTACAATACCTCGAACGTCACGTTTCTTAATATTTTCTCCCTTAGCAGACAGCGCAGATTGAAATGTGAAGAAAACAATTCTGAAATGTACACGTCTTGTCCTACACCTATCTTGTAAAGATCATACACCTTTTAGTGCAATGTTATACATCTTTTAGTCTGAGTGCAATAAATAGTTTACTTAATATTAAGAATTCTCTCTGTCTTCTTCTCTTTAAATGAGTAACGATGTTATATTAAAAGTGTAAACTCTGCCGTGAACATGGCTGAATGGAATCATATCCAGGTCTAAAATTGTGGGAATCTATAGAGGTCCTATTTGGCAGTTAATAACAGAAATTAGTACAATGTCTCCAACATGCAAAACAAATCAGGTGCTCGGATAGGACATTGAGAATATTCCGTTTAAAAATATTTATTAATCTGAAAATAATACTGGATATTAATTTTTGAAGCGTCTAATGTTGATTATGTTAACACAGGAAATTAGATTATACATCATGTTGAATTCTTTATATATTGATAAATATATATAAATAAATTCTGAGTCTCTGAAGCCCTGAGGATGATTAGTTTATGCTTAAGTTGGGCTAAGTTGGTGATAATAAACATTCTAGATGTACTGATATATTCACGTAGTTGTATGGATACGGAGAAAGTTATAAAAAATACACAATATTAAAATTAAACTTTAGATTCATTTCATTATTATTACAACAGCTAGTGTGATTGTTGCTGTTGTTATTATCATTATTATTATTATTTTCATCATTATTGTTATTGTTATTATTATTATTAATGTTTTTTTTTTGTTGTTGTTGTTGTTGTTGTTGTTGTTATTGTTGTTATTATTATTATTATTATTATTATTATTATTATTATTATTATTATTATTGCTGCCGTTGTTCTAGTTCTTATTGTTCTGCACATAAGACAGAAGTGCGGCGATACTGCTCTTACAATGGACAAATGTGCGGAGTTGGACAATTCGTTACAATGTTTGTGATTTGTGCGGACGAGTGTCGTTGTCAGCCTAGTTATGGTTCTTCATCAGAATTAGAAATTCGTTGTACATACGCTGATTATTTACCACCAATGTGTTTCGATCCTGATGGAGCTGATGCCTGTGGAAGATACACATGTCGAGGTAGAGAACGCTTCAGTATCTTCTTATATCAACAGCAGTAGACGAAGTGAAAGTATAATTATTAGAAGTCTCGTTAGTACCAGTAATCGTAGCATTAATACTAGCAGTAGTATTACTAGCGTAGTTCGATCAATTAGTATTAGTAGTGGTTGGCTTACTATTATCATTAAAGGCAGGATTAGTAATAATAATGTTAGACTTATAATTATTAGTAGTAGAAATAGTATTAGTAGTAGAATTAGTAGCAGAAGTTGTACTAGCAATGATTGTATTAATGGTTGTCGTGTAGTAGCTGTTGTTGTTCGTGTTTATTTTATAGTGGCAAGAGTAATAACAACAGCCAGTAAAGAAGACTTAGAAATTATTATTGTGGAGGTCTTGTAAAATATGTGGCAGTAGTAGAATCAGTACTTATAGTAATGTTCTAAATGTAATATTAATTGTATTAATAACAGTAAATTTATTGATATCATAATTATTGGCATTTGGAGTAGTAGTGGTACTAGTTGTTATAGTAGTAGTAGTAATAAATGTATTAGTAGTATTAGTGGAAATAGTACGAGCAATTACATTAGTAGTAGTCGAATTCGTTTTAATACTAGAGTATACAATAAAAAGATTGTTTATTTAGTATTATTATTTGTTGTTGTTGTTGTTGTTATTATTATTATTATTATTATTATTATTATTATTACAGAACGTAACTGTAAAACGCCATCAGGACAGGAGTTAAATGGAGAACAACAGAAATAATTTAGTGATGATGGTTACTGTAAATGTCCTCCACAAGTACAAGTTATTGGTTCATGGCAACCAGAATATGGCGCGGCTTTGTGTTCAGGAACGACAACTACACCAGTTATCACATCTACGATGCCGCACACTACAAGTAAATGAATAAATATTTGGCACAGTAAAAAGAAAAAATAATAATATGGACAAATATTACAAATAGTTATTGATAAATGCATATGTATACCGAGGTACCTACATAGATTCATACATATATATACACAGAGACAGACATACGCACATACATATACAATCTATTATGGAGATAAAAATTGATACTTTTTAATTTTTTTACTTTTTTTTTAAAGAACGGACCTGTATAACTCCAATTGGCCAGTTTCTAGTTGGTGACCAAACACCGACTTTCTGAGACGGTGGTATTTGTTTTGTCCAAAATCAGACTAATACAATGATTTTCCACCAGAACAAGGAAAGGCTCGGTGCTCTATAAATACTCCAGCACCACCAGCAACAACGCCATTAGTTGAAACAGTTGTTGGCTGAAGGATATGAATATTTAGTTTTAATGTTTCAAAATTTGAATAGAAATAAATTTGAAAAAAAATTTACAGTTATGGAGAATTTTCAGTTAATGAACATTTAAGATTATTCTGTCTTTGAAGGTATCATTAATCTCTCTCTCTCTCTCTCTCTCTCTCTCTCTCTCTCTCTCTCTCTCTCTCTCTCTCTCTCTCTCTCTCTCTCTCTCTCTCTCTCTCTCTCTCTCTCTCTCTCTCTCTCTCTCTTCTTATTATGATTATTAGCCATATTCAGTATTAAATATTTTTATGGGTATATTAAAATATCAACAACTTATGCAGATGGTTTCAGTTAAGTTTATACTCTGGATAAACTCATACAACAGTGGAATGCATATGTTGTTACAGTATATAACCTTTCGTTGTAGTGCATCTGCTTCAACCACATTTTTGTCTACGTCTAACTTCTTGTTCTGTTTGTTTCTTACGCCGAGTCTTGTTAATACGGTTACAAAGCTCTGTCCGAGTAGCTCGACGTTTTCGATCTTTAAGTAACCTTATTTCGTAGTGTAATCAACTTGTGAAATATTAAAACTCAGTAAATAATGACGAAACTATGGTAGATAAAATGACTGTCCTTTCTTTCTGTCTCCTTCTGTTTGTATATGTAGCACACGAATACACACCCACATACCCACACACAGAGACGCCAAGAAATCCACACACATACACACATATATACACACACACACACGTTTCTAGGTATCAATTCAATAAAATAATTGAATATAAAACAGTAAAATTAAACATGATTTTCTCAATGCAGAGTAATCTTTTTGTACAGAAGAAATGAAGTAAAAATAAATTCTTATCTAATATTGTTTTTAATCTAATGGTATCTCATGTACAGTATTTAAAACTGAAGAATACCGTAGATGTTCTTACGCTGAGATCAATATAATAAGGAAAATGAAACACCATGTCTACGACAGAGGTGAAAAAGAACAAAAGATGTATTTAAATAGACAGATCATGAGTAATCAAATATCAGAGAGAGAGAGAGAGAGAGAGAGAGAGAGAGAGAGAGAGAGAGAGAGAGAGAGAGAGAGAGAGAGAGAGAGAGAGAGAGAGAGAGAGAGAGAGAGTCCTTTCTATGAGTATTTAAAGTCTACCGCACAGACACGTCACATATCAAATGTTACAGCTGTTACTTAAATATTACCAATACTGACTCACGTCATATACGAAAAGCGACAACATGGCTGTTCACATGCTCTTCTTCGTCTTCTGTTTGAATTTTATTATTTCGTCTGTCTTCTCAATGCCAGCGACTCAAGGTACTTTGTAGTTTATTATTATTAGTATTACTCTTCTTCTTCTTCTTCTTCTTCTTCCTATTATTATTATTGTTATTGTTATTGTTATTATTATTATTATTATTATTATTATTATTATTATTATTATTATTATTATTATTATATTTTCTCAGTAGTAATGCAGTTTAAACATAAAAACAGTTACAATATGAACAGAAAGAATAACAATAATAACAACAGCAATAGTGATTTTAATAATAATACTACTACTGCTACTAATAATAATAATAATCAAACGAACAGACAAATTTTAAGCAAACAAGCATTTTTCTCTTTTGATAAGCTTTGTAAAACCGTGAATAATTATTCCCAGGGATATGTTTATAAATGTATAATTTTATATATATAGCTTAATCCTTTATCAACCCGAAAACAACTTCTAGATAAGTTTCGTTTCCATTTGCGTCCTTTTTTATTCAGGTATTTCAATAGTAGAATAATCTGAAAGTAAATCTTCTTCATATATCGTTGTTATAGTTAAAACACTTATTTATATACTATTGTTGATATACTTATGCAATATTGGAACTGGGAGAGCTGTAGTAGGAAGTATCACTACGTCAGGATGCAATGTTTCTGAAACAGCTGTATATGCATATCACCAGTGTTTGGAATATTAAAAAATGAACGGACTCCCGATCTGAACATTTTGGGTTGTCACGTTTTCGTTTCCTGGCTCATTCATTACACCACGGCCCAATCAACCCAATGTAAACCAATGTAAGAATCTGACCATTGTTATAAATATTATTATAAGGAATAATTTAGTTAATCTCCTAATCCTATCGTTTCTGATATAGTTAAACTGTACATCCGGATGTCCTGTGTCTTATATTTCTAAAGAAAAACTGAATTATAAATTTATACAAATTCCTCTCATTACTTAAATACCAGAAGTGAAAATGTCATTAACAAAGTTTCGATTTTCTTACCATTTATTGACTTTCTGGTACGGCAAATATTAATCGGCATTTTTAAACTTAACTGCTGTTATATTTTATCGTAGCATTTACGATCATAGCAACAGCAGTTCATAGTACTTGAATACATGCAGGATAAATAAAAATTAAATGCATTTGCATTATGCCTAACAATGAATCACTTGCGATATGCTGGGATGAAAAGTATTTAATGCAGTACAATTAATTTTATTGCCAAACAACAAACGGCTAATTCATAATAAGTGTAGAGATCTTGTTAATGTTTCCCATGTGCTTCTTGCTTCTTGCAGCTTAAACATCAACGAGCTTCTTATCATGCGATTAAGCTTGAAAATCTTGTGACGTCAGACCCGTGTCATTAGATTATCAAGGCAGCGAGTAAAATTAGTAGATGTTAACAAGAGAAATGCAAGAGTTTCCATAAAATTAAACAAAATATTGCAATTATTTAAACACTTGATTCAAAACTAATAAAAATAAATGTAATTTATCATTGTATATATATAAAAAAATGATTAATATCTTTCTGGTATATTAATTTATCGGGTACTGCTGTTATCAGTGTAGATGACTCTGTCCCTTATTTACTAGAAAGGGGTTGAAAAATTAAAACGCACTTTAAATTCTTCTATTTACTGTAAACGCCAGCAGTGGAAATTTTACGAATAAAATTTGAATTTTCTAGTGATTTATCTCGTTTATCCTGTGCAAGAAATAAATCAGTATTGTTAAAACTAACTGCAGTTGCAGCAGATTTCTGAATTTACCATCACGACAACAGCAATTCACAATATCTGAGAACTGTATTAAGTGGTATATATTTAAATTATAGCTATTTGGATTACGGTTAACAATGAATCGAATACCACATATATTGGGAGCAATAGAATTTAAACCAGAAAATTTAACTTTCTGTCACAGAGGTCAGAGAAATAAATCATGCTGAACGTGCAAATATTGTTAATATTTTCTGCATGCTTTTTTTTTGTTTGACAGGCGTACTAGGAGACATGTTTCCGACGCTTTGCTAGCTTCAAGAATACTTATATATTTTCCAGATTTTGCCCGGATATGCCAAAAATCAGACAAATACGTGTTCGTTAAATGGGGTTTCGCGTCTATACAGTTACACACACCTACCCACCAACGCACTCACACATGCACGCACGCAGATGACACATGATATAGAACAAGTTAAGTATATCCGAATAAATGTTAACAATGAATCAAATACATAATACGTTGGGAAGAATGGTATTTAAACCAGGAAAATAAATTTTATTGGCAGACATAATAGAAGAACCACCAACAGAACCACCAACAGAACCACCATCAGAACCACCATCAGAACCACCATCAGAACCACCATCTGAACCACCAACAGAACCACCAACAGAACCACCATCTGAACCACCAACAGAGTCACCACCAGGGCCAACATCAGAACCACCAACAGAGTCACCACCAGGGCCAACATCAGAACCACCACCAGAACCAACATCAGAACCACCACCAGAAGAAATAGCACAAACAGTAGAAGAAGAAACAATGCCACCACGAACAACAGGTAAGAGACTAAAAAAGCAACTAAGAAACATACATACATTCATCCATCAATAGAGGCATGCATACAGAAATACCAATATATATATATAGATAGATAGATAGATAGGTAGATATATAGATAGAGAAAGAGATAAAGAGAGAGAGAGACATACAGGCATGCATACGCACACACACACACATATATATATATATATATATATGTATGTATGTATGTATGTATTCGCACCAGAACAAGGAAAGGCTCGGTGCTCTATAAATACTGCAGCACCACCAGAAACAACGCCATTAGTTGAAGCAGTTGTTGGCTGAAGGACATGAATATTTATTTTTAATGTTGTGCATGTTATATCTCTATAAAAGTTTCTTTTTTTGTGTAAATAAATATATATTTTTTTTTTTTCCAGAGCCGACACACTACAACACGGGGTATTTCAAGTAACAACTGCACTAAAAGTACCGAAGAATTAAGATGAACTCTTACAACTTCTGTCCGGAAATAAAATAAATAAATAAATAAATAAATAAATAAATATGTAAATTGTTTGTTATTTAATAACTTTTGAATTTTCGTTACTTCATTATGTTTGAAATCTTCAACCAATCTCTCTCTCTCTCTCTCTCTCTCTCTCTCTCTCTCTCTCTCTCTCTCTCTCTCTCTCTCTCTCTCTCTCTCTCTCTCTCTCTCTCTCTCTCTCTCTCTCTCTCTCTCTCTCTCTCTCTCTCTCTCTCTCAAAATTATTTATATTTAACATGTCTATATTTCCATCATTATTATGATCGAACAACAACTACTAATTTTGCTGCTTTTCCCCCATTACTATTAACAGTTGAAATAAAAGTATTAACATAAACAACAAATTCTCGAAGAAAAACAAAATCTTTTAACTTGTTAAATAAATAAAAAAAAAAAGAGTAAATAATAAAAAATTAAATAATAAATAAATTATTAAAATCATTTAATTTTTCTGTTTCACTGGAATCGATTTTTTTATTCTTGTCTCATAATTTCTACAACAGATCAGTGGATTTTTTTGTCATGTCAGTAAACTAATATTATTAGAGTAGATGTAAAAGTTAAAAATTCTCGAAGGGAAACAAAATCTTTTAACTTGTTATTAAAGAATCGAAGACGATAATGAAAATTAAATAACGAATTGTTTTGTTAACTTTCTGTTTCAGATTGCTATATATTCTGTCTCATATGTTATGAAGTGTGAATAAGTAAAATATTGTGGAAAAAAATAAATAACACACCAGAAGTAATTATCTAACAAATAAAGAATCAAACTAATTTTGAAAGGAAGAAAAGCTATAAATAGAAATGAAGAATAAATGACACTGAATTAGAAACACCTTCTGGTATTGTTTAGATTGCTTTGTCCCTTTTATTTTATCTAGCATTTGATACAGCGTTTTCAAATCTAGGTTTTACTGCAAGAGATAAAGACACTTTTATTAATAAAGCTATGATCGTATTATTTTGTTAAATTACAGTAGCAGTGAACAATAAATTGCAAATTAATTTATAATGAAACGGTGGAACAACATATGATGATGAAAAATAGATATAGGTATATATAAATGGTCATTGTTATAATAATAATAATAATAATAATAATAATAATAATAATAATAATAATAATAATAATAATAATAATAATAATAATAATAATAAATTTAATAATAATTATAATAATAATAATACCTGATACCAGTTATTAAAAATTTCATTCATCGTTTAAATAGACCTAAATATTATTTTACTTTGTGCAGACATCTGCGCTGTTGTCGTCGTTCTTAATTTCGTCAGTTTACTTACATTGATGTCTGAGAGCGTAGCTGTGTCCTCCAAAAAAATTACTACCTTTCAAATGATGCTGGCATTGCTGTTGTAGATGCGGTTGTCAACAAATGTAGTATGTTCTTGGATAGGTTCTATATTGTTTTTATTGTTTACATTGTTTGAAGTGTGGTCGACATGTAGGGTGCTGTCAACGATGTGGACGGTGGGGATCACAATGTTCATTGTGTCGTTCTTCCGTTGGATGGTGTTGTTAACTGTTCTACTTTCTGTTTAAAAACAATTACCTAAAATATGTTGTTGTTTTTTTCAGGAATATTTAGCAGTAATTATTTTCTTTCGCGGGTATTTACCGTAGCTTTACGCTGTTTTTCGTTATTTTAAGTTAGTTTTAAACATTACGTTCTGTTTACGTCAATATCCTGGTTGTCGAGGCACAGATTAATGACGCATGGCGGGGTATAACTAATGCATTATCATTGTTTGTTTTCTTATTATTAACATCTGTATACTATTTTAAATTAACGGAACTGAAGAGTGACACATTAAGATTTTTATCATGTCTATGAATCTTTTTCTGAGTTATGCCCCTTTAGCTTTAATTCCCTAACCTTAAGAGTTTTGACAAATCAGCTGTTGTTGTTTCTACTACTACTATTACTGTACTCTACTACTACTACAATTATTATTATTATTATTATTATTATTATTATTATTACTGTTATTGCCGGTGTTTTTTAGTACCTACATCTACGCATATTTTTTTAACATTAACGATCGCTATTTGAAAAAAAAAAAAAAAAAAAATACTAATAATAATAATCAAAATAATAATAATAATCAAAACATCAGATTAAAGGTATGAAACTGCGAAAATGTCCAATTTGGACTCAGTTTTAACTATCCAATCAGTTTGTCCTGTCCGTTAATTTAAATTTCACAGGTCATTCATTACAAAATCTGTGAAGAGAAACCTGTCTTCTGGTTATTCTTTACTAGCACTCTATAGTTATGTTGCTACTACTACTACTACTACGTTTATTTATTTATTTATTTATTTATTTATTTATTTATTTATTATTATTATTATTATTATTATTATTATTATTATTATTATTATTATTATTATTCAAAATGAATATTTCAAAATCCTTAGTTGTTGGGAGATGACGCTGCAAGCATTAATCAAGACTCAGTCTTACTAAGATATTCTTTCTACAAACTAAAAAAAATTAAAAATAAATAAAATAAAATAAATAAATAAATCAATCAATCAATAAAATAATGATAATAAGACAAAAAACCGTTTTCTGTTAACTGATATTCTGACTGTCATTTTAATCGAGCATAATTACTATCTTAATTCAGATTTTAAACAAAAAGGAAGATAAAACCATAGTACACTTAATGCAGAAATGTTTTTACTAAAAACATTATACAAGTTTTGGTGAGATAAATACAACAAATAGTTTTAAAATAGTTTGGCGCTGTAATATGAATACATCCCTTTTTGAGTATTTGAACACAATTTTCTTCCATTCTGATCGCTAAAAGAAAAACAATTGATGCACTAAATCTTAATATGACGTTGTTAAGATAGAACATTCAGAGTTAAAATATTATTGTTTAATTAAAAAGACAAACAAAAATATAAACAAATAAGTACATGCATAAATAAATAAACAAATGAATGAATAAACACGATTTATTTATTTAACGTATTATATCATATATACATGTGAGCTACAACACTTTATATATTTTTCGCTTTGTAAACACGGTTTCCATAACAGTTACAACATTTTGAAAGAATATATTTAATAAAATAATTTTTGTTTTACTTAATGTAGTAAAATATAGGAAGGATAACCGTGATGCAATGAGAATAAATAGGATAAAAATCACAATTAAATGATTATCTAAAACAATTACAGCATACGAATCTTAAATAATTTAATTATATGACCTTAAAATGCCAATAAAATAAAAATAAACTGACTGCTATAAAATAATTTTAAAATGACAATACACAAAATATAAAATGATTATTGCACAACAGAAATCAATGTTAAAATACCAGTAAGAAAATTAAGCTGATGCAATGACACATTTTAAAAGCACAACACAATAATATTAGTAATATTGTATAATAATCCTAATTTAATAGTAAAATAATATTAAAACTGTAATAAGTGTACCCTTTTATATTAGCTACAATAATAAAGAAATTTAATAATCATTATGTAATAATAAATATTTTAAAATTTCGACAATAAATAAATAAATAATGTATTTAAGATATAAGAACAGGAAACAGCAGTATGAAGGAAAAGCAGCTAGAAAACTTTGTTTCACTTTCTTATTATGCTAATACTCTGGATATTTCTATCAGTAACTGTAATAGTATTATCTTTTATTTTGATTTCTCAGATCTTTTGTTAAGACATTTTATTAATTTCAGATATTTTAATATAGGTACAAACTGATCATTTAAATATAATTTACTTAAAACATTAATAATTAACTAAAACTAAGAAATAATTATAATAATAAAAATTAAAATAATAAAATAAAGTAAAAAATAATAATAATAATAAAATAAAATGTGTGCTTGTAAATTATAATTTAAAATTATTTTAAGCTTACAAAATGGCCGTCCTGATTAATCCGTTTTTATTCTAAATATTTTTGTACTTTCAAAGTTTGAGTTTTTCCGATGTTTACCTTTTTACGATGCCTGACTAGCAAATCTCATTAAATCTGAGACGATTACGAAAGCTGCAAGTCCGAAGAGTAGAATGAAGGAGGAGGTGCCAATTGTCACACAGACAGGTCTGTTGTCTGGAACACCGTAGAACTGTCTCTTGTACTTTGTCAGGTTTCGTTTGTCATATACCAAGTGTTTGAAAGGCGGGAGAGCATTTCGTTTTATCTCGGTGACGTCACCAGGGATATATTTACGTATACAACGACAGGAACCTTCATATTCACTCGTCATAGACCGCAGAACGTAACACATGTTGCCACTGGATGCGTTTGGTGGTATAACTGTAGCAGCTGTTGACCAGCTCGTAGATGTCGCAAATGTTGGCTTTGCAGTTGTTTCTGGACTTGTTCCTTTATTCTGATCCAGACTGGATCCTTCTGTGATGAGAGAATAAAACTATTCAATAAGGGAATGGAAATAAATGAATATTACATATATAAATATTAGTGTTTAGTATGTGTGTTATGTGTGACTGCCCGTGTTAATATCTGGTTTAGATGATTTCTAGATTGTTACAAGTTAACTAATTTCATTAATGTAGTATTTATGGAAATCTTCACAGACAATCATTACATAATAACATTCTCACATTTACAAGCATTAATATAATAAAAAAATGCTGAACAAAAACTTTAATTCATTATTAATCTGAATCAGTTTGTTATTATTACTTTTTTATTTTTGTTATCATAATCATAACTTTGCCTTGTTCTTGTTATTTATTATATTTATACTATACATATTGGGCAGTGTGCCAACAGAAATTCAGCACTCATTAACTTCATCATGACAACTATTTACCACTTTCAGATGCTGTTTCTGTTGTGGTAGAAGTAATCGAAGATGTTGATAATGTTCTTGATGGTGTTGCGCCATTGGTTCTTGAAGTCGTTGTTGGTGATGTTCTTTTTGACATTTTTTGTTTAGATGTTGTTTCTGTTGATGTAGAAGTACTCACTGAAGTCAATGACGGCGTTGTAGTTGCATACGTTGTTGGGGCTGCCTTGGTATTAATTGCAGAAGTCGTTGCTGTTGTAGACGAAGTTATGTTTGTTGTGTTTGAGGCTGCTGTGGTATTAACTGCAGTAGTCGTTTGCTTTGTAGACGGAGTTATGTTTGTTGTTGTTTTGTTTTTTGTCGCTAATTCTGTCTGAGTGGTGACTGAGATCTCAGCTGGTGTTATCAACCGCGTAGTGGATGATTCCATAAGTAATGTTGTTGCTGTTGTTTCTGCTGCTAACAAATAAACAATAACAAATTACACTATAATAGAAAGTATAGAAAACATAGAAAACAAATTAATAAATTTAATATATATGAGGGTGTGTGTGTGTGTCTGTGTGGAGAGAAAGTCGAGAAAAAGAGAACGAATTAAGAAGAGCAGCGTATAAGTGAATAAGCTACACTGAACATACTAGATGACTGAATACATTACACCCAGTGAATGAATACACATACAGTCAATGACACTGACTGACACTGAGTGAATACATACACTGACTGAATATACTATAGTCAGACACTGACTGACACACTGACTGACAATGACACTGACACTGACTACAGAATACACTACACTGACTGAATATACACTGACTGAATATACTACAGTCAATGACACTGAATGAATACACTACACTGACACTGACTGAATACACTACACTGACTGACACTGACTGAATACACTACACTGACTGACACGACAGGGATACACTCAGATAAGTAAAATCTTAAAATATTATATTATATTACATTATATTACATTATATTATCATAATTCACTTTATCTCAGAGAGCGGTCCAGTGGGGGAACCCAGTGTCGTGTGTTTGCCTCCATCGAACTTGTGATGTTGTCCCACAGCCGAACAGCATTCTCTGCTTGGTAAAGTTACCAGACTCGACCACTGACGCTCTGAATGACTCAAGTTTCTAAACAAATATTTCTTTATTTACTGCCAGCCTAAAGCCAACTTTTCATCGATAGTGTAAGGTGTACCGTAGATTCATACAGCTTCCATTATGGAAATTTATTATTATTAATATTATTATTATTATTATTATTATTATTATTATTATTATTATTATTATCATCATCATTATCATTACAGAACGTAACTGTAAAACGACATCAGGACACGTGTTACGTGGAGATGAACAGAAATACTTTAGTGATGATGGTTACTGTAAATGTCCTCAAGTCCGTATTTTCGGTGGTTGGGAACCACAATATGGCATGGCTTTCTGTTCTGCACCCGAATTAACGCCACCGACTTCTGCAACACCACCACCTACAACAGCCTTCTCATAAAGAACAGCGAAATGACTTTTTCTTTTGATATAAGAAATATTTAGTATCTAATTAATGAATATTCATTATAATGTTGCACGAAATAATGTACAACTCTATACAAACATTTATTAATGTACTGTAACATATATTAATACACACACATACACTTCTCTCCTTCTTTGTCTCTGTCTACGTAATGAAATTATCTGGAGTTGTTGGCACTGACAAGACAGACGAAATAATAAAATTCAAACAAGACGGAAAAGAGCATGTGAACAGCCATAATGTCACGTTTCGTTTGTGACGTTATTCAGTATTGATAGCTTTTAAACAACAGTTTCGAGATGCGCTGTTTGATGCCTCTGTTTGATAAATCGGTTAAGTATACATAGAAACGTCTGGTGATATTTAAAGCTCACAGGGGATCGAAATATAGGGACTGAAATAATAAGAGTTTATCATGTGTATCATTAAAATCTCTGTCTATCAGTTTATCTCTCTCTCTCTCTCTCTCTCTCTCTCTCTCTCTCTCTCTCTCTCTCTCTCTCTCTCTCTCTCTCTCTCTCTCTCTCTCTCTCTCTCTCTCTCCTAAGAGATATATATATACATTTGTGGACAAGATTTATTTACATAGTAATCTTGCCATTTAAATATATCTTTTATTCTTTGCAAAAATATTTTGTCACCATCATCTTAGACAGAGAGTTACTTTTTCCTTATAACACTTAATTTCGGACTTGACTGTTTTACAAGAACTTCTCCCGGTTTCCTTTAATTTCAAATACTGTACAACAGGTACCATTAGATTAAAGGAAAACCAGGTTGCATTCTTTCAACTCTGTACAAATCCATTATGTAACAGTGAGATAATGTTTCTTACTGTTTTCTATACATTTATTTTATCTTATTATGTGAATTCATTCATAGCAAAGTATTCATATGCATATATATATATATATATATATATATATATATATACACACACACATATACATATATACATACACACACACACATAGATATATATATACATATATATATTTCCATCGATCTATCTGTATGTATATGTGTGTGTTTGTGTGTGAGAGAGAGAGAGAGAGAGAGAGAGAGAGAGAGAGAGAGAGAGAGAGAGAGAGAGAGAGAGAGAGAGAGAGAGAGAGAGAGAGAGAGAGTAAAATAAAATTATCTGTAAACAAAATAAAGCTGCTAAATCATTTACTCAGTCTGTTACGATATTTCCCAATTTATTATAGCGCTAAGTAATGTTACTAAAAGAAAAATTAATGACAGTCCACACGTCCACACTCACATAGCATTGTGATCTTACTAATCACACTGAGTACAGAGAAAGATGAAGAATTTAATTCAGTATTAATTATATTTTCAAAGACAGAATATGCTCTTTAATTTTTAATAATTCAAAGTGAACAGTTATTCGGTAAATTTGTCTATGTTGTAATTCATTTTATTTCTTTTCAATCTTATATGAAATTCAAAATAAATAATCATCTCTTTGAATCAATAATATATTCAGGTGATCGTTCTGCAGATTAGATTATATATTTATGTATGTATGTTAGAGTATCTGTGTGAAGCTATATAATATTATAATGAATATTCGTTATTTTGCCCTTACATTTTTTTTTTTTTTTTTTGTTTTTTTGTTGTAAGTAGTGTTTTGTATATCTCGGTGTTGGCGTTGCAGTTGGTTTGGAACACAAAACCACGTTCAGCTGTGCTTCCCATGAATTCAATCACGACATGCTCGTGTATTTTTATTTGATGAATACGAAGCAGGTAGTAGATTCTGAAATGTGAACCATTTTCTTAAGATTTCTTTTGTGTACGACCCTCTGACCGGCGATTTCGCCATACACTTGCGGGTTTCTCCAAGAACAGGTTTAAAAAAATGAAACAAAACATAAAAAAACATACATGTATATGTATGCATTTCCATTTTCTGTGTGTGTGTGTGTGTGTGTGTGTGTGTGTGTGTCCTTGTGTGTCTCTGTTCGCATTTGTTTGAGAGAATGAGAATCGTACATTTACGTAGACAGAGACAAAGAGGGAGAGAAAAACATTAAAATCAAATTCCCTATAAACAAGATATACCGATGAGAGCTTCCACATTATTTATTCAGTTTGTAAAGATATTTCCCAATCATATATTCAGATAATAGAATCTGCAGATTAAAGTATATATGTGTGTATGTGTGTATCAAAAGAAAAAGTCATTTCGCTGTTCTTTAGGAGAAGGCTGTTGTAGATGCTGGTGTTCCAGAAGTCGGTGGCGTTGACTCGGGTACAGAACACAAAGCCACGACATATTTTGGTTCCCAATCACCAATTGAGGAGGACATTTACAGTCACCATCATCACTAAAGTATTTCTGTTCATCTCCACGTAACACGTGTCCTGATGTCGTTTTACAGTTACGTTCTGTAATCATAATAATAATAACAAATAATAATACTCATAATAATCATAATAATAATAATAATAATAAATAATTTTTCATTTGATATAATTAATAATCTACTTTTATCCTGAATACAATAGTATTACGACAACAACCACGAACTGCTCCTGCTAGTGCAACCACTACTGTTGTTACGTCTTTAACTACTAATACTAATAGTACGATACCACTGCTATTACTAATACTAATACTAACAGATTATCACTACTCAAACTAACACTGCGGCTACCACTTCTCATACTAATGCTAATACTAAGGCTGCGACTACTAATATTAATGCTACAACTATCAGTATTAATACAATCACTACTACAGTTTCTACTGCTGTTGGTATAGAGAGACAATGCAAAGTTGTCTACCTCGACACGTGTATCTTTGACAGGCATCAGGACCGTGATCAACAGGATCATAACACATTGGTGGGAAATAATCAGCGTATCTACAACGAATTTCTAATTGAGATGAAGAAAAACCATTAGGCTGACACCGACACTCGTACGCACAACGTTCATAATCTGGAACGACTTCTCCAGTCAGGTAGATTCTTCCATTGTGAGATCAGTGTGGTGGTATTGGAGACGCGAATATAGTTGGCGGTAGCTCTGTAGCGAGTATGGAACAATAAGAACAACAGAAACATTAATGATAATAATAATAATAACAACAACAACAACAACAAAAAAAACAACAACAACAACAATAATATCAATAACAATAACAACTACAACAATAACACAATAACACAATAACAATGAGATCAATCTATATTAGAGAAATTAGAACTGAAAACTATTATTTTAAATTTTTATTGTGTGACCTATTGCGTACTGAAACAATTACTTGGACATATTTATATATCTAGATTGTTTATTATCACCGCCATTGCTGAATTTGTCAACAAAGCTAAACAAGCTTAGGTTTTCATAGTCTGAGAAGGTCTCGGAAATTTATCAATATATAAACTATACACATAATGTATATTTAAAAACAGATTTAATCTAATTTACAATAAACGTTCATGGCAGAGTTACACATTTATAAGAAGGTTTTAAAACCATATCGTTGTTCATTTAACGTTCGATACACTTAGATACACTAAAATGATTTGATCTTTACGAGATAGGTATAGCACAAGATGTAAATTTCTGAATTGTTTTCTTGACATTTGATTCTGCGATAAGTCTGTTAAGGGAGAAAATATCAAGAAACGTGACTTTCGAGTTATTATACTTTTAAAGTGTGAGAAAACAGGAGATACATGAAAAGCAAACTTATCAAGAAGAAGATATTCATTGTCCGTCAAAGGAAACAACAGGGAAATTTATAACATAGCATTATCAGAGTGATAGTTATTAAATTAAGACTTGAACTAGTGACGGAAAAAATTCAACGCTTGTGGTTGCCTTATATTTCTTTGTTTGTTGTTGTTTCGTTTTTGTTGCTTGTTTTTATTTTTTATTTTTATTTTTTATTTTATTATATAAATATATATTTTTTTTTATACAGTCGTTGTACAGGCAATCGATCTGAACGTCACAGAAGAGCGACTGACTCCTAGGTGTTTTATATCGCTCAGACACCAAGGTCTCAGTTTACAAAAAGGATTTCTTAAAATGTTCACTCTCAGTAAATATACTTTCATTATTATTATTTTTATTATTATTATTGTTGTTGTTGTTGTTGTTGGCGTTCTAGTTGTTGTTGATGCTATTATTATTATTATTGTTATTAACATCATCTTGTTATTACTCTGATGTTATTACTAATATTGATCATTATTGTAATTATTATTGTTATAGAGGTGGTACCTGGTGTTGATAATATTTACCTAGCTGTTACTGTGTCACAATAACAATAATAATAATAAGAAGAAGAAGAAGAAGAAGAAGATGATGATGATGAAGTAAAACAGGAAGAAGATGAAGACTATTAATAACAATAATAAGAACAGCTATGATGATCAAAATAATAGAAATAATAATAATAATTACAACTTACCTTGCGTTGTCGTGTATGACAAAATGTTCCGGTGCTTTATTGTTCAGTTGTACACATATCTACATTCATTCACGGCATGCTCAACTACTTTTATCTGATGACTACAAACCAAGCAGTAGATTCTGAAATGACATAAACCATTTTTGTAAGATTTATTTTATGCACGACCCTCTGAGGGACGATTTTTGTACTCCGAAAAGTCAGATTTTACAAATATATTAAGATAAAAAAAAAAATATAATAATAATAATAAAAACAAAACCATATAAATAAATAAAAAAAATAAAAATAAAAAAAAGACATTACAAGTCAGATTTTACAAGACGGTAAAAAACAAAAAATAAAATTATACTGGTAATCAACCAACCCGTCATCCAGCAACACATCTTCCTGAAGAGCCTCAATCCTAAGAATATTGTCAAATGTCCGGAAGTCAAAATCACTGCTGTTGGTGCTGACTTGAAAACAAGAAAAAGAATCATAAAAATGATATAATTTATTGAATCAATAAATTATCATAATTACATTACTTTATTTTTGTTTTTATTGCTGTAACACTGTTAGTAGTGTACTTTATAATTTTTAATTTTTATGCAACTTAATGGAGTTGCCTACATATATTAATATAATAGATATAATCCAGAGTAGCAACCTCACAAAACTGCTCATTTATTTTTCACAAATTTACTGGTATTCAGGACAGGCACTAAGCTGTATGTCTTGTCCTATGGTATGTGGAACTGAATATATCACATTTCATTTAATATTTTCTAAACATTCATATCAGATTTAATCAAAATGCATATTATAATTATAATAAAGACATTTGAACTAATCATTAAGGACTGCTGTTATTTTCATATTAGTAAATTTAGAAATGTAAAGATGATAATAACACTATAAAACAGACATTATGAAAAAAAATTATCATCTGTTGTTCTTCAGGAAAGTGTAATAAATACCGTATATCATAGCTTACATTATTTTTCTTCTGAGTAAGGGCTGCATTATTTTCAGTCTTCTGTTTCTCTACATCATAAAAACAAAACACTTTTTCAGAGCTCTACAACGAAGCTGATTCAATTCTGAGAAAAGTGTTGGTGCCAGAAGAAAATGTTTTAACTTCACCTGAAGTTGAACAAACAAGAGAAGAATTTTCTTTTGTATGTTCTGAACAATTACATGGAGAGTTTGTGCAACAAACTGTACAACAGTCACCCGAGTTCTTGCACATACAAATATTTTGTTCACAATTGCTCCTTTCAATGTCAGTTTTGGTGGATTTGTTAGATGTTTTACAGTTGCCATGACTGCCACTGCAATCTGTATGTTCCTTGTGTGATATCTCTTCTGTATTATTAGCTCTTTGTATATCAGCAGTCCCAGTGGTTTTATTATTATTTTCGTTTTTGTTATCGGCATTTTGTTCTGTTATGCATTCATCCGAAGTTGCTGCATCAAGATCATCCAATCCAAGACTTCTGTAGCTGGTGAGAACTTTGTAATGACTGGATTGGGAACTCGGTTGTCGTTTTTGTCACTTTCTGACAATTATATCACCATTGTAACTATGCTGTTTGTACTCCTTTTGTAATTTCTCTTTCCGAATAGCATCACGGATAAGTTTAGAAATGATTGTATCCTTTAAAATAAGAAGATTAAAAAGTATTGACAATAACTAAACAGAATTTAAATTATGACTACTACTTAAACATTTTTGTAACCCCTCCATCACTGACGTGATACCGGTGACTAACAGGTATAACCGTTGTTGCAGATTTCGCTGTAATAATATATTAAAAGATAAACGCGATCAATGTGCAACATAATCGAATCACTGTTGCAGTGGCTATTATACTTCTGAGTCATCTAATGCGTCTAAAGGAACAAAGAAATGTTGTTACTATTTCAAGTTAAAAAAAAAAAATAAAAAAAAAATAAAAAAAGGAAAGTTTTAACCTAAAAACTACGGAAATGTTGTTCCCTGACTTCCGAATAACATTTCGTGACAGGTTACATCAAATTTAAATAAATTATTTTTGTTTACTGTTTTTTTTTTTTTTTTTTTTTTTAACTTAGGCTTATACAATTATATATTATATTAGATATTATCTACAGTAACAATAAATGCAAAAATAAAGAAAAAGAAACGCAAAACGAAAGTGAAACTACTAGATTTTCTTTACCTTTTAAAAAGTAATTTATTACAAATAGTGTAATTTTTAGCCGATTACATTCCTGTAATTCATTTATTACATTTCCTATGTAAAGTACAATGTTTAGAAACAGAAAACGAAAAAAAAATAATAATAATAAAATAAACTTAAAATAAACAATAACATTTCTTGAAGACAGAAACTGGAATTTAATATAATTACTATCGAAAATATCTCACATCGATAACACGAAAACCTATGATAGTAATGAAAATACCTTTGCTGGAATAGTTGCAGCAAACTTGAGTAAACTTTCTGTCATTTTCGTCAACAAGTGCTGCATCTCCTTCATCGTTTTTTCTTCTTTTACAAGAAATTTCAAAATTTCGACAGGATCTTCATTTCTCCGCCGTTTCACTACCGCTACCTACACTGAACTAGAATTCCTCCATTTCGATGCTCTGTTAAACGTCTAGATCACATTTTATTCCCATCCGACAGTTAGAAGTGCTGTGGAAACTGGGGAAATAATAATAAAAATAAAAGTATTAGTAATAAATAAAAATAAACATAAAAGTGAAAATAAAAGTAAAATAAAACGATTCACTGGCATAAGACACGAGAGTGAAACTGTTTTAAACTGACAGAGATTGTGGATCTGAGTTCGTAAAACCATAATAAAGTTGTTAATTAACTACTGATTCACTGACAACACCATCTGTTACCTAACTAGTTAACTAACTAAACGACGTACCAGTCAGTATCTGTGTTCGTTTTTGTCCATATCTTCTTCTTTCTTCTTGTTAATTTCATTGATGGTTTATCGTTATCACCACCATCATCATCATCATCTTATTATTATTAATATTATTGTTATTACTAGTAACAATAGCAGCAGCAGTAGTAGTAGTATTAGTAGTAGACTCATTCTCATGCAATCGCAATTATTATTATTATTATTATTATTATTATTATTATTCAAAGAAAACGACATTACACTATTAGATTTCGTTGTTGTACTTCCTGGCATTTAACATTTAAAATATTTAGTAGTATAAAGTTATACGGATATTATTACTATGGATTTCACATGTTTCGTCTCGCAGATTATGTCCTACAAATTATAAACGGCTTTTTCTTTTCTTTTTAATATATATTTTTTTATATATGTATTAGGTAGGAAAACAGTAGTTTGAATATAAAAATGCCAATCCACATCCAAATCATATTCGCTATGAAATTCGCTTTATTTAGATGTATATCTTTCGTACGAGAGGACTATAGTTCGAAAGCAACATACCTATCTGTCACGGACTTTAAAGTTCAAGATTCCATATGTTACTTTATGGATTTGCAAAGAATAATATAAATTTTTGGCGATTGTTTTTAGTTTTATTTTTTTTTTTTTTTTTTCTCGTTGCTTTAGCTATGTAATATTTAAACTTATTACCTATATTATAATAAAAAATGTAAGAACAGATTTTTAATGATTATTTCGAGCCTGAAAAATTAGTTGATTTTGACGACAGCTAAAAAAAGCATACAAATAAATATAAAAAGTACCGATAGACAACAACAACAACAAACAATATTTTGTTATATTATTCGTCTCAAAATTTCATTAGAATCATTTTTTTATAGCGGTGAAGGGCGATCTGTTTACAAAAGTCGTAGATGAATGAATACAATCAGCGACACTGACGTTTTTGCTACACACATCCACTTCTGTTGTCAGGTATTCCCAGGTAAAATGATATTCAGAACCAGCTATTTGACATGGTTTATTTTTATCTTAGATTGTACCATTGGAAAATATTACACATTTCTTTAAAAAAAAAAAAAAAAAAAAAAAAAAAAAAAACCACTGCTGTTTTTGAAATAATGTGAACAGTACTGACAACATCAATTTTGGCGTTTGTGTGAAAATCGGTTAGAAGTAGCGTTGTAATTTAAAACAGATGTTCTTAAAAGAGTTTCTGTTGCTAAACAGGGAGCTGACTATGGCCTTTGTTTTTTTCTGTGCTATAGAAATGGCAACCTAGCATATTATTCGCAACTACTGGCATTTTGTAGAGGTAATAAAAGCAAAATATGATTTAGGACTAAGATAAGGCGATTTGATAAGCCATAATTAACTCTTATTGGCCACTATATGTTATATAATAATAATAATATAATAATAATAATAATAATAATAATAATAATAATAATTGTGATGATGATGATGATAAAGAATTAAATTTAAGAAAACAAATAATTACTAAAATATATCAGCATCATCAGCATCATGAAAATTATTGTTATACATGTATAAGGAATATACATATACATTAAATACAGACCCTCAAAATATAAACAGTTACACGCACACGCACATGCACACAAACTGATCGACACGTAGACATGTATACGTAAAATTGCATTTAAAATGTCTGATTTTAAAATGTTTATCGACTGAAACCTATCTCGAGGACGACAAATGAACATAAAGATGGAAAAAAAACCCAGTCAAATGAAGCGAAAGCGTGCTCTTTCGCCATGGTCGATGTATATTTTTAACGTTTAATATCTGACGAGGCACATTCCATCACTGACATTACACTGATGATTAACAGGTATAACTATCGTTGCAGATGGCGCTCTCAAAATATATTAAAAGATAAACGCGATCAATGTGCAACATAATGGAATCACTGTTGCAGTGGCTATTATAATTCTGAGTCATCTAATGCAACTAAAGCAAGAAAGAAATGTTGTACAAGACGAAATCCTAGTATATGACATTAAGATTTTTTACGTGTATTTTACATAATAGTGGTGGCGTCAGCTGTAGCTATATAAGTTAAGTGAGTGTTAGATTTTAATATTCAGCAATAAACTTCCATACAGTTTTACACTCCTGTTTCCTTTGATGTAATTGTTGTGTGAAGTGGCCATAATAATCCTCAAGCTATATCAATAACAGAATTCTGGTTTTAGCTTAAAATGTTTTGTTAGTTATCTAATTGGTATTGATCAAGATTTAAATCTCTGTGAAGTTGATAATTAACACCAGGTGTTTCAGAATCAGTGTCGAAAAAAAAAAAAAATAAATAAAACAAAAAGCATAAACAAAATATAAAAATAAAAAAGAATAAAAAAAGAAAAAAGAATGAGAAAATTGTTATTACAAGAATTTAGAAGTTCGAAGACCTTACTATGTAGTGAATATATAAAATAAATAAATAAATAAATAAATAAATAAATAAATAAATAAATAAATAAATAACAACAACAACAACAAGAATAACAACAACAAAAACAACAACAACAATAATAATAATAATAAATATATACCCCACGAAAAAGAACAAAAAAGAACAAGATCAAAAACCCACAACAACAATCAGCAACAAACAACGAAATCAAACTTCAAACAAATACAATTAAAAACAACATCAAAATATTCCACTGATTAGTTTGTTCATGTTAAAAGTTAATAATACAGTTTTAGGTGTTAATCAATTTTAAGTTCTACCATTCAGTTTCAAGAACAGAGGGACGAAGTAAACGTATGCAGTTTTAGGTTTTAATAATTTAGTATTGACGTTCTGTTTCGTTATTAAATAGGAGTAAACCTATGATCTTTAAGCACTAGGATTCTGTTCCAAGTTATTAAATAAACAGTGTGGCCGAATTAACGTGTACGGTACCAGCTGTTAACAATCGTTAATAGTAGTGTTCAGTCTGAAGTTATTAAAAGAGTGAAGGAAGAAACATACACAATAGTGAGGACAATATCAATTTTTGTACGGAAATTACAAAAAAGTAAAACAAGAGTTGGTATAACGAGGTAAATTGGTAAGACAATAAGATTAAAAATCAATAAGCTTTATAATTTTTTTAATTCCTGTTTTTAATGATAATCATAACCAAACAATCTCAAATGCAGAGGCGTTCGTACAAGTTTTAGGCATTTAGCTTGAACTTGTATGACGTTTCGGTAAAATAAAATTGAAATAAAATATATATTACTTAACATTAAGCAAAAAAAAAAAAAAAGAAAAAAAATAACAACAAAAACAAAAAAACAAAACAAAAACAAAACAAGAACAACAAACAAGCAATAATAAGAAAAATAGATTAGTAATAAAAATAATTCAAAGAAAAAAACAACAACAGCAAAAGAAACAAAAAACAACAAATGCCTATATGGACGAAAAACAAAACAAACAACTCCGCACCAAAAAAACCCCAAACAAAAACAAATCTCTATGAAATTAATCCAGGAGTCTACACTCGCCAAATTCAATAGCAACAAAATTTCCAAATCTTGATACCAGGGCTGTAATACATTAACTGTTCAACACTAAAGTTTTCTAGTATTTTATTAGTTTGTATTAGAAATTAATTTACGCATTTGTAACATTTATTTTTGATTATGTCGTATATTATGGGTTAAGGTAATTTGTGATCAGTTTCATTAGATAAATGTTGAAGCAGGCCTGTCGTGGACACAACCTCTCACGTCGCTAGACAGTTATGAGCAGCTGAAACACCGAAAAAACTGTTTAATCAAAGGAAATTGAGAGATAAGATGAATTTTTGTTATTACGCTTTCTGTATTTAGCTCAGTATCCTCTGTCGATATGAGATCTCACTATCCTTCATCAGTATCATTGTTAGTGGTACACATGTTCAGGTACAGAATTCTTCAGTTTATCTTTATGCCGACAACAGATAAAATGACACAGAATTATTTTTAGTCTCGGTAATCGTAGTATTATTATTAGTAGTAATTGTGTAAGTACACTAGTAGTAGCATTAGTAAAATATATGCTGAAAATTAGCATCATCATTAGTTTTAGTAGTGAGCGTCTGTTTTATGATTGTTGTCGCATGAGTATCAGCCCTAGCAGCAGTAGTATAAATAGTAGCAGCAGCAGTCGTTGTTGAAATAAGAGTAATAACTACAAAGAGTGATGAAGACTAAGAAACTTGTGGAAGAGTTGTAAAAGTTGTGGCAGTAGAAGATAAGTAATCAGTGCTACCATTAATATATAAGTAATATAATAGTTGTATTAGAAGTAGAGCCGATAGTTGTAGTAGTAGTAGTGGTACAATTATCATTATAATTATTAATGTTATTATTATTATTATTATTATTATTATTATTATTAAACTGTAAAACGCCACGAGGACATAGAGAAGAACAGAAATAATTTAGTGATGATGGTTACTGTAAATGTCCTCCACAAGTACAAGTTATTGGTGCTTGGGAACCAAAATATGGCGTGGCTTTGTGTTCCGCACACGCTTCAACGCTACCGAGATCTACAACATCACTACGTACAACAGCGTTCTCATAAACAACAGAGAAATACATTTTTCTTTTGATGTAAAAAATATTTAGTAGTAAATAATGAATATTCTTTATAATTTTGTATGAAATAATGGACAACTCTATACAGTATTTTGTTAATACGTGCATCTACTCTTTAACATACTATATCGAGAGTCACACACATACATCCATACATACTATAATATGCAACTACAGTTATCTGAAAATATGATTGGGAAATATCTTAACAAATTGAATAAATAATGTGGAAGGTATTTTCGGTATATCTTGTTTATAGGGAGTTTTATTTTATTGTCGTCAATAGATCAAATATATGTAACCAAACCAGCAAAATTAAACAAGATGTTTTTCTCAATGCTGCATAATAGATTTGTACAGAGTTTTGCAAAGAACAAAAGATGGAGACAGATTCTGTGTAATTAATCTTGTCCAAAAATGTATGGATACTGAGAGAGAGAGAGAGAGAGAGAGAGAGAGAGAGAGAGAGAGAGAGAGAGAGAGAGAGAGAGAGAGAGAGAGAGAGAGAGAGAGAGAGAGAGAGAGAGAGAGAGAGAGAGAGAGAGAGAGAGAGGAAAACATTTTAAAAACTCAGAGACTGAGATTAAATGATACACATAATGAACACTTATTATTTTAAAATCTATATTTCTCTCGTGAAACGATCCGCTGTCACCATTACACATCACCAGTCGTTTGTATACATACTTAACCTATTTACCAAACAGAGACATGAAACGTTATTTAAACGTTGTCAATACTGAGTCACGTCACAAACGAAAAGCGACAACATGGGTGTTAACATGATCTTCTTCTTGTGTGCGAATTTTATTATTTCGTCTGTCTCGTCAATGCAATGGAGGACTCCAGGTAATTTGTACTTATTATTATTAGTATTATAACAGGTATTGTTATTGTTGTTATTATTATTATTATTATTATTATTATTATTATTATTATTATTATTATTATTATTATTATTATTATTATTATTATTATTATTATTATTATTATTGTTGTTGTTGTTGTTCTGACTGATGATTTGTTTTTATTTTTCCACACACACTACAGAGCTGCCGCCACCTATATCCATACATGCAATACCACCTCACTGCTCTCACAATGGACAAATGTATGGACCTGGAGAAGTCATTCCAGACTATGATCGTTGTGCGTACGAGTGTCGTTGTCAGCGTAGTTATTATTCTCCATCTGAATTAGAAATTCGTTGTAGATACGCTGATTATTTAGCACCAATGTGTTTCGATCCTAAAGGACCTGATGCCTGTGGAAGATACACATGTCGAGGTACAGAACGTTTCAATATCTCTTTATACCAACAACAGTAGACGAAGTAAAAGTCTAGTTACTAGTAGTCCGTTAGAAATTGTATTATTATTATTATTATTAATAGTATTACTAGTGGAAGTTCGAGCAATTACTATCAGTGGTTGCAGGCTTACTATTACCATTAATGGTAGGATTAGTAACAATAATGCTAGTCTTATTAATAATAGAAGTAGTAGTTGAATTAGTAGCAGACGTGGTAGTATTATTGGTAGGAGTAGCAGAAGTAGAAGTAGTAGTAGCTGATGTTGGTGTTGATTTTATCGTGGCAAAGTAATAGTAACAGCCAATAATGAAGACGAAGACGCTATTGACGTGGAACAATGATCACTAATGTCCTAAATGTAATAGCAATGGTATTAGTAGCAGCAAATGTATTGGTTTCATAATTATCAGTAGTATTTGGAATAGTAGTTGTTGTAGTAGTGGTAGTAGTAATAATAAATATATTAGGGTACTACAATATTAGTATGATTAGTAAAATATAGCAGTAGTAATTATTGTAGTAGTAATTGTAGAAATTGTTATAGAGTTATTATTATTATTATTATTATTATTATTATTTTTATTATTACTAGTTAACGTTAAGCAAGTGGTGATTGCATTAATATAACGATAGTTTTAGCATTAATATTAGTAGTCGCAGCCTTAGTATTAGGATTAGTATCAGAAATGGTAGCCGCATTGTTAGTTTGAGTAGTGATAGTCTATTAGTATTAGTATCAGAAGTGGTAGGCGCAGTGTTAGTTTGAGTAGTGATAGTCTATTAGTATTAGTATTAACAGTGGTATTAACAGTGGTGATAGCCGCAGTGTTAGTTTGAGTAGTGATAGTCTATTAGTATTAGTATTAACAGTGGTAGGCGCAGTGTTAGTTTGAGTAGTGATAGTCTATTAGTATTAGTATTAACAGTGGTAGCCGCAGTGTTAGTTTGAGTAGTGATAGTCTATTAGTATTAGTATTAACAGTGGTAGCCGCAGTGTTAGTTTGAGTAGTGATAGTCTATTAGTATTAGTATTAACAGTGGTAGCCGCAGTGTTAGTTTGAGTAGTGATAGTCTATTAGTATTAGTATTAGTAATAGCAGTGGTATCGTATTATTAGTATTAGTAGTTAAAGAGGTAACAACAGTAGAGGTAGCAGTAGGAGGAGCAGTTCGTGGTTGTTGTCGTCATACTATTGTATTCAGGATAAAAGTAGATTATTAATTAATTATATCAAATGAAAAATTATTTATTTTTATTATTATTATGATTATTATGAGTATTATTATTTATTACTATTATTATTATTACAGAACGTAACTGTAAAACGCCATCAGGACATGTGTTACGTGGGAAAGAACAGAAATACTTTAGTGATGATGGTGACTGTAAATGTCCTCCACAAGTATACGTTATTGGTTCATGGCGACCAGAATATGGCGTGGCTTTGTGTTCCGGACAGACTAAAATGCCACCGACTTCAGGAAAATCACAAAAACATTTCTCATAAACAACAGAAAAATGACTTTTTCTTTTGACATAATAAATATTTAGTAACTTAATAGTGAATATTCTTTATAATGTTCTATGAAATAATGGACAGCTATATACAAATATTTATTAATCCGTGCATATATATATACTCTAACATATATTAAGACACACACCCTCATACATACATACTACATATATACTACATATATACTACATATATACTACATACATATGTACATACATACATGCATACATGAATATATGATTGGATCAAGGATGTGGTAATTTATATTTAATTTTACAAAAGTGTGAAAAAAATAAAAATAAAATCAATTACAATTTAGGTCAATTTACTCTATAAAGGTTACATCTGAGTTATTAGAAATTAAAGATAATATTCTCTCTAGGAAAATGCAATTGATACTGAATAAAATCCTTCAAGGTCCTCTCTCGTCAGTGTTATTATTAAGATCATCAACTTATATTAGTGTAGACGTGTAGACTATCAGTAACTTTTCTTTTAGTAACATTATTTAGTGCTGTAATTAACTGGGACACAATTGTAACAAACTGAGAAAATGATTTGGGAACTAGTGTAAATATATCTTGTTTATATGGAGTTTTATTTTACTCTCTTTCTGTCCGTCTTTCTGTTTCTCACTCTTTGAGTTAATAAATGTAAAGTTATCCCTCTCATTGTCTCTCTCTCTCTCTCTCTCTCTCTCTCTCTCTCTCTCTCTCTCTCTCTCTCTCTCTCTCTCTCTCTCTCTCTCTCTCTCTCTCTCTCTCTCTCTCTCTCTCTCTCTATATATATATATATATATATATATAAACACATACACGCACATAAACACACATACAAAATACACAGACATAGATAGATAGAAGCAAATTGTATACACATACAAATATATACACATACATAATGATACTTTTGAATAAATCAATTCACATAATAAAATAAAATAAATGTATACAAAACACTAAAATTAAACAAGATTTTTTCCTGAATGAAGTATGATTAATTTGTACAGAGGTGAAGAATTCGAACCTGACTTATTTTCTTACTGTAATTGTATATGTTGTACGATATCAAAAACTGAAGGAAACTGATAGAAGCTCTTATAAAATTGACAATTTTAAAATTAAGTCAAAATTAACTCCCTGTCTAAGATGACTGTGAAAAAATATTTTTTGCAAAGAACAAAACATATATTTAAAATAGTTGATCCTATGTATATAAATCTTGTCCAAAAATATATCGATATTGAAAGACAAACACACAGAGAGAGAGATAGACAGAGAGAGAGAGAGAAGTGAGAGAGAGAGAGAGAGAGAGAGAGAGAGAGAGAGAGAGAGAGAGAGAGAGAGAGAGAGAGAGAGAGAGAGAGAGAGAGAGAGAGAGAGAGAGAGAGAGAGAGAGAGAGAGAGAGAGAGAGAGAGAGAGAGATATGGTGGTCTAACAGAACAGAAACATTCAAAAACTGAAGACTGATATTAAATGACAGACATGATTAACCCTTATTATTTCAATTTCTATATTTCACTCATGATACGATCCTCCTAAAGCATTAGATATCACCAATCTTTTCTATACATACTTAGCTTTTTTATCATACAGATGCATCAAACAGCGCATATGGAAATTGATATTTACATGTTATCAATACTAAGTCACGTTACAAGCGAAAAGCTAAATCATGTCTGTTCACAAGATCTTCTCCTTCTTCTGTTTGAATTTTATTATTCCTTCTGTCTTGCCAATGCCAAAGACTCAAGGTAATGAGTACTTACGATTACTATTGTTGTTGTTGTAGTGATATAGTAACAGCTACATCAACGTTGTCATCAGAATCCACTACACCAATAGCCTCAACAATGTCAGTAATAACAACATCATCGTAATGATAATGAAGATGATGTTAATAATAATAATAATAATAATAATAATAATAATAATAATAATAATAATAATAATAATAATAATAATAATAGGGAGTTCAGACAGAAATATGACGGTAGTAAGAGCAGATTTAAATATAATGTATTGAGCAAAGAAAAACGTTTGAGTTTCGTTTAATCGTTCAACCTGCTTGTTTTCTACGAAATGTTTTAATAAAAAAAGACTTTTCAGTGGTGTAGTCAACAGTACAGTGAGTAGCCTTTTGTCGTAGCAATGAAGCCATTATTAGTGTATATTGAAGGATTTTTTCCGTGAAGAATTTGGTAGGTTGTTCAGTTGTACATATATCTGCATGATACCTGAGATGCTCGTGTACTTTGATTTGATGAATACAAACCAGACAGCAGAAAGGACATGAACCATTTTTCTAAGATTTGCTTTATCAACGACCCTGTGACCGGTGATTTCGCCATACGTCTCGCTGGTTTTTGGAATGTACGCGATACAAAGCTCACAGGAGACAGTCATGGGAAGTACAGCTTAGCGTGGTTTTGTGTTCCAAATCGACTACAACGCCAACACCGAGATGTAGAAAACCACCACTTACAAAAACGGTGAAATAACTTTTTCATTTGATTTAAGAAATTTTATGTGCAAAATAACGAATGTTCATTATAATATTATTTAACTTCACACAAATATTTAGGTGCACACATATTCTAACATACATACATACAAACATAATCTAATCTGCAGAACGATTAACTGAATATATTATTGGGTCAGAGACATGATTATTTATTTTCAATTTCACACATGATTGAAAGGAAATAAAATGAATTACAACTTATGCTAATTTACCGTATAACTGTTCACTTTGAATTATTAAACATTAAAGAGTACGTTATCTCTTTGAAAATATAATTAATACTGAATAATATCCGTCATCTTTCTGTTTCATCAGTGTTATTACTAAAATCATAAACCTATGTTAATATAGATGTGTAGACTGTCAGTCATTTTTCTTTAAGTCACATTAGTTAGTGTTTTAATTAAATGGGAAAATATCGTAAGAGTCAGAGTAAATGATTGAAAGCTATTGGGGATTTATTTTGTTTACAGAGAATTTTTTTCTCTCTCTCTCTCTCTCTCTCTCTCTCTCTCTCTCTCTCTCTCTCTCTCTCTCTCTCTCTCTCTCTCTCTCTCTCTCTCTCTCTCTCTCTCTCTGAGATTGTAAATGAAAAACTAATATCTCTCTTTTTCTCTCTGTGAGAGCAATATGGACACATGTAAACAGACAGACGTATATATATTTAAAAACTGAGAGACTGAGACTGATAGACATGATAAAATATTTGGATTTTAATATGAATGTTTCGCTCGTTATACGATCCGCTGTAAACATTACATGTCACCAGTGTTTTCTAAACATACTTAACCTATTTACCAAACGCAGGCATCAAACTGCGCATGTGAAAACAGCTGTTTAAACATTGTCAATACTGACTCACGTCACAAACAAAAAACAGAAAAATGGCTGTTAACATAATCTTTTTCTTCTGTGTGAATTTTATTATTTCGTCTGTCTTGTCAATGCCAACGCCTGAAGGTAATTTGTACTTATTATTATCATTATTTTTATTTTTGTTATTAGTGTCACTAATATTCTTGTTGTTGTTGTTGTTGTTCTTATTATTAGTGCTGTTAATAGTGACAGAGTAACAGCTACATGAATAGTATCATCAGCATCTTACACAGAAATAATAATAACTACAATCTCATCAATGTCAGTATTAACATCACTGTAGTAATAAAAGTAGTGATAATAAAGATGATGTTAATAATAATAATAATAATAATAATAATAATAATAATAATAATAATAATAATAATAACTCGAAAGTCACGTTTCTTCATATTTTCTCCCTTAACAGATTTAGCGCAGGTCACACGTGAAGAAAACGATTCTGAAATTTACATCTTATGCTACACCTATCTTGTAAAGATCATAAACATTTTAGTGAGTCTGAGTGCAGCGAATAGTTTAGTCAATATTAAGAATTCTCTCTTTCTTCTTCTCGTTAAATGGGTAACGATTTGATATTAAAGGAAACTTGTAAAAATGTAACCTCTGCCGTAAACTTGGCTGAATGGAAACCTATCCAAGTCTTAAACTATGGGAACCTGTAGCGATCCTATTTATTAATCTGGAAATGATACTTAATATTAATTCTCATAAAGTCTTATGTCGATTACGCTAATATTGTAAATTAGATTAAATCGGTTTTAAATATACATTATGTTTCACTGTTTATTTATTGATAAATATATAATCAGAAATTCTTAGACTATAAAACTCAAGCTTGTTTATCCAATGCTCACATCCGGCTACGGTGGTGATAACAAACACTATAGACATATTGATATCATCAAGTAGTTGTTTCAATGCCGAATAAGTCACACAAAAAAGAAAAGAGAAAAAAAGAGAAGAAAAAAAAGAGGTATTATTATTATTATTATTATTATTATTATTATTATTATTATTATTATTATTATTATTATTATTATCATTATCATTATCATTTTCATTTTCATTTTCATTGTTTTTATTATTATTGTTTACTTAATTTTCCACACACACTACAGAGCTGCCGCCACCTACATCCACACCTGCAATGCCACCTCACTGCTCTCACAAAGGACAAATGTACGGACCTGGACAAGTCGTTCCACACTATGACCCTTGTGCGTACGAGTGTCGTTGTCAGCCTGGTTATGGTTCTTCATCTGAATTAGAAATTATTTGTATGTACGCTGATTATTTAGTACCAATGTGTTTCGATCCTGAAGGACCTGATAGCTGTGGAAGATACACATGTCGAGGTAGACAACTTTTCAGTATCTCCTTATACCAACAGCAGTAGACGAATTAAAAGTCTAATTATTAGTAGTCTCGTTAGTAGTAGTGATCGTAGTTGTATTACTAGTAGTAGTATTATTAGTGGTAGGTGGAACAGTTAGTTTTAGTAGTTGTAGGCTTACTATTACCTTTAATGGTAGAATTAGTAATAATAATGCTATTCTTATTATTAGTGATAGCAGTTGTAGTAGTAGCTCGAATAGTAATAGTAGTAGTTGAATTAGTAGTAGTGGTAGTAGTAGTAGTAGTAGTAGTAGTAATAGTTGTTACAGTAGTAGTAGTGGTTACAGTATTAATATTATTAGTAAAAATAATTATAGTAGGAGAAGTAGAATAAGCTGTTATAATACTAGACTATACAATAAAAAAAATTATTATTATTATTATTATTTATTATTATTATTATTATTATTATTATTATTATTATTATTATTATTATTATTATTATTATTATTATTTATTATTATTATTACTATTAATTGTAAAAACTGTAAAACGCCATCAGGACACGTGTTACGTGGAGATGAACAGAAATACTTTAGTGATGATGGTCACTGCAAATGTCCACCACAAGTACAAGCTCTTGGTCCGTGGGAACCACGATTTGGCGAGGCTTTGTGTTCCGGACCCGCTACAACGCCACCATTATGAAATAATGAACAGATAAATATTTATTAATAAGTGCATATCTACTCTAACATAGATATATGCATACATACATAGATAGATACATTCATATATACATACATATATATTCTAATCTGCAGATACGATTACCTGAATATATGATTGGCTCAAGGACATGGTTATTTATAATTAATTATACAAAAGATTGAATAAAAAAATAAAAGAAATAAAATTTATGCTAAGTTACTATATAATGGTACATCTGAGTTAGTACAAATTAAAGATTATATTATTTGTTGGAAAATATAATTAATACTGAATAAAAATTCTTCATCTTTCTTTCTAATTAGTCTTATTAGTAAGATCATAATCTCTGTTAGTGTAGACTGTCAGTGATTTTTCTGTTAGTGACATTACTTGGCGCTGCAATTAACTGGGAAACGATCGAAACAGACTGAGTAAATGATTTCGAAGCAATTGTAGATGCATTTGTTTATAAGGAGTTTTATTTTTCTCCTTCATTCTCTCTCTTTGAGTTTGTACAAGTAAAGGTCACACTCACAAATATATATACACACAAATTGTCGTTTGAAATTAATTATTATAAGAAAAAAAAAAAAAACTTTCTGAGATGAGGATGTGAATATAGTTTTGCAAAGAAGAAAAGATATATTGAAATTGATAGATTCTTTGTAAATACATCTTGTCCATAAATGTTTGAATACTGAAGGAGAGAGAGAGAGAGAGAGAGAGAGAGAGAGAGAGAGAGAGAGAGAGAGAGAGAGAGAGAGAGAGAGAGAGAGAGAGAGAGAGAGAGAGAGAGAGAGAGAGAGAGAGAGAGAGAGAGAGAGAGAGAGAGAGAGAGAGAGAGAGAGAGAGAGAGAGAGAGAGAGAGAGAGACCGGCTTTGTCAAAGGAAATTGAGAGATAAGATGAATTCTTGTTATTACGGTTTCTGTATTTAGTTCAGAATCCGCTGTCGTTATAAGAGACCACACTGATCTTCATTATAATTATTTAACGTTTTTACCGTACAGAAACATTAAACATGAAATGTTAGAGCTGTTACTTAAGTTTTATCAATACTCACTCACGTCACAAAAGAAAAGTGACATGGCAGTTCAGATGCGTGACTCAGTCTTGTTTGAATTTTATTATTTCGTCTGTCTTGTTATTTTCAACAACATCACCACAAGTTTTACAACCACATCATACAAGCTTCGCGCGGGCCTCTGTGACTGTGAGAGCCTTCTTATTCTTCCTAATCTGAATTATTATTATTATTATTATTATTATTATTATTATTATTATTATTATTATTATTATTATTATTAAACTGTAAAACGCTAACAGGACACGTGTAAGATGGATGAGAACAGAAAAACTTTAGTGATGATGGTTACTGTATATGTCCTCCACAAGTAGACATTTTAGTTTCTTGGGAACCACAATATGGCATGGCTTTATGTTGCACATCACTAGGCCGGCAAGACCGAGTTCTATAACATCACCACTGACAAATGCAGTGCCACAAAGAACAGAAAAAGGAATTTTTCATTTGATGTAAGAAATATTTACTATCTAAATAATGAATATTCATTATTTATATGAAAAAAGGAGAGAGTATTTATTAATACGTGCATATGTACTCTAACATCCATCCATCCATCCATCCATCCATCCATACATACATACATACAAACATACACACATACACATATAATGTAATCTGAAAATATGATTATCTGAATATATGATTGGCTCAAGGACGTGATTATTGATATGTAATTTTACAAAATATTGAAAAGAAATAAAATCAATTACAATTTAGGTTAATTTACTGAATAAAAATTAAAGAGTATATTCTCTCTTGGAAAATAAACTTAATAGAATATAAAATCCTTCATCCTTCTCTCTCAATAGTGTCATTAGTACGATGATAACTCTATGTTAATGTAGACTCTCAGTCATTTTTCTTTTAGTGACATCATTTAGTGTTGTAATTAACTGGGAAACATCGTAACAGACTGAGTAAATGATCTACTAGTGGTGGGTTTCCTTCCTGGGATGAACAGAGATCTCCTTTAGTCGGTCTATGATCAAGAAGTACTCTTCCTTTGGAATGTTCGCTCTCTTGCTCGTTTCATACTTCTTAGACCGTTCTTTCTTAAAGCTATGTTCTACAGCAGCGGTGGGCAAACCTTTTGGCTCAAGGGCCACAACATTATGAGGTGGAAAAGAAACGACCATAAAGCATAAAAAATACACATGCACTCTATTTCTTTTTTCTGTTGTTTAATCAACAAATGTATTGTTACATACAAACAACTCACCGCTGATGGATTTAATGGGAACAGTGTTGCTGAGGGTGCCCAGCGGAAAGCATAAAAAAAATACACATGACAAATGAAACACACGGCCTTTGATCGAATTTCAATGAACAAATATTTTGTAGTCCTTTCCTTTTTGAAAACCGACACTCTCTGTCAATGTTCCGCTTTTTTTGCACGCTCATTTTGTTATGTAGGATGATGGTAGAGTTGGAGGTAGACCTGGCAATGCATATTCAATGTGGTGGATATACACACCGACACGCCCCGTTTCGATACGTAAGTTCAATCGCAGTTTCTATTGTTTTTCAACTGTTTGTCGATGGAGTTCACAGCAAACGTCACGTGACGGTTTGAATGTGCCAATCATAATTGCCACCTCTAGTCTGCGGCGAAGAAAGGCCCAGTCTAGTTTCAGTGCGCCACCTTGTGGTACCAGTTAAATATCGCAGGGAAACAAAATCAGTGAAATGAAGACTACAAATTTAAGAATGTTATAGGTTTACTATTTGTGAAAATTCCTGGCGGGCCGGATAAAATGATATCGTGGGCCGGATGTGCCCCGCGGGCTGTAGTTTGCCCACCTCTGCTCTAGAGAAACCTCCATAGCCAGACATAAGTGATGTTAATGTGATCTATGACAGTGACACTGACTGTATTCTCATAAACTGTAGGATTGCAGTACAGAGAAGAATCTATTACAGATATATAATAACGAATTAAAATGCACATGCGTTGGAGTTTAACGTGGAGGACTCACTCTCTCACATATGCATCTTGTTATCGACCATAGCTTTTTTAATATAAATATTTATTTACTGTAAACTATTATATGAAGTTATATTTTGATGTCTCGTATTTATCTGGTGTACTTTTCTCGCATTTAATAACATAGGATCATTACATTCAAATATATAGTGATATTCATCTCCATTTTGTTAAGATAACAAATATGACATTTTCTATTTTCTCGTAGAATATTAGGCTATCGTCCTGTTTCAATAGGACGTGTAGCATTCGAGGGTCTACCCTATTTCATATCACCTATCAACACTTTGATGTAACAATGACACTACTACTAATCCCTACCATATAACTGGTCTTTGATGTACGAATACTATAACCACTAATCCGTGCAATAAACAGTTCTAAGCAAAACTTTAAACCCCTATGACTGTTGGTATTAAAATCATTGGTCTTTGATGTAAAAATAACACTACCAGTAATCCCCACCATCTATTTTGTTCTTTGATGTTAGAATAACACAACAAGAAGGCTACACAGAGTGTAAATAATATGTCTTCAAATTATATTTCTCTATTGTTACTGTTTGATACATATATGACTAGTGTGCTCTTTTATTGAAGTGACATACGGGGTTTTCAAATCGCAGATGTTATTGAGAAAATTCACTTAGATTTTTGTAAAAATATTTTAAATGTTAACCACAAATATTATGGTCTATTTTGAACTGAGAAGATTCGCTATAGTTTATGAGCGTACATATCGAATGATTAAATATTGGCTGAAATTAATTAATACCAAAAATTGTATTTTATATTATAGAAAAATAATTGGGTGACTTTTATTAGGAACACTTTATATAAATTGGGATTGAGATATGTCACGGGGCACCAAACGCTGTCGCATGTGACCCGTAATTAGCACTGTCATCACGACGTCAAATTAGAACCAGAAACTGGTAAAACACTCTTCCTGAGAAATAGCACTAGCAATACATACATATCTCCCTGTATCGGGTAGATAGCTACCCGATTTGGCTCGGTTCTAAGGGTGTTCGGGGAACAAGATCATATATGTAAACGTTAAACCACCAGAAACACAACAACAGTAGTTTAGATTTAAAGAATATACATATTAAATGATCTAATAATAGTTATTTACAGAGTTAGCTTACCATGGCACAAACTTACTCTCACCACATAAGTGAAAATATGGAGGATATTAAACCTGTTTATCCCTGAAGGTAAAATAGCACACCTCAGTAAGTATTTGAATATGCATGTATATGAAAATAACTTCCTGGTTAGCAGGACGTTGACATCACAATCAGTTGTCAATAACACCATTGTGGTATCAGTGTTTACAATTACTGATGGTCAGAGTTTACCTCAGATTACCAGCTATTCTCACCAACTACTTTAGAGATAATACCTTAAAGTTTATGTAGATCAGTCTCATCTCAGATTAGCAACTATTCTCAAAAAATGGTTATACTACTTCAGTATATATATATATATATATATATATATATATATATATATATATTTTACGGTGTAAAACTGATCTCTCCTGCCAAAAAATGCAACAGATGCTTTTAGTGCCTAGAAAAGACCACATAGTGGTCTTTTAACATTCCTGTATCAGGATCGTGCCGAGACTGTTTGGAACTTTAGTAGACATGCAGACACTAGTGCGTCCCAGAAAACAACATAGCTTATATACTTTTTCAGGAAATCTAACATCAATTACATATTAAAGAGGAGTGTGTTGTTTCCGTCACACTTAGCTTATATAATTATTAAGTGTTGTTTCCGTCACAGGACACATATGGATAGAGCAGGACCAGATTAATGAAAAGTGTTCACCAAGCAAGGCAGAATCTTTCATTTCTAAATACATATGTGAAATGGGACAATTTATATAAATACATTAGAGATGGTTTAACAATTCAATTTTATTTAACAAAAGTGAGGCTGCACATCAGCTGTATAGTATGTGATTATGTATATTATGTGAGTATTTTTACTTCTTGCATTTTTTATTATTAACATTGTATATCAATAAGCTGTAAAGCTTACGATAGTAAAACACTGCACATCAGCTAGCAAATGAGATTGTGAGACACAGGAATATTGAGAGAGAGCACAAAGAATATGTATGTTACGTAACAATAGTGAGATTGAAGACGAGATTGAAAATAAGAAATCACTGTGTAATTTGGGAAAGTATTTGTTTAAAGCATTTCAGTGCAGAAACGTTTTGATTAGTTAGATATAATTTATGTGCTTTATTATTTATATTTGAATCTTTTATTACTGACATTATATATCAATAACCTGTAAAGCATACGCTAACAAAAATTGAATGGAACCACTGATCCCTTCAATCAGCAGAAAAAAAGAAGCATAAAACCCGTTTGGCTGATTGCCCGAATTGCTACCAGGAAGAATGTCAAACAGCAGGAACCAAACTCCAGTCATTTGTCCTAATTCCTTGAAATTTTAGTCATTAGGCCCAACACCTGACTGTATTGGTTATTAGGCTAAATGGACGGTGACAAAATATTTGTTCCAAAGAAGAAAAAAGAGAGAGAGAGAGAGAGAGAGAGAGAGAGAGAGAGAGAGAGAGAGAGAGAGAGAGAGAGAGAGAGAGAGAGAGAGAGAGAGAGAGAGAGAGAGAGAGAGAGAGAGAGATTTTAAAACTCAGAGACGGAGACTGACAGACGTGATAATCTCTAGATTTTACTAGTGATGCGATTCACCGTCAGCATTGCACGTCACCAGTCTTTTCTAAACATAGTTAACCTATTTACCAAACACAGGCATCAAACTGCGCATGTGGAAACTGTTATTTAAACGCCATGAATACTGAGTCACGTCACAAACGATCTGTTCACATGATCTTCGTTTGGGTGACTTTTATTATTTCTTTGGTCTTATCAGTGCCAAATACTACAGGTAATAGTAGAAGTGATAGTAGTATTGGTAGTAGTAGCAGTAGTAGAAGAGTTAGTAGCTGTTATTGGTGGTGATTTTATAGTGGCAAGAGTAATAGTAACAGCAAGTAATGAAGACTAAGAAAATATTGACGTGGAAGAGTTGATGCCATAGTAAAATCAGTGCAACCAGTAATGTCGTAAATATGAGAGAAAAATAATTAGCAATAACAAATGTGTTGGTATCATAATTAGCAGTAGTATTTGGTGTAGTAGTTGTTATAGTAGTGGTAGTAGTAGTAGTACCATATTACTATTATTAGTAAAAACAGTAGGAGTATTTATTATAGTAGTACTAGTAGAAATAGTAGTAGTAGTGGTACTTTTTCTTTTGTAGTATAAATATAGTAGTAGTAGTAGTAGTAATACAGTAATTTTTCAGAATCTAATTTATTAATTGTTATCTTGCTATGCTCAATTAATACAATTTGAATAATCAAAACACTAGAAAGCTCTTAATTCGTTGTTTAATAACAATTTCTCAAACAACTGACTACTTTAATAATTTACCTGGTCATATCCACTATATCTATATGTAATAATTGAAATATTCATGTAAATTATTAGAAAATAATTGAATAAAAACAATCATACAAATTACTAAAATTCATGAAATGATCACATAAATTGTTGCATAATAATTGAAATAATCATAGAAATTATAAAAAAAATGTATAATCATAGAAATTATAAGAAATAAAATGTATAATCTTAGAAATTAGTATATATTAATTAAAATAATGTTATAAATAAATACTGTATAATAATTGAAATAAGGTCATAAATTTTGATACTATACTAACTGAGATAATATTATTTGCTGTTTATGTGTGTCTGTGTGTGTGTGTGTGTGTGTGTGTGTGTGTGTGTGTGTGTGTGTGTGTGTGTGTGTGTGTGTGTGTGTGTGTGTGTGTGTGTGTGTGTGTGTGTGTGTGTGTGTGTGTGTGTGTGTGTGTGTGTGTGTGTGTGTGTGTGTTGTGTGTGTGTGTGTGTGTGTGATATTTACTTTGATTTGTTTAAGATCGTCATACACAGATGATTCCTTCACTCCAGTCATAAAATGTCTGGAAAAAAATCTTTAAAAACATTACAAATATTCAATTACAGAATATTCAACCGGCCGTATAAAAAAATTAGTTAAAAATTCAATTTTCACTCTTTTTCGTTAAAAGCCATTGAAAAGATCATAAAGCTATGTTATTGTAGACATGTAGACACTCTCAGACATTTTTCTGTTAGTGACATTATTTAGTGTTGTAATTAACAGGGAAAACATCGGGACGGACTGATTTTTTCTGTAAATTTGATTTGGATCGGGAGACTGAGTAAATGATTTGGAAGCTACTGTAGACATATCTTGTTTATAGGCAGTTTTATCTCTCTCTCTCTCTCTCTCTCTCTCTCTCTCTCTCTCTCTCTCTCTCTCTCTCTCTCTCTCTCTCTCTCTCTCTCTCTCTCTCTCTCACAGCCATACACACATATACACACACATATATACATATATATAGAGAGAGAGAGAGAGAGAGAGAGAGAGAGAGAGAGAGAGAGAGAGAGAGAGAGAGAGAGAGAGAGAGAGAGAGAGAGAGAGAGAATACACGCAATACACAGATGCAAATACATACTTTTCTATGCATGAATTCACATAATCAGATGAAGTAAATGTATACAAAACAGTTATGTGAAAGAAGACTTTTTCTCGACGCTGCATGATCAATTTGTACAGAGCTGAAAAATTCGAACCTGAGAATAAATGCTGAACCCTTATTATTCTCATATCTATATTTCCCTCGTGAAACGATCCACTGTCAGCATTACACGTCACGTTTTTTTCTACATATTTTAACCTATTCAGGAAAAATAACCACGAAACAGCGCCTGTAGAAACTGTTGTTTAAATGTTATCAATACTGGATCACCTCACAAACGAAATAAATGAAAAGATAATGTTAGCCTTATAAGTGTTAGTAGTAGCAGATGTAATAGTATTAGTAGTATAATTAGTAGAAGAAGTGGTTGTAGTAATGGTAGTAGTAATAGTCGTCGAAGTAGTGGTTGTTATTGTTGGTGTTTATTTTATAGTGGCAACAGTAATAGCAAAAACCAGTAATGAAGACTGAGAAACTATTATCGTGGAGGACTTGTAAATCTGTGGCAATAGTAGAATCACTACTTCTAGTAATGTCCTAAATGTAATAGTAGTAGTATTAGTAATAGCAAATTTATTGGTATTATCATTAGTTTTCATTTACCTCCTTTTTTCAAAAGTAGAATAATCTTCACATAGGGTTACAGTTAAAACTTATTTATTTACTATTCTTCATATACTAATGCAATGTTGGAACTGGGAGTGCTATAGTAGGAAGTATCATTACGTCAGGATGCAATGTTACTGAAACAGCTGTATATGAATTTCACCAGTATTTGGAATATTAAAAAGGAACGGACTCCCGATCTGAACATTTTGGCTTGTCACGTTTTCGTTTCCTGTCCCATTCATTACACCACGACCCAATCGACCCAATGTAAACCAATGTAAGAATCAGACCATTGTTATAAATATTATTATAAGGAGTAAATTAGTTAATCTCCTAATCCTCTTATTTCTGATATATTTAAACTGTACATCCCCAGGTTCTCTGTAATTGTAAAGAAAAACTGAACTATAAATTTATACATAAATATTAATTATAGTTCATTTTAATACCATCCAATCTAAACTTTAGGAGAAAGCTCCACATTTTGACTGCAACGTTGTAGACTTGTCTGTTTATATATGTGTGTGTGTGTGTGTGTGTGTGTGTGTGTGTGTGTGTGTGTGTGTGTGTGTGTGTGTGTGTGTGTGATTTATCTACTTTATCCTGCGGCAGAAAGAAATTCGGCATTGTTAAAACTAACTGCAGTTGCAGCAGATTTCTGTATTTACCATCACAACAACTGCAATTCATAATACTTGAGAATTGAACTAAGTGAGATTATATACTAAATTAAAGAGATTTGGATTATGGTTAACAATGAATCGAACGCGACATATGTTGGGAGCAATAGAATTTAAACCAGAAAATTTAACTTTCTTTCTCAGAGGTCAGAGAACTAAATCATGCTGAACGTGCAAATATTGTTAATATTTTCTGCGTGCTTTTTGTTTGTTTGACAGGCGCACTATGAGACATGTTAGCTCCCGAGATTCAAGAATACTTATAAATTTTCCAGATTCTGTCCGGATATCCCAACAAATCAGGTAAATTGGGGTCCGTTAAATGCAGGGTTGAGTGTATACAGTTACACCCACAAGTACACGCACGCACACGCAACACACATGATATAGCAAGTTAAATAAATACCTATAATGGCTAACAGTGAATCAAATACATCAAATACAAATATTGTCGATCATTTCTGCATACTTTTTGCTTGTTTCAGCTTAGACAACACCGAGCTTCACTTCATGCTATTTTGCTGGGAAACCATATGATGGCGGACCCGTGACATTAGATGATCCTTGTTTAGGTGATTGCTACGCGGTATGGGTGATGAAGGACACAAAGTTTATTGTAGAGAAAAGTACTGAGAACAGACGACACCTGCACCAGCAGAATAAACAAGTAAAACATTAAAGAAAAAACAACAATAAAACAAAACTTAAATACGTTCGTGCATACATTCATACATGCATACATACATTCATATATATGTGTGTATCTGTGTGAGTGTGTAAAAATATATATGCATCTATATCTATATCTATATATATATATATATATGAGTGTGTGTGTGTATCTATCTATCTGTCTATCTATTTATCTATCTATATGTATATGTGTGTGTGTGTCTGTATGTTTGTAAATATTGTATGTGTCTCTCAATGTATGTGTTTGTGTTTATTTATATATATATATATGTGTGTGTATGTTTGTATGTGTGTGTGTATGTATATATGTATGTATGTATATACGTATTATGTATATATGTGTGTATGTGTGTATGTATGTATGTATGTATGTATGTATGTATGTATGTATGTATATATAAGCGTAATCAGACAGTTTGGCGCGCTTGAGAGGATACCTTTCGAACGCTTCGCTAATCTCCTGAACGGGTTAAGAAGATTTGTTTATTTCCAAGATTGTGACGAAACAGAAAGAAGGGGCGAAGACACACACACGCACACACACACACAGACGCACACGAACACACACCAACATGTATGTTGGATGTGTGTGTGAGTATTTGTCTGTTTATGCATGTGTATCGGAGTCGCTCCTTTGTGATGCTATATATACTTAAGACTTTTTTTCAAGATACAGTTGTTAATGTTTATTAACTTCTATTGTTTTCCTTTCAGAATGATACTAACAAAGTACAAAATAATACAAGAGGAAGCTGGATTAAAAGTACCGAAGAACTGAAATGAACTCTCGTAATTTCTGTCTACAAATAAATAAATAAATAAATACAATGTTCGTTATTAATTATTTTTTTATTTAATGCTTTCTCTGTTTTCTTTATTTCAAACGTTCAGGTTTTCCGTGCTGTATTACGAAACAAACCTTCTCTTGTTTTGTTTTTCATCATATTTAATTAGTGATTATATTCTGAGGACGAATTTAACATTAAGCAGGCTTTTCTTGCACGATATAAGGATTCTTAATAGATATTTGCCAAGAATGACTTGAGAAACATAGAAACAACTGTCTCTCTGTATTTGTAGAAACCCACATTTATGTCTCTGAAGCTGCGAAAGAGTTTAATTAATGTCGTCAAAAGTCATCATGGTCATCGTCAACAACAATATAAACAACTACTGTTGTGCTACTGCTTCTAATACTGCTATGGCTACTATAAATATTAACTACTTTTATTACTACTGTTACTCCTTTCAACTATTAACACCAACAATACTAAATAAATAAAAAAGTAATAAATAATAACTATAAAATAAAATAAAAAAAAAATAAAAATAAAAATAATAATAATAATAATAATAATAATAATAATAATAATAATAATAATAATAATAATAATAATAATAATATGATATCTCTTCTGTATTATTAACTCTTTATATATCAGCAGTCCCAGTGGTTTTATTATTATTTTCCTTTTTGTTATCACCATTTTGTTCCGTTATGCATTCATCTGTAGTTGCTGCATCAAGATCATCCAATCCCAGACTTCTGTAGTGGTGAGAACTTTGTAACGACTGGATTGGGAACTCAGTTGTTGTTCTTGTCTTTTTCTGACAGTTATATCACCATTGTAACTATGCTGTTTGTACTCCTTTTGTAATTTCTCTTTCCGAATTTCATCACGGATATGTCTAGAAATGCTTGTATCCTTTAAAATAAGATTCAAAAAGTATTGACAATCAGTATTCAGAATTTAAAATATGACTATTATTTAAACATTTTTGTAACTATATCAATTAAAAAAAAAAAAAAAAGTTTTAGTTAATTAATTAATTTATTTTTGAAAGCTACAGTAGCTAAAAACTACGAAAATGTTGTTCCCTGACTTCCAAATAACATTTCGTGACAGGTTACATAAAATTTAAATAAATTATATTCCTTTACTGTTTTTTATTGTTTTGAATTTAGGTTTATACAATTATATATTATATTAGATATTATCTCCAGTAACAATAAATGCAAAAATAAAGACAAAGAAACGCAAAACGAAAGTGAAACTACTAGATTTTCTTTACGTTTTAAAAATTCATTTACTACAAATAGTGTAATTTTTAGTCGATTACATTACTGTAATTCATTTATTACATTTCCTATGAAAAGTATTATATCGAATTGCATCGCGGATATGTTTAGAGATGCTTGCATCCTTTAAAACAGAATTTAAAATATGACTACAACTTAAACATTTTTCTAACACCTCCATCACTGACGTCATACTGGTGACTAACAGGTATAACCGTTGTTGCAGATGTCGCTGTCGTAATATATTAAAAGATAAACGCGATCAATGTGGGACATAATGGAATCACTGTGGCAGTGGTTATTATAATTCTGAATCAACTAATGCATCTAATGCAACAAAGAAATGTTGTTCTAGATGAAATCTTAGTATTTGACATTAAGAGTTTCATGTGTATTTTACATAATAGTGGTGGCGTCAGGTGTCTCTACGTAAGTTAAATAACTGTTAGATTTTAATAGTCAACAATAAACTTCTATACAGTTTTACATTCCTGTGTCCTTTGAGATAATAATTATGTGAAATGGCCATAATATTCCTTAAGCTGTATCAATAACAGAATTCTAAGTTTAGCTTAAAACCTTTTGTTAGTAGTTTAATCTGTATTGATCAAGATTTAAATCTCTGTGAAATTAATTATTAACACCGGGTGTTTCAGAATCAGTGCCGATAAAAGAAAAAAAGAAGAAAAAGAAAATTGTTATTACAAGAATTTGGAAATTCGAAGACTTTACTCTGTAATGAAATAAATAAATAGATAAATAAATAAATAAAAATAATAATAATAACAACAACAACAACAGCAGCCGCAACAACAACAGCAATAATAATAATAATAATAATAATAATAATAATAATAACCAAAATAAGAACAAGAAAAAAAGAAGAAGAAAAAGAACAAACAAATTCAGCAACAAACAAGGGAAGAAAAACAAAAAGAAATATATCCAAAAAGAGAGAGAGAGAGAGAGAGAGAGAGAGAGAGAGAGAGAGAGAGAGAGAGAGAGAGAGAGAGAGAGAGAGAGCAGTAAATAAATCTCTGTGAAATTAATACAGGACACTACACTCGCCAAATTCAATTAAGTCAATAAATTCTGAAATCGTGATACCAGGACTGCAATACAGTAACTGTTCAACAGTAAAATTTTGCCAGTATTTTATTAGTTTTATTAGAAATTAATTTACGCATTGGTAACATTTATTTTTGATTATGTCGTACATTATGGGTTAAGGTAATTTGTGATCAGTTTCATTAGATAAATGTTGAAGCTGGCCTGTCGTGGACACAACCTCTCACGTCGCTAGACAGTTATGAGCAGCTGAAACACCGAAAAGCGTGCTTAATCAAAGGAAATTGAGAGATAAGATGAATTTTTGTTATTACGCTTTCTGTATTTAGCTCAGTATCCTCTGTCGATATGAGATCTCACTATCCTTCCTGAGTATCATTGTTAGTGGTACACATGTTCAGGTACAGAATTCTTCAGTTTATCTTTATGCCGACAACAGAGGAAATGTAACAGAATTATTAGTGGTCTCGGTAATCGTTGTATTATTATTTGTAGTAATTGTGTAAGTACAGTAGTAGTAGCATTTATTATTAGTTTTAGTAGTGAGAGTCTCTTTTATGATTGTTGTCGCATGAGCATCAGCCCTAGCAGCAGCAGCAGCAGTTGTTGTTGAAATAAGAATAATAATTATAAAGAGTGATAAAGACTAAGAAACTTGTTGTGGAAGAGTTGTAAAAGTTGTAGCAGTAGTAGAATCAGTGCTACCATTAATAGTTGTTTTAGAAGTAGAAGAGATAGTTGCAGTAGTAGTAGTAGTACAATTATCATTATTATTATTATTATCGTTACTATTATTATTATTATTATTATTAAACTGTAAAACGCCATCAGGACACATGTTACGCGGAGAAGAACTCAAATACTTTAGTGATGATGGTTACTGTAAATGTCACAAAAAAATGCTTATGTTTGGTTCGTTGCAAAAATGTATCAATACAGATAGAGAGAGAGAGAGAGAGAGAGAGAGAGAGAGAGAGAGAGAGAGAGAGAGAGAGAGAGAGAGAGAGAGAGAGAGAGAGAGAGAGAGAGAGAGAGAGAGAGAGAGAGAGAGAGATGTAAAAACTACGAGACTGAGATTGAATGCTAAACATAATGAACCCTTACTATTTTAATCTCTATATTTCTCCCGTCTACAACAGCACCACCTATAACAGCGTTCTCGTAAACAACAGAGAAATTACTTTTTAATTTGACATAAGAAATATTTAGTAGCTAAATAATGAATATTCTATATATAGAAATAGTTATCAATGCGTGCAAATATACTCGAACATACATTAATACACACATACATAAATTTGTGAATACATACATACATAATCTCATCAGCAGATAGGATTACCTGAATATATGATTGAATGAAGGACGTATTTATTTATATATCGTTTTTGAAATTGTTGAAAAGAAATTAAATCAAATACATGTTATGTTAATTTACTGTATAATATTACTTCTGTGTTAGTAAATGTTAAAGATTACATTTTCTCTTGGAAAATATAAATCATACTGAATAAAATCCTTCATCGTCCTCTCTCATGGGTGCTATTATTTAGACCAAAAACCTATATTAGTAGACGTATAGACTCTCAGTAATTTTTCTTTTAGTAACATTATTTAGTGCTGTAATTAACTGCGACAAAACTGCAACAAACTGATAAAATGATTTGGGAGCTAGTGTAAATATATCTTGTTTATGGGGAGTTTTATTTTACTTTCTTCCTGTCCCTCTTTCTCTCTCTCTCTTGCACACAAATACATATGCACCCACAGGCATACGCAACAGCACACACAGACACGCACACACAGACACACACACAGTATAGCTATATACAAACATACAAATACACAGATAGAAGCAGATACATGCACATAGATAAGGATACTTTTCTATAAATGAATTCACATAATAAAATAATGTATAAAAAACACTAAAATTAAACAAGATTTTTCCTGAATGATGCAAGATCAATTTGTACAGAGGTGAAGAAATCGAAGCTGACTTTATTTTTTAATTTAATGGTAAATGTTGTAAACAATTTAAAATTAAGGAATCTGGTAGAAGGTTTTGGAAAATTGTCAAGTTTGAAATTAAGTACTAGAAGGAAAAAATAACTCCGTGTCTAAAATGAAGGTGACAAAATATTTTTGCAAGTAACAAAATATATACTTAATTGGAGAGATCCTATGTAATTAAATCTTATCTCAAAAATATGAATATATATATATATATATATATATATATATATATATAGAGAGAGAGAGAGAGAGAGAGAGAGAGAGAGAGAAAGAGAGAGAGAAAGAGAGAGAGAGTGTCTAACAGTAACATTTAAAAACTGAGACTGAGACTGATAGACATGATAAACTCTGTGTATTTTTATTTCTATGTTACGCTGGTGATAAGCTCCGCTTTCAGCATTGCACGTCACCAGTGTTTTCTAAACATAGTTAACCTATTTACCAAACACAGGCATCAAACTGCGCATGTGGAAACTGTTATTTAAACGCCATGAATACTGAGTCACGTCAGAAACGGAAAGCGACAACATGGCTGTTAACATACTCTTGTTGTTGTGTGTGAATTTTATTATTTCGTCTGTCGTGTCAATGCCAACGACTGAAGGTAATTTGTACTTAGTATTATTATTATTTTTGTCGCTAATACTGTTGTTTTTGTTGTTGTTGTTCTTCTTTTTATTATTATTGTTGTTATTGTTAATAGTGAGAGAGTAACAGCTACAGCAATATTATCAACAGCATCTTATACAGAAATAATAATAATAATGATAACTACAGCCTCAACAATGTCACAGTAACAATAATAATAACTACATGCTCAACAGTGTCAGTAATAACATCATATTATTATTATTATTATTATTTTTACTGAATGTGATGCATTTTAGAAATGTTTATTTTCTAAATGGAATTTATGTGATGTATAACTCAGAGGAGACTGTCGCGTTTCTGTGACGTTAAGATGGATGTACTGAACTCACTAACAATATATGAATAAAGAGAAAAGCAACAACAATAACAAAACAAGAAAAAAGACAACAACAACAAAATCAGAACAACGAAACACAACAACACACAAATATAAAGCATCCACTCTTGGGTTTATTTTCTACTCTGTTGATATGCTTCTAAAAACCCGAAATCACAGTTCCAAGTTTTATTTACTGAATACATTTCACTCTCATAATACCATGTTGTATATTTGTCTCTTCTATCCTTTCATAGCACATGAAAAACTTCGTCTGGATCAGTTTGCTTATCATTTATCTGCTGTTTTCTCACACTAACTCGAAAGTCACGTTTCTTCATATTTTCTCCCATAACAGACTTAGAGTAGATTCAAATGTCAAGAAATCAAATGTGAAATTTACCTTTTGTGCTACACATATCTGCTGAAGGTCATAAACCTTTTAGTGTGTCTGAGTGCAGAGAATAGTTTACTTAATATTAAGAATTCTCTCTGTCTTCTTCTCGTTAAATGAGTATCGATATGATATTAAAAGTTTAAACTCTGCAGTGAACTATGGAAAATTAGAAGAATGCCGCCAATATTATTCGATAGTCAGTTTCGAAATATTTATTAATCTTGAAATAATATTGGAAATTAATTCTCATAAAATCTTATGTTGATTACGTTAACATTGTAAATTAGATTAAATCGGTTTTTAAATATACATTATGTTTCACTGTTTATTTATTGATAAATATATAAACAGCAATACTGAGACTATAAAACCCAAGCTTGTTTAGCCTATGCTCACATCCGGCTATGGTGGAGATAACAAACACTATAGACATATTGATCAGCATCTTACACAGAAATAATAACAATAACTACACTCTCATCAATGTCAGTAGCAACACCACTGTAGTGATAAAAGTAGTGATAATAAAGATGATGTTAATAATAATAATAATAATAATAATAACTCGAAAGTCGCGTTTCTTCATAATTTCTCCCTTAACAGATTTAGCGCATGTCAGACGTGAACAAAACGATTGTAAAATGTACATCTTGTAAAGATCATACACCTTTTAGTGTGTCTGAGTTCAGTGAACATCTTATGCTACACCCATCTTGTAAAGATCATACACCTTTTAGTGTGTCTGAGTTCAGTGAACATCTTATGCTACACCTATCTTGTAAAGATCATACACCTTTTAGTGTGTTCGAGTTCAGTGAACATCTTATGCTACACCCATCTTGTAAAGATCATACACCTTTTAGTGTGTCTGAGTTCAGTGAACATCTTATGCTACACCCATCTTGTAAAGATCATACACCTTTTAGTGTGTCTGAGTTCAGTGAACATCTTATGCTACACCTATCTTGTAAAGATCATACACCTTTTAGTGAGTCTGAGTTAAGAGAATAGTTTAGTCAATATTAAGAATTCTCTCTTTCTTTTTCTCGTTAAATGGGTAACGATTTGATATTAAAGCAAACTTGTAAAAATGTAACCTCTGTCGTAAACTTGGCTGAATGGAAACCTATCCAGGTCTTAAATTATGGGAACCTGTAGCGATCCTATTTATTAATCTGGAAATGATACTTAATATTAATTCTCATAAAGTCTTATGTCGATTACATTAACATTGTAAATTAGATTAAATCGGTTTTTAAATATATATTATGTTTCACTGTTTATTTATTGATAAATACATAAACAGAAATTCTGAGACTATAAAACCCAAGCTTGTTTAGCCTAAGCTCACATCCGGCAATGGTGCTGATAACAAACACTATAGACATTCTGATATCATCAAGTAGTTATTTAAGTGCCGAATAAGTCACACAAAAAAGAAAAGAGAGAAAAAAAGGGAAGAAAAAAAAGGAGGTATTATTATTATTATTATTATTATTATTATTATTATCATTTTCATTTTCATTTTCATTTTCATTTTCATTTTCATTTTCATTTTCATTTTTTTATTTTTTTTTACTTAATTTTCTACACACACTGCAGAGCTGCCACCACCTACATCCACACCTGCAATGCCACCTCACTGCTCTCACAAAGGACAAATGTACGAATCTGGACAAGTCGTTCCAGACTATGACCCTTGTGCGTTCGATTGTCGTTGTCAGCCTGGTTTTGGTTCTTCATCTGAATTAGAAATTATTTGTTCGTACGCTGATTATTTCCCACCAATGTGTTTCGATCCTGAAGGACCTGATAGCTGTGGAAGATACACATGTCGAGGTAGACAACTTTTCAGAATCTCCTTATACGAACAGCAGTAGACGAAGTCTAATTATTAGTAGTCTCGTTAGTAGTAGTGATCGTAGTTGTATTACTAGTAGTAGTATTATTAGTGGTAGGTGGAACAGTTAGTTTTAGTAGTTGTAGGCTTACTATTACCTTTAATGGTAGAATTAGTAATAATAATGCTATTCTTATTATTAGTGATAGCAGTTGTAGTAGTAGCTCGAATAGTAATAGTAGTAGTTGAATTAGTAGTAGAAGTGGTAGTAGTAGTAGTAGTAATAGTTGTTACAGTAGTAGTAGTGGTTACAGTATTAATATTATTAGTAAAAATAATTATAGTAGGAGAAGTAGAATAAGCTTTTATAATACTAGAGTATACAATAAAAAGGAAGATTATTATTATTATTATTTATTATTATTATTATTATTATTATTATTATTATTATTATTATTATTATTACTATTATTGTTATTACTATTATTATTATTACAGAACGTAATTGTAAAACGCCATCAGGACACGTGTTACGTGGAGATGAACAGAAATACTTTAGTGATGATGGTCACTGCAAATGTCCACCGCAAGTAAAAGGTTTTGGTCGGTGGGAACCACGATTTGGCGAGGCTTTGTGTTCCGGACCCACTACAACGCCACCATTATGAAATAATGAACAGATAAATATTTATTAATAAGTGCATATCTACTCTAACATAGATATATGCATAAATATATAGATAGATACATTCATATATACATACATATATATTCTAATCTGCAGATACGATTACCTGAATATATGATTGGCTCAAGGACATGGTTATTTATAATAAATTGTACAAAACATTGAAAAAAATAAAAAATAAAATCAATTAAATTTATGCTAAGTTACTATATAATGGTACATCTGAGTTAGTACAAATTAAAGATTATATTATTTCTAGGAAAATATAATTAATACTGAATAAAAATTCTTCATCTTTCTTTCTAATTAGTCTTATTAGTAAGATCATAATCTCTGTTAGTGTAGACTGTCAGTGATTTTTCTGTTAGTGACATTACTTAGTGCTGCAATTACCTGGGAAATGATCGTAACAGACTGAGTAAATGATTTCGAAGCATTTGTAGATGCATTTGTTTATAGTGAGTTTTATAAGTCACACTCACAAATATATATACACACAAACTGTCGTTTGAAATTAAGTATTATAAAGAAATACATCTTGTCCATAAATGTTTGAATACTGAAGGGAGAGAGAGAGAGAGAGAGAGAGAGAGAGAGAGAGAGAGAGAGAGAGAGAGAGAGAGAGAGAGAGAGAGAGAGAGAGAGAGAGAGAGAGAGAGAGAGAGAGAGAGAGAGAGAGAGACCGGCTTTGTCAAAGGAAATTGAGAGATAAGATGAATTCTTGTTATTACGGTTTCTGTATTTAGTTCAGAATCCTCTGTCGTTATAAGAGACCACACTAATCTTCATTATAATTATTTAACGTTTTTACCGTACAGAAACATTAAACATGAAATGTTAGAGCTGTTACTTAAGTTTTATCAATACTCGCTCACGTCACAAAAGAAAAGCGACATGGTTGTTCAGATGCGTGACTCAGTCTTGTTTGAATTTTATTATTTCGTCTGTCTTGTTATTTTCAACAACATCACCACAAGTTTTACAACCAGATCATACAAGCTTCGCGCGGGCCTCTGTGACTGTGAGAGCATTCTTATTCTTCCTAATCTGAATTATTATTATTATTATTATTATTATTATTATTATTTATTATTTATTATTATTATTATTATTATTAAACTGTAAAACGGTAACAGGACACGTGTAAGATGGATGAGAACAGAAAAACTTTAGTGATGATGGTTACTGTATATGTCCTCCACAAGTAGACATTTTAGTTTCTTGGGAACCACAATATGGCATGGCGTTATGTTGCACATCACTAGGCCGGCAAGACCGAGTTCTATAACATCACCACTGACAAATGCAGTGCCACAAAGAACAGAAAAAGGAATTTTTCATTTGATGTAAGAAATATTTTCTATCTAAATAATGAATATTCATTATTTATATGAAAAAAGGAGAGAGTATTTATTAATACGTGCATATGTACTCTAACATACATACATACATATATACTACATACATGCATATAGATACATACATACATACGTATTCTAATCTGCAAATACGATTATCTGAATATATGATTGGCTCAAGGACGTGATTATTGATATGTAATTTTACAAAATATTGAAAAGAAATAAAATTACAATTTAGGTTAATTTACTCAATAAAAATTAAAGAGTATATTCTCTCTTGGAAAATAAACTTAATAGAATATAAAATCCTTCATCCTTCTCTCACAGTAGTGTTATTAGTAAGATCATAACTCTATGTTAATGTAGATTCTCGGTCATTTTTATGTTAGTGACATCATTTAGTGCTGTAATTAACTGGGAAGTATCGTAACAGACTGAGTAAATGATCTACTAGTGGTGGGTTTCCTTCCTGGGATGAACAGAGATCTCCTTTAGTCGGTCTATGATCAAGAAGTACTCTTACTTTGGAATGTTCGCTCTCTTGCTCGTTTCATACTTCTTCGACCGTTCTTTCTTAAAGCTATGTTCTACAGCAGCGGTGGGCAAACCTTTTGGCTCAAGGGCCACATTGAGTTTTTGAAACTGACAAGTGGGCCACAACATTATGAGGTGGAAAAGAAACGACCATAAAGCATAAAAAATACACATGCACTCTATTTCTTTTTTCTGTTTTTTAATCAACAAATGTATTGTTACATACAAACAACTCACCGCTGATGGATTTAATGGGAACAGTGTTGCTGAGGGTGCCCAGCGGAAAGCATAAAAAATACACATGACAAATGTAACACACGGCCTTTGATCGAATTTCAATTAACAAATATTTTGTAGTCCTTTCTTTTTTGAAAACCGACACTCTCTGTCAATCTTCCGCTTTTTTTGCACGCTCATTTTGTTATGTAGGATGATGGTAGAGTTGGAGGTAGAGATGGCAATGCGTATCCAATGTGGTGGATATACACATCGACACGCCCCGTTTCGATACGTAGGTTCAATCACAGTTTCTCTTGTTTTTCAACTGTTTGTCGATGGAGTTCACAGCAAACGTCACGTGACGGTTTGAATGTGCCAATCATAATTGCCACCTCTAGTCTGCGGCGAAGAAAGGCCCAGTCTAGTTGCAATGCGCCACCTGGTGGTACCAGTTAAGTATCGCAGGGGAAAAAAATCTGATAAATGAAGACTACAAATTTAAAAATGTTATAGGTTTACTATAGTGCTTCACAACAGCTTGCTCTGATTAGCACGTTAATTTTTTTCCATTCCATTCCAGGTTTACTATTCGTGAAAATTTCTGGCGGGCCGGATAAAATGATATCGTGGGCCGGATTTGCCCCGATACTGTAGTTTGCCCACCTCTCCTCTAGAGGAAACTCCATACCCAGACATAAATGATCTTAATGTGATCTATGACAGTGACAGTGACTGTACTCTCATAAACTGTAGGATTACAGTACAGAGAAGAATGTATTACAGATATATAATAACGAATTAAAATGCACATGCGTTGGAGTTTAACGTGGAGGACACGCTCTCTCACATATACATCTTATTATCGACCATAGCTTTTTAAATATAAATATTTTTTACTGTAAATTATTATATGAAATTATATTTTGATGTCTCGTATTTATCTGGTGTAATAACATAGGATCATTACATTCAGATATATAGTGATATTCATCTCCACTTTTGTTAACATTACAAATATGACATTTTCTATTTTCTCGTAGAATATTAGGCTATCGTCCTGTTTCAATAGGACGTGTAGCATTCGAGGGTCTACCCTATTTCATATCACCTATCAACACTTTGATGTAACAATGACACTACTACTAATCCCTATCATATAACTGGTCTTTGATGTACGAATACTATAACCACTAATCCGTGCAATAAACAGTTCTAAGCAAAACTTTAAACCCCTATGACTGTTGGTATTGAAATCATTGGTCTTTGATGCAAAAATAACACTACCAGTAATCCCCACCATCTATTTTGTTCTTTGATGTTAGAATAACACAACAATAAGGCAACACAGAGTGTAAATACTATGTCTTCAAATTATATTTCTCTATTGTTACTGTTTGATACATATATTACTAGTGTGCTCTTTTACTGAAGTGACATACGGGGTTTTCAAATCGCAGATGTTATTGAGAAAATTCACTTAGATTTTTGTAAAAATATTTTAAATGTTAAAGGGTGAACCACAAATATTATGGTCTATTTTGAACTGAGAAGATTCCCTATAGTTTATGAGCGTACATATCGAATGATTAAATAGTGGCTGAAATTAATTAATACCAAAAATTGTATTTTATATTATAGAAAAATAATTGGGTGACTTTTATTAGGAAAACTTTATATGAATTGGGATTGAGATATGTCACGGGGCACCAAACGCAGTCGCATGTGACCCGTAATTAGCACTGTCATCACGAAGTCAAATTAGAACCCGAAACTGGTGAAACACTCTTCCTGAGAAATAGCACTGACAATACATACATATCTCCTGTATCGGGTAGATAGCTACTCGATTTGGCTCGGTTCTAAGGGTATTCGGGGAACAAGATCATATATGTAAACGTTAAACCACCAGAAACACAACAACAGTAGTTTAGATTTTAAGAATATACATATTATATGATCTAATAATAGTTATTTACAGTTAGCTTACAATGGCACAAAATTACTCTCACCACATAAGTGAAAATATGGAGGATATTAAACCTGTTTATCCCTGAAGGTAAAATAGCACACTTCAGTAAGTATTAGAATATGCAAGTATATGAAAATAACTTCCTGGTTAACAGGACGTTGACATCACAATCAGTTGTCAATAACACCATTGTGGTATCAGTGTTTACAATTACTGATGGTCAGAGTTTACCTCAGATTACCAGCTATTCTCACCAACTACTTTAGAGATAATAGCCTAAAGTTTAGTTTGATCATTCTCATCTCAGATTATCAACTATTCTCAAATAATGGTTATACTACTTCAATATATATATTTTACGGTGTAAAACTGATTACTCCTACCAAAAAATGCAACATATGCTTTTATTGCCTAGGAAAGACCACATAGAGGGTCTTTTAACATTCCTATATCAGGATCGTGCCGAGACTGTTTGGAACTTTAGTAGACATGCAGACACTAGTGCATCCCAGAAAACAACACAGCTTAGATACTTTTTCAGGAAGTCTAACATCAATTACATATTAAAGAGGAGTCTGTTGTCTCCGTCACACTTAGCTTATATAATTATTAAGAGTTGTTTCAGTCACAGGACACATATGGATAGAGCAGGACCAGACTAATGAAAAGTGTTCTTCAAGCAAGGCAGAATCTTTCATTCGAGTTAAATACATATGTGAAATGTTACAATTTATATAAATACATTAGAGATGATTTATCAATTCAATTTTATTTAAGAAAAGTGAGGCTGTCTATACATCAGCTGTATAGTATGTCAATATGTATATTATGTGAGTATTTGTATTTCTTGCATTTTTTATTATTAACATTGTATATCAATAAGCTGTAAAGCTTACGATAGTAAAACATTGCACATCAGCTAGCAAATGAGATTGTGAGATACAGGAATATTGAGAGAGAGCACAAAGAATATGTATGTTACGTAACAATAGTGAGATTGAAGACGAGATTGAAAATAAGAAATCACTGTGTAATTTGGGAAAGTATTTGTTTAAAGCATTTCAGTGCAGAAACGTTTTGATTAGTTAAATATAATTTATGTGCTTTATTATTTGTATTTGCATCTTTTATTACTGACATTATATATCAATAACCTGTAAAGCCTACGCTAACAAAAATTGAATTGAACCACTGATCCCTTCAATGAGCAGATATAAACAAAGCATAAAACCCGTTTGGCTGATTGCCTGAAATGCTACCAGGAAGAATGTCAAACAGCAGGAACCAAACTCCAGTCATTTGTCCTAATTCCTTGAAATTTTAGTCATTAGGCCCAACTCCTGACGGTCTTGGTCATTAGGCTAAATGCCTATATATTTCAGGCATTAGGTCAAGCGACCAGTTTGCCATATTGACTGTAATATATAAACATATGGCTACTTTTCTGTGAATGAATTCACATAATAAGATGAAATAAATGTTTACAAAACAGAAGAAAAAAAATGAAAAAAGAAGAAATTCTCAGTTCTGCTTGTTCGATTTTTAGGGACGAAAGAATCTAATGGTATCTGTTGTACAGCATTCAAAAGTTAAAGGAAACCGGTAGAAGTTCGTGTAAAACTGTCAAGTTTAAAATTAAATATTATAGTAAAAAGTAACTCCCTTTCTAAGTGGACGGTGACAAAATACCTTTTCCAAAGAAGAAAACATATACATCAATGGCCAGATCTAGAGAGAGAGAGAGAGAGAGAGAGAGAGAGAGAGAGAGAGAGAGAGAGAGAGAGAGAGAGAGAGAGAGAGAGAGAGAGAGAGAGAGAGAGAGAGAGAGAGAGAGAGAGAGAGAGAGAGATTTTAAAACTGAGAGACGGAGATTTTAAAACTGAGAGACGGAGACTGACAGACATGATAATCTCTAGATTTTACTAGTGATGCGATTCACCGTCAGCATTACATATCACCAGTCTTTTCTAAACATTCTTAACCAATTTATCAAACAGAGGCATCAAACTGCGCATGTGGAAACTGTTATTTAAACGCCATGAATACTGAGTCACGTCAGAAACGAAAAGCGACAACATGGCTGTTCACGTGATCTTCGTCTGTGTGACTTTTATAATTTCTTTGGTCTTATCAGTGCCAACTACTACAGGTAATTTGTAGTTATTATTATTATAACAGGTATTGTTACTGTTATTGTTGTTATCATCATCATTGTTATTGTTATTGTTATGGTTACTATCATTACTATTATTATTATTATTATTGTTGTTTTTGTTGCTATTATTATTATTATTATTATTATTATCATTATTATTATTATTATTATCGTTATTATTATTATTATTATCATTATTATTTTTATTATTATTATTATTATTATTATTATTATTATTATTATTATTATTATTGTTTTACTTATTGTTTCACAGAGCTGCCGTCACCGACAACCACACCTCCACAACCGCCTCACTGCTCTTACAATGGAGAAATCAACGGACCTGGACAAATCGTTCCATCATATAAATCTTGTGCGTACGAGTGTCGTTGTCAGCCTAGTTATGATTCTTCATCTGAATTACAGATTATTTGTATAGTCGTTGATTATGTAGACCTAATGTGTTTCGATCCTGAAGGACCTGATGCCTGTGGAAAATACATATGTCAAGGTAGACAACATTTCGGTATCTCCTTATACCAACAGTAGCTGAAGAAATAAACCTCTAATTTGTAGTCTCGTTAATAGTAGTAATCGTAGTATTATTATTATTACTTGTATTACTAGAGGTAGTCGGAGCAATTAGTTTTGGTAGTTGTAGGGTTACTGTTAGCATTAATGGTCGGATTAATAATAATAATGCTTTTTTTGTTATTAGTTGTAGTAGTTGTTGTAGTAGTAGATCGAGTAGTATTAGTAGTAGTAGAATTAGTAGTAGAAGTGATAGTAGTATTGGTAGTAGTAGCAGAAGTAGAAGTAGTAGTAGCTGTTATTGGTGGTGATTTTATAGTGGCAAGAGTAATAGTAACAGCCAGTAATGAAGACTAAGAAAATATTGACGTGGAAGAGTTGATGCAATAGTAAAATCAGTGCAACCAGTAATGTCGTAAATATAATTGCGAAAGAATTAGCAATAACAAATGTGTTGGTATCATAATTAGCAGTAGTATTTGGTGTAGTAGTTGTTATAGTAGTGGTAGTAGTAGTAGTACCATATTACTATTATTAGTAAAAACAGTAGGAGTATTTATTGTAGTAGTACTTGTAGAAATTGTTATAATACTAGAGTAGATAATAAAAAATATTATTGTTATTATTGTAATTATTATTATTATTATTATTATTATTATTATTATTATTATTATTATTATTATTACAGAACGTAACTGTAAAACGCCATCAGGACACGTGTTACATGGAGAAGAACAGAAATACTTTAGTGATGATGGTTACTGTAAATGTCCACCACAAGAACAAGTTATTGATTCATGGCGACCAGAATATGGGGTGGCTTTGTGTTCAGCACCCACTGGAATGCCACCGAGTTCTGCAACATCACCACCGATATCTATAACACCAACTACAACAGCGTTCTCATAAACAACAGAATTTTTTTTCTTTTGACATAAGAAATATTTAGTAGCTAAATAATGAATATTCTTTATGATGTTATATGAAATAATGGACAGCTGTATACAAATAGTTATTAATGGGTGCGTATATACTCTACCATATATTAATACACACACATTCGTACATACATGCATAATCTGATCTGCAGATACGATTAGGTGAATATATAACTGGCTCAAGAACATGGTTATTTATATTTTATTTTTCGAAAGACTGAAAAGAACTAAAATCATATCGAATAAAATCCTTCATGGTCCTCTCTCATCAGTGTTATTATTAAGATCATGAACCTATATTAGTGTAGACGTGGAGACCATCAGTAATTTTTCTTTTAGTAACATTATTTTGTGCTGCAATGAACTTGGACAAAATTGTAACACACATGTGGGTTAACGGAAACATTTAAAATCAGAAGACTGAGATTAAATGATAGACATGATTAACCCTTATTATTTCAATTTCTATATTTCACTTATGGTACGATCCACCGTCAGTATTACACATCACCTGTTTTTTCTATACATACTTAGCTTATAACAGAGGAATCAAACAGCGCATATGGAAATTGTTATTTAAATGTTATCAATACTAACTCCCGTTACAAGCGAAAAGCAACGACGTGGCTGTTCACATGCTCTTCTCCTTCTTCTGTTTGAATTTTATTATTTCGTCTGCCTTGTCAATGCCAACAACTCAAGGTAATGTATACTGATTACTGATACTATTGCTGTTGTTGGTGCATCAGTGTTATCATCAGAATCCAGCACAGCAACACTGATAGTAACTACAGCCTCAATAATGTCAGTAATGTACAACATCATAGTAATGATACTAATGATGATGTTAATAGTAGTAATAGCTGTAGTTGTAGTAGCCGTAGTGGTAATAATAATAATAATAATAATAATAATAATAATAATAATAATAATAATAATAATAATAATAATAATAATAATAATAATAATAGGGATTTCAGACAGAAATAGGAAGGTAGAAAGAGCAGATTTAAATATAATGTATTGTAAAGAATTTGTTCCAACAAAAAAAGTCGTTTTAGTTTCGTTTAATCGTTCAGCCTGATTATTTTCTACGAAATGTTTTAGTAAAAAAAGACTTTTCAATGATATAGTCAACAGTACAGTGTGTAGCCTTTTGTCGTAGCAATGAAGCCATTATTAGTGTATACTGAAGGATTTTTCACGTGAAGAATTTGCTAGGTTGCTCAGTTGTACACATATCTGCATGATACCTGAGATGCGCATGTACTTTTATTTGATGAATACAAACCAGACAGCAGAAATGTCATGAACCATTTTAGTAAGATTTCCTTTATGCACGACCTTCTGACCGGTTTTTGGAATGCATAGATTTGAAGCTAACACGTTATAAAGCTCACAGCAGACAGTCATGGGAAGCACAGTTGAACGTGGTTTTGTGTTCCTAACCGACTGCAACAACAACATCGATATGTGCAAAACCACCACTTAGAAAAAAGGCGTTACCAACAAAAAATAATACGTTTTTCATTTAATTTAACAAATTTTATGTGCAAAATAATGAATATTCATTATAATATTATACAACTTCACAACAATATTTATTAATACATACATACATACACACATACATAATCTAATCTTCAGAACGATTACCTGAATATATTATTGGTTCAAAGAGATGATTATTTATTTTTAATTTCATGTGATTGAAAAGAAATAAAACGAATTAGAACTTATGCTAATTTATCGTATAACTGTTCACTTTGAATTATAAAAAATTAAAGAGTATATTCTGTCTTTGAAAATATAATTAATACTGAATTAAATTCTTCATCTTTCTCTCTCATCAGTGATATTAGTAAAATCATAAACCTATGTTAATGTAGACTCTCTGTCATTTTTCTTTTAGTGACATCATTTAGTGCTGTAATTAACTGGGAAACATCGTAACAGACTGAGTAAATGATCTGGCATGATAATGTAGCTATATCTTGTTTACAGAGAATTTTATTTTACTATCTCTCTCTCTCTTCGAGTTTATAAATAAAGTAATTCTTTAGCTCTTTCTCTCTCTCACATACATATATACATATATACACACAGGGACACACTCACATTATATACACACATACACACACTCTCACACTCACTCACACACACATTGGTATCTCGAGTTACGAGCGCTCCAACTTACTAGTTTTCAGAGTTACTGCAGTCGGCCGGTCCAGTTTTTGCTTTGTGTTACGAGCTAGCTTCAGACGCGCCGCCAGTATTTTGCGCAACGAACAACACAACATCCGGCCAGCATCCCGTGTCTCACTCGTTTGCTTCACGTGGTTACCTTGCCGTGGAAGCGTCTCTGTTGTTTACAAAACCAATTTATTTCTTTATATTATCTTTTATTTTGTTTTTGCACAATATTTGTCATTTATACATACATTTTTCTTATTTAAAAATGTTACAAAAACATGGGATGGTTTTTTTGGGGGTGGTTTAATGGTATTTCAATTAATTTCATTTGGGAAAACTGATTTGATATACAAACAAATTGAGTTATGAGCTCGAATGAATGGAACGAATTAAATTCGTAAGACAAGATACCACTGTGTATATATATATATATATATATATATATATATATATATATATATTATTATTATTATTATTATTATTATTGTAATTATTATTATGTTACAGTCAATATGTCAAACTAGTCATTTGGCCTTATGCCTGAAATGTTTGGACATTTAGGCTAATGCCCAAGACCGTCAGGAGTTTTGCCTAATGACTAAAATATCCAGGAATTAAGGCAAATGACTGGATTTTGGTTTGTGTTGTTTGACATTCTGCCTGAAACCATTTCAGGCAATGGATCAAATGGGTTTTATGCTTTGTTTACATCTATTCAGTGAAGGAATTAGTGGTTCAATCCAATTCTTTATTATGCTAAGATTTACAGATTACTGATTTACAATATCAATAATAAACAATGCAAAATAATGTAGCGCATAAATTATAGCACCTAAATTATATCTAACTAATCAAAACTGTTGAACACTGAAATGCTTTAAACAAATATTTTCCCGAATTACACATCGATTTGTTATTTTCAGTCTCATCTTCAATCTGACATCTGTTACATAGCATACATATTCTTTCTGCTCTCTCAATATTCTTTATCTCCCAGTCTCACCTGCCGTGTGATATGCATTGTTTTATTATCTTAATCTTTACAGCTTATTGATATACATTGTCAGTAATAAAAAAAGTAAGAAGTACAAATAGTGACATAATATACAGCTGATAAGCTTATGTGACGGACACTACAATCTCCTATTCAATAAGTAATACATGTTAAATTTCTTCAAAAATTATATAATCTACGTTGTTTTGGGAGACCGACTAATGTCTGCATGTCTACTAAAGTTCCTAACACTCTCGGCACAGGAATGTTAAAAGACCCTGTAGCTGACTTAGGTAACTGTAAGTTTTTACGGCTATTTTAAGTAATTGACGGCTAGTTTGATGTGGCTTTCTAATAAATTCCTATTATTTCATAATAGTTGGTAATCTGAAATCAGACTGATCAAAGTAAACTAGGCTATTATCTCTAAAACAGTGGGTGAGAATAGCTGGTAATCTGAGGTAAACACTGACCGTCGCTACTTGTAAGCACTGATACCACGTAATGTTATTTTAAATTTATTTTTAATTTAACGTCCTGATAAGCAGTACATTATTTTGATATACTTGCATATTCAAATATTTACTGAGGTGTGCTATTTTAGCCTTCAGGGTG
>CM022667.1:16666483-16727202 GCA_012295275.1 Chrysomallon squamiferum | reverse complement strand
ATTATAATAATTTAACGTTTTCACCGCACAGAAACATTAAACATAAAATGTTAGAGCTGTTACTTAAGTTTTATCAATAGTCGCTCACGTGACAAAAGAAAAGCGACATGGCTGTTCAGATGCGTGACTCAGTCTTGTTTGAATTTTAATTCGTCTGTCTTGTTATTTTCAACAACATCACCACAAGTTTTACAACCACATCATACAAGCTTCGCGCGGGCCTCTGTGACTGTGACAGCCTTCTTATTCTTCCTATTCTGAATAGAACGTAACTGTAAAACGCCATCAGGACAAGTGTAACGTGGAGAAGAACAGAAATACTTTAGTGATGATGGTTACTGTATATGCCCTCCACAAGAACGTATTTTAGGTTCTTGGGAACCACAATATGGCATGGCTTTATGTTGCACATCACTAGGCCGGCAAGACCGAGTTCTATAACATCACCACTGACAAATGCATTGTCACAAACAACAGAAAAATGAATATTCCTTATTTATATGAAATGAAGAAGAGAGTATTTATTAATACGTGCATATGTATTCTAACATACATACATGCATATCAATACATACATACATACATACATACATACATACACACATACACACATACACATATAATGTAATCTGCAAATACGATTATCTGATTATTGATATGTAATTTTACAAAATATTGAAAAGAAATAAAATCAATTACAATTTAGGTTAATTTACTCAATAAAAATTAAAGAGTGTATTCTCTCTTGGAAAATAAACTTAATAGAATATAAAATCCTTCATCCTTCTCTCACAGTAGTGTTATTAGTAAGATCATAACTATATGTTAATGTAGAATTTCAGTCATTTTTCTTTTAGTGATATCATATAGTGCTGTAATTAACTGGGAAACATCATAACAGACTGAGTAAATGATCTACTAGTGGTGGGTTTCCTTCCTGGGATGAACAGAGATCTCCTTTAGTCGGTCTATGATCAAGAAGTACTCTTCCTTTGGAATGTTCGCTATCTTGCTCGTTTCATACTTCTTAGACCGTTCTTTCTTAAAGCTATGTTCTACAGCAGCGGTGGGCAAACCTTTTGGCTCAAGGGCCACATTGAGTTTTTGAAACTGACAAGTGGGCCACAACATTATGAGGTGGAAAAGAAACGACCATAAAGCATAAAAAATACACATGCACTCTATTTCTTTTTTCTGTTTTTTAATCAACAAATGTATTGTTACATACAAACAACTCACCGCTGATGGATTTAATGGGAACAGTGTTGCTGAGGGTGCCCAGCGGAAAGCATAAAAAATACACATAACAAATGAAACACACGGCCTTTGATCGAATTTCAATGAACAAATATTTTGTAGTCCATTCCTTTTTGAAAACCGACACTCTCTGTCAATCTTCCGCTTTTTTTGCACGCTCATTTTGTTATGTAGGATGATGCTAGAGTTGGAGGTAGACCTGGCAATGCATATCCGAGGGAATGTGGTGGATATACACACTGACACGCCCCGTTTCAATACGTAAGTTCAGTCACAGTTTCTATTGTTTTTCAATTGTTTGTCGATGGCGCTTCACAGCAAACGTCACGTGACGGTTTGAATGTGCCAATCATAATTGCCATCTCTAGTCTGCGGCGAAGAAAGGCCCAGTCTAGTTGGGGTGCGCCACCTGGTGGTACCAATAAAATATCGCAGGGAATAAAAATCAGTGAAATGAAGACTACAAATTTAAAAATGTTATAGGTTTACTCTTCGTGAAAATTCCTGGCGGGCCGGATAAAATGATATCGTGGGCCGGATGTGCCCCGCGGGCTGTAGTTTGCCCACCTCTGCTCTAGAGGAACCTCCATAGCCAGACATAAGTGATGTTAATGTGATCTATGCCAGTGACAGTGACTGTATTCTCATGAACTGTAGGATTACAGTACAGAGAAGAATGTATTACAGATATATAATAACGAATTAAAATGCACATGCGTTGATGTTTAACGTGGAGGACACACTCTCTCACAGATACATCTTATTATCGACCATAGCTTTTTTAATATAAATATTATTTACTGTAAATTATTATATGAAATTATATTTTGATGTCTCGTATTTATCTGGTGTAATAACCTAGGATCATTACATTCAAATATATAGTGATATTCATCTCTACTTTTGTTAAGATTACAAATATGACATTTTCCCTTTTCTCGTAGAATATTAGACTATTGTCCAGTTTCAATAGGACGTGTAGCATTCGAGGTTCCACCCTATTTCATATCACCTATCAACACTTTGATATAACAATAACACTACTACCAATCCCTACCATATAACTGGTCTTTGATGTACGAATACTATAACCACTAATCCGTGCAATAAACAGTTCTAAGCAAAACTTTAAACCCCTATGACTGTTGGTATTAAAATCATTGGTCTTTGATGTAAGAATAACACTACCAGTAATCCCCACCATCTATTTTGTTTTTTGATGTTAGAATAAAACAACAATAAGGCAACACAGAGTGTAAATAATATGTCAACAAATTATATTTCTCTATTGTTACTGTTTGATACATATATGACTAGTGTGCTCTTTAATTGTAGTGACATATGGGGTTTTCAAAAGGCAGATGTTATTGAGAAAATTCACTTAGATTTTTGTAAAAATATTTTAAATGTTAAAGGGTGAACCACAAATATTATGTCTATTTTGAACTGAGAAGATTCCCTATAGTTTATGAGCGTACATATCGAATGATTAATTATTGGCTGAAATTAATTAATACCAAAAATTGTATTTTATATTATAGAAAAATAACTGGGTGACTTTTATTAGGAAAACTTTATATGAATTGGGATTGCGATATGTAACGGGGCATCAAAGGCAGTCGTAATCAGTAATGTCGTCACGAATTCAAATTAGAACCCCGAAACAGGTGAAACACTCTCCCTCGGAAATAGTAGATAGCTACCCGATTTGGCTCGGTTCTAAGGGTGTTCGGGGAACAAGATCATATATGTAAACGTTAAACCACCAGAAACACAACAACAGTAGTTTAGATTTAAAGAATATACATATTAAATGATCTAATAATAGTTATTTACAGAGTTAGCTTACCATGGCACAAACTTACTCTCACCAGATAAGTGAAAATATGGAGGATATTAAACCTGTTTATCCCTGAAGGTAAAATAGCACACCTCAGTAAGTATTTGAATATGCAAGTATATGAAAATAACTTCCTGGTTAGCAGGACGTTGACATCACAATCAGTTGTCAATAACACCATTGTGGTATCAGTGTTTACAATTAGTGATGGTCAGAGTTTACCTCAGATTACCAGCTATTCTCACCAACTACTTTAGAGATAATACCCTGAAGTTTACTTTGATCATTCTCATCTCAGATTATCAACTATTCTCAAATAATGGTTATACTACTTCAGTACATATATATTTTATGGTGTAAAACTGATCTCTCCTCCCAAAAAATGCAACAGATGCTTTTAGTGCCTAGGAAAGACCGCATAGAGGGTCTTTTAACATTCCTGTATCAGGATCGTGCCGAGACTGTTTGGAACTTCAGTAGACATGCAGACACTAATGCCTCCCAGAAAACAACATAGCTTATACACCTTTTCAGGAAATCTAACATCAATTACATATTAAAGAAGAGTCTGTTGTCTCCGTCACACTTAGCTTATATAATTATTAAGCGTTGTTTCCGTCACAGGACACATATGGATAGAGCAGGACCAGATTAATGAAAAGTGTTCACCAAGCAAGGCAGAATCTTTCATTCCAGCTAAATACATATGTGAAATGTGACAATTTATATAAATACATTAGAGATGATTTAACAATTCAATTTTATTTAAGAAAAGTGAGGTTGTCTATACATCAGCTGTATAGTATGTCAATATGTATATTATGTGAGTATTTTTACTTCTTGCATTTTTTATTATTGACATTGTATATCAATAAGCTGTAAAGCTTACGATAGTAAAAGATTGCACATCAGCTAGCAAATGAGATTTGAGATACAGGAATATTGAGAGAGAGCACAAAGAATATGTATGTTACGTAACAATAGTGAGATTGAAGACGAGATTGAAAATAAGAAATCACTGTGTAATTTGGGAAAGTATTTGTTTAAAGCATTTCAGTGCAGAAACGTTTTGATTAGTTAGATATAATTTATGTGCTTTATTATTTGTATTTGCATCTTTTATTACTGACATTGTATGTCAATAACCTGTAAAGCATACGCTAACAAAAATTGAATTGAACCACTGATCCCTTCAATGAGCAGATATAAACAAAGCATAAAACCTGTTTGGCTGATTGCCCGAATTGCTACCAGGAAGAATGTCAAACAGCAGGAACCAAACTCCAGTCATTTGTCCTAATTCCTTGAAATTTTAGTCATTAGACCCAACACCTGACGGTCTTGGTCATTAGGCTAAATGCCTAAATATTTCAGGCATTAGGTCAAGTGACTAGTTTGACATACTGACTGTAACATATAAACATATGGCTACTTTTCTGTGAAAGAGAGGCATCAAACTATCAACCTATATTAATGTAGACGTACCTGCATGGTACCTGAGATGCTCATGTACTTTTATTTGATGAATTCAAATCAGACAGCAGAAATGACATGAACTATTTTTCTAAGATTTCATTAATGCACGACCCTGTGACCGGTTTTTGGAATGTATAGATTTGAAGGTAACACGTTATAAAGCTCACAGCAGACAGTCATGGGAAGCACAGTTGAACGTGGCTTTGTGTTCCTAACCGACTGCAACGACACCATCGATATGTGCAAAACCACCACTTAGAAAAAAGGTGTTATCAACAAAAAATAATAAGTTTTTCATTTAATTTAACACATTTTAAGTGCAAAATAATGAATATTCATCATAATATTATACAACTTCACACAAATATTTATTAATACTTACATACATACATAATCTAATCTTCAGAACGATTACCTGAATATATTATTGGTTCAAAGAGATGATTATTTAGTTTTAATTTCACATAAGGTTGAAAAGAAATAAAACGAATTGGAACGTATGCTAATTTACCGTATAACTGTTCACTTTAAATTATTAAAAATTAAAGAGTATATTATCTCTTGGAAAATATAATTAATACTTAATAAAATCCTTCATCTTTCTCTCTCATCAGTGATATTAGTAAAATCATAAAGCTATGTTAATGTAGACTCTCTGTCATTTTTCTTTTAGTGACATCATTTAGTGCTGTAATTAACTGGGAAACACCGTAACAGACTGAGTAAATGATCTGGCATGATAATGTAGCTATATCTTGTTTACAGATAATTTTATTTTACTATCTCTCTCTCTCTCTTCGAGTTTATAAATAAAATAATTATTTAGCTCTTTCTCTCTCTCACATACATATATACATATATACACACAGGGACACACTCACATTATATACACACATACACACACTCTCACACTCACTCACACACACATTGGTATCTCGAGTTACGAGCGCTCCAACTTACGAGTTTTCAGAGTTACCGCAGTCGGCCGGTCCAGATTTTGCTTTGAGTTACGAGCTATCTTCAGATGCGCCGCCACTATTTGGCGCAACGAACAACACAACATCCGGCCAGCATCCCGCGTCTCACTCGTTTGCTTCACGTGGTTACCTTGCCGTGGAAGCATCTATGTTGTTGTGTGTTCGCGTGTATTTGAGGTATTTTCCCAAATTTCCATGGATCCTAAGAATGTGAGTGCAAAGGACAGTGCTGAGAAGAAGAAGCGGATGATGTCCGTTGAATTAAATTTTGAATTCGTAGGTGTGCGCATTTAATCATCATGACTAGGCAGTACGAGCGTAGTACTTCTGCGACAGGTACCATACCGAAGCAGAAGGCTTCGACAAAGCCTATAACTTCAGCCAAATGTTATAAAATAATTTCTAAACTGCGGACCTCTGACCATGAAGTGATGGAAAAACCCTAAACCTGTACACTTTACAAAACCAATTTATTTCTTTATATTATCTTTTATTTAGTTTTTGCACAATATTTGTCATTTATACATACATTTTTCTTATTTAAAAATGTTACAAAAACATGGGATGGTTTTTTGGGGGGTTTAATGGTATTTCAATTAATTTCATTTGGGAAAACTGATTTGATATACAAACAAATTGAGTTATGAGCTCGGTCATGGAACGAATTAAATTCGTAGGACAAGATACCACTGTATATATATATATATATATATATATATATATATATATATATATATATATATATATATATATATATATATATATATATATATATATATATATATATATATTATTATTATTATTATTATTATTATTATTATTATTATTGTCATTATTATCATGTTACAGTCAATATGTCAAACTAGTCATTGGGCCTAATGCCTGAATTGTTTAGACATTTAGACTAATGCCCAAGACCGTAAGGAGTTTTGCCTAATGACTAAAATTTCCAGGAATTAAGCCAAAAGACTGGATTTTGGTTTGTGTTGTTTGACATTCTGCCTGAAACCATTTCAGGCAATGAATCAAATGGGTTTTATGCTTTGTTTACATCTGTTCATTGAAGGAATTAGTGGTTCAATCCAATTCTTTAATATGCTAAGATTTACAGATTACTGATTTACAATATCAATAATAAACAATGCAAAATAATGTAGCGCATAAATTATAGCACCTAAATTATATCTAACTAATCAAAACTGTTTAACACTGAAATGCTTTAAGCAAATATTTTCCCGAATTACACAATGATTTGTTATTTTCAGTCTCATCTTCAATCTGACATCTGTTACATAGCATACATATTCTTTCTGCTCTCTCAATATTCTTTATCTCCCAGTCTCACTTGCCGTGTGATATGCAATGTTTTATTATCTTAATCTTTACAGCTTATTGATATACATTGTCAGTAATAAAAAAAGTAAGAAGTACAAATAGTGACATAATATACAGCTGATAAGCTTATGTGACGGACAAAAATTATATAAGCTACGTTGTTTTGGGGGACCGACTAAGGTCTGCATGTCTACTAAAGTTCCAAACACTCTCGCCACGATCCGATACAGGAATGATAAAAGACCCTGTAGCTGACTTAGGTAACTGTAAGTTTTTACGGCTATGTTTAAGTTTTTGAAAGCTAGTTTTATGTGGCTTTCTAATAAATTCCTATTTAACTATATAATTATATAGCTATTTTATTGAAATATTATAACTATTATTTCATAATAGTTGGTAATCTGAAGTCAGACTGATCAAAGTAAACTAGGCTATTATCTCTAAAACAGTGGTTGAGAATAGCTGGTAATCTGAGGTAAACACTGACCGTCGCTACTTGTAAGCACTGATACCACGTAATGTTATTTTAAAATTATTTTTAATTTAACGTCCTGATAAGCAGTACATTATTTTGATATACTTGCATATTCAAATATTTACTTATGTGTGCTATTTTACCTTCAGGGATGATCTGAACAGAGAATGCACAATGTCTCGACGAGCAGCAGTGTCAAAGGAGTCGTCCGCAGGAAGATGATGATTTTTGAAATTCAACTGTGGGGAGACAAAGTTGAGTTAAAAATACACACATTATAATTGTTTGAAGCACAGTCTTTTGTGCAATTCAAGATGTCACTCATGTTTGAACTGCTGTTATAAGTAGGAGTGTTTCAAAATAAATGTTTTCATGTAATTGTAAGTCATTCTTTTTCATTCAGTCATTTTGCCTAATGACTCTAGGTATATTTCAGTCGTTTAACTTAATTCCTTAAAATCTGAGTCATTAAGCCAAACGCCTAAACATTTCAGGCATTAAGCCAAATGACTGGTTTTGGTTTTACATATTCGCGCACACACAAACACACACACACACACACACACACAGTATGCATGAGCACACTTATACAGATATATATATACAAGGAAATATATTTACTTGCATGTGGATTCTTTTCTATGAATCAATTCACATAACAAGATAAAGTAAATGTATACAAACGAGAAAAAAAAATGTCAAAGCTACATAATGGACAGTACTCTCTGTCTAAGATAACAGTGACAGAATATTTTTGTAAAGAACAAAAGATGTATTTAAATGGCTAGATCCTAGATAAATAAATCTTGTCCAAAAATGTATTAATATTGAAAGAGAAAGAGAAAGAGAGAGAGAGAGAGAGAGAGAGAGAGAGAGAGAGAGAGAGAGAGAGAGAGAGAGAGAGAGAGAGAGAGAGAGAGAGAGAGAGATTCTAAGAAAAACATTTAAAAACTGAGAGACTGAGATTAAATGATAGACATGATAAACCCTTATTATTTTAATATCTATATTTGGCTCGTGATACGATCAGTTTGTAAATACGACGTTTAATGCATTGAAAATGCAAATAAATATTAATAAAAAAAAAAAAAAAAAATAAAATGTCCGCAATGGAGTTTTAGCAGAGTGTCGTTTCCACATTATGTTACCTAATGAGAATAGCATCTTCATATTCACGCGCCATTTTCTGTGACATTTTCTTTTTTTTATTATTATTAGTTTTTTTGCTATAAAAAAAAAAAAATATATATATAGTACGAAAATCCCCCCCTACTGAAAAAAAAGGTTTCCACCTTTGCAGTAATTTCTACTCAATTATAGACAACTGTGCATACGAGGCGTTGATTACATGACTTATTTCTCCAAATTACTTTTAATAATCCATGTAGAATTGATTGCATTATGAAGGCATACATATTTAAAAGTTTGTAAACATTGGTCGGCGTTCGACGCTGTCATCTTGGATTTCGATCTGAAGTTTCCGCTTGTTTTCTGAACTTTTTATGATAAGGATAAGGATGGTTTTTCATATTACCAAACGATGAAGTCGCGTGCCTTTCGTAACTATTTTAGTGTTAATGCATGCATAGTAAACTGAAATTATAATTCGGTATGGGACTAATGTATTATCTTTTGTAGTTTTCAATGTCCCCCTGTCAGAAACCAGCATAAAAGAATATTCACAGTTAGGATCACCTCACAAACGAATTAAATGAAAAGATAATGTTAGACTTATAATTGTTAGTAGTAGCAGTTGTAGTACTACTAATACTAGTAGTTGTAGTAGTATTAGTAGTATAATTAGTAGAAGAAGTGGTTGTTGTAATAGTCGTCGAAGTAGTGGTTGTTGTTGTTGGTGTTTATTTTATAGTGGCAGCAGTAATAGCAACAGCCAGTAATGAAGACTGAGAAACTATCATTGTGGAGGACTTGTAAAACTGTGGCAATAGTAGAATCACTACTTCTAGTAATGTCCTAAGTATAATAGTAATAGTATTATTAATAGCAAATGTATTGGTATTATCATTAGTTTTCATTTACCTCCTTTTTTCAAAACTAGAATAATCTGAATGTAAATTTTCTTCGCATAGGGTTATAGTTAAAACTTATTTATACTATTCTTCATATACTAATGCAATGTTGGAACTGGGAGTGCTATAGTAGGAAGTATCATTACGTCAGGATCCAGTGTTCCTGAAACAGCTGTATGTGTATATCACCAGTATTTGGAATATTAAAAAATGAACGGCCTCCCGATCTGAACATTTTGGCTTGTCACGTTTTCGTTTCCTGGCTCATTCATTACACCACGACCCAATCGACCCAGTGTAAACCAATGTAAGAATCTGACCATTATTATAAATATTATTACAATGAATAAATAAGTTAATCCCTTAATCCTCTCGTTTCTGATATATTTAAACTGTACTTCCGTAGGTTCTCTGTAATTGTAAAGAAAAACTGAACTATAAATTTATACATAAATATTAATTATAGCTCACTTACTTTTAAATTAACAAGAAAGACAGATAGAAAATACGTGAAAAAGGCTGATTTTTTAAATTATTTAACAACAATGTGGACATAAAAGAAATGTCAGTAAATGGTAACATTGCAGAAAACTGACAGAAACTAATAAATCTAATAAACTATTAAATACTGATATAAACGATCAATATCTTTGTAATAATTGTTTAAGATCGAGTTCTTCTCATGACTGTGTTTATTAGCTCCAGGGATTATGTATTTCATTTTAATACCATCGAATCTAAACTTTAGCAGAAAGCTCCACATTTTGATTGGAACGTTGTATACTTTTCTGTTTTATATATATATATATATATGTGTGTGTGTGTGTGTGTGTGTGTGTGTGTGTGTGTGTGTGTGTGTGTGTGTGTGTGTGTGATTTATCTGTTTATCTTATGGCAGAAATAAATCGGCATTGTTAAAACTAACTGCAATAGCAGCAGATTTCAGTATTTACCATCACAACAACTGCAATTCATAATACTTGAGAACTGAACTAAGTGAGACTATATACTAAATTAAAGAGATTTGGATTATGGCTAACAATGAATCGAACGCGACATATGTCGAGAGGAATAGAATTTAAACCAGAAAATTTAACTTTCTTAGTCAGGGATTAGAGAACTAAATCATGCTGAACGTACAGATATTGTTAATATTTTCTGCGTGCTTTTTGTTTGTTTGACAGGCGCACTATGAGACATGTTAGCTCCCGAGATTCAAGAATACTTATATATTTTCCAGATTCGGTCCGTTAAATGTGGGGTCGAGTGTATACAGTTACACCCACAGATACACGCACGCACACACAACACATATGATATATAACAAGTTAAATAAATACCTATAATGGCTAACAGTGAATCAAATACATCAAATACAAATATTGTCGATATTTTCTGCATACTTTTTGCTTGTTTCAGCTTAGACAACACCGAGCTTCACTTCACGCTATTTTGCTGGGGAACCATATGATGTCGGACCCGTGACATTAGATGATCCTTGTTTAGGTGATTGCTACGCGGAATGGGTGATGAAGGACACAAAGTTTATTGTAGAGAAAAGTACTGAGAACAGACGACACCTGCACCAGCAGAATAAACAAGTAAAACATTAAAGAAAAAACAACAATAAAACAAAACTTAAATACGTTCGTGCATACATTCATACATATATGAATGTATGTGTTTGTGTTTATGTATATATATATATATATGTGTGTGTATGTTTGTATGTGTGTGTGTATATATATATATATATATATATATATGTATGTATGGATGTATGTATATATATCTGTATGTATGTATGTATGTATGTATATATAAGCGTAATCAGGCAGTTTGGCGCGCTTGAGGGGATACCTTTCGAACGCTTAACTAATCTCCTGAACGGCTTAAGAAGATTTGTTTATTTCCAAGATTGTGACGAAACAGAAAGAAGGGGCGAAGAGGACACACACACATGCACACACACACACAGACGCACACGCACACACACCAACACGTATGCTGGATGTATGTGTGTGTGAGTATTTATCTGTTTATGCATGTGTATCGGAGCCGCTCCTATGTGCATGCTATATATATATATATGTAATAAGACTTTTTTTCTAGATACAGTTAACGTTTATTAACTTCTATTGTTTTCCTTTCAGAATGATACTAACAAAGCACAAAATAATACAAGAAGAAGCTGGATCAAAAGTACCGAAGAACTCGTAATTTCTATCTACAAAAAAATAAAGAAATAAATAAATAAATACAATGTTCGTTATTAATTATTTGTTTTATTTAATGCTTTCTTTCTTTTCTTTATCTCAAACGTCCAGGTTTTCCGTGCTATATTATGAAACAAACTTTCTCTTGTTTTGTTTTTCATCATATTTAATTAGTGATTATATTCTGAGGAAGAATTTAACATTAAACAGGCTTTTCTTGCACGATGTACGGATTATTAATAGATATTTTGCAAGAATGAGTTGAAAAACATGGAAATAATTTAAATCTCTCTCTCTCTCTCTCTCTCTCTCTCTCTCTCTCTCTCTCTCTCTCTCTCTCTCTCTCTCTCTCTCTCTCTCTCTCTCTCTCTCTCTCTCTCTCTCTCTCTCTCTCTCTCTCTCTCTCTCTCTCTCTCTCTCTCTCTCTCTCTCTCTCTCTCTCTCTTTGAGTTTGTAAATGAAAAAATAATATCTCTCTTTTTGTCTCTGTTAGAACAATATGGACACATGGAGACAGACAGACGTATATATATTTAAAAACTGAAAGACTGAGACTGATAGACATGATAAAATCATTTTTATTTTAATATGTATGTTTCGCTCGTTATACGATCCGCTGTAAATATTACATGTCACCAGTGTTTTCTAAACATACTTATCCTATTTACCAAACGCAGGCATCAAACTGCGCATGTGAAAACAGCTGTTTAAACATTGTCAATACTGACTCACGTCACAAACAAAAAACAGAAAAATGGCTGTTAACATAGTCTTCTTCTTCTGTGTGAATTTTATTATTTCGTCTGTCTTGTCAATGCCAACGCCTGAAGGTAATTTGTACTTGTTATTATCATTATTTTTATTTTTGTTATTAGTGTCACTAATATTCTTGTTGATGTTGTCGTTGTTGTTCTTATTATTAGTGATGTTAATAGTGATAGCATCTTACACCGAGATAATAACAATAATTAATGTCAGTAGTAACGTCACTTTGGGGATAAAAGTAGAGATAATAAAGATGATGTTAATAATAATAATAATAATAATAATAATAGGGAGTTCAGACAGAAATAAGTCGTCTGTCTTGTCAATGCCAACGCCTGAAGGTAATTTGTACTTATTATTATCAATATTTTTATTTTTGTTATTAGTGTCACTAATATTCTTGTTGTTGTTGTTGTTCTTATTATTAGTTGTTAATAGTGTTAATAGCTGTTCATAGTGACAGAGTAACAGCTACATGAATAGTATCATCAGCATCTTACACAGAAATAATAATAACTACAACTCATCAATGTCAGTAGTAACATCACTGTAGTAATAAAAGCAGTGATAATAAAGATGATGTTAATAATAATAATAATAATAATAATAATAACTAATATAATATTAATAATAACTCGAATGTCACGTTTCTTCATATTTTCTCCCTTAACAGATCTACATCTTGTGCTACACCTATCTTGTAAAGATCATAAACATTTTAGTGAGTCTGAGTGCAGCGAATAGTTTAGTCAATATTAAGAATTCTCTCTTTCTTATTCTCGTTAAATGGGTAACGATTTGATATTAAAGGAAACTTGTAATGATGTAACATCTGCCGTAAACTGGGCTGAATGGAAACCTATCCAGGTCTTAAATTATGGGAACCTGTAGCGATCCTATTTATAAATTTATTACTTAATATTAATTCTCATAAAGTCTTATGTCGATTACGTTAATATTGTAAATTAGATTAAATCGGTTATTGTAATATACATTATGTTTCACTGTTTATTTATTGATAAATATATAAACAGAAATTCTGAGACTATAAAACCCAAGCTTGTTTAGCCTAAGGTTACATCCTGCTATGGTGGAGATAACAAACACTATAGACATATTGGTATCTTCAAGTAGTTGTTTCCATGCCCAATAAATTATAAAAAAAGAAGAAGAAAAAAGGAGGGATTGTTATTAGGGATTATTACTATCATTATTAGTTTATTTTCATTATTTTTATTAATGTTGTTTTATTATATTATTATTATTATATTATTATTATTATTATTGTTGTTGTTGTTGTTGTTGTTGTTGTTGTTGTTATTACTATTGTTATTACTAGTATTATTTTTCTTATTTTTCCACACACACTACAGAGCTGCCGCAACCTACATCCACACCTGCAATGCCACCTCACTGCTCTCACAAAGGAAAAGTGTACAGACCTGGACAAGTCGTTCCAGACTACGAGCCTTGTTCGTACGAGTGTCGTTGTCAGCCTAGTTATGATTCTTCATCTGAATTAGAAATCCGTTGTGTGTACGATGATTATTTGGCACCAATGTGTTTCGATCCTGAAGGACCTGATGCCTGTGGAAGCTACACCTGTCTCGGTAGACAATCTTTCGGTATCTCCTTATACCAACAGTACTAGAAGAATTAAAAATATAATTATTAGTAGTCTCATTAGTAGTAGTGATCGTAGTATTATTATTAGTAGTGGTATTATTAGTGGTAGTTGGAGCAATTAGATTTAATAGTTGTAGACTTACTATTACCATTAATGGTAGGATTAGTAATAATAATGTTATTCTTCTTATTAGTGATAGCGGTTGTAATAGTAGCTCGAATAGTAGTAGAAGTAGTTAAATTAGTAGTAGAGGGGGTAGTAGTATTTGTAGTAGTAGTAGTAGTATTATAGTAACAAAAGTAGTACTAGTTGTTGTTGTTGATTTTATAGTGGCAACCCTAGCAGTAACAACCAGTAATGAAGACATAGAAATTATTGTCGAGGAGGACCTGTAAAACTTCTGGCAGTAGTGGAATCAGTGCATCGAGTTAAATGCTAGTTGTAATAGTAATAGTATTAGTAATAGCAAATGTATTGGTATCATAATTAGTACTATTTGGAGTAGTGGTAGTAACAGTTGTTGCAGTAGTAATAGTGGTTAAATTATTAATATGTTTAGTAAAAATAATTATAGTAGGAGAAGTAGTATAAGCTGTTATAATGCTAAAGTTATAAGAATCATTATTTATTATTATTTATTATTATGTATTATTTATTATTATTATTATTATTATTATTATTATTATTATTATTATTATTATTATTATTATTACAGAACGTAACTGTAAAACGCCATCAGGACACGTGTTACGAGGAGAAGAACAAAAATACTTTAGTGATGATGGTTACTGTAAATGTCCTCCACAAGTAGACATTTATGGTCCATGGACGCTAGAATATGGCGTGGCTTTGTGTTCCGCACCCACTACAAAGCAACCCAGTTCTACAGCACAAACACCGAGTTATACAGCACAAACACCGAGTTCTACAGCAAAAACACCGAGTTCTACAGCACAAACACCGAGTTCTACAGCACAAACACCGAGATCTACAGCACAAACACCGAGATCTACAGCACAAACACCGAGTTCTACAGCAAAAACACCGAGTTCTACAACAAACACCGAGTTCTACAGCAAACCACCGACCTACAACACAACCACCGAGTTCTACAGAAGCAAACACCGAGATCTACAGCAGAAACACCGAGTTCTACAGCACAACCACCGAGTTCTACAGAAGAAACACCGAGATCTACAACACCACCAGCGAGTTCTACAGCACAAACACCGAGTTCTACAGGACAAACACCGAGATCTACAACACCACCAGCGAGTTCTACAGAACAAACACCGAGTTCTACAGCACAAACACCGATATCTACAACACCACCACCTACAACACCACCACTGAGTTCTCTAGAACAAACACCGAGTTCTACAGCACAAACACCGAGTTCTACAGAACAAACCACCGAGTTCTACAGAACAAACACCGATATCTACAACACAAACACCGAGATCTACAACACCACCAGCGAGTTCTACAGAACAAACAGCGAGATCTACAACACAACCACCTACAACACCACCAGCGAGTTCTACAGCACAAACACCGAGATCTACAACACCACCACCGAGTTCTACAGAACAAACACCGAGATCTACAACACCAACAGCGAGTTCAGAACCAAACACAACACCACCACCGAGTTCTACAGCACAAACACCGAGATCTACAACACCACCAGCGAGTTCTACAGAACAAACACCGAGATCTACAACACCACCACCGAGTTCTACAGAACAAACACCGAGATCTACAACACCACCAGCGAGTTCTACAGCACAAACACCGAGATCTACAACACCACCAGCGAGTTCTACAGAACAAACACCGAGATCTACAACACCACCACCGAGTTCTACAGAACAAACACCGAGATCTACAACACCACCACCGAGTTCTACAGAACAAACACCGAGATCTACAACACCACCACCTACAACACCACCACCGAGTTCTACAGAACAAACACCGAGATCTACAACACCACCACCGAGTTCTACAGAACAAACACCGAGACACCCACCAGCGATCTACAGCACAAACACCGAAACCTACAACACCACCACCGAGTTCTACAGAACAAACACCGAGATCTACAACACCACCACCGAGTTCTACAGAACAAACACCAGCACCTACAACCCCACCACCGAGTTCTACAGCACAAACAACGAGATCTACAACACCACCACCTACAACACCACCACCGATTTCTACAGCACAAACACAGATATCTATAACACCATCACCGACTTCTACGACACAAACACCGAGATATTCAACACTACCACCTACAACACCACCACCGAGTTCTACAGCACAAACACCGAGATCTACAACACCACCACCTACAACACCACCACCGAGTTCTACGGCACAAACACCGAGATCTACAACACGACCACCCACAACACCACCACCAAGTTCTACAGCACAAACACCGAGATCTACAACACCCCCACCTACAACACCACAACCGAGTTCTACAGCACAAACACCGATATCTACAACACCACCCCCGAGTTCTGCAGCGCAAACACCGAGATCTACAACACCACCACCTACAACACCACCTACAACACCACCACTGAGGTCTACAGAACAAACACCGAGATCTACAACACAACGACCTACAACATCGTTCTCATAAACAACAGACAGATGACTTTTTCTTTTGAAATAAAAAGTATTTAGTAGCTAAGTGATGAATATTGTTTATAATGTTACATGAAATAATGATTATTAATACGTGCATATCTACTCAAACATACATATATACTACATACATACATATACATACATACATACATACATACATACATACATACATACGTACGTATTCCAATCTGCAGATACGATTATCTGAATAAATGATTATTTATGGTTATTTATAATTATTTTTATTAAAAGTTTAAAAAAGAACGTAAGTAAAAACGGAATCAGGACAATTACAATTTAGGCTAATTTACTATATAATGGTAAATACATCTGTGTTTGTAAATGGACGCCAGAATATGGCGTGGCTTTAAAGATTATGTTATCTCTTGGAAAATATAATTAACGCTGAATAAAAATCTTTCTTCTTTCTTTCTAAGTAAGATCACAAAGCTCTGTTAGTGTAGACGTGTAGACTGTCATTTTTTTTTCTATTAGTGACATTATTTAGTGCTATAATTAACTTTGAAACATCGTAACAGACTGAGCTATTGATTTAGAAGTAATTGTAGACACCGATATCTACAACACCACCACCTTGAGTTTGTACAAGTAAACATACAAATTGTCAAGTTTGAAATTAAGTGTTATAATGAAAAAATAACTTCATGAGGTGAGGAAGTGAATATATTTTTGCAAAGAAGAAAAGATATAGATAAAAATGTTTGAATACTGAAGGAGAGGTTACATCTGAGTTATTAGAAATTAAAATTTATATTCCCTCTTGGAAAATATAATTGATACTGAATAAAATCCTTTATCGTCCTGTATCATCAGTCTTATTAGTAAGATCGTAAACATATGTTAGTGTAGACGTGTAGACTATCAGTAACTTTTCTTTTAGTAACATTATTTAGTGCTGCAGTTAACTTGGACACAATTGTAACAGACTGAGAAAATGATTTGGGATAAATATAACTTGTTTATAGGGAGTTTTATTTGACTTTCGTTCTGTCTCTTTCTCACAGTTTGAGTTAATAAATGTAAAGTTATCTCTCTCAGTCTCTCTTGCACACACACACACACACACACACACATATATGCGTATACACTTACAAATACACAGGCAGAAGCAAATTGTATACACTACACATACAAAATGATACTTTTTAATAAATGAATTCAGATAATAAAATAAGGTAAGTGTATACAATACACTAAATTTAAACAAATTTTTCTGAATGATAATCAGATTGTACAGAGGTGAAGAAATCGAACCTAACTTTTTCATTAATTTAATGGTATACATATTGTACAATATTTAAAATGAAAGGAAAGTGGTAGAAGCTCTTCTAAAATTGTAATTCAAGTTTGAAATAATTTTTATTATAATGAAAAATAACTCCGTCTTCTTCTTGATAAAATATTATGAAAATTGTAGTTATGGATTTTTATTATTTGATTAAATTTTATCCAGAAATGTATGGGTATTGAAAGAGAGAGAGAGAGAGAGAGAGAGAGAGAGAGAGAGAGAGAGAGAGAGAGAGAGAGAGAGAGAGAGAGAGAGAGAGAGAGAGAGAGAGAGAGAGAGAGAGAGAGAGAGAGAGAGATAGAGATAGAGACAAGAGAGAACAGAGAGAGAGTAGAAGAGAGAGAGAGTAATGGTAGTATGATTCGCATTTCATATAACCAATTGTTTCTCTATGACAAATAGAGGCATCAAATTGCGCGTGTGTAATCAAATTGCTTCAACGTTGTCAATACTGACTCCTGTCACAAACGAAAAGCGGCAACATGGCTGTTAACATGCTCTTCTTCTTGTGTGTGAACTTTACATTACATATCAGCAGTCGTTTCTGTATACTAAACAGAGGCATCAAATTTCGCATGTGGAAACAACTGCTTAAACGTTGTCAATAGTGACTCATGTCACAAACGAAAAGCGGCAACATGGCTGTTAACATGTTCTTCTTGTTCTGTGTGAATTTTATTATTTCTTCTGTCTTGTCAATGCCAACGACTCAAGGTAATTTGTACTTATATTATTATTTATATTTTTATTATTATTGTCACTAATCTTCTTCTTCTTCTTCTTCTTCGTATTATTATTATTATTATTATTATTATTATTATTATGTTTATTATTGTTTTCATAATAATTATTGTTATTATTGTTATTGTTTTTATTATTATTACTACTATTATTGTTATTATTATTATTGTCAATGTTGTTCTGATTTTTCCACACACACTACAGAGCTGCCGCCACCTACATCCACACCTGCAATACCACCTCACTGCTCTCACAATGGACAGATGTACAGACTTGGAGAAGTCGTTCCAGACTATGATCGTTGTGCGTACGAGTGTCGTTGTCAGCGTAGTTATGATTCTTCATCTGAATTATAAATTCGCTGTATATACGCTGATTATTTATCACCGATGTGTTTCCATCCGGTTGATGACGGTCCTGATGCCTAGTTGTAGTAATCTTATTATTATAATTATTATTATTATTAGTAGTAGTATTAGTAGTAGTATTTCGAGCAATTATTATCAGCAGTTGAAAGCTTACTATTACCATTAATGATAGGATTAGTAATAATAATGTTAGACTTTTAGTTAATAGTAGAATTAATAGAAGAAGTGGTAGTAATGTAATAGTATCGATAGTAGTAGTAATAGTAGAAGTACTGGTTGATTTTATAGCGAGAGTAATAGTAACAGCCAATAATGAAGACTAAGAGACCATTATTGTGGAGGTCTTGCAAAACTTGTAGCAGTAGTAGGGTATGTGCTTCTAGTAATGTCCTAAATGTAATATAATAGTATTAGTAATAGCAAATGTATTGGTATCATATTAGTACAGTAGAACCTCGGGTTACGAAGCCTCGAAGCTCGAACAAATCGGATTACGGAACCGTGATCCTGGACAAGTTTTGTCTCGGTTTACGAGTAATGTCCCGAGTTACGAACTACAGCAACGCGCTACGACAAGCTTTCTTTTGACGTCGGTTTTGACGTCAACAGGTAGTAAAGATAAAAATATATGCTTAAGTCAAAACCGAGTTTAAAGTAACGATTACAGGCATGCCCTATAGCAAATATATACCATGAGTTAGCGCCTTTAGTCTGCTATATGCAGCTGCAGCTCAGTAGCTTTTGCATTGAGATTGTGCGCTCGCTTCTTTTTAAACTGTTGCTGCTTTTATGTGTGTATTTTTTTTTATTATACCCTATCCAATATGGCGCCCAAGAAAACAAAAAGTGAAGCGATATTGCTGGTGGAAAGCAGAAATGTATCACAGTAGAGATTAAGAAAGAAATAATTGCAAAACATCAGTTTTGCTTCCGTGTGTCTGATATCACTTCGGTTTACGTACATTTCGGTTTACGAAACTTGTTCTGGAACGAATTAAGTTCTTAACCTGAGGTTCCACTGAAGTGGTATTTGGAGTAGTGGTTGTTATTGTTGTAGTAGTAGTGTATGTAGTAGGAGTAGTTACAATATTAGGATTATTAGTGAAAATATTAGGAGTAATTATAGTAGTAGTAGTCATAGTATATTAGTAGTAAAAGTTGTTATAATACTAACAACCAGTAATGAAGACTGAGAAACTCTTTTCGTCGAGGACTCGTAAAACTTGTGGCAGTAGTAGAATCAATGTTACAAGTAATATGCTAGTTGTAATAATAATAATATTACTAATAGCTAATGTATTGGTATCATAATTAGTAATTGCAGTAGCAGTAGTAATAGTTCTTGTAGTAGTTGTGTTAAAAATAGTAAGACTTGTTACAATATTAATACTATTACTTAAAATAATTATAGTAGGAGAAATAGTAGAATTTGTTGTAATACTAGAGTATACAATAAAATTATTATTATTATTAATAGCACTATTATTACTACTATTATTATTATTGTTATTATTATTATTACTATTTTTATTATTACAGAACGTAACTGTAAAACGCCATCAGGACACGTGATACATGGAGAAGAACAGAAAAACTTTAGTGATGATGGTCACTGTAAATATCCTCCACAAGCACAAGTTATTGGTTCGTGGCAACCAGAATATGGCGTGGCTTTGTGTTCCGAACCCTCTACAACGCAACCATTTACAGAAACGACGACTGAAGGTAATTTGTAATTATTATTATTATTATTACTATTATTGTTATCATTATAACTATTGTTATTATTCTTATTAATATTCTTCTTCTTCTTCTTTTTCTTCTTCTACTGGCAGTAGTAGAATCAATGTTGCAGTTAATACTACTGGTAATAATAATAGTATTACTAATAGCAAATGTATTGGTATCATAATTAGTAGTAGTATTTGCGTTAGCAGAAGTAACAGTTCTTGTAGTAGTTTTATAATACTAGAGTATACAGATAATAATAATAACTATTATTATCACTATTATTACTACTAGTAATATTATTATTATTATTATTATTATTAGTAGTAGTAGTAGTAGTAGTAGTAGTAGTAGTACAGAACGTAATTGTAAAACAACGTCAGGACAGGTGTTACGTGGAGATGAACACATATACTTTAGTGATGATGGTTACTGTAAATGTACTCCTCAAGTGCTTATTTTTGGTGATTGAGAACCAGAATATGTCGTGGCTTTGTGTTCTGCACCCGAGTCAACGCCACCGACTTCTGCAACACCGCCACCTACAACAGCCTTCTCATAAAGAACAGCGAAATGACTTTTTCTTTTGATATCAGAAACATTTAGTGGCTAAATAATGAATATTCATTATAATGTTGTATGAAATAATGTACAACTCTATACAAATATTTATTAATAGGTGCAGATATGCTCTGAAATATATTAATACACACACATATACACATATATACTCTAATCTGCAGAGACTATTCTGATTGGGAAATATCTTTACAAACTGAATAAATAATGTGGAAGTTGTCATCGGTATATCTTGTTTATAGGGAGTTTGCTTTTTATGTTTTTCTCTCTCTCTCTTTGTCTCTGTCTACGTAAATGTACGATTCTCATTCTCTCAAACAAATGCGAACAGAGACAGAGAAGCACACACACAGACACACACACACACACACACACACACCAACAGACACACAGACAGATGCAAATACATACACATACATGCTTTTTATGTTTTATCTTTTTAAACCTCTTCTAAAGTCTAAAGTTTCAAAGTTTGGAAAAACCCGCAAGTGTATGGCGATATCGCCGGTCAGAGAGTCGTACACGTGAGAAATCTTACAAAAATGGTTCACATTTAGTTCTACTACCTGCTTCGTATTCATCAAATAAAAGTATAGGAGCATGTCGTGAATGAATTCATGGGAAGCAGAGTTGAACGTGGTTTTGTGTTCTAAACCAACTGCAACGCCAACACCGAGATGTACAAAACCACCACTTACAAAAAACAAAAAAAAAAAAAAAAAAAAAAAAATAATAATAAATCGTTTTCATTTGATTTAACAAATTTATATAATATTATACTGAATACTATATAACTTCACACAGATATTGATTAATACATGTATACCTACTCTAACGTACATACATATACATACATACATAATTTAATCTGCAGAACGATTACCTGATTACACCTGCAAATACATATATATATATATATATATATTCATATATGTGTGTCTGTGTATGTATAAATATATATATACATATATATATATATATATATATATATATATATATAATATGTATATATACACACATATATATATATCTATCTATCTATCTATATATATATATATATATATATATGTATATATATGCATATGAATACTTTGCTATGAATGAATACACATAATAAGATAAAATAAATATATGGAAAACAGTGAGAAACATTGTCTTGAGAGAGAGAAAGAGAGAGAGAGAGAGAGAGAGAGAGAGAGAGAGAGAGAGAGAGAGAGAGAGAGAGAGAGAGAGAGAGAGAGAGAGAGAGAGAGAGAGAGAGAGATTAGAAACATTTAAAAACTGAGAGACAGAGATTATAATGGTACACATGGTAAACTCTTATTATATCAGTCTGTATACTTCACTGACGATGCGATCCGCTGTCAGCATTACAGCTCACCAGTCGTTTCTATACATACTTAACCTATTTACCAAAAAGAGGTATCAATACTGAAAAACATCACAAACGAAAAGTGACATTATGGCTGTTCACATGCTCTTTTCAGTCTTCTGTTTGAATTTTATTATTTCGTCTGTCTTGTCAGTGCGAACAACTCCAGATAATTTGTACTTATTATTGTTGTTGTTGTTGTTGTTGTTGTTGTTGTTGTTATTATTATTATTATTATTATTATTATTATTAAAAGTAGAATAACTCGAAAGTCATATTTCTTGACTATCTCCCTTAACAGATTTAGCACAGATTCCAATGCTACATCTATCTCGTAAAGATCATAAACATTTTAGTGTGTCTAAGTACAGTGAACAGTTTACTTAATATTAAGAATTCTCTGTGTGTTCTTCAAGTTAAATGAACAAAGATATGATATTAAAAGCTTCTTGTATACGTGTAACCTCTGCGGTGGACACGGCTGAATGGAAACCTGTCCAGGTCTAAAATTATATGAATCTTTAACGATCCTATTTGGCTGTTAATAACTGAAATTAGTAGAATGCTTCCAATAAACAAAAGAAATCAGTCCAAGCGAAAGGTGTTCGGTTTGGACATTGACGATATTCCGTTTCAACATATTTATTAATCTGAAAATAATACTGGAAATTAATTCCTATAAAATCTTGTATTGATTACGATAATATTGTAAATTAGATTAAATCCGTTTTTAAATATTCATTATTTGCATAGTTTATATATTAAGCTTATGCTTAAATTCGGCTTTGGCAGTGAGTCTAAACACTCTAGATATACTGATATCTTCAAGTAGTTGTTTCCATGTCCAATAAGTCATAGAGAAATACACAAGATAAGAATTAGAATGACAGTTTTCTGTTTGAATTTTTCTAATATAGATTGATGTCATTATTATTATGACAGCTATTGTTATTGTTTTTAAGTTTTGTTGTTGTTATTTTTATTATTATTGCTGTTATTGGTATTCTTCTTCTTCTTCTTCTTCTTCTACTTCTTCTTATTATTATTATTAAGGTTTTTGTTGTTCGTATTTTTTCATACACATTATAGAGCTACCTCCTTGTCTATTGACGTCTCCATTACCACCGCACTGCTCTCACAATGGAAGAATCTACCTGTCTGGAGAAGTCGTTCCAGATTATGAACGTTGTGCGGACGAGTGTCGTTGTCAGCCTACTGGTTTTTCTTCATCTCAATTAGAAATTCGTTGTATACACGCTGATTATTTCCCACCAATGTGTTTCGATCCTGTTGATCACGGTCCTGATGCCTGTCAAAGATACACGTGTCGAGGTAGACAACTTTTCAGTGTCTCTCTATACAAACAGCAGTAGATGAACTGAATGTCTAATTATTAGTTATCTCGGTTATACCAGTAGGAATCATAGTATTATTGGCAGTAGAACTATTAATTGAGGTACACATACCAAGGTACACAATTCTTCAGTTTATCTTTATGACAACAAGAGTAGAAAGTATCAAAGTAGTATCGTAGTATTAGTAATTCTGATTGTATTAGTAGTGGTATTTATAGCATTACTTCTAGTAATCGCAGGCTTAGTAAAGTATTACGAGTAAAAATTAGAAACAGTAATGAAGACTAATGAACTATTGTCGTGGAAGTGTTGTAAAAGTTGTGGCAGTAGCAGAATCAATGCTACTAGTCATATAAGTAATATAGTAGCAATATTAGTAAAATTCCTAGCTGCAAATATTTATAACATCTTTTAAATCAAAATACAAAAATAAAATAGAATAAAATAAAATAAAATGTAAATAAGTTAACTACACTCATGTTATTCTTCTTAGTTACAGGTGTTCACAGCATCCTTTTAATCAATAAAAAGACCATTGACAACGAAAATAGAAAAAAAAAGTTGGAATTGTTGGACCAGAAGAAAGCAGCCAAAAAGAACAAAGAAATATCAGCACCAGCCGACAAGAGGACAAACAAACAGGACCCAACCAACTCGGACCCGATGATGACTAGGAGAGCTTCAACGAGCCAGACAAGTATCTGAAACAACAAGGAGCGGATAACGTGTACGAAACATCGGAACCGACTCGTTACGATCCGATATGTTGGACACTTCCTTGTGTCCTGCAATCGTAACGAGAACCCATTCTGTTAACTTACCCAAAACTCTTTTCTGCGACGGATACGCCCGCTGACCTGTCAGAAAGCTTCACAACAGCTTGCTCTGATTAGCACGTTAATTTTTTTCATTCATTCATTCATTAGTAAACGTATTTGTATTAGTATTTCAGGAAGGTAAGAGTTGTGTTAGCTGCAGCAATAGCAACAATGGTTGTTGTCGTAATAATAATGTATTCAGGAAAAAAGTAGACCATTAATTAATTATATTATGTTTTCTTGTTGTTATTATTATTGTTATTATTATTATTATTATTATGATTATTATTATTATTATTATTATTATTATTATTACAGAACGCAAGTGTAAAACGACACCAGGACACGTGTTACGAGGAGATGGACAGAAATACTTTAGTGATGATGGTTACAGTAAATATCCTCCACAAGTGCGTATCTTTTGGTGCTTGGGAGCTAAAATATGGCGTGGCTTTGTGTTCCGCACCTACTACAACGGCAGCATCACCACCAACATCTACAAAACCACGACTTTCAGAAACGACAACGCAAGGTAATTTGTAATTATTATTATTATTACTATTATTTTGATCATCATAGCTGTTGTTATTATTCTTATTAATATTCTTCTTCTTCTTCTTCTTCGTATTATTATTATTATTATTATTATTATTATTATAGTAACAGCTAGATGAATATTATCAAAACAAGCTACCACCTGTATAACAATAATAATTACACTGTGATCAATATTAGTAAGAAAATCACAGTAATAATAAAGATGATATTAATAATAATAATAATAGTAGTAGTAGTAGTAGTAGTAGTAGTAGTAGTAGTAGTAGTAGTAGTAGTAGTAATAATAATACAAACAACAACAGTAATAATATTAAAAATAACGTAGAATGCCGCCAATATGAATCGATATTCCGCTTCGAAATATTTATTAATCTGAAAACAATACTGAAAACTGATTCTCATAAAGCCTTATGTTGATTACATTAATATTGTAAATTAGACTAAATCAGTTTTTAAATATAAATTATGTTTAATTTTTTATCAGTTAATAAATATATAAAGAGAAATTCTGGAGACATCTGACTATAAAACATCAAGTTAGCGTGTGTGTTGTCGTGGTGATAACAAACATTACAGACATATCGATATCTTCAAGTAGTTGTTTCCATGCCCAGTAAGTCATTAAAAAAAAATTAAAAAGAAAGTAGATAAAAAAATTAAAAAATAGTTTTCAGTTTGAATTTGACCAATATAGATTCATGTTGTTATTATGATAACAGCTATTCCTATTGTTGTTGTCATCATATAATATAATAATAATAATAATAATAATAATAATAATAATAATAATAATAATAATATTATTATTATTACAAACCAGGTAGTAGAACTAAATGTCAACCATTTTTCTAATATTTCTCACATCGGCGATTTCGCCATACACTTCCGGTTTTGCCAAACTTTGAAATGTCCGACTTTTCAAGACGGAAAACCCCAAAACAAACATGAGTTTAAAAAAACCAAATAATAATAATAATAATAATAATAATAATAATAATAATAATAATAATAATAATAATACAATAAAAATAGTGTATTTATTAAATGTGATACATTTTGGAATTTTCATTTTCTAAACTGACGACTCTGGATTTATGCGATGTAAAGCTGAAAGGAGACAGTCGCTATTCTGTGACGTTAAGATGGATGTGCTGAACTCACTAACAACGTGTGAATGAAAAAAAAAATATGAAAAAGATCAAACAAGAACAATGAAACAAATATACAGCAACCAGAGTTGATAAGATTCGAAAAATCACATGCCACTACTCCCAGGTTTCATTCAATAATTATCGCTGTCACAATGCTATGCTATATGTTTATGTGTTCTTTCCTTTGATAACCCACAAATATCTTCTTCTTGATAAATTTGCATTTCATTTATCTCCTGTTTTCTCACATTTTAAAAGTACAATAACACGAAGGTCAGGTTTCATCATATTTTCTCCCTTAACAGAATTAGCGCAGATTGAAATGTCAAGAAAACAATTCTGAAATTTATATCTTGTATTACACCTATCTCGCAAAAATCGTAAACATTTACTTAATGTTAAGAATTATCTCTGACGTCTTCACGTTAACGATATGAGTAATGGTGTGAGTAACGATATGATATTAAAGCGTTCTTGCAAAAGTGTAAACTCTGCCTTGGACATGGCTGAAAGGAAACCTGTCCAGGTCTTAAACTGTGAGAATCTGTAGCGATCCTATTTACAGTTAATAACTGAAATTAGTAGAATGCGTCCAACATGCAAAAGAAATCAGTCCAAGCGAAAGGTTTTCTGTTTGGACATTGAGGATATTCCGTTTCAAAATATTTATTAATCTCAAAAATAACATTGGAAATTAATTCCTGTAAAATGTTCTGGTGACTAAGATAATATTGCAAATTAAGGTAAATCGGTTTTTAAATATACATTATGTGCGTAGTTTACATATTGATAAATGCATAAACAGAATGTCTGAAATCTTCTCAGATATGAACACCTAAGCCATGTTTAGCTTATGCTTAAATCCGGCTATGCTTGTGATGATAAACACTCTAGATATAGAGATATCTCCAAGCAGTTGTTTCCATAACCAGTAAGTTATAAAACATATACAAGATGAAAATTAATGTCATTATTACTATAACAGCTATTTTTATTGTTGCTTTTGTTATTATCATAATTATTATTATTTTCATTATTATTATTATTATTATTATTATTATTATTATTATTATTATTTATTATTATTATTTTACTTATTTTTCAACACACACTACAGATCTGCCGCCACCTATATCCAGACCTCCGATGCCATCTCACTGCTCTCACAATGGACAAATGTACGGACCTGGACAAATCGTTCCACACCATGATCGTTGTGCGTACGAGTGTCGTTGTCAGCGTATTTATGATTCTTCATCTGAATTAGAAATTCGTTGTATGTACGCTGATTATTTAGCACCAATGTGTTTCGATCCTGAAGGACCTGATGGGTATGGAAGATACACATGTCAAGGTATCTCTTTATACCAACAGCAGTAGACAAAGCAAACGTCTAATTATTATTAGTAGTAGACGTACTATTTATTATTAGTAGTATTACTAGTTTTGTTCGAGCATTAATATTGGATTAGTAATAATAATGTTATAATTATTAGTAGTAGCAGTTTTAATACGTTATAGTACCAGACCATACAATAAAAAAGAAGATTATTTATTTATTATTATTATTATTATTATTATTATTATTATTATTATTATTATTATTATTATTATTATTATTAATATTATTATTGTTATTGTTGTTGTTGCTGTTGTTGTTGTTACTGTTGTTATTATTATTATTTATTATTATTATTATTATTACAGAACGTAACTGTAAAACGCCATCAGGACACGTGTTACGTGGAGAAGAACAGAAATGATGATGGTGACTGTAAATGTCCTCCACAAGTACAAGTTATTCGTTCATGACGACCAGAATATGGCGTGGCTTTGTGTTCAGGAACGACAACAACACCACTTATCACCTCTACGATGCTGCAAACAAATTATTATTTATACATATATATATATATATATATATATATATATATATATATATATATATATATATATATATATATATATATTATTAACAAATTATACAAATAGTTATCGATACGTGCATATATATACATAAGTACATATACACACACAATCTAATATGCTGAGAAAGCGACAAAGATAGATGAACGTGTATTATTATTATTTTTTGTTCTAAGAACGGACCTGTATAACTCCATTTGGTCAGGCTCTAGTTGGTGACCAAACAGCGACTTTCGGAGACGGTGGTATTTGTTTTTGTCCAAAACCAGACTAATACGATGATTTTCCACCTGAACTAGGAAAGGCTCGGTGCTCTATAAATACTCCAGCACCAACTGCAACAACGCCATTAGCTTAAGAAGTTGTTGGCTGAAGGACAAGAATATTTTGTTTTATTATTACCAAAGTCTGAAAAGAAACAAATTTGAAACAGAGTTTACAATTATGAAGAATGTGTGTGTGTGTGTGTGTGTGTCTGTCTGTCTGTCTCGTTATTATGATTATTAGGGATATTCATTTACTAAAAAATTCTACGTCTATCTTAATGTCTACCGATAACGTTATACTTATGCAGATGGCTTTAATTAAGTTTCTTCTCTGGATAATTTAAATAACTCTGTAGCCATCGATACTGTATACACAGATACATTAGATGACATCATACAACAGTGAGATGGATATATTGTTACAGTATAAAAACTTTGGTAGTTGTGCCTCTGTATAAACCAGATTTTGTCTTCTGTTTGAATTTTACTATTTCGTCTGTATAGTCAATGCGAACGACTCAAGGTACTTTTCCTTTTCATTATAATTATTATTATTATTATTGCTGTTAGCGATACAGTACAAAGATATCAACATTACGATCAATAATAATAATAATAATAATAATTAAACGAACAGACAAATTTTAAGCAAACAAGCATTTTTCTTGGTTGATAAGCTTTGTAAAACCATATATACTTATTCCGAGTGTTAATTTTATAAATGTACAATTTTCTTTTAACAACACTAAAACAACTTCTTCTAGGTAAATTTCGTTATCTTTTACCTCCTTTTCTTAACGGTAGAATAATCTGAAAGTAAATCTTCTTCGTATATGGTTATAGTTAAAACTCTTATTTATTTACTATTGTTTATATACTAATGCAATGTTGGAACTGGGAGTTCTGTAGTAGGAAGTAGCATTACGTCAGGATGCAATGTTACTGAAACAGCTGTATATGCATATCACCAGTATTTGGAATATTAAAAAATGAACGGCCTCCCGATCTGAACATTTTGGGTTGTCACGTTTTCGTTTCCTGGCTCATTCATTACACCACGACCCAATCGACCCAGTGTAAACCAATGTAAGAATCTGACCATTGTTATAAATATTATTATAAGGGATAAATTAGTTAATCTCCTAATCCTCTCATTTCTGATATACTTAAACTGTACATCTGAATGTCCTCAGTCCTGTATTTGTAAAGAAAATCTAAATGATTAATTATTGCTCACTTAGTTTTTGAACTAACAAGAACGACAGATAGAAAATATGTAAAAAGGCTACTTTTTAAATTATTTAACAACAATATGGATATAATTTTTTTTTCACTAAATGGTCACATTGCAGAAACCTGACCAAAAACTAATAATTATAATATACTATTAAATACTGATATAAATGACTAATATCTTTGTAATAATTGTTTATTACTGTCGGATACTGTAATCTCTCAGAAATATTCTGATTGACTAGTAATAGACTGAAAAATAAAAATTCACTTTAAATTCCTCTCATTGTTTAAACACCAAACGTGAAGATGTTACTAATAAAATTTCGATTTTCTTACGATTTGTGCACTTTCTGATATGGCAGAAATTAATCAGCATTGTTAAAATTAACTGCTGTTATACCTGATCGTTGCACATACGATTATAGCAACAGCAGTTCACAGTACTTGAATACATGCAGGATAAATAAAAATGAAATGAATTTGCATTATGTCTAACAATGAATCGCTTGCGATATGGTGGGACAACAGCATTTAATCCAGTACAATTAATTTTATTGCCAAACAACAAACGGCTAAATCATAATAAGTGTACAGATCTTGTTAATGCTTCCCACGTGCTTCTTGCTTCCTTCAGCTTAAACATCACCGAGCTTCTTATCATGCGATTAAGTTTGCAAATAATACGATGTCGAACCCGTGTCATTAGAAGATCAAGGCAGCGACTAAAATTAGTAGATACCAACAAGAGAAATGCAAGGGATAAATTAAGATAGAGTTCTACTCTTGACTGTGTTTATTGTTTATTAGCTCCAAGGATGTTATAGTTCATTTTAGTACTAACCAATGTAAACTTTAGCAGAAATCTACACATTTTGACTGCAACGTTGTAGACTTGTCTGTTTATATATATATAAATAAATAAATATATATAAGAAATAAATCGGCATTGTTAAAACTAACTGCAGTTGCACATTTCTGTATTTACCATCACAACAACAACATTCACAATATCTGAAAACTAAATTATCTGAGATTATATATTAAATTAAAGAGATTTGGATTATGGTTAACAATGAATCGAATGCGACATATGTCGAGAGCAATAGAATTTAAACCAGAAAATTTAACTTTCTTTGTCAGAGATCATGCTGAACGTACAACTATTGTTAGTCTTTTCTGCGTGCTTTTTGTTTGTTTGACAGGCGCACTATGAGACATGTTAGCTCCCGAGATTCAAGAATACTTATATATTTTCCATATTTTGTCTGGATATCCCCCAAAAATCAGGCAAATAAGTGTACGTTAAATGTGGGGTCGAGTGTATATAGTTACCCCCCACACACACACACGCACACGCACATCCAGCACACATGATATATAACAAGTTAAATAAATACAGAAAATGGCTAACAATGAATGAAATACATCAAATACAAATATTGTCGGTGTTGTATGCATACTTTTTGCTTGTTTCAGCTTAGACAACACCGAACTTCACTTAATGCTATTATTTAGGGAAACCAGATGATGTCGGACCCGTGACATTAGATGATCCTTGTTTAGGTGATTGCTACGCGGTATGGGTGATGAAGGACACAAAGTTTATTGTAGAGAAAAGTACTGAGAACAGACGACACCTGCACCAGCAGAATAAACAAATAAAACATTAAAGAGAAAACAACAATAAAACAAAAGAAACAATGAACTTAGGAAAATTCATACATACAGTCATACATACATACACATGTGTTTCTGTGTGTGTGCAAATATATGTGTGTATATGTGTGTGTGTGTGTTTGTTAGTATTGTATATATCTATGTATATATGTATGTATGTATATATATATATATATATATATATATATATATATATATATATATATATATATATATATATATATATATATATATATATATATATGTATGTATGTATGTATGTATGTATGTATGTATGTATGTATTATGCATGTATGTATAAGCGTAATCAAACAGTTTGGCGCGCTTTGGGGGATACTTTTCGGACACTTCGCTGATCTGAACGGGTCAAAGATTGTGACGAAACAGAAAGAAAGGGCGAAGACACACACACACAGTCACAGACACACACAAACACACACACACACACACACACACCAACACGTATGCTGCATGTGTGTGTGAGTATGTGTCTGTTTATGCGTGTGTATCGCACCCGCTCCTTTATGCATGCTATATATATGTAATAAACAACTACTGTTATTGCTACTACTTCTAATAGTCCTATGGCTACTGTTAATATTAATGATATTACTTTTAGTACTATTATTACTGCTTCCACTACTAACAATAATAATACTAAAAAAAAAAAAGTAATAACTAATAACCATAGCCATAATAATAATAATAACAATACTAATACTAATAATACTAATAATAATAATAAGAAGAAGAAGAAGAAGAAGAAGAAGAAGAAGAAGAAGATGTAGAAATCTGTGTGTGTAAAAGGATGAAGGTTGGGATTCGTGTTCTTCGAATTTGAGTACTCATTGTAAAATGATACCCTGATCCATCATTACAGATATTTGTTTTCTCCAAAAATTTAAAATGTAATCTAGAATGATTAGTTTTTGATATTTTACTTTCAGTGTTGGAAACATCAAATGAAAAATAAACGGAGAAAACCCATTGTGAATCTCAATACTACATATTTTAAATTAAGATTTTTATTCTTTCTCGTCGAAATATCTTTCGTTATTTGCTTTTATTTACTTTATTCTTGTCTTCTCTTCTGCTGTGACCCATTGTCTTAATGGTCAGTTCAGCAGAGAACAAATCACAAGAGCAAACTCAGATAATAATTAATGGCGCCGACTTCTGCAACACCACCACCTACAACAGCGTTCTCATAAAGAACAGAGAAATTACTTTTTCTTTTGATATAAGAAATATTTAGTAGCTAAATAATGAATATTCTTTATAATGTTATATGAAAGAACGGACAGCTGTATACAAATATTTATTAATGCGTGCATATATATATATATATACTCAAACATATATAAATACACACATATATACATATATACATACATACATACATACATATATACATACAGACATATATGCATATACATGCATTCATACATACGTAATCTAATCTGGAGACACGACTATCTGAATATATTATTGGATCATATACTTGATAGTGAAAAAATCCTTCCTCTCTCATCAGTCTTGTTAGTAAGATCCTAAACCTATGTTAGTGTAGATCTGTAGACCATCAGTACTTTTTCTTTTAGTAACATTATTTAGTGCTGCAAGTAACTGGGACACAATGGTAATAGACTGAAAAACTGATTTGGGAGCTACACTAAATATATCTTGTTTATAGGGAGTTTTCATTTTACTTTCTTTATGCCGCTCGTTCACAAAACACACACACGCACAAACATATATTTACATAAACACATACAACTACACAGACACAGATGGATAGAAGCAAATACATACACATACATAATGATACTTTTCAATAAATGAATTCACATAATAAAATAAAGGAAATGTATACAAAACATTAAATTTAAACAAGAATTTTTGTGAATGAAGAATGATTAATTTGTAATCGAACCTGACTTATTTTTTTAATTTAATGGCATATGTTGTACATTATTTAAAATTAAGGAAACTTTTAGAAGCTCTTGTAAAATTGTCAAGTTTGAAATTAAGCATTGTAAGGAAAAAATAAGATGTATTTAAATGGATAGATTCTATGTAATTACTTTTTGTATGCCAATAAAACATCTGAAAACCATTCAAAAGATCAAACTTGTTATATGTATATTTCAAAAATAAAACAAACAGAATCTTGGATGCACAGCAACTTTACACTAATATTTACATCAATATATGTGTGATGTAAAAATAAACTGACTTTTATTGAAAATGAAAACTAATGACTGGTTTACATTATTACTCGAACAGTTATTTTTTCTTAGTTCTTAATACTAATCTTGTTAAATTAATAATAAATGTATGTTACCTATGTTACATCTTGACGACATCCATGCAGCCAAAGGTTCATCATGATCGAACATATGGTTCCCTATGGCGTCTGAAAATAAAACACGGTGAAATGACAATTATTATTATCATTGTTACTCATCTTATGAAATAATAGCAATAAATAATATAATTAGTAATTAGTAATTTTAATGAAATCAGGGTAAAAGGTTCTGCTGCATCTCCACTGCATTAATTTTAATCTATTTGCTAATCCATGTAACTCACTCTATGACCGTTTTATTAAAAGAACCTCTTTTATTTTAATGGGCTTGTTTTTGTATTGTACAGTTTCTAATCAGTAAACATTTTCATGCAGATTTTTTTTTATTATTATCTGATTCAGTGTGATTTTTTTTTAATGACAAAATGATAAAACAAAACAAAATGATACAGATTTTTGTTTTATATTTTAGTTATAGCCTCTGCTATGAATTTACTAGACTGTCATTAAAACAAATATATATTTCACAGTTGAATTGCTCACTTACCTTCGTCATAATCAGCATGATTGTTTTCATAAAAATGTGGATCTTCATTAGGGTAATCATTCCTCCAGTTATTTTCATCATTGCTGTCATCATCATCATCATACACTTCATCATACTGGTCATCAACCAACCTGTCATCCAGCAACACATCTTCTTGCAGAGCCTCAATCCTAAGAATATTTTCAAATGTTCGGAAGTCGAAATCACTGCTGTTGGTGTAGTAGAGATCGTAGACGTAGTCCTCTTCTGTGTCTTGTGGAACAGTTTCTCGTATCATTGGAACAGAATTACATGTGAACTCATTGATGGCTGATGCTGACTTGAAAAAAAAAAAAAGAATCATAAAAATGATATATTTTATTGAATCAATAAATTACCATAATTACATTCTTTTTACATATTTTTTAATTACTGTGAAACTGTTAGTAGTGTACTTTATTGACAATCATCATAGTTTTTCTTTTATATGCAACATAATGGAGCTGCCTGCATAAATTAATATAATGTATATAACCCAGGAAAGTATAATAAATATTGTAGCTTATATATCATATCTTACATTATTTTTATTCTGAGTAAGGGCTGCATTATTTTCAGTCAAACAAACAAAACACTTTTAAAGAACTCTGCAAAGAAGCTGATTCACTTCTGAGAGAAGTCTTGGTGCCAGAAGAAAATGTTTTAACTTCATCTGAAGTTGAACAAACACGACAATAATTGTCTTTTGTATGTTCTGAACAATTACATGGAGATTTTGTGCAATAAACTGTACAACAGTCACCCGAGTTCTTGCACATACAATTTTTTTGTTCACAGTTGCTCCTTTCATCGCCAGTATTGGAGGATTTGTTAGATGTTTTACAGTTGCCATGACTGCCACTGTAATGCTATTTGTGTAATATCATTTCTGTATTATTAACTCTTTGTATATCACCATTGTAAGTATGCTGTGTGTACTCCATTTGTAATTTCTCTTTCCGAATTGCATCACGGATATATTTAGAGATGCTTGCATCCTTTAAAATAAGAAGATTAATGGCGTCAAAAATCATCATGGTCATCGTCAACAACAATATAAACAACTACTGTAATTGCTACTGCTTCTAATACTGCTATGGCTACTATTAATACTACTTTTATTACTACTGTTACTCCTTTCAACTATTAACACCAACAATACTAAATAAATCAAAAAGTAATAAATAATAATAATAATAATAATAATAATAATAATAATAATAATAATAATAATAATAATAATAATAATAATAATAATATCATATCTCTTCTGTATTATTAACTCTTTGTATATCAATTATTATTTTCGTTTCTGTTATCATCATCATAGTTGCTACATCAAGATCATCCAATCCCAGACTTCTGTAGCTGGTGAGAACATTGTAACGACTGGACTGGGAACTCAGTTATCGATCTTGTCGATTTCTGACAATTATATCGAATTGCATCACGGATATGTTTAGAGATGCTTGCATCCTTTAAAATAAGAAGATTCAAAAATGTTGCTAATCATTAAACAGAATTTAAAATACGACTATTACTTAAACATTTTGATAACCCCTCATTACTGACGTGATACTTGTGACAAACAGATGGCGCTCGTATAATATATTAAAAGATAAACACGATCAATGTGGAATTTAATGGAATCATTGTTGCAGTGGTTATTATATTTATGAGTCTGCTAATGCAACTAATGCAACAAAGAAATGTTGTGCTAGATGAAATCTTGGTATTTTACATAATAGTGGTGGCATCAGGTGTCACTACGTAAGTTAAGTGACTATTCGATTTTTATATTCAGCAATAAACTTCCAGACAGTTTTACATTCCTGTGTCCTTTGAGATAATAATTATGTGAATATTTCTCAAGCAATATCAATAAAATAATTCTGCGTTTGGCTTGAAAAGTTTTATTAGTTATCTAATCTGTATTGATCAAGATTTAAATTTCTGTGAAATTAATTATTAACACCGGGTGTTTCAGAATCAGTGCCGAAAAAAAAAAAAAAAAAAAAAAAAAAAAAAAAAAAACCAGAATTTGGGAATTCGAAGACTTTATTACATAGTGAATATATAAAATAAATCAATAAATAAATAAATAAATAAATAAAATAATAATAATAATAATAATAATAATAATAATAATAATAATAATAATAATAATAACAACAACAACAATAAGAACTACAACTACAATAATAAATATACCCCGAAAAAAACAAGAACAAAAAAACAAAAAAACAACAACAAAGAACAAGAACCAGCAACAAACAACAAAATCCAAAAACAACACCAATATAATCCACTGCTTAGTTTGTTCATGTTAATATTTAATAATACAGTTTTAGGTGTTAGTAAATTTTGAGTTCTACCATTCAGTTTCAAGAACAGAGGGAAGAATTGTAAAAGTTGTGGCAGTAGTAGAATCAGTACTATTAATAAAGGTAACATAATAGTAGTATTAGTAGTAGAAGAAGTAGTAGTAGTTGTAATAGTAATAGTAGTAGTTGTAGTAACAACAGTTGTAGTAGTAGTATAATTATTATTATTATTATTATTACAGAACGTAACTGTAAAACGCCATCAGGACACGTGTTACATGGAGAAGAACAGAAATACTTTAGTGATGATGGTTACTGTAAATGTCCTCCACAAGTACGTATTTTTTGTTCTTTGCAAAAATGTATGAATATTGAAAGACGAACTGAGAGAGAGAGAGAGAGAGAGAGAGAGAGAGAGAGAGAGAGAGAGAGAGAGAGAGAGAGAGAGAGAGAGAGAGAGAGAGAGAGAGAGAGAGAGAGAGAGAGAGAGAGAGAGAGAGAGAGAGAGAGAGAGAGAGAGAGAGAGAGAGAGAGAGAGATAAAAACTCAGAGACTGAGATTAAATGATTATTATTGTAACAGGTATTGTTATTGTTGTTGTTGTTATTATTGCTGTTATTATCATTATTATTGCTGTTATTATTATTAGTGGTTTTTATTATTGTTATTATTAGGGAGTTCGCTAAACCCAGACGACGTTATGCGAATTCCTTTGTTTTACGGATAACAGCTCATCATTTTGAGTTCAAATTGTACATAATGAACTTTAATATTATTTGCAGAAATTAGCTAACGTTTTCATTAAATGTCATGAAAATATAATACTGTAATTGTGTTATGTTATTAATATTGTTTTAAATATATAAAGCAAATATAACAGTGAGTTAATCGACACGCGCGTTTCCATTTCGTTTGTGCGGCCAAGTTCCCGTTCACTTCAACAAACGATTATGCCTTCAGCCAGTCCATGCAAATAAACCAATGAGCATTAATTTTGAAGAGGGGATCAACTAACATAAGTGTGGTGTTGTAATTGTTATTCATTGTTATTTTATTTTTCCACGCACTCTACAGATCTGCCGCCACATATATCCACACCAGCATAATGTTATCACAATGGAAGAATCTACGAACCTGCAATGGTCAAGCCACCATCCATTGACCCTTGTGCGTACGCATGTCTTTTTCAGCCTACTAGTTATTCTCATTCTGAAATTCGTTGTAGATTCGCTGATTAACTTCCACAAATGTGTTTTGATCCTGTTGATCACGGTCCTGATGCCTGTACACAACTTTTCAGTATCTCTTTATAGCAACAACAGCAGACTAATTCAAAGTCTAATTACTAGTAGTACCGGTTATAGCAGTAGTAATCGTATTATTATTTTTATTATTAATAGTATTACTAGTATTACTAGTGGTACTTCGAGCAATTAGTATTAGTAGCTGCAGGCTTACTATTATCATTAATGGTAGGATTATTATTATTAATGGTAGTAATTGTAGTAGTAGCAAGAGCAGTAGTAGTAGTACCAGTAAGTAGACTCAGTAGCAGAAGTGGTTGTATTATTATTAGTAGTAGCAGAAGTAGAAGTAGTAGTAGCTAATGCTGGTGTTGATTAATAGTAACAGCCAATAATGAAGACTAAGAAACCATTGACGTGGAAGACTTGATGCAATGGTAAAATCAGTGCAACGAGTAATGTCCTAAATGTAATAGTAATAGTGATAGCAAATGCTTTGGTATCATAATTAGCAGTAGTATTTGGAGTAGTAATTGTCGCATTAGTGGTAGTACTAGTAGAAATATATTAGGAGTAATACAATATTAGTATTATTAGTAAAAATAGAGGACTAATTATTGTAGTAGTAGTTGTAGAAGTTGTTATATTACTAGAATCTACAATAAAAAGATACATACATACATACATACACACACACATACATACATACATACATACATACATACATACTTTCATACATACATACATGCATACATATATACGTAATATAATGAGCAGATACGATCACCTGAATATATGATTGGATGAAGGACGTGGTTATTTATATTTAATTTTACAAAAGATTGAAAAGAAATAAAATCGATTACAATTTAGATTAATTTACTCTATAAAGGTTACATCTGAGTTATTAGAAATTAAAATTTATATTCTCTCTTGTAAAATATAATTGATACTGAATAAAATCCTTCATCGTCCTCTATCATCAGTCTTATTAGTAAGATCGTAAACATATGTTAGTGTAGACGTGTAGACTATCAGTAACTTTTCTTTTAGTAACATTATTTAGTGCTGCAGTTAACTTGGACACAATGATTTGGGATAAATATATCTTGTTTATAGGGAGTTTTATTTGACTTTCGTTCTGTCTCTCTTTCTCTTTCTCACACTTTGAGTTAATAAATGTAAAGTTATCTATCTCAGTCTCTCTCTTGCACACACACACACACACACACACACACACACACACACACACACACACACATATATGCGTATACACTTACAAATACACAGGCAGAAGCAAATTGTATACACTACACATACATCCACATACAAAATGATACTTTTCAATAAATGAATTCAGATAATAAAATAAGGTAAGTGTATACAAAACACTAAATTTAAACAAGAATTTTTCTGAATGATAATCAGATTGTACAGAGGTGAAGAAATCGAACCTGACTTTTTCATTAATTTAATGGTATATATTGTACAATATTTAAAATGAAAGGAAAGTGGTAGAAGCTCTTCTAAAATTGTCAAGTTTGAAATAAAGTATTATAATGAAAAAATAACTCCCTGTCTAAAAGGAGGGTGACAAAATACTGCGAAAATGAAAAGATGTAGTTAAGTGGACAGATTCTATTTGATTAAATCTTATCCAGAAATGTATGGGTATTGAGAGAGAGAGAGAGAGAGAGAGAGAGAGAGAGAGAGAGAGAGAGAGAGAGAGAGAGAGAGAGAGAGAGAGAGAGAGAGAGAGAGAGAGAGAGAGAGAGAGAGAGAGAGAGAAAGAGAGAGAGAGAGAGAGAGAGAGAGAGAGAGAGAGAGAGAGAGAGAGAGAGAGAGAGAGAGAGAGAGAGAGAGAGAGAGAGAGAGAGAGAGAGAGAGAGAGAGAGAGAGAGAGAGAGAAAGAGAGAGAGAGAGAGGCCTCAAATTGCGCATGGGTAAACAGCTGCTTCAACGTTGTCAGCATTACGTATCACTAGTCGTTTCTATTTATCAAACAGAGGCATCAAACTGTGCACGTGGAAACTGTTATTTAAACGTTGTCAATACTGAGTCACGTCACAAACGAAAAGCGGCAACATGGCTGTTAACATGCTCTTCTTTTTGTGTGTGAATTTTATTATTTGTTCTGTCTTGTCGCTGCCAACGACTGAAGGTAATTTGTACTTATTGTTATTTTTATTGTTCTCAGTATTGTCACTAATATAAATATTTTCTTTTTGTCCTTCTTCGACTTCGTCTTCTTCTTTTTCTTGTTCTTGTTCTTGTTCTTCTTGTTCTTGTTCTTGTTCTTCTTCTGCTTATTATTATTATTGGTGTTAATACTGACATAGTGACTGCTGCATCAATTTTATTGTCAGGAGCTACCACAACTATAATAATAATAACTACACTCTGAACAGTGTTAGTAATAATATCACAGAAATAATACTAGGAAAATAAATCTTGTCGAAAAATGTATGAGTATTTAAAGAGGAACAGAGAGAGAAAGAAGTTCTAGCAGAAACATTTAAAAATTGAGACACGGAAATTAACAGACATGATAAATCCTTATTACTTTAATTTCTGTATTTCCCTCGTGATACCATCCGCTGTCAGCATTACACATCACCAGTCTTTTCCATACATACTTAAACTATTTACCAAACAGAGACATCTAACTGCGCACATCACAAGCGAAAAGCTACAACATGGCTGTTCACATGCTCTTCACCGTCCTCTGTGTGTATTTTATTATTTCTTTGTTCTTATCAATGTCAACAACTTTTGGTAATTTGTAGTTATTATTATTATAACAGGTAGTGTTATTGTTTTTATTGTTGTTATTATCGATATTATTATTGTTATTTTTATGGTTCTTCTTCTTCTTCTTCTTCTTCTTCTTCTTCTTATTATTATTATTATTGTTGTTGTCGTCGTTGTTCTTGTTCTTGTTGTTATTATGGTAGTTATTATTATTATTATTATTATTATTATTATTATTATTATTATTGTTTTACTTATTTTTCACACACGCTACAGAGCTGCCGCCACCTCACTGCTCTCACAAAGGAAAAAACTACCTATCTGGAGAAATCGTTCCAGACTATGACCCTTGTGCGTACGAGTGTCGTTGTGAGTCTGGTTATGGTTCTGGATTACAGATTATGTGTATAATCATTGATTTTGTTACACCAATGTGTTTCGATCCTGAAGGACCTGACGCCTGTGGAACATACACATGTCGAGGTAGAAAACACTTCGGTATCTCCTTAAAGCAACAGTAGTAGAAGACTAAAATATATAATTATTAGTAGTATCGTTAGTAGTAGTAATCGTAGTATTACTATTAGTAGCAGTATTAGTAGTATCGTTAGTAGTAGTAATCGTAGTATTACCATTAGTAGCAGTATTAGTAGTATCGTTAGTAGTAGTAATCGTAGTATTACCATTAGTAGCAGTATTAGTAGTATCCATAGTAGTAATCGTAGTATTACCATTAGTAGCAGTATTAGTAGTATCGTTAGTAGTAGTAATCGTAGTATTACCATTAGTAGCAGTATTAGTAGTATCGGTAGTAGTAGTAATCGTAGTATTACCATTAGTAGCAGTATTAGTATCGGTAGTATCGTTAGTAGTAGTAATCGTAGTAGTACCATTAGTAATCGTAGTATTACCATTAGTAGCAGTATTAGTAGTATCGTTAGTAGTAGTAATCGTAGTATTACCATTAGTAGCAGTATTAGTAGTATCGTTAGTAGTAGTAATCGTAGTATTACCATTAGTAGCAGTATTAGTAGTATCGTTAGTAGTAGTAATCGTAGTATTACCATTAGTAGCAGTATTAGTAGTATCGTTAGTAGTAGTAATCGTAGTATTACCATTAGTAGCAGTATTAGTAGTATCGTTAGTAGTAGTAATCGTAGTATTACCATTAGTAGCAGTATTAGTAGTATCGTTAGTAGTAGTAATCGTAGTATTACCATTAGTAGCAGTATTAGTAGTATCGTTAGTAGTAGTAATCGTAGTATTACCATTAGTAGCAGTATTAGTAGTATCGTTAGTAGTAGTAATCGTACTATTACTATTAGTAGCAGTATTAGTAGTGGTAGTTGGAGCAGTTAGTTTTAGTTGTTGTAGGCTGATTAGCATTAATGGTAGGATTAGTTATAATAATGCTATTCTTCTTATTATTAGTGGTTGTAGTTGTAGTAGTAGCACGAGTGGTAGTAGTAGTAGTAGTAGAATTAGTAGTAGAAGTGGTACTAGTATCGGTAGTATTAGTGGTAGCAGCAGAAGTAGTAGTAGCTGTTGTTGGTGCAGATTTTCTAGTGGAAAGTGTAATAGCAACAGCCAGTAATGAAGACTGAGAAACTACTGACGTGGAAGAGTTGTGGCAGTAGTATAATCAGTGCGTCTAGTAATACCTTATATGTATTAATAACAGTATTAATAATAGCAAATGTATTGGTATCATAATTCCGGGTCGTATTTGTACTAGTAGAAGTAGTAGTAGTAGTAGTATTAGTAGTATATATATATATATATATTAATATTAGTATTATTAGTAAAAAATAGTAGGAGTAATTATTGTAGTCGAACTTGTAGAAATTTGTTATGATATTAGAGTATACAACAAAAACATAATATTACTATATATTATTATTATTATTTTTTATTATTTATTATTATTATTATTATTATTATTATTATTATTATTATTATTACAGAACGTAACTGTAAAACGCCATCAGGACACGTGTTACGAGGCGATGAACAGAAATACTTTAGTGATGATGGTGACTGTAAATGTCCTCCACAAGAAAGAACTATTAGTCCATGGCTGCCAAAAATGGCGTGGCTTTGTGTTCCGCACCCACTACATCCTCACCGACTTAGGCAACAGCATCAGGTACAGCACCGTTCTCATAAACAACAGAGAAATCACTTTTTGTTTTCAGATGATAAATATTTAGCAGCCAAATAATGAATATTCATTATAATGTTATATGAAATAAAGGACAGCTTTATATATTTTTTTGTTATTAGTGCGTGCATATTTAATGTAACATACATTAATACACGTACTTCCATACATACATACATATATACATACATACATACATACATACATATATACACACACACACACATAATATAATCTGGAGAAAGATTACCAGAAGATATTATTGGTTCGAAGACATAATTATTTATTTATAATTTCACATAAAATTGCAAAATAAATAAACTGAATTACAACTTAGGCTAATTTACCGTATAATCTCAGTGATTTTTCTTTTAGTGACATCACTTAGTGCTGCAATTAACTGGGAAAACATCGGAACAGATTGAGCAAATGTTTTTGAAGCTGCTATAGATATATCTTGTTTAGAGATAATTTTGTTTTACTCTCTCTCTCTCTCTCTCTCTCTCTCTCTCTCTCTCTCTCTCTCTCTCTCTCTCTCTCTCTCTCTCTCTCTCTCTCTCTCTCTCTCTCTCTCTCTGATGTACATAAGAACACATTTCTGTGAATGAATTTACATAATGAGATAAAACAAATATTTGCAAAACAGTAAAAATAATTTACTCAGTGTTACATAATGGATTTGTACGTAAAGAGACGAAGGAAGCAAACCTGATTTTTTTCTTAATATAATGGTATCTGTTGTAGAGTATTTGAAATTAAAGGAAACCGGGAGTTCTTGTAAGATTGTCAAGTCTAAAATTACGTATTATAAGTTAAAGAAAACTCTCTGTCTAAGATGACGATGACAAAATATTTGTCCAAAGAACGAAAGATATATTAAGATGACCAGAGAGTAGGTAAATAAATTTGTACAATAGCTAAAATAATAATAATAAAAATAATAATAATCATAGTAATAATAACAATAATAATAATAATAAAATAATAATAGTAATAATACAGTCCTGACCATGTGAGTAATAACAACACAGTAATAACAAATATGATGTGAATGAAATAATAATAATAATTACATAAACTATTGCTCAAGTAATAATAATAATAATAATAATAATAATAATAATAGGAATTTCAGAGAGACAAATGATTGGGAACTCAGTTGTCGATCTTGTCGATTTCTGACAATTACTTCGAATTGCATCACGCATATATTTAGAGATGCCTGTATCCTTTAAAATAAGAAGATTAAAAAGTGTTGACAATCACTAAACAGAATTTAAAATATGACTATTACTTAAACATTTTTGTAACCCCTCCATCACTGACGTCATACTGGTGACTAACAGGTATAACCGTTGTTGCAGATGTCGTTGTCGTAATATATTAAAAGATAAACGCGATCAATGTGGGACATAATGGAATCACTGTTGCAGTGGTTATTATAATTCTGAGTCATCTAATGCAACTAAAGCAAGAAAGAAATGTTGTACAAGATGAAATCTTAGTATTTAACATTAAGATTTTGTACGTGTATTTTACATAATAGTGGTGGCGTCAGCTGTAGCTATATAAGTTAAGTGAGTGTTAGATTTTAATATTCAGCAATAAACTTCCATACAGTTTTACACTCCTGTTTCCTTTGAGATAATAATTATGTGAAGTGGCCATAATAATTCCTTAAGCTATATCAATAACAGAATTCTGGTTTTAGCTTAAAACGTTTTGTTAGTAGTTTAATCTGTATTGATCAAGATTTAAATCTCTGTGAAATTAATTATTAACACCGGGTGTTTCAGAATCAGTGCCAATAAAATAATTAAAAAAATAAAATAAATAAATAAATAAATAAATAAATAAAATTGTTATTACAAGAATTTGGAAATTCGAAGACCTTACTCTGTAATGAATATATAAAAGAAATAAATAGATAAATAAATAAATAAATAAATAAATAAATAATAATAATAATAATAATAATAATAATAATAATAACAACAACAACAACAACAGCAGCAGCAGAAATAACAACAACAACAGTAATAATAATAATAATAATAATAATAATAATAATAATAATAACATATACAAGAAGAAGAAAAAAAACAAAACAAATTAAGCAAGAAACAAGGGAAGAAAAACAAAAACAAATACATCCAAAAAGAGATATGAGAGAGAGAGAGAGAAAGAAAAATCAAGCAGTAAAAATCAATAATAAAAAAATCCACATTAATTAATAATAAAAAATAAATAATAGAAATAAAGTTAAAAAAGACGACGACCTCCCACAAAAACGCCCCCAAAAATAAAAACCTCAAAAAAATAAAATAAAATAAAATAAAATAAAAACAAACCTCTGTGAAATTAATACAGGACTCTACACTCGCCAAATTCAATTAAGTCAATAAATTCTGAAATCGTGATGCCAGAACTGCAATACAGTAACTGTTCAACACTAAAGTTTTGCCAGTATTTTATCAGTTTTATTAGAAATTAATTTACGCATTTGTAACATTTATTTTTGATAATGTCGTACATTATGGGTTAAGGTAATTTGTGATCAGTTTCATTAGATAAATGTTGAAGCAGGCCTGTTGTGGACACAACCTCTCACAACGTTATGAGCAGCTGAAACAGCGAAAAAACTGTTTAATCAAAGGAAATTGAGATATAAGATGAATTTTTGTTATTACGCTTTCTGTATTTAGCTCAGTATCCTCTGTCGATATGAAATCTCACTAACCTGCATCAGTATCATTGTTAGTGGTACACATGTTCAGGTACAGAATTCTTCAGTTTATCTTTATGCCGACAACAGAGGAAATGTAACATAATTATTAGTAGTCTCGGTAATCGTAGTATTATTATTAATAGTAATTGTGTAAGTACACTAGTAGTAGCATTAGTAAAATGTATGCTGAAAATTAGCATCATCATTAGTTTTAGTAGTGAGCGTCTGTTTTATGATTGTTGTCGCATGAGTATCAGCCCTACAGCAGTAGTAGAAATAGTAGCAGCAGCAGTCGTTATTGAAATAAGAATAATAATTATAAAGAGTGATAAAGACTAAGAAACTTGTTGTGGAAGAGTTGTAAAAGTTGTAGCAGTAGTAGAATCAGTGCTACCATTAATAGTTGTTTTAGAAGTAGAAGAGATAGTTGTAGTAGTAGTAGTAGTACAATTATCATCATTATTATTATTATTATCGTTATTATTATTATTATTATTATTATTATTATTACAGAACGTAACTGTAAAACGCCATCAGAACACGTGTTACGAGGAGAAGAACAGAAATACTTTAGTGATGATGGTTACTGTAAATGTCCCAAACAAATGCTTATGTTTGGTTCGTTGCAAAAATGTATGAATACAGAAAGACAGAAAGACAGAAAGAGAGAGAGAGAGAGAGAGAGAGAGAGAGAGAGAGAGAGAGAGAGAGAGAGAGAGAGATTTACTAAAGAGAGGCCTCAAATTGCGCATGTGTAAACAGCTGCTTCAACGTTGTCAGCATTACGTATCACTATGTAAAGAGACTGAGATTGAATGCTACACATAATGAACCCTTACTATTTTAATCTCTATATTTCTCTCGTCTACAACAGCACCACCTATAATAGCGTTCTCGTAAACAACAGAGAAATTACTTTTTAGTTTGATATAAGAAATATTTAGTAGTTAAATAATGAATATTCTATATATAGAAATAGTTATCAATGCGTTCAAATATACTCGAACATATATTAATACACACATATACATACATACATAAATTTGTGAATGCATACATATATAATCTAATCTGCAGATAGGATTACCTGAATATATGATTGGAAAATATAATTGATATTGAATAAAATCCTTCATCGTCCTCTCTCATGGGAACTATTATTTAGACCAAAAACCTATATTAGTAGACGTATAGGATCTCAGTAATTTTTCTACTATTAATATTATTTAGTGCTGTAATTAACTGGGACAAAACTGCAACAAACTGAGAAAATGATTTGGGAGCTACTGTAAATATATATTGTTTATGGGGAGTTTTATTTTTCTTTCTTCCTGTTCCTCTTTCTCTCTCTCTCTTGCACACAAATACATATGCACCCACAGGCATACACAACAGCACACACAGACACACACACACAGACACACACACACAGTATATATATATACAAACATACAAATACACAGATAGAAGCAGATACATGCACATAGATAAGGATACTTTTCTATAAATGAATTCACATAATAAAATAATGTATAAAAAACACTAAAATGAAAGTAGATTTTTCCTGAATGATGCACGATCAATTTGTACAGAGGTGAAGAAATCGAAGCTGACTTTATTTTTTAATTTACTGGTAAATGTTGTACACAATTTGAAATTAAGGAATCTGGTAGAAGGTTTTGGAAAATTGTCAAGTATCTCAAAATTTAATTACATAGAATCTCTCCATTTAAGTATATATTTTGTTCTTTTCAAAAATATTTTGTCACCTTCATTTATCTGTATGAATATATATGTAGAGAGAGAGAGAGAGAGAGAGAGAGAGAGAGAGAGAGAGAGAGAGAGAGAGAGAGAGAGAGAGAGAGAGAGAGAGAGAGAGATAGGATGAGACTGAGAGACAGAGAGAGAGAGAGAGGGAGAGAGAGAGAGGGTGAGAGAGAGAGAGAGAGAGAGAGAGAGAGAGAGAGAGAGAGAGAGAGAGAGAGAGAGAGAGAGAGAGAGAGAGAGAGAGAGAGAGAGAGAGAGAGAGAGAGAGAGAGAGAGAGAGAGAGTGTCTAACAGTAACATTTAAAAACTGAGAGACTGAGACTGATAGACATGATAAACTCTGTGTATTTTAGTATCTATGTTACGCTGGTGATAAGCGCCGCTTTCAGCATTGCACGTCACCAGTCTTTTCTAAACATAGTTAACCTATTTACCAAACACAGGCATCAAACTGCGCATGTGGAAACTTTTATTTAAACGCCATGAATACTGAGTCACGTCAGAAACGAAAAGCAACAACATGGCTGTTAACATGCTCTTGTTGTTGTGTGTGAATTTTATTATTTCGTCTGTCGTGTCAATGCCAACAACTGAAGGTAATTTGTACTTATTATTATTATTTTTTCGCTAATGTTGTTGTTGTTGGTGTTGTTGTTGTTCTTCTTTTTCTTATTGTTGCTCTAGTTGTTGTTGTTGTTGTTAATATAACAGCTACAGCAATATTATCATCAGCATCTTACGCATAAATAATAATAATAATGACAACTACAGCCTCAACAATGTCAGAGAAATAATAATAATAATAACTACATTCTCAACAGTATCAGTAATAACATCACAGTAGTGATAATAAAGATGATGTTAATAATAATAATAATAATAATAATATTTTTATTATCATTATCATTATTATTATTATTATAACTGTTGACACTCGAATGTATGTGACGTATAGCTCAGAGGAGACTGTCGCTTTTCTGTGACGTTAAGATGGATGTACTGAACTCACTAACAATATATGAATAAACAGAAAAACAACAACAACAACAAGAATACAAGAAAACAGACAACAACAACAAAACCACAACAACGAAACACAACAACACACAAATATAAAGCATCCACTCGTGGGTTTATTTTTTACTCTGTTGATAAGCTTCGGAAAACCCGATGTCACAGTTCCAAGTTTTATTTACTGAATACATTTCACTCTCATAATACCATGTTGTATATTTGTCTCCTCTGTCCTTTAATAGCACATGAAAAACTTCGTCTGGGTGAGTTTGCTTTTCATTTATCTGCTGTTTTCTCACACTAACTCGAAAGTCACGTTTCTTCATATTTTCTCGCATAAGAGACTTAGCGTATATTCAAATGTCAAGAAATCAAATGTGAAATTTACATTTTGTGCTACACATATCTCCTGAAGGTCATAAACCTTTTAGTATGTCTGAGTGCAGAGAATAGTTTAGATAATATTAAGAATTATCTCTGTCTTCTTCTCGTTAAATGAGTATCGATATGATATTAAAAGTTTAAACTCTGCAGTGAACTATGGAAAGTTAGAAGAATGCCGCCAATATTATTCGATAGTCAGTTACGAAATATTTATTAATAATATTGGACATTAATTCTCATAAAGTCTTATGTTGATAACGTTAACATTGTAAATTAGATTAAATCGGTTTGTAAATATATATTATGTTTCACTGTTTATTTATTCATAAATACATAAACAGAAATTCTGAGACTATACAACCCAAGCTTGTTTAGACTAAGCTTACATCCGGCTATGGTGGTGATAACAAACACTAGAGACATATTGATATCATCAAGTAGTTGTTTCAATGCCCAATAAATCATAAAAAAAGAAGAAGAAAGAGGTATTGTTATTATTAATAATATTATTATTAGTATCACTATCATTATTAGTTTCATTTTCATTATTTTTATTGTTAATGTTGTTTTTATTGTTATTATTATTGTTGTTGTTGTTGTTGTTGTTGTTATTGCTATTGTTATTACTAGTATTATTTGTTTTATTTTCTCACACACACTACAGAGCTGCCGCCACCTACATTCACACCTGCAATGCCACCTCACTGCTCTCACAATGGACAAATGTATGGACCTGGACAAGTCGTTCCAGACTATGAGCCTTGTTCGTTCGAGTGTCGTTGTCAGCCTGGTTATGATTCTCCATCTGAATTAGAAATTATTTGTACGTACGCTGATTATTTAGCACCAATGTGTTTCGATCCTGAAGGACCTGATGCCTGTGGAAGCTACACCTGTGAAGGTAGACAATATTTCGGTATCTCCTTATACCAACAGTACTAGAAGAATTAAAAATCTAATTATTAGTAGTCTCGTTAGTAGTAGTGATCGTAGTGTTATTAGTAGTAGTGGTATTATTAGTGGTAGTTGGAGCAATTAGATTTAATGGTTGTAGGCTTACTGTTACCACTGATGGTAGGATTAGTAATAATAATGTTATTCTTCTTATTAGTAATAGCGGTTGTAATAGTAGCTCGAATAGTAGTAGAAGTAGTTAAATCAGTGGTAGAGGTGGCAGTAGTATTTGTAGTAGTAGTAGTAGTAGTATAGTAGCAAAAGTAGTACTAGTTGTTGTCGTTGATTTTATAGTGGCAACCCTAGCAGTAACAACCAGTAATGAAGACATAGAAATTATTGTCGAGGAGGACTTGTAAAAGTTCTGGCAGTAGTGGAATCAGTGCATCGAGTAAAATGCTAGTTGTAATAGTAATAGTATTAGTAATAGCAAATGTATTGGTATCATAATTTAGTACTATTTGGAGTAGTGGTAGTAACAGTTGTTACAGTAGTAATAGTGGTTAAATTATTAATATCTTTAGTAAAAATAATTATAGTAGGAGAAGTAGTATAAGCTGTTATAATGCTAGAGTTATAAGACAATAAAAAGGATCATTATTTATTATTATTTATTATTTTATTATTTATTATTATTATTATTATTATTATTATTATTATTATTATTATTACAGAACGTAACTGTAAAACGCCATTAGGACACGTGTTACGAGGAGAAGAACACAAATACTTTAGTGATGATGGTTACTGTAAATGTCTACTTGTAGGTATACTGAAACGACTGCTTATATGTAATGTAAAGTTCACACACAAGAAGTGAAAGTCTTAATTATTAGTATTCGCCATAGTTGTAATAATGTTATAATTATAATAATTATTATTAGTAGTAGTAGTATTAGTAGTGGTATTTCGAGCAATTAATATCAGTAGTTGCAAGCTTACTATTACCATTAATGGTAGGATTAGTAATAATAATGTTAGACTTTTAATTAATAGTAGAATTAATAGAAGAAGTGGTAGTAATATAATAGTATCGATAGTAGTAGTAATAGTAGAAGTACTGGTTGATTTTATAGCGAGAGTAATAGTAACAGCCAGTAATGAAGACTAAGAGACTATTGTTGTGGAGGTCTTGTAAAACGTGTGGCAATAGTAGGGTATGTGCTTCTAGTAATGTCCTAAATGTAATAGTAATAGTATTAGTAATAGCAAATGTATTGGTATCATATTAGTACACTAGAATCTCGGGTTACGAAGCCTCGAAGCTCGAACAAATCGGATTACGGAACCGTGATCCTGGGCAAGTTTTGTCTCGGTTTACGTGTAATGTCCCGAGTTACGAACTACAGCGACGCGCTACGACAAGCTTTCTTTTGACGTCGGTTTTGACGTCAACAGGTAGTAAAGATAAAAATATATGCTTAAGTCAAAACCGAGTTTAAAGTAACGATTACAGGCATGCCCTATAGCAAATATATACCATGAATTAGCGCCTTTAGTCTGCTATATGCAGCTGCAGCTCAGTAGCTTTTGCATTGAGATTGTGCGCTCGATTCTTTTTAAACTGTTGCTGCTTTTATGTGTGTTTTTTTTTATTATACCCTATCCAATATGGCGCCGAAGAAAACAAAAAGTGAAAGCGATAATGATGATGGAAAGTATAGAGGTATCACAGTAGAGATTAAGAAAGAAATAATTGCAAAACATGAGTTTGGCTTCCGTGTGTCTGACATCGCTTCGGTTTACGTACATTTCTGTTTAAGAAACGGGTTCTGGAACGAATTAAGTTCGTAACCCGAGGTTTCGCTGTAGTGGTATTTGGAGTAGTAGTAGTTGTTGTTGTAGTAGTAGTAAATGTTGTAGAAGTAGTTACAATATTAGTATTATTAATGAAAATATTAGGAGTAATTTTAGTAATATAGTAGTAGTAAAAGTTGTTATAATACTAACAGCCAGTAATGGAAACTGAGAAACTCTTTTCGTCGAGGACTCGTAAAACCTGTGGCAGTGGTAGAATCAATGTTGCAAGTAATATGCTAGTTGTAATAATAATAGTATTACTAATAGCTAATGTATCATAATTAGTATTTGCAGTAGCAGTAGTAATAGTTCTTGTAGTAGTTGTGTTAAAAATAGTAAGAGTCGTTACAGTATTAATATTATTAGTAAAAATTATTTTGGTAGGAGAAATAGTAGAAGTTGTTATCATACTAGAGTATACAATAAAATTATTATTATCACTATTAGTACTACTAGTAATATTATTATTATTATTAAAATTGTTATTATAACAGCTATTGTTATTGTTGTTGTTCTTATTATTGTTATTGTCATTATTATTATCATTATCATTTTCATTGTTTTGATCTTTATTGTTATTGTTATTATTATTATTATCATTATCATTTTCATTGTTTTGATCTTTATTGTTGTTGTTATCGTCAACATCAACATCATCATCATCATCATCATCATCATTGTTATTATTATTATTATTATGATTATTATTATTATTACTGTTGTTGTTGTTGTTGTTGTTGTTACTGTTGTTGTTATTGTTGTTGTTGGTGGTGGTGTTGTTGTCCTTATTTTTCAACATACACTACAGAGCTGCCGCCACCTATATCCACACCTGCAATGCCACCTCACTGCTCTCACAATGGACAAATGTACAGACCTGGAGAAGTCGTCCCAGTCTATGATCCTTGTTCGCACGAGTGTCGTTGTCAGCCTAGTTATGATTCTTCATCTGAATTAGAAATTCTTTGTATATACGCTGATTATTTATCGCCAATGTGTTTCGATCATGAAGGACCTGATGGGTGTGGAAGATACACATGTGAAGGTAGAAAACATTTCGGTATCTCCTTATACCAACAGTACTAGTCAAATTATTAGTTGTCTCGTTAGTAGTAATAATCGTGGTATTACTTGTGGTAGTTGGAGCAATTAGTTTTAGTAGTTGTAGGCAAAATGTTAGCATTAATGGTACGATTAGTTATAATAATGCTATTCTTATTATTTTTAGTGGATGTAGTTGTGTAGTAGCACGAGTGGTAGTATAGTAGAAGTGGTACTAGTATTGGTAGTAATAGTGGTAGCAGTAGAAGTAGTAGTAGCAGTTGTTGGTGTTGATTTTCTAGTGGAAAGTGTAATAGCAACAGCCAGTAATTAAGACTGAGAAACTAATGACGGGGAATAGTTGTGGCAGTAGTATAATCAGTGCTTCTAGTAATACCTTAATTGTAATAATAACAGTATTAGTAACATAATTAGGGGTAGTATTTGGAGTAGTAGTAGTGGTAGTAGCATTAAATATATCAGGAGTAGTACAACATTAGTATTATTAGCAAAAACAGAAGTGCTTTTAGAAATTGTAATAATACTAGAGTATACAATACAAATATATTATTATTATTATTATAATTATAATAATAATAATTATTATTATTATTATTATTATTATTAATACAGTACGAAACTGGAAAACGCCATCAGGACACGTGTTACAAGGAGATGAACAGAAATACTTTAGTGATGATGGTGACTGTAAATGTCCTCCACAAGTACTAGTTATTGGTTCGTGGCAACCAGGATATGGCGTGGCTTTGTGTTCCGCACCCACTACAAAGCAACCGAGTTATACACCACCAACCGAGTTCTACAGCACAAACACCGAGATCTACAACACCACCACCTATACAAGCGTTCTCATAGACAAAAGAGAAATAACTTTTTCTTTTGATATAAGAAATATTTAGTAGCTAAATAATGAATATTCATTATAATGTTATATGAAATAATGGACAGGTATATACAAATTTTCATTAATGCGTCCATATATATACTCTAACATATATTAATACACTTACATACATACATACATACATACATACATACATACATACATACATACATGCATACATACATACATACATACATAATATACTTGCAGATTACCTGAATGTATGATGAAGGACGTGGTTATTTATATTTAATTTTACGAAAGATTCAAAAGAAATAAAATCAATTACAATTTAGGTTAATTTACTCTATAAAGGTTACATCTGAGTTATTAGAAATTAAAGATTATATTCTCTGTTGAAAAATATATTTGGTACTGAATAAAATCCTTCATCTTCCTCTGTCATCAGTGTTATTATTAAGATCATCAATCTATATTAGTGTAGACCTGTTGACTGTCAGTAATTTTTCTTTTAGTAACATTATTTAGTGCTGCAATGAATTTGGACAAAATTGTAAAAGACTGAGAAAATGATTTGGGAGCTACAGTAAATATATTTTGTTTATAGGGAGTTTTATTGGACTTTCTTTCTGTCCCTCTTTCTCTTTCTCACTCTTTGAGTTAATAAGTGTAAAGTTTTCGCTCTCAGTCTCTATCTTTCACACACATACATACGCACCCAGAAGCACACAGAAACACACACATGCACACACACTCATATATGCGTACACACATAGAAATACATATACATATAATAATGATACTTTTCAATAAATGGATTCACATAATAAAATAAAGTAAATGTATACAAAACACCAAAATTAAACAAGAATTTTTCTTAATGATGCATGATCAAATTGCACAGGGTTGAAGAAATCGAACATGACCTTTTCATTAATTTGAGGGTATATGTCGTACAATATTTAAAATTAAAGGAAACTGGTAGAAGCTTTTCTAAAATTGACAAAAGAGAGTGCAAGAGAGATGGGATTCTAATAGATTCATTTACAAATTTAAGCCTGAGATCATCCCTTATCATTTCAATCTCTATATGTCACTCGTGACAAGATTTACATACTTAGCTTTTTTACCAAAAGGAGGCATCAACCAGCGCAAGTGGAAATTGTTATTTACACTTTATCAATACTAATTCTCGATACAAGCGAAAAGCGACAACATGGCTGTTAACATGCTTTTCTCCTTCTTCTCTTTTTCTCTCTCTCTCTTGCACACAAACACATATGCACCCATAGGCAAACACAGACACAGGCACAGATACAGAAACAAACATACACATATATTCAGACATACAAATACACAAACATAGATAGATAGAAGCAAATACATACGTATACTTAAGGATACTTTTCTATGAATGAATTCATATAATAAAATAAAGTAAATGTATACAAAACACGAAATCGAAAAGCGACAAGTGGCTGTTGACATGGTCTTCTGTTTGAATTGTAGTATTACGACTCAGGGTAACGTGTACTTATTATTATTATTATTAGTGTTGTTGTTGTTGTTGTTGTTGCTGTTATTGTTAGTAGTGATATAGTAACAGTTACACAAATTATATCATCAGAATCCGCCACAGCAATAGTAATTGTAACTACAGCCTCAACAAAGTCAGTAATAACAAATCATAGTAATAATAATGATAATGTTAATAATAGTAATATTAGTTGTAGTAGTAGTAGAAGTAGTAGTAGTAGTAGTAGTAGTAATAATAATAATAATAATAATAATAATAATAATAATAATAATAATAATAAATAATAATAATAGGGAGTCCAGACAGAAATATGAAGGTAGAAAGAGCCGATATAAATTTAATGTATTGTAAAGAATGTTATTATTGGACAGTATAGAAATATTTATAAATACGTTGAAATATACTCTAACATACATACATACATACACATACATAAACACATACATACATAGATATATACATACATACATACATACATACATACATAGATAAACTAATCTGGAGTACGATTATCTGAATATATTATTGGTTCAAAGACATAATTATTTAATTTTAATTTCAAATAAGATTAAAACGAAATAAAATGAATTACAAGTTAGGCTAATTTACCGTATAACTGTAGAGATGCTCAGTGATTTTTCGTTTAGTGACATTATTTAGTATTGTAATTATCTGGGAAAATTCGAAACAGACTGAGTAAATGACTTGGAAGCTACTGTAGATATATCTTGTTTAGAGATAATTTTATTTTACTCTCTCTCTCTCATGAATATGTAAAGAGATGAAAAAATCGAACCTGATTTTTTTAAATGGTATGGTATCTGTAATGGTATGAGTATTTATAATTAAAGAAAACCGGTAGAAATAAATCAATCTTGTCCAAAAATGTCTGAATATTGGGAAAGAAACATGATAGACATGATAAACCCTTACTATTTTAATATCAATATTTCGCTCGTGATGGGATCTGCTGTCAGCATTGAACATCACCGATCTTTTCTATACATACTTAAACTATTTACCAAACAGAGGCTTCACATTGCGCTTGTGGAAACAGCTGCTTAAGCGTTGTCAATACTGACTCATGTCACAAACGAAAAGCGGCAACATGGCTGTTAACATGGTCTTCTTGTTCTGTGTGCATTTTATTATTTCTTCTGTCTTGTCAATGCCAACGACTGAAGGTAATTTGTACTTAGTATTATTTTTATTTTTATGATTATTATTTTCTTTTTGTCCTTCTTCACTAATATTCTTCTTTTTCTTGTTCTTGTTCTTGTTCTTCTTGTTCTTGTTCTTCTTCTTCTTCTTATTATTATTATTATTGTCACTAATATTCTTCTTCTTCTTCTTCTTCTTCTTATTATTATTATTATTATTATTATTATTATTATTGCTGTTAATAGTGACACAGTAACAGCTACATCAGTTTTATCATCAGCAGCTACCACAGCTATAATAATAATAAGTAAATGCTGAACAGTGTCAGTAATAATATCACAGTAATAATAAATGATAATAATAATAATAATAATAATGATGATGACGATGATGATGATGATGATAATAATAATAATAATAATAATAATATTAATAATTACACTCTCGACGATGTCAATAATAAAATCGCAGTAATAAGAAATAATGATAGTAATAGTAACAGAAAAATTATTTTTCAAGTAGCATTCTGAAATGACACGAACCAGTTTTTAAAGATTTCATTTATGTTCGACCGACTGACCGGAACAGATTTGACCACTGTCCGGTTTTTTAAAGTCAACAGTATAACGAGTAGCATGAAATGTCGGACTTTTCAAGACTGTAAATGAAAAATAAATAATAATAAAAGGTATAAAAATAAACAAAAATAAACAAAAATAAACAAGAAAAAAAAAAAAAAAAAAAAAAAAAAACATGTAATAATAATAATAATAATAATAATAACAACAACAACAACAACAACAACAACAATAATAATAATACTACTATTTTTACTGAATGTGATAGATTTTGACAATTTTATTTTTGTAAACTGGCGACATTGCAATATGTGCTGTACAGAGACTCAGCGGAATGAATCGCTTTTCTGTGACGTTCAGATCGATGTGCTGAACAACGCCTGAATGAAATAATATTTAAAGAAAGTAACAGAATAAAAAATAACAATAATAATAAAAAATAAAAACACGGAACAAAAACGAAACAATAATTTAACACATTTCACTCTCACAATGCTACGTTATAAACTTGTCTGTGCTTTCCTTTGATAGCCTATGAATAACTTGTTGTGGATAAGCTTGATTTTCATTAACTCCTGTTTTCTCACACTTTAAAAGTAAAATAACTCGAAAGTCACGTTTCCTTATATTTTCTCCCTTAACAAACTTAGCACAGATTCAAATGTCAAGAAAACAATTCTGAAATGTATATCTTGTTCTACTCCTATCTCGTCAAGATCAAAAGCTTTTTAGTGTATCTAAGTATAGCGAATTCTTTCTGTCTTCTTCACGTGCAATGAACAACAATATGATATTAAAGCCTTCTTGTAAAAGTGCAAACTCTGCCGCGGACGTCGGTGAATGGAAAACTATACTGAGGTCCTAAACTGTGAGAATCTGTAGCGATCCTATTTACAGTTAATAACTGAAATTAGTAGAATGCGTCCAACATGAAAAAAACAATCAGTCCAAGCGAAAGGTGTTCGGTTTGGACATTGAGGATATTCCGTTTCAAAATATTTATTAATCTCAAAAACAGTACTGAAAATTAATATTGTAAATTAGATTAAATCTGTTTTTAAATATACGTTATGTGTATAGTTTACATATTGATAAAGAAATAATCCGAATTTCTGAGACCTTCTCAGACTATGAAAACCTAAGCTTGTTTAACTTTGTTGACAAATTCAGCAATGGCGGTGATAATAAACAATCTAGATATATAAATATTTTCCAGGAATTGTTTCCATACGCAATAAGTCATAGAATACATTAAAATGATAGTTTTCAGTTTGAATTTCCCTAATATAGATTCATGTCATTGTTACTATTTTTGTTGTTAATGTTATTATTATTGTTGTTTTTGTGGTTATTGTTATTATTATTATTATTGTTGTTGTTATTATTATTATTAACGTTTCTGTTGTTCTTATTGTTTCATACATATTACAGAGGTACCGCCACCTACATCCACACCTGCAATGCCACCTCACTGCTCTCACAATGGACAAATGTACGGACCTGAACAACTCGTTCCAGATTATGAACATTGTGCGGCCGAGTGTCGGTGTCAGCCTAGTTCTGATTATTCTTCATCTGTATTAGTAATTCGTTGTATATACGCTGATTATTAGAAATGTGTTTCGATCCTGAAGGTTGTATATACATGTCTAGGGATTATTTCCCCACCAATGTGTACCAGTAATCGTAGATCCTAGTTGATCAATTAGTATTAGCAGCGGTTACCATTAAAGGTAGGATTAGTAATAATAATGTTAGACTTATAATTATTATTGGTAGAAATAGTATTAGTAATAGAATTAGTAGCAGAAGTTGTACTAGCAATGATAGTATTAACAGTTGTCGTGTAGTAGCTGTTGTTGTTGATGGTTATTTTATTGTGGCAAGAGTAATAACAACAGCCAGTAACGAAGACTTAGAAACTATTATTGTGGAGGTCTTCTCAGTAACTCTTTATGCTAACAGCAGTAGAAAATGTAGTAGTTTTATCGTAGTATTAGTAGTGGTGATGGTATCAATATAACGATAGTTTTAGCATTAATATTAGTAGTCGCAGCCTTAGTTTTAGCATTAGTATCAGAAGTGGTAGCCGCATCGTTAGTTTGAATAGTGATAGTCTATTAGTATTAGTATTAGCAGTGGTATCGTACTATTAGTATTAGTAGTTTAAGACACAACAGTACTAGTGGTAGCTGTAGCAGAAGCAGTACGTGGTTGTCGTAACACTAACCTATTCAGAATAAAAGTAGATTATTAATTAATTATATCAAATGATAAATTATTTATTAATTATTATTATTATTATTATTATTATTATTATTATTATTATTACAGAACGTAACTGTAAAACGACATCAGGACACGTGTTACGTGGAGATGAACAGAAATACTTTAGTGATGATGGTGACTGTAAATGTCCTCCTCAAGTGTTTTATTTTGGTGATTGGGAACCAGAATACGGAGTGGCTTTGTGTTCCGCACCCTAGTCAACGCCACCGACATCTGCAACACCACCACCTACAACAGCCTTCTGATAAAGAACAGCGAAATGACTTTTTATTTTGATATAAGAAACATTTTGTAGCTAACTAATGAATATTCATTATAATGTTGTATGAAATAATGTACAACTCTATACAAATATTAATACACACATATACACACATATATACTCTAATCTGCAGACTATTATCTGAATATATGATTGGGAAATATCTTTACAAACTGAATAAATAATGTGGAAGTTGTCATCTGTATATCTTGTTTATAGGGAATTTGATTTTAATGTCTTTCTCTCCTTCTTTGTCTCTGTCTACGTAAATGTACGATTCTCATTCTCTCAAACAAATACAAACAGAGACAGAGAAGCACACACAAACACACACAAGCACACACACACACACACATACAGACACAGATGCAAATACATACATATACTTGTATGTTTTTTGATGTTTTGTTTTATTTTTTAAACCTGTTCTTGGAGAAACCCGCAAGTGTATGGTGAAATCGCCGGTCAGAGGGTCGTACACAAAAGAAATCTTAAGAAAATGGTTCACTTTTAGAATCTACTACCTGCTTCGTATCCATCAAATAAAAATACATGAGCATGTCGTAAATGAACTCTTGGGGAGCACAGTTGAACGTGGTTTTGTGTTCCAAACCAACTGCAACGCCAACACCGAGATATACAAAACCACTAGTTACAAGAAAAAAAGAAAAATTGTAAGGGCAAAATACCTGATATTTCTTATAATATTATATAACTTCACACAGATATTTATTAATTCGTGCTTACATACTCAAACATAAATACATAAAAACATAATCTAATCTGCAGAACGATCACCTGAATATATTATTGATTCAAAGAGATGATTATTTATTTTGAAATTCATATAAGATTGAAAAGAAATAAAATAAATTAAAATTTAGACTAATTTATTGTATAACTGTTCACTTTGAATTATTAAAAATTAAAGAGTATATTCTATTTTTGAAAATATAATTAATATTGAATTAAATTCTTCATCTTTTTCTCTACTCAGTGTTATTAGTAAGATCACATTGCTATGTGAGGTTGGACCTGTGGACTGTCATTAATTTTTCTTTTAGTAACATTACTTAGTGGCTATAATTAACTGGGAAAATAACGTAACAGACTGAGTAAGTGATTTCGGAGCTTTATTTTGTTTACAGATAATTTTATTTCTCTCTCTCTCTCTCTCTCTCTCTCTCTCTCTCTCTCTCTCTCTCTCTCTCTCTCTCTCTCTCTCTCACGGACACAC
>CM022667.1:16601483-16663983 GCA_012295275.1 Chrysomallon squamiferum | reverse complement strand
CAGCTATTGTTATTGTTTCTGATGTTATTATTTTTGTTGTTATTATTATTGTTGTTGTTGTTGTTGTTATTACTACTTTTTGCTTTTCTTATTGCTCCAAAGACACTACAGAGGAAAACTGCCTATCTGCCCATGTACGTATCTGCTGTCACAGGACGAAACTACCTATCTGGAGAAGTCGTTCCAGAATATGACCGTTGAGCGGAGGAGTGTCGCTGTGAGCCAACTGTTAAGTTTTCATTTGAATTAGAAATTCGTTGTAAATAACGGAATGTATTCCCACCAACGTGTTTCGATCCTGTTGATCGAGGTAGAAAAGTGTTTCAGTGTCTCTTTATGCCACATCAGTAGAAGAATTGAAAGTCTAATCATTAGTAATCTCGGTAATAGTTGTAGTAATCGTACTATTATTTTTAGTAGTAGTATTACTAGTGGTACACATGTCGAGGTACACAATTCTTCAGTTTATCTTTATGCCAACAACACTCGAAAATGCAACAGCTTGGTATTAGTATCAGTAGCTGCACCGTCAGTTTTAGTAGTAATATTATATCAGTATTATTATTAGTAGTATTAGTATAGTACTATGAATGGTAGCTGTAGTATTAGTAGCAGTAGCAGTACCGGTAGTTGTAGTAGTAATGGTAGTAGTAGAAACAGTAGTAGAAGTTGTTGTTTTCATAGTGGTAAGAGTAACAATTACAAACAGTAATGAAGACTAAGAACTATTGTTGAAGAGTTGTAACATTGTGGCAGTAGTAGAATACATACTACTAGTAATATAAGTAATAATAATGCATTAGTAATAGTATTAGTATTAGCAGCTGAAGAGGTAACAGTAGTAGTAGTAGTTGTAGCTGCAACAACAGTGATTGTTGTAATACTAAATATATTCAGCAAAAAAGTAGATTATTAATTAATTATATCAAATTGAAAAGTCATTATTATTATTATTATTATTATTATTATTATTATTATTATTATTATTATTATTATTATTATTACAGAACGTAACTGTAAAACGACATCAGGACACGTGATACATGGAGAACTTTGGTTATGATGGTTACTGTAAATGTTTGGTTTTTGGAAAGCAGAAAATGGCGTGGCTTTTCTTTATCTAGAAGAGCACCACGAAGAACATTTGATATAAAAAATACTTAGTAGCTGAATAAGGAATATTCATTATAATGTTACATCAAATAATATTGTTTTAATACGTACATATATAATATAAGATATGCAGATACAGACACATACACACATACATACATACGTAATACATAATACATACATACATACATACTTACGTACATACTACATAGATACATACATACATACATAGATACATATATTTGTGCATACATACATACATAATCTAATCAGCAGCACCACCAACAACAGCGTTCTCACAAACAGAGCAATTACTTTTGCATTTGATATAAAACATACTTAGTAGCTGAATAACGAATATTCATTATAATGTTACATGAAATAGTGGTCAGCTTGTAACAAATATTTTTTAATACGTACATACTATAACATATACATATACAGATACAGACACATACATACATACATACATACAGAAAGACATACATACATAATACATACATACATACAACATAGATACACATAGATACACACATACACACCTACATTCATACACACATACATACATACATACTACATACATACATACATACATATATTTGTGCATACATGCATACATAATCCAATCTTCAGATACGACTACCTGAATATATGATTGGATCAAGGACGTTGCTATTTATATTTAATTCGACAAAAAGATTGAACAAAAAATAAATCAATTTCAATTTACGCTTTATTTACTGTATAGTGGTTAGATTTCAGTTATTAAATATTAAATGTTATATACTCTCTTGCAAAAATATAATTAATACTGAATAAAATCCGTTATCTTTCTTTCTGATGTTGTAATTATCTGGGAAAATCTTAACAAACTGAATAAATAACGTGGAAGCTATTATAGGTATATCTAGTTTATAGGAAGTTTTATTTTATTGTCTTTCTCTCTCTCTCTGCCACTGTGTAAATGTGAGATTCTCTCTCTCTCTCTCTCTCTCTCTCTCTCTCTCTCTCTCTCTCTCTCTCTCTCTCTCTCTCTCTCTCTCTCTCTCTCGTGCAGACAGAGAGTTACACACGCACAGACACAGACATACACACATTTAAATAAACTGATATACACATACATACATATTTATTTATATTCGTTTTTTTCTCGTTTTTTTTCTAAACCTTTTGTAGAGTCTAACGTTTCACAGTTTCCAAAAACACGCGAGTGATATGGTAAAATTCCCCGTAAGAAGGTCGTACATAATAGAAATCTTACGAAAATGGTTCATGTCATTTCAGCATCTACTACCTGGTTTGTATTCATCAAATAAAAGTACGTGAACATCTCATGAATGAATTTTCGTCAATAGATCAAATATATGTAACCGAAACAGCAAAATTAAACAAGATGTTTTTCTCAGTGCTGCATGACAGATCTGTACAGAGCTGAAAAAACAAATCGAAACTATTTTATTTTAAATCTAATGTATCTATTTAAAATTAAAGAAAACTGGTAGAACTTGAAAAATTGTTAAGTTTGAAATTAAGTATTATAAGGAAAAAGTTACTTTCTAAGATGACGGTGACAAAATAGTTTTGCAAAGAACAAAAGATGGATTTAAATTGACAGATTCTACCTAATTAAATCTTGTCCAAAAATGTATGCATACTGAAAGACAAACAGAGAGAGAGAGAGAGAGAGAGAGAGAGAGAGAGAGAGAGAGAGAGAGAGAGAGAGAGAGAGAGAGAGAGAGAGAGAGAGAGAGAGAGAGAGAGTCTAATAGAAAAGTTTAAAAACTGAGAGCCTGACGTTAAATGATACACATGATGAATTCTTATTATTTTAATATCTATATTTCGCTCGTGATACGATCCGCTGTCATCATTACACGTCACCATTTGTTTCTATATATACTTAACCTATTTACCAAACAGAGGCTTCACATTGCGCATGTGAAAAATGTTTTTTAAACGTTATCAATACTCAGTAACGTTAAATGCGAAAAGTGACAACATGGCTGTTCCCATGCTCTTTTCCGTCTTCTGTTTGAATTTAATTATTTCGTCTGTCTTGTCAATGCCAACAATTCAAGGTAATTTGTAATTATTATTATTATTATTATTATTATTATTATTATTATTATTATTATTATTATTATTATATTTATTGTTATTATTAGTATTGCTGTTTATTAACAGGCAGTAACAGCTACATCATTTATTACCACCAGCAACTTCCACAGCAATAATAATAATAATATCTACGGCCTCAACAATAGCAGTAGTAACAACATCACTGTAACTATAATAATGATGATGTCAATAAAAAATAATAAAAATAACCAGAACAACATCAACAACAACAACGACAACAATAGCTAAAGCGAAATAATCAATAGTATAATGCGTGGCTTTTTGTCCATGAAAGGAAGCCATTCTCAGTGTATAATGAACAATTTATCCGGTAGAGAATATGCTAGGTTGCTCGTTGTACACATATCTACTACATCCATTCATGTCATGCATACGCACTTTTATTTGATGAATACAAACCAGATAGTAGGTTCTGAAACAAAAAGAACAACAACGACAAGAACAACAACAACAACAACAACAACAATAATAATAATAATAATAATAATAATAATAATAGTGTATTTATTGAATGTGATACATTTTGGAATTTTCATTTTCTAAACTGGCGACTCTGGATTTGTGCGATGTAAAGCTGAGAGGAGACAGTCGCTTTTCTGTGATGTTAAGAGGGATGTGCTGACCTCACTAACAGTGGTTGAAGAAATCCAAAAAAAAAAAAAAAAAATCAAACAAGAACAATGAAACGAATACAAAGCAATCAGACTTGGGTTTATTTTTGCTACATTGATAAGCTTCGGAAAATCATATGGGATATTCCCAGGGTTCATTCAATAAATTTCGCTGTCACAATGCTAGGTTATATATTTATCTGTTCTTTCATTTGATAACCCACAAATATCTTCTTCTTGATAAGTGTGGTTTTCATTTATCTCCTGTTTTCTCACACTTTAAAAGTACAATACCTCGAAAGTCACGTTTCTTCATATTTTCTCCCTTAGCAGACAGCGCAGATTGAAATGTGAAGAAAACAATTCTGAAATGTACACGTCTTGTCCTGCACCTATCTTGTAAAGATCATACACCTTTTAGAGTGTCTGAGTGCAGTGAATAGTTTACTTAATATTAAGAATTCTCTCTGTCTTCTTCTCTTTAAATGAGTAACGATGTTATATTAAAAGTTTAAACTCTGCCGTGAACATGGCTGAATGGAATCATATCCAGGTCTAAAATTGTGGGAATCTATTGAGGTCCTATTTGGCAGTTAATAACAGAAATTAGTACAATGTCTCCAACATGCAAAACAAATCAGGTGCTCGGATAGGACATTGAGAATATTCCGTTTCAAAATATTTATTAATCTGAAAATAATACTAGAAATAAATGTTTGTAACGTCTTATGTTGATTATGTTAATACTGTCAATTAGATTATACATCATGTTGAATTCTTTATATATTGATAAATAAATAAAAAGAAATTCTGAGTTTTTCAAACCCTAAGGATGATTAGCATATGCTTAAGTTCGGCTAAGTTGGTGATAATAAATATTCTAGATATATTGATATATTCACGTAGTTGTATGCATACCGACAAGGTTATAAAAAATACAGAATATTAAAATTAAACTTTAGATTCCTTTCATTATTATTACAACAGCTGTTGTGATTGTTGCTGTTGTTATTATCATTATTATTATTATTTTCATCGTTATTGTTACTTTTATAATTTTTATTATTATTATTATTATTACTATTGTTGTTGTTGTTGTTGCTGTTATTATTATTATTATTATTATTATTATTATTATTATTATTATTATTGCTGTTGTTGTTGTTGTTCTTACTGTTCTGCGCATACCACAGAGCTACCGCCACCTACACCATCATCTCCGATACCACGACACTGCTCTCACAATGGACAAATGTACGGACCTGGACAAGTCGTTCCAGATTATGAGCGTTGTGCGTACGAGTGTCGTTGTCAGTCTACTGATTATTCTTCGTTTAAATTAGAAATTCGTTGTATATACGCTGATTATTTACCACCAATGTGTTTCGATCCTGAAGGACCTGATAGCTGTGGAAGATACACATGTCGAGGTAGGCAACGTTTCAGTATCTCCTTATACCAACAGCAGTAGACGAAGTAAAAGTTTAATTATTAGAAGTCTCGTTAGTACCAGTAATCGTAGCATTAATACTAACAGTAGTATTACTAGCGTAGTTCGATCAATTAGTATTAGCAGTGGTTGGCTTACTATTATCATTAAAGGTAGGATTAGTAATAATAATGTTAGACTTATAATTATTATTGGTAGAAATAGTATTAGTAGTATAATTAGTAGCAGAAGTTGTACTAGCAATGATAGTATTAACAGTTGTCGTGTAGTAGCTGTTGTTGTTGATGTTTATTTTATAGTGGCAAGAGTAATAACAACAGCCAGTAACGAAGACTTAGAAACTATTATTGTGGAGGTCTTGTAAAATATGTGGCAATAGTAGAATCAGTACTTATAATAATGTCCTAAATGTAATATTAATTGTATTAATAACAGTAAATTTATTGGAATCATAATTAGTGGCATTAGGAGTAGTTGTGGTAATAGTTGTTATAGTAGTAGTAGTAATAAATGTATTAGTAGTATTAGTGGAAATAGTAGGACAATAAAATTAGTAGTCGTCGAATTCGTTATAATACTAGAGCATACAATGAAAAAAAGATTGTTTATTTTGTATTATTATTTGTTGTTGTTGTTGTTGTTGTTATTATTATTATTATTTTTTTATTATTACAGAACGTAACTGTAAAACGCCATCAGGACACGTGTTACATGGAGAAGAACAGAAATACTTTAGTGATGATGGTGACTGTAAATGTCCTCCACAAGTACAAGTTATTGGTTCATGGCGACCAGAATATGGCGTGGCTTTGTGTTCAGGAACGACAACAACACCACTTATAACATCTACAAGTAAATGAATAAATATTTGGCACAGTAAGAAAAAATATATAATAATATTGACAAATAGTTATTGATAAATGCATATGTACACCGACATACCTACATACATACGAACATATATATACACAGAGACAGAGATACGCACATACATATACAATCTAATATGGAGACAAAGATAGATACCTTTTTTTATTTTTTTACTTTAATTTAAAGAACGGACCTGTATAACTCCATTTGGCCAGGTTCTAGTTGGTGACCAAACAGCGACTTTCGGAGACGGTGGTATTTGCTTTTGTCCAAAACCAGACTCACAAGATGATTTTCCACCAGAACAAGGAAAGGCTCGCTGCTCTATAAATACTCCAGCACCACGAGCAACAACGCCATTAGTTGAACCAGTTGTTGGCTGAAGGACATGAATATTTATTTTTAATGTTATAAAATTTGAAAATAAATAAATTTGAAAAACAGCTTTCCGTTATGGAGACTTTTCACTTAATGAACATTAAAGATTATTCTGTCTTTGAAGGTATAATTAATCTCTCTCTCTCTCTCTCTCTCTCTCTCTCTCTCTCTCTCTCTCTCTCTCTCTCTCTCTCTCTCTCTCTCTCTCTCTCTCTCTCTCTCTCTCTCTCTCTCTCTCTCTCTCTCTCTCTCTCTCTCTCTCTCTCTCTCTCTCTCTTTCTCTCTCTCCTTATTATCATTATTAGTGATATTCAGTATTACATTTTTTTATGGGTATCTTAAAATATCAATAACTTATGCAGATGGTTTCAGTTACGTTTATACTCTGGCTAAATTAAATAACACTGTAGTCATGGATACTGTCTGTACACATGGATACATTAGATGACATCATACAACAGTGGAATGGATATGTTGTTACAGTACATAACCTTTCGTTCTGCTTTAACCACATTTTTGTCTACGTCTAACTTCTTGTTCTGTTTGTTTCTTACGACGAGTCTTTTTACTACGGTTACAAAGCTCTGTTCGTGTAGACCGACGTTTTCCATCTTTAAGAAACCTTATTTCGAGGTGCAAACAACTTGTGAAATATTAAAACTCAGTAAATAATGACGAAACTGTAGTACATGAAATTTCTGCCGTTTCTTTGTCTCGCATTGTGTTTGTAAATGTAGCACACAAATACACACGCACAAACACACACACAAACAGAAGCCCAGATATGCACATACATACACACATATATATACACACACATACGTTTTTAATTCAATAAAATAAATGAGTATAAAGCAGTAAAATTAAACACGATTTTTTCAATGCAGGATAATCTATTAGTACAGAAGAAATCAAGTAAAAAGAAATTCTTATCTAATATTGTTTTTAATCTAATGGTATCTGATGTTTAGTATTTAAAACTGAAGAATACCGTAAATGTTCTTACGCTGAGATCAGTATAATAAGGAAAATCAAAAACCATGGCTATGAGTATTTAATGTCTACCGCACTGACACGTCACACATCAATTGCTACAGGTGTTACTTAAATATTACAAATACTGACTCAAGTCATACAAGAAAAGCGACAACATGGCTGTTCACATGCTCTCCTTCGTCCTGTGTTTGAATTTTATTATTTCGTCTGTCTTGTCAATGCCAGCGACTCAAGGTAGTTTGTAGTTTATTATTATTATTATTACTGTTCTTCTTCTTCTTCATCTTCTTCTTCTTCTTCTTCTTCTTATTCTTATTATTATTACTGCTGTTTTCTATGTAGTAATGCATTTTAAACATAAAAACAGTTACAATATGAACAGAAACAATAACAATAGCAATAGTAATTTTAATAATAATAACAACAACAACAACAACAACAACAACAACAACAACAACAACAACAATAATAATAATAATAATAATAATAATAATAATAATAATAATAAAAATCAAACGAACAAACAAATTTTAAGGAAACAAGCATTTTTCTCGGTTCATAAGCTTTGTAAAACCATGTATAATTATTCCCAGGGATAATTTTATAAATGTATAATTTTATAAATATAGCTTAATCCTTTAACAACCCGTAAACAACTTCTAGATAAGTTTCGTTTTCATTTGCGTCCTTTTTTATTCACGTATTTCAATAGTAGAATAATCTGAAAGTAAATCTTCTTCATATACGGTTGTTATAGTTAAAACTCTTATTTATTTACTATTGTTCATATACTAATGCAATGTTGGAACTGGGAGTGCTATAGTAGAAAGTATCATTACGTCAGGATGCAGTGTTTCTGAAACAGCTGTATGTGCATATCACCAGTGTTTGGAATATTAACAAAGAACGGTCTCCCGATCTGAAACATTTGGCTTGTCACGTTTTCGTTTCCTGGCCCATTCATTACACCACGACCCAATCGACCCAGTGTAAACCAATGTAAGAATCTGACCATTATTATAAATATTATTATAAGGAATAATTTAGTTAATCTCCTAATCCTCTCGTTTCTGATATAGTTAAACTGTACATCTGAATGTCCTCAGTCCTGTATTTGTAGAGAAAAACTTTATACATGAATATTAACTATAACTAACTTTCTTTTTAAATTCAAGGATGACTGATTACAATATATGTAAAAATACTAAATTTTAATTATTTAACAGCAATGCAAAACCTGACCACTAAGTAAAAATTATAATAAAGTATTAAATATTGATATCAATGAATTTTATCTTTCTTATAATTATTTGCTGCTGTCGGGTATTGCAAGCTCGCAAAAATATTCTGATTTACTAGAAATAGATTGAAAAACTAAAACTCGCTTTAAATTCCTGTCATTACTTAAATACCAGAAGTGAAACTGTTATTATTAAAAGTTTCAGTTTTCTTACCATTTATTTACTTTCTGGTACGGTAAACATTAATCGGCATTTTTAAACATAACTGCTGTTATATTTTATCGTCGCATTTACGGTCATAGCAACAGCAGTTCACAGTACTTGAATACAAGCAGGATAAATAAAGATTAAAATCATTTCCATTATGCCTAACAGTGAATCACTTGCGATGTGTTGGAATGAAAAGTATTTAATGCAGTACAATTAATTTTAAAATGTGCTCTTTCCTTTGTTAATGAGAGAGAGAGAGAGAGAGAGAGAGAGAGAGAGAGAGAGAGAGAGAGAGAGAGAGAGAGAGAGAGAGAGAGAGAGAGTTGCGACAAAATAAAACAAAATATTGCAATTATTTAAACACTTGATTCAACATTAGTAAAAAATAAATGTAATTTATCATTATACATAAAAAAGGAATAAATGATTATTATATTTATGGTACATTAATTTGTCGGTTACTGCTGTTCTCAGTGTGGATCACTCTGTCCCATATTTACTATTGATGTATTGAAAAATTAACAATAAACTTTAAATTATTAATTTTCTATTTACTGTAAACGCCAGCAGAGGAAATTTTACCAATAACATTTAAATTTTCTGGTGATTTATCTCCTTTATCCTGTGGCAGAAATAAATCAGCATTGTTAAAACTAACTGCAGTTGCAGCAGATTTCTGTATTTACCATCACAACAACAACAATTCACAATATCTGAGAACTAAATTCAATGAGATTATATATTAAATTAAAGAGATTTGGATTATGGTTAACAAAAAATCGAATGCGACATATGTTGGAAGCAATAGAATTTAAACCAGAAAATTTAACTTTCTTTGTCAGAGATCAGAGAACTAAATCATGCTGAACGTTCACATATTGTTAATATTTTCTGCGTGCTTTTTGTTTGTTTGACAGACGCACTACGAGACATGTTTCCGACGCTTTGCTAGCTCCCGAGATTCAAGAATACTTATATATTTTCCAGATTTTGCCCGGATATGAGAAAAATCAGACAAATACGGGTTCGTTAAATGGTGATTCGCGTCTATACAGTTACACAAACCTACCCACCCACCCGCAGACACACACACACGCACGCACGCAGATGATACATGATGTAGAACAAGTTAAACAAATCCGAATAAATGTTAACAATGAATCAAATACATAATATGTTGGGAAGAATAATTTAAACCAGGAAAATAAACTTTCTTGGCAGACATAACAGCAGAACCACCAACAGAACCACCAACAGAGCCACCAACGGAATCACCATCAGAACCACTATCAGAACTATCACCAGAATCACCATCAGAACCAATACCAAAACGACCACTAGAACCACCATCAGAAGCAATATCAGAACCGCTACCAGAACCACCATCAGAACCAACACCAGAACCACCTCCAGAACCAACATCAGAACCACCACCAGAACCACCATCAGAACCACCAACAACAGGTAAGACACTGAAAAAACCAACTAAGAAACATATATACATTCATCCATCGATGGAGGCATGCATACAGCATATATATATATATATATATATATATATATATATATAGATATAGATAGATAGATAGATAGATAGAGAGGAAATAGATAAATATGAGAGACACACACACAAACACACACACAGATATATATATAACATTAAGATTAATAATACCTAAACAGCACGTGTCTCTGTATTTGTCTTTTCTGATTGCCTCTCTATCTTTCTTGTTTCTCTGTTTCTCTATCTCTGTTTCACACATCATAATTAAATCATCATCGCTGTACAAATATTGTTGATCTTTTCTCCATGCTTCTTGCTTATTTCAGCTTATACAACACCGAACTTCACAACATGCTATTATTTAGGGAAACCATATGATGTCGGACCCGTGACATTAGATGATCCCTGTTTAGGTGATTGTTACTGCGGAATAGGTGATGAAGGATACAAAGTTTATTGCAGGGAAAACTATGGTGGAATGACAGCAGAAACAACACCACCAATAGCAAGAAGTAAGATAATAATAATAAAAAATAAATAAAATAACAAAAAACCCCCCAAAAAAAAAGATCCAACAATAAAAAAAAAAAAAACCTTTGCAAAGTTCATGCATACGTTCTTATATTCATTCTAACATACATACATACATACATACATACATACATACATACATACATACATACATACATACATATATACAAACATACATACATACATACATACATACATACATACAAACTTTCTGTTTGTCTTTTTGTCTCTCTTCGTGATGAAATACAGAATCTGTTTTCTCCAGTACCTCCTTACAGCTATTTTGTATTTCAACCACATTATTCACAACTTGTTTCATATGCCAGGCGTTTTACAGAACGAGTTGAAATTGCGTTTTGAATTTTAAAATCAGATATTTTGTACGTTTCGCGAGAACGAAATATTCTGAGTGTTTTCTGGGTTAATTGGAAACTATGAGATATTCTTGAATGAATTAGTGTTTATGAATATTTCTTTGTTGAATCAGATGTTATATCTTTAACAAAAAGTCGAAATGTTTAATTTTACAACGAACTATTTCCAAAATGAATCAAACGTGAAGTATGTTTTATGCCTCAATTAGACTGTAAGTGTTGAAAGCAGAAACACAGTAGCTCCTCTCTTTAACAAAGAAAAAAAGAGGAAAGGCTGCCTTGAAAATAAAAAGATCCGTAATTTCCGAAACGTGTAGAAACAGTAAAAATATTAATGTTAACAATGTAGAATAAGATACAGAAGTAAATTTACTTTAAATTTACACTTTTCCTAGCACGATGGTTTGGAAGACTGTGCTTCTTTTCTGTGAAAAGGATTATTTCAGCACATATGCACACGCCATCACACAAAGACACACAATTATACACGTGCGCTGCATGCGTGCTTGTGTGTATTTGTGTTTCTTTGTTTATGCATGTCTATCACAGCTGCTCCTTCGTGCATAATATATCTATGTATTAAGACTTTTTACTAGATAAATAGTTAATGTTTAGTCATTTATTTTGTTTTTCTTTCAGAATGACACTACCAAACACCAAATAATTCAAGAAGCAGCTGTATGAAAAGCACCGATGAACTAAAATGAACTCCCCTAATTTTTGTCTATAAATAAATAAATAAATAAATAAATAAAATGTTTGTTATTAATTTGTTTTTTTTTATTTAATGGATTGCTGTGTTCTCTTTACCTCAAAAGTCCAGATTATCTCTGCTATAGTACGAACCAAACCGTTCCTTGTTTTGCGTTTCGCCATATTTAATCAATGATTACACTTTGAGGACAATTTTGTCAGTGTCACTGAAGCAGCTTTGAAAATAAGCATGTTTTTCATGCACTATAGACGGATAATTACATTTGCGTCTCAGTGTCCGAGAGAGCGAGAGAGTTTTCAAGACAGTTTGTTTAATTAATTATATTGTAAAGATACATTTAAACAACACTATAGACACCCACTGTTATTGCTAAGAAGAAGAAGAAGAAGAAGAAGTAGAAATCAATGTATGTAAATGGATGAAGGTTGGGGTCGTATTCTCCGAATTTGAGTAGTCTATATAAAATGATATCCTGATCCATCGTACCTGATATTTGCTTTCTCCGAAAATTTAAAATGTTCTTACATTATTGATATTTTACTTCCAGTGTTAGAAACATCAAATGAAAAATAAAAGAAGAAACCCATTGTGAATCTCAATACTACATATTTAAAATTTAGACAACAATATTAGCAACTACCGCTATTGCCATTGCTTCTTGTAGGCAGAATCTGGTAATAATTAAAAGCGATTTCGCTATGCCACTCTCAGCATTTTACAGACTTTGAAATAGCGTATTTTTCGAGACTTTAACAACAAAAAACAACAACAACAGACCAAACAAACTAAAAACAATAGCAACGAGAACAACAACAACAACAACAATAATAATAATAATAATAATAATAATAATAATAATAATAATAATAATAATAAAAATAATGATTAATATTATTAATATTATTATTATTATTATTATTGTTTGTGTTGTTCTTATTGTTCCATACACACTACAGAGCTACAGCCACCTGTACTCATATCTCCAATACCGCTGTGCGGATGAGTGTCGTTGTCAGCCTACTGATTTTTCTTCATCTCAATTAGAAATTCGTTGTTTGCACGCTGATTATTTCCCACCAATGTGTTTCGATCTTGTTGATCAAGGTCCTGATGCCTGTCAAAGATACACGTGTAGACAACTTTTCAGTGTCTCTCTATACCAACAGTAGAAGATGAACTTAAAATCTAATTATTAGTAATCTCAGTTATACCAGTAGGAATCATAGTATTATTATTAGCTATATAAATATTACTTGAGGTACACATATTGAGGTACACAATTCTTCAGTTTATCTTTCTGCGAACACCAGTAGAAAATGTCATAGTATTATCGTGTAGTATTAGTAACTGTGATTGTATCAGTAGTAGTTGTCGCAGGCTTAGTATTGCCATTAGTATCAGTTGTGGTAGGTGGAGCATGAGTTTTAGCAGTGATAATCTATTAGTATTAGCACCAGCAGTGGTAGTCGTGGTATTAATATAGTATTATGAATGGTAATTGTAGTAAATCTATCAGTATCAGTAGCAGTAGTGGTGGTTGTAGTAGTAATGGTAGTAGTAGTTGTTGTTTTTAGAGTGGTGTGAAGACTAAGGAACAATTATCGTGGAAGAGTTGTAAAAGTTGTGGCAGTAGTAGAATAAACGCTACTAGTCATATAAGTAATATAATAATATTAGTAATAGTAATGTATTAATAATAGTATTAGTATTAGTAGATGAAGAGGTAACAGTAGTAGTAGTAGCTGTAGCTGCAGCAGTAGTGGTTGTTGTCGTAATACTAATGTATTCAGGAAAAATGTAGATTATTAATTAATTATATCATGTTGAAAAGTCATTATTATTATTATTATTATTATTGTTGTTATTATTATTATTATTATTATTATTATTAGTAGTAGTAGTAGTAGTAGTAGTAGTAGTAGTAGTAGTAGTAGTAGTAGTATTAAAGAACGTAACTGTAAAACGTGATACGTGGAGAACTTTAGTGATGATGGTTACTGTAAATGTTTGGTTCTTCGAAAGCAGAAAATGGCGTGGCTTTGCTTTATCTAGAAGAGCACCACCAAGAAAAGCGATCTCGTAAACTTTGCATGTGATATAAAAAATACTTAGTAGCTGAATAAGGAATATTCATTATAATGTTACATGAAATAATATTGTTTTAATACGTACATATATAATATAAGATATGCAGATACAGTCACACACATACACACATACACACATACGTAATACAAAATACATACATACATACATACATACGTATATACTTCATAGATACACACATACATACATAAATACATATATTTGTGCATACATGAGTACATAATCTAATCTTCAGATACGGCTATCTGATTGGATCAAGGACGTTGCTATTTATAATTAATTTCACAAAAACATTGAACAAAAAATAAAATCAATTACAGTTTACGCTTTATTTTCTGTATAATGGTTAGATTTGAGTTTTTAAGTATTAAATGTTATATACTCTCTTGCAAAAATATAATTAATACTGAATAAAATCCGTCATCTTTCTTTCTTATGCTGTAATTATCTATGGAAATCTTAACAAACTGAATAAATCTATTATCGGTATATCTAGTTTATAGGTAGTTTTATATGTATTGTCTTTCTCTCCCTCGGTCTCTCTCTCTGCCACTGAGTAAATGTGAGACTCTCTCTCTCTCTCTCTCTCTCTCTCTCTCTCTCTCTCTCTCTCTCTCTAATGTAGATAGAGATACACACACACATACATACACACATTTAAATACACTGACATACCCATACATACATATTTGTTTAAGTTCGTTTTTTGTTCATTTTTTTTCTAAACCTCTTGTAGAATCTAACGTTTCAAAGTTTGCAAAAACCCGCGAGTGATATGGTAAAATAGCCGGTCGTACATAATAGAAATCTCACGAAAATGGTTCATGTCATTTCAGCATCTACTACGTGGTTTGTATTCATCAAATAAAAGTACGTGAACATGTCATGGATGAATTATCGTGAATTGATCAAATATATGTAACCAAAACAGCAAAATTAAACAAGATGTTTTTCTCAATGCTGCATGATAGATTTGTGCAGATCTGAACAAAAAATCGAAACTATTTTATTTTAAATCTAATGTATCTATTTAAAATTAAAGAAAACTGGTAGAAGTTCTTGAAAAATTGATAAGGTTGAAATTAATTATTATCAGAAAAAAATAATATTCTAAGATGACGGTGACAAAATAGTTTTGGAAAGATCAAAAGATGGACTTAAATTGACAGATTCTACCTAATTAAATCTTGTCCAAAAATGTATGGTTACTGAAAGATAAACAGAGAGAGAGAGAGAGAGAGAGAGAGAGAGAGAGAGAGAGAGAGAGAGAGAGAGAGAGAGAGAGAGAGAGAGAGAGAGAGAGAGAGAGAGAGTTTAACAGTAAAATTTAAAAACTGAGAGTCTGACGTTAAATGATACACATGATGAATTCTTATTATTTTAATATCTATATTTAATTCGTGATACGATCCGCTGTCAGCATTACTCATCACCAGTCGTTTCTCAATGTACTTAACCTATTTACCAAACAGAGGCATCTAACTGCGCATGTGAAAAAATGTTATTTAAACGTTATCAATACTCAATAATGTTACAAGCGAAAAGTGACAACATGGCTGTTCACACGCTGTTTTCAGTCTTCTGTTTGAACTTTATTATTTCGTCTGTCTTGTCAATGTCAACAACTCGAGGTAATTTGTAATTATTATTGTTATTATTAGTAGTAGTATTAGTATTATTAGTATTATTATTATATTTATTGTTATTATTAGTATTGCTGTTTATTAACAGGCAGTAACAGCTACATCATTTATTACCACCAGCAACTTCCACAGCAATAATAATAATAATAACTACGGTCTCAACAATGACAGTAATAACTATAATAATGATGATGTCAATAAAAAATAATAATAATAACAACAACAACAACAACTACAACTACAACAAAAGCTAAAGCGAAATAATTAATAGTATAATGCGTGGCTTTTTGTCCATGAAAGGAAGCCATTCTCAGTGTATAATGAACAGTTTATCTGGTAGAGAATATGCTAGGTTACTCGTTGTACACATATCAACTACATCCATTCATGTCATGCATACGCACTTTTATCTGATGAATACAAAAAAAAGTAGATTCTGAAACAACAACAATAATAATAATAATAATAATAATGATTTACTAAATGTGATTCATTTTAGAATTTTCATTTTCTAAACTGGCGACTCTGGATTTATGCGATGTGAAGCTGAGAGGAGACAGTCGCTTTTCTGTGACGTTAAGAGGGATGTGCTGAACTCACTAACAACGTGTGAATGAAAAAGAAATTATGAAAAAGATCAAACAAGAACAATGAAACGAACATAAAGCAACCAGACTTGGGTTTATTTTTCTTCTGGGAATTTCGCTTTCACAATGCTATATTATATATTTATCTGTCATTTCATTTGATAACCCACAAATATCTTCTGGATAAGTTTGATTTTCATTTATCTCCTTTCTTCTCACACTTTAAAAGTACAATACCTCAAAAGTCACGTTTCTCCCTTAGCAGACAGCGCAGATTCAAATGTGAAGAAAACAATTCTGAAATGTACACGTCTTGTCCTGCACCTATCTTGTAAAGATCATACACCTTTTAGTGTGTCTGAGTGCAGCGAATAGTTTACTTAATATTAAGAATTCTCTCTATCTTCTTCTCGTTAAATGAGTAACGATGTCATATTAAAAGTGTAAACTCTGCCGTGAACATGGCTGAATGGAATCATATCCAGGTCTAAAATTGTGGGAATCTGTAGAGGTCCTATTTGACAATTAATAACTGAAATTAGTACAATGTCTCCAACATGCAAAACAAATCAGGTGCTCGGTTTCGCCACTGAGGATATTAAGTTTAAAAATATTTATTAATCTTAAAATAATACTGGAAATAAATGTTTGTAACGTCTTATGTTGATTATGTTAATACTGGAAATTAGATTATACATCATGTTTAATTCTTTATATATTGATGAATAAATAAAAAGAAATTTTGAATCTCTGAAACCCTAAGGATGATTAGTTTATGCTTAAGTTGGGCTAAGTTTGTGATAATAAACATTCTAGATATATTGATATATTCACGTAGTTGTATGCATACCGACAAAGTTAGAAAAAATACACAATATTAAAATTAAACTTTAGATTCATTTCATTGTTATTACAACAGCTATTGTGATTATTATCATTATTATTACTATTTTCATCATTATTGTTATTATTATTATTATTATTAAGGTTGTTGTTGTTGCTGTTATTATTGTTGTTGTTGTTACTGTTGTTATTATTATTATTATTATTATTATTCCTGCTGTTCTTGTTGTTCTTATTGTTCTGCACATACGACAGCTGTGCCACAATACTGCTTTTACAACGGACAAATGTACAGAGTTGGACAATTCGTTCCAATGTTTGTGAATTGTGCGTACCAGTGTTTTTGTGAGCATGCTTACGGTCCACTTGGAGTGGACATTCTTTGTAGATACCCTAATTATTCTCCACCAATGTGTTTCGATCCTGAAGGACCTGATCCCTGTGGAACATACACATGTCGAGGTAGGCAACGTTTCAGTATCTCCTTATACCAACAGCAGTAGACGAAGTGAAAGTATAATTATTAGAAGTCTGGTTAGTACCAGTAATCGTAGCATTAATACTAGCAGTAGTATTATTAGTGTAGTTCGACCAACTATTATTAGTAGGTGTAGGCTTACTATTATCATTAAAGGCAGGATTAGTAATAATAATGTTAGACTTATAATTATTAGTAGTAGCAATAGTATTAGTAGTAGAATTAGTAGCAGAAGTTGTAGTAGCAATGATAGTATTAATAGTTGTCGTGTAGTAGCTGTTGTTGTTGATGTTTATTTTATAGTGGCAAGAGTAATAACAACAGCCAGTAACGAAGACTAAGAAATTATTATTGTGGATGTCTTGTAAAATATGTGGCAGTAGTAGAATCAGTACTTCTAATAATGTGCTAAATGCAATAACAATAGTATTACTAATAGGAAATGTATTGGTATTATAATTAGTGGTATTTGGAGTAGTAGTGGTAATAGTTGTTATAGTAGTAGTAGTAGTAATAAATGTATTAGTAGTATTAGTGGAAATAGTAGGAGCAATTATAATAGTAGTAATCGAATTCTTTATTATACTAGAGTAGACAATAAAAAAGACTGTTTAGTTAGTAATATTATTTGTCGTTGTTATTATCATTTTTATTATTATTATTATAATTACTATTATTATTATTATTATTATTATTATTATTATTATTATTACAGAACGTAACTGTAAAACACCATCAGGACATGTGTTACGAGGAGATGAACAGAAATACTTTAGTGATGATGGTCACTGTAAATGTCCTCCACAAACATACCTTATTGGTTCATGGAAACCAGAATATGGCGTGGCTTTGTGTTCAAGAACGAAAATAACACCACTTATCACCTCTAAGATGCCGGAAACAACAAGTAAATGAATAATTATTTGGCAGAGGAAAATAAAATAATAATATGGACAAATTATACAAATAGTTATTGATAAATGGATATGTACTCTCTCTCTCTCTCTCTCTCTCTCTCTCTCTCTCTCTCTCTCTCTCTCTCTCTCTCTCTCTCTCTCTCTCTCTCTCTCTCTCTCTCTCTCTCTCTCTCTCTCTCTCTCTCTCTCTCTCTCTCTCTCTCTCCTTATTACGACTATTAGTGATATTCAGTATTAAATTGTTTTACCCCTATCTTAAAATATCAATATCTTATGCAGATTGTTTGAGTTAAGTTTATACTCTGGATAAATTAAATAACACTGTAGTCATGGATACTCTCTGTACACATGGATACATTATATGACATCATACAACAGTGGAATGCATATGTTGTTACAGTATATAACCTTTCATTGTAGTTCATCTGCTTTAACCACATTTTGTCTACTTCTAACTTCTTGTTCTGTTTGTTTCTTACGCTGACTTTTGTTAATACGGTTATTAAGCTCTGTTCGTGTAGACCGACATTTTCTATCTTTAAGTAACATTATTTCGTGGTGTTATCAACTTGTGAAATATTAAAACTCAGAAAATAATAACGAAACTATGGTAGATGATATTTCTCCCTTTTCTTTCTCTCTCCTTGTGTTTGTAAAGGTAGCACACAAATACACACGCACACGCGCACACACACAGACGCCCAGACATTCATACACATACACATATATACAGAAACGCACGTTTCTAGGTATTATTTCAATAAAATAAATGAATATAAAACAGTAAAATTGAACACGATTTTCTCAATGCAGGATAATCTATTTGTACAGAAGAAATGAATTAAAAAGAAATACTTATCTAATATTGTTTTTAATCTAATGGTTTCTGATGTACAGTATTTAAAAGTGAAGAATATCTTAGATGTTCTTACGCTGAGATCAGTATGATAAGGAAAATTAAACACCGTGTCTAAGACACAGGTTAAAAAGAATAAAAGATGTACTTAAATGGACAGATCCTGAGTAATTAAATCTGAGAGAGAGAGAGAGAGAGAGAGAGAGAGAGAGAGAGAGAGAGAGAGAGAGAGAGAGAGAGAGAGAGAGAGTGTCCTTTCCATGAATATTTAATATATACCGCACAGACACGTCACACATCAAATGTAACAGCTGTTACTTAAATATTACCAAAACTGACTCACGTCATACAAGAATAGCGACAACATGCCTGTTCACGTGCTCTTCTGTTTGAATTTTATTATTTAGTGTGTATTTTCAATGCCAGCGACTCAAGGTACTTTGTAGTTTATTATTATTAGTATTACTTTTCTTCTTCTTCTTCTTCTTCTTCTTCTTCTTATTATTATTATTACTGCTGTTTTCTAAGTAGTAATTCAGTTTAAATATAAAAACAGTTACAATATGAACAGCAAGAATACCAATAATAACAACGATAACAACATCAATAGTAATTTTAATAATAATAATAATAATAATAATAATAATAATAATAATAATAATAATAATAATCAAAGGAACAAACAAATTTTAAGAAAACAAGCATTTTTCTCCGTTGATCAGCTTTGTAAAACCATGTATAATTATTCCCAGGGATAATTTTATAAATGTATAATTTTATATATATAGCTTAATCCTTTAACAACCCGTAAACAACTTCTAGATAAGTTTCGTTTTCATTTGCGTCCTTTTTTATTCACGTATTTCAATAGTAGAATAATCTGAAAGTAAATCTTCTTCATATACGGTTGTTATAGTTAAAACGCTTATTTATTTACTATTCTTCATACTCTTATGGAATGTTGGAACTGGGAGTGCTATAGTAGGAAGTATCATTACGTTAGGACCCAATTTTACTGAAACAGCTGTATATGCATATCACCAGTGTTTGGAATATTAGAAAGGAAAGGCCTCCCGATCTGAACATTTTGGCTTGTCACGTTTTCGTTTCCTGGCTCATTCATTACACCACGACCCAATCGACCCAGTGTAAACCAATGTAAGAATCTGATCATTATTATAAATATTATTATAAGGGATAAATTAGTTAATCTCCTAATCCTCTCGGTTCTGATATATTTAAACTGTACATCCGTATGTCCTCTTTCCTGTATTTGTAAAGAAAAACTGAATTATAAATTTATACATGAATATTAATTATAGCTCACTTACTTTTTAAATTAACAAGGATGACTGATAAAAAAATATGTAAAAATACTAAATTTTTATTATTTAACAACAATGCAGAAACCTGACCACTAACTAATAATTATAATAAAGTATTAAATGTTGATATAAATGAATGATATCTTTCTAATAATTATTTACTTCTGTCGGGTATTGTATTACTAGATTTACTAGAAATAGATTGAAAAATTAAAACTCGAAATAAATTCCTGTCATTACTTAAATACCAGAAGTGAAAATGTTATTAACAGAGTTTCGATTTTCTTACCATTTATTTACTTTCTTGTACGGCAAACATTAATCGGCATTTTTAAACTTAACTGCTGTTATATTTTATCGTAACATTTTCGATCATAGGAACAGCAGTTCACAGTACTTAAACACAAGCAGGATAAATACAAATTAAATGCATTTGCATTATGCCTAACAGTGAATCACTTGCGATATGTTGGGATGAAAAGTATTTAATCCAGTACAATTAATTTTATTGCCAAATAACAAACGGCTAAATCATAATAAGTGTACAGATCTTGTTAATATTTCCCACATGCTTCTTGCTTCTTTCAGCTTAAACATCACCGAGCTTCTTATCATGCGATTAAGCTGGAAAATCTTGTGACGTCTGACCCGTGTCATTAGATAATCAAGGTAGCGAGTAAAATGAGTAGATGTTAAGAAAAGAAATGCAAGGGATAAATTCAGATAGAGTTCTACTCATGACTGTGTTTATTGTTTGTTAGCCCCAGGGATTTTATAGTTCATTTTAATATTAACCATATATACATATACACAAACAGAGAAGTCTAAACGTTGCAGTGAAAATGTAGAGCTTTCTCTTGTTAATATATATACAGAGAGAGAGAGAGAGAGACACACACACACACACACACAGAGAGAGAGAGAGAGAGAGAGAAGAATTGTCATAAAATAAAACAAAATATTGCAATTATTTAAACACTTAATTCAAAACTAAGAAAAGTAAATGTAATTTATCATTATATATTAAAAAGAAGAAATGATTAATATATTTATGGTATATTAATTTGTCGGTTACTGCTGTTATCAGTGTAGATGACTCTGTCCCTTATTTACTAGACAGGGGTTGAAAAATTAAACGCACTTTAAATTCTTCTCTTTACTGTAAACGCCAGCAGGGGAAATTTTACCAATAAAATTTGAATTTTCTGGTGATTTATCTCCTTTATCCTGTGCAAGAAATAAATCGGCATTGTTAAAACTAACTGCAGTTGCAGCAGATTTCTGTATTTACCAACACAGCAATAGCAATTCACAATATCTGAGAACTAAATTAAGTGCGATTATGTATTTAATTAAAGAGATTTGGATTACGGTTACCAATGAATCGAATGCGACATATGTTGGGAGCAATAGAATTTAAATCAGAAAATTTAACTTTCTGTCACAGAGATTAGAGAACTAAATCATGCTGAACGTGCAAATATTGTTAATATTTTCTGGGTGCTTTCTGTTTGTTTGACAGGCGTACTACGAGACATGTTTCCGACGCTTTTTCTCTTCGTGATGAAATACAGAATCTGTTTTCGCGAGAACGAAATATTCTGAGTGTTTTCTGGGTTAATTGGAAACTATGAGATATTCTTGAATGAATTAGTGTTTATGAATATTTCTTTGTTGAATCAGATGTTATATCTTTAACAAAAAGTCGAAATGTTTAATTTTACAACGAACTATTTCCAAAATGAATCAAACGTGAAGTATGTTTTATGCCTCAATTAGACTGTAAGTGTTGAAAGCAGATACACAGTAGCTCCTCTCTTTAACAAAGAAAAAAAGAGGAAAGGCTGCCTTGAAAATAAAAAGATCCGTAATTTCCGAAACGTGTAGAAACAGTAAAAATATTAATGTTAACAATGTAGAATAAGATACAGAAGTAAATTTACTTTAAATTTACACTTTTCCTAGCACGATGGTTTGGAAGACTGTGCTTCTTTTCTGTGAAAAGGATTATTTCAGCACATATGCACACGCACTAACACAAAGACACACAATTATACACGTGTTCTGTATGCGTGCTTGTGTGTATTTGTGAGTGTTTCTTTGTTTATGCATGTCTATCACAGCTGCTCCTTCGTGCATAATATATCTATGTATTAAGACTTTTTACTAGATAAATAGTTAATGTTTAGTCATTTATTTTGTTTTTCTTTCAGAATGATACTACCAAACACCAAATAATTCAAGTAGCAGCGGTGTTAAAAGCACAGATGAACTAAAATGAACTCTTCTAACATTTGTCTCTAAATAAATAAATAAATAAATAAATAAAATGTTTGTTATTAATTTTTTTTTTTTTTATTTAATGGATTGCTGTGTTCTCTTTACCTCAAACGTCCAGATTATCTCTGCTATATTACGAACCAAACCGTTCCTTGTTTTGCGTTTCACCATATTTAATCAATGATTACACTTTGAGGACAATTTTGTCAGTGTCACTGAAGCAGCTTTGAAAATATGCATGTTTTTCATGCACTATAGACGGATAATTACATTTGTGTCTCAGTGTCCGAGAGAGCGAGAGAGTTTTCAAGACAGTTTGTTTAATTAATTATATTGTAAAGATACATTTAAACAACACTATAGACACCCACTGTTATTGCTAAGAAGAAGAAGAAGAAGAAGAAGTAGAAATCAATGTATGTAAATGGATGAAGGTTGGGGTCGTATTCTCCGAATTTGAGTAGTCTATATAAAATGATATCCTGATCCATCGTACCTGATATTTGTTTTCTCCGAAAATTTAAAATGTTCTTACATTATTGATATTTTACTTCCAGTGTTAGAAACATCAAATGAAAAATAAAAGAAGAAACCCCTTGTGAATCTCAATACTACATATTTAAAATTTAGACAACAATATAAGCAACTACCGCTATTGCCATTGCTTCTTGTAGGCAGAATCTTGTAATAATTAATGGCATGAAAACGGAGCGCACCAACTTAGATAGAATTCGCGTTCTGACATGAGATATACGATACTGATTCGTTGGATTTAGAGACAATGTGTCCATGATCAACTGTCCTGTCTCTGATTTAGTGAGGCAGGTTTACGAATAAACCACCGTTAATTGTATTAAAATGATTGAGACAACTATTCCCTAAAGTATATAGTCGGTGTCTTCGTCAAAGACGAAGTTCTGGTTGAAGGCGACTGAGTCGGATTCTCACCACAGTGCAGCTTTGCTTATTTGCTTTTCACAGGTTTGTATAAACTGCATGTTTCTTCACGATTACTTGTCTTTCACAGCCTCTTTCTGTGTAGGTTTCTTCACAGGAGCTATTTTTCTGAAATCGCTGTCAAGCAGAAACTGAACATCCTGTTAAGTGGAAATGAGCCACTATTTGAATACAACCTAGGTTCTACAACGAAAGTCTTGGAAATAGTTAGAGGGGAGGTAATCTAGATCAGTTTCGTATTCTATACTTGATCATAGGGCGATACACTTCAAGTTTACATACACTTTTCAGAGTGTTAGTGTTACTAGATGTATTTTTAACTCATGAAAGTGATATTTTTGATAAAACAGAGGTCCTGAAAGTAGACAGAGTCAGAGATTTAAGTCACCAAAAAACTAAAAGTCACCTATTTGACCCGAATCGCAATTTGCTATTGACGCGCCTGTCTCAATAATAACTGTAATGCCTAAAAACAACAACGCTATATATTTATGACGCTTTGAAAGTGACAATTACTAAAACGTAAATAAAGGTGAAAAGGTTGATTGTAATTCCGATGAAAAACACAGAAAAACATGTGTAGTGATATATAGATATATTTCAAAAAGTGACTTTTCAGTCCAAGCTGAAAATTTCATTTTCTGCGTTTACTGGTGTCCACAAACATACCGTTATCCTACCTACTCCATTATAAAGTTTGAATTTAATATTTTTGTTATATATAAAATAACCGTGATGATAACCGTGATCATCTGAACATTTTGGATTATCACGTTATCATTTCTTAGCGTTATTATTGGTCGAAGTTAATTAATTATTTTGTATTTATTTTTTTGTTATTATTATTATTATTATTATTTTTTTTTTTTTTTTGCCAAAATTACTTTTTATATAAAATATTTTTACACTGTCACTTTCACAGTTTCCAAAACTGCAACGAATGCCAAAAGTTCGCGATTATTATGTGATTTAAAGACTGTTCTTTTGGTATTTGAATAAATATTTAACAGTTCAATCTTGATTCAATAGCGTATCCACACTACCTAATAATTTTCAAGATGCGATGTGGTGTATAAAGGGTATACACGAAAAGAATGGATATGTTCTGCAATATTTTCACTGACATTTCGATTTAAAGTATGTCGATGTTTTTAAAATGCTGTCACAGAACAAATCCGAAAACTGTATTTAATCCTTTCATTTCTGACCTATTTAAACGGCACATCCGTATTTCCTCTGAACTGTAATTGTACAGAAAATTAGAATATAAATCTTGCTATGAGTATTATTTATAACTGACTTATTATTTGAAAAATTAACAAGTATCACTGGAAAAGAAAACAAAATGTAAAAAAAGAAGAAAACATTTAATTATTAGACAACAATGCGGTTGTTGTTATGTAGAAGAAACTACACTTAAAACAAATATAATAAAATAATATTTTTATAATGTATATTATTGTCGGGTACAGGTGACCCTAGTCTGCACTTTTTACCTTAACTATATTGATTTTCAAGAAATATGTAGACAAATTAAAATTCACTTTACTATTCTGGTCCAGTATGTTATTATGACGGGAAAATATATCCGCTCGGACCCGTGCCACCGGTAAATCGCTGTTACGAAGATTGCTACTGTGAACTAAGTCCAGAGGGAAACAGAGTTCACTGCAGAGTAAGCTTATGTGCGACGACGATAGACCCATCAGAAGAAACATCGATAGACCCAGCAGTATAAGCAACGACAACACCAGGTAAGACACTTAGAAAGTCTTGTAAACATACATATATATATATGTATATGCCTCTCTGCGCACATATTATCTTTGTAGTCTTTGATGTGTATTTATGGCTGTGTGTATGGGTGCATAGTTTTGCGTGCTATATGTCATTTACAGCAGCTCCGTTGTGCATGTTATATCTCTATACAATTTTATTTTTTTGTGTAAATATATATATATATATTTTATTTTTTTTCCAGAGCCGTAACACTACAACACGGAATAATTTAAGTAACAACTGCAATAAAAGTACCGAAGAATTAAGATGAACTCTTACAACTTCTGTCCGGAAATAAAATAAATAAAATAAATAAATAAATAAATAAATAAATAAATAAATAAATAAATATGTTAATTGTTTGTTATTGAATAACTTTTGAATTTTCGTTACTTCATTATGTTTGAAATCTTCAACCAATCTCTCTCTCTCTCTCTCTCTCTCTCTCTCTCTCTCTCTCTCTCTCTCTCTCTCTCTCTCTCTCTCTCTCTCTCTCTCTCTCTCTCTCTCTCTCTCTCTCTACTCCTTTTCCCATGGCAAAATTATTTATATTTAACATGTCTATATTGATAAAATCATCATTATTATCATCGAGTTCAACAACATGTACTAATTTTGCTGCTGCTTCTTCTTTTGCTGCCACTATTACTACTAACAGTTTTACTAGTACTGAAATAGTAGTATTAACAAAAACAACATCAGTATGTAAGTAAGTAAGAAAATAAGTAAGTACACAACTAACTAAATAAATAATTAAATAAATAAATAAAAAAGCAACAAGTAAGTAAATAAGTAAGTAAGTAAGTAAATAAATAAATAACAATATTAAAATCATTTAATTTCTTGCTGTTGGTCTTGCACTGGAATCGATTTTTATTCTTGTCTCATAATTTCCACAAGAGATCTGTGGATTTTTGTCATGACAGTAAACTAGAATTATTAAGAGTAGATGTAAAAGTTAAAAATTCTCGAAGGGAAATAAAATCTTTTAACTTGGTATTAAAGAATTGAAGACGATAATGAAAATTAAATAACCAATTGTTTTGTTAACTTTCTGTTTCAGATTGCTATATATTCTGTCTCATATGTTATGAAGTGTGAATAAGTAAAATATTGTGGAAAAAATAAATAACACACCAGAAGTAATTATCTAACAAATAAAGAATCAAACTAATTTTGAAAGGAAGAAAAGCTATAAATAGAAATGAAGAATAACTGACACTGAATTAGAAACACCTTCTTGTATTGTTTATATTGCGTTGTCCCTTTTATTTTATCCAGCGTTTGATACAGCGTTTTCAAATCTAGGTTTTACTGCAAAAGATAAAGACACTCTTATTAATAAAGCTATGATCGTATTTTTTTATTAAATTACAGTAGCAGTGAACAATAAATTGCAGATTAATTTATAATGAAAAAGTGGAACTACATATGATGATAAAAAATAGATATGTGTATATATAAATGGTCATTGTTATAATAATAATAATAATAATAATAATAATAATAATAGTAATAATAATAATAATAATAATAATAATAATAATAAATTTAATAATAATTATAATAATAATAATAATAATAATAATAATAATAATAATACCTGATACCAGTTATTAAAAATTTCAGTCATCGTTTAAATCAGTGGTTCCCAACCTGTGGGCCTCGACCCCAAATGGGGTCGTTAATTGATTTTGAGCCGAATGTGAATATTATATAAAACACGGTGAAAAACATATTAAGACAGTTATATAAATTCAATGAAACTAAATGTAACAGTTATATGAAACTAAATGTAACAGTTCCCTAAGTCACTCAACACAACATCTGAGCCAGTATTGAACATGTTTGGTTTCTGTTTTGTTTTGGTCGCGCCACCACTGTCGCTCCTCCCACCAGTGTTGCCAAATTAGCTGATTTCCGGCTAGATTTAGCCAAATTTGGCAGCATCTGGCCGAAAAAAAACTCATTTAGTGGCTAGATTTTTTGTAAGAATACTTGAGAAACTATTCATAAAAATGCACAGATAAATTTAGCCGTTTTCTTTAGCCATTTACTATTAAGTCTAGCCAGTTTTTAGACATTTTCAAAGCTAGTTCTAGCCGATTTCTGTATGAGCCATCTGGCAACACTGCCTCCCACTTACCTAGTGTTGTACTCGCACTTGCAGTGACACGTAGTTAGTTTTGTTTGAGTGATTCTTAACCCTTTAAAAATGAGTGTAAGAAAGAGAAAGTACAGCGATGATTTCTTGAAGTGGGGATTCACTGACATAGTTATTGCAGGTGTGGAAAGACCACAGTGTGTAGTATGTTTGGAAGTTCTTGCTCATGAGTCTATGAAACCAGCTAAACTTCAAAGACACCTGCAAACTAAGCACCCTGATTTGAAAGATAAAAGTATTGACTTTTTTAAAGCAAAAGTTGTTGGTGTCAAAAGCCGCCGGCTTGATAGCAGTGGATTATTTCAAAACAAAAATTTAGCCGCCATTGAAGCTTCATACACGGTTGCATTAAGAATACCACGTTCTAAAAAACCACACACAATAGCTGAGAATCTTATTTTTCCATGCACCATGATCGGTCCTGAAGCAGTAAATAAATTATCGCCTCTATCCGTGTCAAACAATACGGTAAAACGAAGGATAACAGATATGTCCGAGGATATTTTATGCCAAATTATTCAAGAATTAAAAGAAACTCCAACTGGGCTGTTCAGCATACAGCTTGATGAAACTACTGATGTGACAAACTTTGCACAACTTCTTGTGTATGTTCGTTATTATAAAAATGAAAAAATTAAAGAAGATTTCTTGTTTTGTAAGCCTCTGCAAACTTCAACTACTGTTGCTGATATTTTTGATTTAATTGATGATTTCTTCAAAGAACATTCAATCGAATGGGAGAAATTGTGCGGAGTTTGTACTGACGGGTCTGTAATGCTCGGCTGTAAGTCTGGCTTCCAATCGTTAGTTAAAAAAGTGACTGCAGAAGTAATTGGGACTCACTGCATGATTCATCGACAAGTATTAGCTACCAAGACGTTACCTGAACCATTCAAAGAAGTGCTTAACCGAGTGATTAAAGCAGTAAATGTCGTTAAATCAAGGCCACTTGTAACACGGCTCTTCAAAGTTTTATGTGAAGATTTGGGTTCAATGCATGAAACACTATTGTTTCACACAGAGGTAAGGTGGCTCTCGAAAGGAAAGGCGTTGAAGAGATTTTTTGAATTGAGAGGAGAGCTGCAAATATTTCTCGCTTCTCAAAATGCAATCGAATATAAATCATTGTTTACGGATGAATTTACGTTGTGCAAATTGGCATACCTGGTCGACATTTTTGAGATATTTTATAATACAGGATTACAGGGTAAGGAAAGTACGATAATATCTTTGTCTGAAAAGATATCGTCTTTCAAAATGAAATTGGAACTCTGGATCACCAAAATTAACCAAAAGAAATTATACATGTTCCCAACACTTGCCCAATTTGTTGAAGAAGCGGCAAATGAAATTAACATCGATGACTTCTATGGCTTGATACAAGAACATTTGGAAAATCTTACTGTTCAAATAAGAAGTTATTTTCCTGATGAATGTTGCAAATCTTTCTCCCTTACAATCAACCCTTTCAATGCCAGTGTATCTGATGTCCCTGAAGCAGCAGAAGAAGAGTTCATCGACTTAACAAACAATTTTGAAGCTAAATAATGGTTTGGTGAACTGCAACTACAAGAATTTTGGGCAAAAAGTTTCAAAAAATTCCCAGTAATATCAGAAATCGCAATAAGGAATTTATTGCCGTTCCCAACAACTTACTTATGTAAAGCAGCATTCTCCCAACTTCTCATCCTTAAAAACAAGTACCGAAATAAATTAAATGTGGAAGACGACTTGAGGTGTGCTATATCGACAACGGAGCCCAGGATAGAATTGCTAGCTAAAAAACTGCAATACCAGCCGTCTCATTAAGGTCAGTTCATAAACATACTTTACATAACGGTGGAAATTTATGTGTTCGAATAATTTTGAATTGATTTGCAATTAATTAATGTTTGTAGGAGCTTTGGAATTTTTTATGAATAAATTTGAAATTAATCATGAATTTACGGAATGTATAGTTACTTCACGAATAAATAATCTATAATTCAATAATCGCAATATATGGCAGTTTGTTGTACAAAAAAAAAAATGAATGCATATATAAGATATTTTAAGGATTGGGGTCGCTTCCTAAAATGGGTTGTTATATTTGAAAGGTTGGGAACCACTGGTTTAAATAGACCTAAATATAATTTCACTTTGTGCAGACATCTGCGCTGTTGTCGTCGTTTTTAATTTCGTCAGTTTACTTATACTGATGTCTGAGAGCGTAGATATGTCCTCCAAAAAATTACTACCTTTCATATGATGCTGGCATTGCTGTTGTAGATGCGGTTGTCAACAAATGTAGTAGTGATCTTGATTAGGTTCTATATTGTTTTTATTGTTTGCATTGTTTGAAGGGTGGTCGACATGTAGGGTGCCATCAACGATGTGGACGGTGGGGATCACAATGTTCATTGTGTCGTTCTTCCGTTGGATGGTTTTGTTAACTGTTCTACTTTCTGTTTAAAAACAAGTACCTAAAATGTGTTGTTTTTTTTTCAGGAATATTTAGCAATTCAGTAATTATTTTCTTTCGCGGGTATTTACCGTAGCTTTACGCTGTTTTTCGTTATTTTAAGTCATTTTTAAAGCATTACGTCCTGTTTACGTCAATATCCTGGTTGTCGAGGCACAGATTAATGACGCATGGCGGGGTATAACTAATGCATTATCATTGTTTGTTTTCTTATTATTAACATCTGTATACTATTTTAAATTAACGGAACTGAAGTGTGACACATTAAGATTTTTATCATGTCTATGAATCTTTTTCTGAGTTATGTCCCTTTAGCTTTAATTCCCTAACCTTAAGAATTTTGACAAATCAGCTGTTCTTGTTTCTACTACTACTATTACTGTACTCTACTACTACTACAATTAATTATTATTATTATTATTTTTTTTATTATTATTACTGTTATTGCTGGTGTTTTTTAGTACCTACATCTACGCATATTTTTTTAACATTAACGATCTCTATTTAAAAAAAAAAAAAAAAAAAAAAAAAAAAAAATAATAATAATAATAATAATAATCAAAACATCAGATGAAAGGTATGTAACTGCGAAAATGTCCAATTTGGACTCAGTCTTAACTATCCTTTCCGTTCGTCCGTTAATTTAAATTTCACAGGTCATTCATTACAAAATCTGTGAAGAGAAACCTGTCTTCTGGTTATTCTTTACTAGAACTCTATGTTTATGTTGCTACTACTACTACTACTACGTTTATTTATTTATTTATTTATTATTCTTATTCTTATTCTTATTCTTATTCTTATTCTTATTATTATTATTATTCGAAATAAATATTTCGAAATTCTTAGTTGATGGGAGATGACTCTGCAAGCATTAATCAAGACTCAGTCTTACTAAGATTTTCTTTCTACAAACTAAAAAAAAAAAAAAAAAAAAAAAAAAAAAAAAAAAAAAAAAAAAAAATAAATAAATAAATCAATAAAATAATGGTAATAAGACAAAAAAAAAAAAACAACGTTTTCTGTTAACTGCTATTCTGACTGTCATTTTAATCGAGCATAATTACTATCTTAATTCAGATTTTAAACAAAAAGGAAGATAAAGTTTTGGTGAGATAAATACAACAAATAGTTTTAAAATAGTTTGGCGCTGTAATATGAATACATCCCTTTTTGAGTATTTGAACACAATTTGCTTCCATTCTGATCGCTAAAAGAAAAACAATTGATGCACTAAATCTTAATATGACGTTGTTAAGATAGAAAATTCAGAGTTAAACTATTATTGTTTAATTAAAAAAACAAACAAAAATATAAACAAATAAGTACATGCATAAATAAATAAACAAATGAATGAATAAACACGATTTATTTATTTAACGTATTATATCATACATACATGTGAGCTACAACATTTTATATATTTTACAACATTTTGAAAGAATATATTTAATAAAATAATTTTTGTTTTACTTAATATAGTAAAATATAGGAAGGATAAACCTAACCGTGATGCAATGAGAATAAATAGGATTAAAATCACAATTAAATAATTATCTAAAACAATTACAGCATACGAATCTTAAATAATTTAATTATATAACCTTAAAATGCCAATAAAAAAAAAATAAACTGACTGCTATAAAATAATTTTAAAACGACAATACAGAAAATATAAAATGACAATATAATATTGCACAACAGTAATAATGTTAAAATACCAGTAAGAAAATTAAGCTGATGCAATGACACATTTTAAAAACACAAAACAATAATATTAGTAATATTGTATAATAATCCTAATTTAATAGTAAAAATAATATAAAAACTGTAATAAGTGTACCCTTTTATATTAGCTACAATAATAAATAAATTTAATAATCATTATGTAATAATAAATATTTTTAAATTTCGACAATAAATAAATAAATAAATAAATAAATAAATAAATAAATAAATAAATAATGTGCTTAAGATATAAGAACACGAAACTGCAGTATGAAGGAAAAGCAGCTAGAAAACTTTGTTTCACTTTCTTATTATGCTAATACTCTGGATATTTCTATCAGTAACTGTAATAGTATTATCTTTTATTTTGAATTCTCAGATCTTTTGTTAAGACATTTTATTAATTTCAGATATTTTAATATAGGTAAAAACTGATCATTTAAATATAATTTACTTAAAACATTAATAATTATCTAAAACTAAGTAATAATTATAATAATAAAAATTAAAATAATAAAATAAAGTAAAAAAATAATAATAATAATAAAATAAAATGTGTGCTTGTAAATTATAATTTAAAATTATTTTAAGCTTACAAAATGGCCGTCCTGATTAATCCGTTTTTATTCTAAATATTTTTGTACTTTCAAAGTTTGAATTTTTCCGATGTTTACCTTTTACGATGCCTGACTAGCAAATCTCATTAAATCTGAGACGATTACGAAAGCTGCAAGTCCAAAGAGTAGAATGAAGGAGGAGGTGCCAATTGTCACACAGACAGGTCTGTTGTCTGGAACACTGTAGAACTGCCTCTTGTACTTTGTCAGGTTTCGTTTGTCATATACCAAGTGTTTGAAAGGCGGGAGAGCATTTCGTTTTATCTCGGTGACGTCTCCAGGGATATATTTACGTATACAACGACAGGAACCTTCATATTCACTCGTCATAGACCGCAGAACGTAACACATGTTGCCACTGGATGCGTTTGGTGGTATAACTGTAGCAGCTGTTGACCAGGTCGTAGATGTCGCAAATGTTGGCTTTGCAGTTGTTTCTGGACTTGTTCCTTTATTCTGATCCAGACTGGATCCTTCTGTGATGAGAGAATAAAACTATTCAATAAGGGAATGGAAATAAATGAATATTACATATATAAATATGAGTGTTTAGTATGTGTGTTGTGTGTGCCTGCCCGTGTTAATATCTGGTTTAGATGATTTCTAGATTGTTACAAGTTTAATTTCATTAATGTAGTGTTTATGGAAATCTTCACAGACAATCATTACATAATAACATTCTCACATTTACAAGCATTAATAAAATAAAAAATGCTGAACGAAAACTTTAATTCATTATTAATCTGAATCAATTTGTTATTATTACTTTTTTTTTTTTATTATCATAATCATCATCATCATCATTATTATTGTATTTATCATTATTATTACTATCATCGTTATCATCATAATTTGTTACTATTGTCATCGTCATCATCATCATCATCATCATAACTTTGCCGTGTTCTTCTTATTTATTATATTTATACTATTCATCTTGGGCAGTGTGCCAACAGAAATTCAGCACTCATTAACTTCATCATGACAACTATTTACCACTTTCAGATGCTGTTGTGGTAGAAGTAATCGAAGATGTTGATAATGTTCTTGATGTTGTTGCGCCATTGGTTCTTGAAGTCGTTGTTGGTGATGTTCTTTTTGACATTTTTTGTTTAGATGTTGTTTCTGTTGATGTAGAAGTACTCACTGAAGTCAATGACGGCGTTGTAGTTGCATACGTTGTTGGGGCTGCCTTGGTATTAATTGCAGAAGTCGTTGCTGTTGTAGACGACGTTATGTTTGTTGTATTTGAGGTTGCTGTGGTATTAACTGCAGTAGTCGTTGGCTTTCTAGACGGAGTTATGTTTGTTGTTGTTTTGTTTTTTGTCGCTAATTCTGTCTGAGTGGTGACTGAGATCTCAGCTGGTGTTATCAACCGCGTAGTGGATGATTCCATAAGTGATGTTGTTGCTGTTGTTTCTGCTGCTAACAAATAAACAATAACAAATTACACTATAATAGAAAGTATAGAAAACATAGAAAACAAATTAATAAATTTAATATATATGAGAGTGTGTGTGTGTGTGTCTGTGTGGAGAGAAAGTCGAGAAAAAGAGAACGAATTAAGAAGAGCAGCGTATAAGTGAATAAGCTACACTGAACATACTAGATGACTGAATACATTACACCCAGTGAATACATACACTGACTGAGTATACTACAGTCAATGACACTGACTGACACTGAGTGAATACATACACTGACTGAGTATACTACAGTCAATGACACTGACTGACTGAATACATACACTGACTGAGTATACTACAGTCAATGACACTGACTGACACTGAGTGAATACATACACTGACTGAATATACTACAGTCAATGACACTGACTGACACTGAGTGAATACATACACTGACTGAATATACTACAGTCAATGACACTGACTGACACTGACTGAATACATACACTGACTGAGTATACTACAGTCAATGACACTGACTGAATACACTACACTGACACTGACTGACACTGACTGACACTGAGTGCATACATACACTGACTGAATATACTACAGTCAATGACACTGACTGACACTGAGTGAATACACTACACTGACTGACACTGAGTGAATACACTACACTGACTGACACTGACTGAATACACTACAGTCAATGACACTGACTGACACTGACTGAATACACTACACTGACTGACACGACAGGGATACAGTCAGATAAGTAAAATCTTAAAATATTATATTATATTATATTACATTATATTACATTATATTATCATAATTCACTTTATCTCAGAGAGCGGTCCAGTGGGGGAACCCAGTGTCGTGTGTTTGCCTCCATCGAACTTGTGATTTTGTCCCACAGCCGAACAGCATTCTCTGCTTGGTAAAGTTACCAAACTCGACCACTGACGCTCTGAATGACTTAAGTTTCTAAACAAATATTTCTTTGTTTACTGCCAGCCTAAAGCCAACTTCTCATCGATAGTGTAAGGTGTACCGTAGATTCATACAGCTTCCATTATGGAAAAAGTATGAGTCGTGAACGTGAAATGCATGTGCAAACTTGCAAATGAAACAATTTGTGAAAACGTACATTTGACGTTGATCTTAGTTTGAGTACCAGAGCAAGTACGTTTTGACAATTAAACTAGTTGACAATGAACGCGGATTTCAATTCAAGATCACATTTTAATTAGCTAGCACAATGGACATTCAGAAAATAATGACGAATATATCATCTGACCCTAAATTGTTTTGATTAGAATATACATATAGATACATTCAGGTACACAAAGCAACAACAACAACAACGATAATTCATTTATTGATTGACTCCACTTATTTATATTCACTGTTTAATTTATTCTATAAGCATGACATACTTACTACAGTTCAAGATGACGTATTTCCAGTAGTCTGCAACTCCTTTCACGGCGACACAGGCGACAACAATGTTTGATCTCGACAAACAGTTTTTATGTAAATCATTCAGCTTCCATGACTGATACCTCAATGATTCGTTCCAGAAGTAGCAGTAGCTTTGATTTCTGAAATGATCCAGACTCACGACATCATCAAGACGGGCTGAGAACACATCAAAATGTTCAGCTGAAATTAAAAAGTTAAATAATGTATGAGTTAATGAAGTTACTAAGCACTTTATAAGTATTAAATATTCTTAACGGAAACAACATCCTTATATTTTATTCACTCTCATACTCAAGCTGGCATCCGTTTGTATGATGTTAAAAAACGTGAATCTATTATTTTAATATTTGTTTCATATCTCTCGCCCAAGTTTGTGGCTAAAGAAAAAGAAATGGATTAAATGACAGGACATATTTTTCTTAACCCTTTACGAGTTTAACGTTATACTTACGACAGCTCGGTATATCGCAGGGCTCGTATCTCAGAGAGCTGTTTGTAGTAAAACACCAAGGACGTGTCTGTGATGACAGCGGATTGCGACAGTAGTTGTGATTTTTTTTACCACGATAAAACAACTTAAACAGTTTGAAGTCATGTTTATGAGGTTTGTATTTATTCCACTTTTGACATGTCTGGCCTGATTTGGTTTTGGAAACTAAACCGTCATAAAAATTGCCGTATTTTCCAAACATGCATTCAGTCGCTGTGATAGAAAAAACAAATAGAACTATAATATTATTATTACTAATAACGAATATGAGAAATAATAATCATGTTAAAAAAAAAAAAATAAATAAATAATAATAATAATAATAATAATAACAATAACTACAACTAGTCATCCTGGTAATAATAACATCTTAACAATCACTAGAATAAGAAGTTTACGAACTACTTACTTTACAGCGACACTTGTCACGTGACTATAAGACAAGAACAGAGTTGCTTACAACATTTCAGAACTGGACAGAAATCCCAGCGGCCGTCCACAGAGAGGTAGCACCAAGGCCTTTTTTTCTTTCCAGAAGGATTACGACAATAGTTTTCCGTATCCTTTAATCTCCAGTCTGAAAAGTTAGCTGCTTTGTATGGAGAAGTTACCACTTCGTCCCATCTAACACAGATCTCTCCTGTCCATGTAAAATTTATTTTGCCCATGTAGAGTTTAGACTGTCTATCTTCTGTGCACTCCTTAGCTGAAAAAATACAAAATCTTCTTAAGAAAACTTTTAAATGAAACGTGGATTGTTAAATTAAGAATGATTGTTTTATCGGACTAATTTCTTGTCAGTGCCTCCATCAGATGTCAAGTGTCACTGATTCACAAGTAAATCTAGATTATGTTTTTTTTTTCTTATCCTCTTCCATATACCAGCTGTTTATCTTTCTTAGCTAAACTCGGTTAAAACAGTTTTCACTCATATTTCAAACAAACTGAACGAGTAATACAATGTTGTGAATTGTGAATTTCATAAAACTGGCGATGTGACAAAAGAATGACATTAATTTCTTCTTTATCAAAACTGTTCAATTAAGACTGGATCTTTCATAAATCTCATTTATCTTAACTTGAACTGATATCTTAACGTGCTTATAGTCATCACTCGAAATAATTTTGAGCTGCAACTAAATAAATTGTATTACGACTGCCATACATTATTTCAAATAGAGAAAGCAAGGTTAACATAGACTCGGTATCTGTAAAGCGTGTTCTGAAAAATATGTAATTCTTTACATTCCTCAAGAGCATTCAAGTACAAAGTGGAGTCCTTCAGTATTTGTGTCGTGTTGGTCAGCACTTTAATGTAGCGAGTTTCCGGATGCAGACGGCAGAAATAGTATATCATCACTCCGTTGATCTCATGCTGAATCGTAGATATAGTTATACATTTGGTTGATGGCTTGAAGTGGTAATTGTCACTCACAAACACGTTCATCCTTGTCGCTGCAAATAAATAAGTAAGTAAGTAAATAAATAAGTAAATAAATAAATAAATAAATACACAAATAAATAAATAAATAAATAAACAAGCAACCAAGCAAACAAACAAACAAACAAATGAAAAAGCAAACAAACAAACAAACAAACAAGCAAACAAACAAACAAATAAATAAACGTATATAGAATTTATTTATTTTAAGGACAGAAACGTATGATGCGTCAGTTTTTAATTTGTTCAAAAATGTTTTTACTTTAATATTACTTTTTTGTTGGTTAATATATGTATATTTGGTTATACGTATAAAAGTATGTAAATATGTATGTAAATATGTATGTTATGTATGTGTATGTCTGTATGTATGTATGTATATCTGTAAATGTGTATATGTAAGAATATGTGTATGTATTTGTATATACGTAATGTAATAATACTTGTGTCAATATCTGTCTGTGCATGTGTTTATCTATGCATATGTGTTTGCACACTGGAAACTGCAAATAAAGAAAAAAGCTACCTTTCTTCAGATGAAATACAATCGACTGAGGTCGTACATATTCTTTAATGGCCCAGATAACCGCTGAACTATCAGTGCTACTGATGTTCTTCTTGGTAAGTATCGCCTTGGATCCTGTAAAATGTCCATAGTAATATGAATAATAATTAGTTACCTGCTTTTAAAAGTTGTTTTTTGAAAGAAAGAAAAAGAAGACACAAACACATACATATACATATATATATATATGTATGGATGTATGTATGTATGTATGTATGTATGTATGTATGTATGTATGTATGTATCTATGTGTTATCTTGTTTTCACTGAAAACCACTCCTCCGTCAGAAGAAAAAATAAAAACAAAAAATAGAACAGTAAGATGTCATACATCCTACACAAAAAAAACAACAACAAAAAACAAACAAACAAATATAATAATAAAATAATAATAATAATAATAATAATAATAATAATAATAATAATAATACTGTATTTTTAGTTATCAGTCTAGTATTATGTAAATAATTAAATGAACGAATAAGCTATTTCACACATAAAAATATAATTTAAAAATATACTTACGAGTGCAGCGCATTTTAATTTGTTGCCATTCACTAAACTTAACGCCGCATTTAACTGTCTGATGTTTTCCTGATGTGAAGTAGAAGCCTACGCTCTCTTCACAATTGTATGTAGCCACAGATCCAAAATGTTTTGATTTAAATGCAGGACGCATACCAATTTTAAAATCAGGTTTGTCACATCCAGCTGCGAAATATTTTATCATTGTATCATACTATTGTATAAAACTCAGTTTTATGTACTAAATTCTGTTATAGAGCTTAGTTGTGCATCATTCTCTCTCTCTCTCTCTCTCTCTCTGTTTCTCTCTCTGACTGTGTTTATCTGTCACTATTTTTTCTCTCTTTCTTTCTTTCTATGAAGAAAAAATGTATACGTATAAAAAAATGGAAAAATCCTGAATTGTTTAAAGATTTTAAACAAAAATACAAGACCCAATATAAAATTATATATTAGATTCTTTAGTTTGTTTATTTCATTCTGTGGACTGTATATTCAATATAAAATAAATATTTTGGAATACGATTATCACTCATTCGAATCACACCTATTTAAGAGTTATTACATCGGAGGATTAACGTCCTCACCCAAAATGACACAGTCAAATAATAATAAATAGTATGCATAAAATGAACGAATAATAATAAATAGTAAATGCATAAAATGAAGGAAAAAAAAAAGTAAGAAAGTTAGTAAATTAATATATGAACAAGTAAATATAAGAAACAAACAAAAAATAATATAGATAGATAGATAGATAGGTAGATAACGGTCCGTTTTCAGTATATTAATTAACACTACGCATTGTAATATCTACTGTAAGTGAAAGAGATATAAAAATACGAAAGGTTTATAAAAAACTCACATCTGTCTTCGAGGCCGAATATTACAACATTACAGATCTCAAGAGAGGTTTTCACTTTATAGACTGCAACGACTTTAAGTGTCATTCCAGAAACACCAGCACCACAATCTACAGTTAATACTCCGGATGAGGAGCGGTCCATTTCACATTTTTGGGAATTTATACCACTTACGACGAACACCGCAATATTTCCTTGACGCAGATAATACAGCACGATTACTTTTAAATACATAGTTCAATTTAGCGGAAGATGACGCCAAGAGAACTCGGTTGTTGTCCACTAAATCACAAATGTTTCAAAATAATAACAAACAGGTTAATATTATACAGTATTCCCTCGCTATTCGCGGGGGTTACGTTCTTTACCCCCTCGCGAATAGCGAAAAACCGCGAATATTGGATGCAGTTTTAAAACGTCTATTATGAGATTATATACGGTACTAAATGCTTCCCAAACACTTTCTAAAGACACTCTTACTCATTAATACAGTAATAATGTAGTAATATTGCATGCAGTTATGTATTTTACTAATGTAGTAATGATAATGTAAACACATTTTAATTTTGTACTGAAACAATATTTTAATCAGAAAGAAACGTAAGTGCAGGAGGACAGTAACACCGCATAGCATAGTTACCCATACTGTATTACTGTACCGTAAAGTCATTTTCTATGCGTACAACATATGTATTAGAATTGACAGAAAGTGGAACAAATTTAAAGGCAAACAGACAGATAAATACAGTACGCACAGTTCAGGTAATAATAATACAATTCAGTAATAATATGCAATTAAAAACATTATTAATACACGGTCACAAAAAATTTGCACTGTACATACAGTGTATGCATTTATTGTATTGCAATAATAATTGAAAAAATTTGATATTGTTTGTGCTGTCACCAATAATGAATGATAATAAAATGATGATGAAATTTGCAGTGCCATACGATGATGATGATAACACTAATGTACAGTATGGCACAGCTTAGCTGCTGCTTTACAGCACTTTAGGTAATTATTCCTACTCTTCAGGCACTTAAGTCTCTATGACCTACAAAAACCCGGTTTACTGAGCATTTGTTTTTATGACGTTATGACGCTAGCCTGGTATACCAGCATACGATGCGATAGGGTTAAGAGCCTAACCCGCGAATATGCGGGGCCGCGAATGGGGAACCGCGAATAGGTGAGGGTATACTGTAATATCGTAATTGTAATTATTGTATATGCATTCAAATGATGTATTTAATATTTCACTATTTTAAAATTAAATATTATTGTAAATCAGTTTTAGATAAAACAATATGCTATGCCATGACAGATGGCATATCATGATCTATGGAAGTGTCCAATACTAAATTGATACCTTATATAAAGTGTAAGTTATATTCATAAAACAATCTCTGTATTTTATTGTGTTAAACATAGGTGAAATGTACCTAACTAAATACTTTGTTTAGATTTAACGGTAGCTGTATAAATCTGCGATATCACAAAACATAAATATACTGAGTGTTACTGCAAGAAAATATTCAATAATGAGTAAATAAATTTGTGTTAGATATTTCAAGATTAATTAAGATTCATTAATTAATTAGGGCTCATTTTAGACTCAGAATTTGTAATTTTATCAGATATCCGTATAAACTTTCTATTTTCTGTAATTTAATCATGAATTTGTTTTTGAATCCTCTGCCTATTATAGTGTATATATTTTATTATTATGTTCATTATTTTAAATCTACTATCTTGTTATAATTATGTTATATCCTCATATACCGCGGACTACGGCCTGGGTGTAAATAGAAGTTCAATTCAGATTCAGTAGAAGGAAATATCTAACTTTTGTTACTATTGGCTTTTGTTTGCCCCGCTCTACCCATTGTGTTTTAGCAGGCTAGCATGGTTAACGTTAGTGTGATTAGATCATAGCTTTTATCAGTTTGACAGATACATGCTTATCTGAAGTGGATAATAATATACAGATTCAAATCAATTATAAACATACTCGATTTCAAATACAGTTTTGCTCTATGAATCATATATCTACGACCACTGAACGACAACATCCACCATGGATTGATCTCTCTTTTTGTACTTGAACACAAACTTGTTCCATCTACGGCCACGTCAGCAACGTATGACTGTTTGTTATCTTTGGGTTTAGTTGAGCTCTGAGTTGCCTGGTTACTGGATGTCACATTTATAGGACCTGAAACAAAGATTGTGAAAGTATGTATTAAATTATGCATTAGTAATGTGGCCTAGACTCCCTTAGAGTTTCAAAAAATGGTAATTGTTAATTTAAAACAAAAACAAAATCAAAAACGAAAAACACCAAATATGTGTTTATATATATACATGTGTGTGTGTGTGTGTGAATTTGTTTTATGTGTCCATGCTAACGTGATGCTAATTGACGATACCGAAGTATAACTGTATTTGCGAGTTAGCATTTACCATTAAAAGTCATTGTTAAATCAAATGCAAGAAAGCATACGATAATTCTGCCTTAATTTGTCGAAAAATGGAATATTTCACATCTGACTTTGAATTATATATATTAATATTTGGAATAATTATTTAAATCACCTGAACAAATCAGTGGTTCGCCGTTCCATTTTCCAATAGTTTGATCACAAGTTCTGTTTTCTGTGTTTTTAACTGGTGTGTATCCGTCCCAGCAGTGGTAGGTGGCCACGTCACTGTGACCAGGTGTTTTATAAACAACGACGTCAGCACCAGCTACAATAGCTGGCTTTCCACATTCCACTACAACATTGACTTTTAAAATAACAAATGATCTTTTCTTGAATGGCAGAAAATTTTAGAAGAAAGACTTTTGGAAAAGGTCGTGATAGTAAAATAAAATGTATTTATATACAGTCTCAGTTTCGTTTGGTTCGGCATTAATTATCTTTTCCACAATATCGCACCATCACTTTGTTTTCCTCTTTATAATAATAATAATAATAATAATAATAATAGTAATAATAATAATAATAATAATAATAATAATAATAATAATGACGATTACGGCTGCATTAAAATAATAATGATAAACTAACAACGGCAACAGCAACAACAACAAAAACAACATCAACATCAACAGCAGCAATAATAATAATAATAATAATAATAATAATAATAATAATAAATTAAACTTACGTGTACAAACCGGTTCAGTTCCAGAAAATGTTCCACTGTCGCCATTACATGTTCTGACCAGATCACCAGAAGTATGTTGATAGCCGTACACACATTTATACGTGACGTCACTTCCTGGAGATCCTCCTTTCCACACTCGGTAAGCATTGGCCACTGGAGCGGGTTCAGGACAGTCCAGAAAAAGAGCTGGGAAGTGGAATCGATGTAGAAAAAATAGTATGAGCAGTCGTTGGAATAGTATAAGTAGTAGAGTAATAATGGCATTATCATAAGTGTAGTAGTAACATTAGCAATAGTAGCAGTAGTAGTGGTAATGATAGGCATAGTTAAAGTAATAATTGTAGCAACAGCAGAAGCTGTAAAAGGGATAATATATATGGGAGATGTTATTATTGTAGTAGATGTATCAAAACAACTAGTCACCCACAATAACAGTAGCAACAGCACCAGCAACAACAAAAGCAACAATAACTGAATTAATAATAATAATAATAATTGTAGTAGTAGTAGTACTAGTAGTAATAGTAGCAGTAGTGGTAGTAACAATAGTAGTAATAGTAACATTAATAATAATAGAAACAAGAACAATGGTAATAATAATAATAATAATAATAATAATAGTAGTAGTAGTAGTAGTAGTACTAGTAGTAGTAGTAATAGTAGCAGTAATAGTAGTAGTAATAGTAACAGTAGTAGTAGTAGCAGTAGAGTAATAGTAACATTAATAATAATATAAACAAGAACAATGGTAATAATAATAAGAAGAAGAAGAAGAAGAAGAAGAAGAAGAAGAAAAATGTTTGTCACTTGCCTGTTTTATAAATACCGAAGAGTCCAGAACACAAAAATAAAAGTTTGAAATTCATTCCTTGAGTTGTAATATATCTATATATTGTCCTAGGGTGCAGCTGTAAAACGTGTATGTGCTGTAATATGCCTTTACATTGTTCTATCTATAACTTCATGTATAGCTGGATATGTTGTTCTGGATCTTTCCTCTGGATCTTTGCCACGACACACTGACGTCAACAGACCAAACAATTAGTTGTCATAACTGAGTCATAAAACGAAGTATTCAAACTATTCTAACACTGATTATAAATAACAAAACCAAAATTATTTAAATTGAAATCGATTTTTCAGCTGCTTTCACTTGACTAACATATTGAATGTTCAGCTTGCTTCTAACTGGCAGATTTTAATCTTCTGAACACAATGTGCATTAGCAACGTTGATATTGATTTAAAAACGAAAATGAATAAATAAAAATATATTTGTTTGTTTTGTTTTGTTATTTTCTTTTCTTAATATTATTTCTTAAATTGTCTTTGTTTGTTTATCTATACATTTATATATGCATTCATGTGACTTCTTATTTATTATTTCAGTCGTCTGTGTTTTATAAGGTTATCCTTAAAAAAAGGGTATGCGTCATCATCTTCATTATTAGAAAACAATTGTCGGAAACAGCCAGATATTAAAATATGTAAATATATATAGATAGATAGATAAATATACACATGCATAGAAATACATACAGAATGAGAGAGAGAGAGAGAGAGAGAGAGAGAGAGAGAGAGAGAGAGAGAGAGAGAGAGAGAGAGAGAGAGAGAGAGAGAGAGAGAGAGAGAGAGAGAGAGAGAGAGAGAGAGAGAGATATGTACGTAGGTATATTACAATATAAAAAAGAAAGAGTATTGAAACTGATTTTTTGTTGGAGTCTTTTGCGAAGTATATTTGTCCGCTGGTAGTGTGCTTGCCACGTATTCCCTGCACGTTATCTTTGTATTTTTTTATTTGTGTTAACATTGCAATTATTTTCTACTGATCTGTGTGTGCGTGTGCGTATGTTTGTATGTGTGTGTGTGTTTGTGTGTGAGAACAAAGACATAAAACCGGAAAAGATGAACAAAAACGGCATTATGTGCTTTTGTTGGAAACATCAGATCTTAATCCATAAATGATTTATTAGATTTCGACAAAAGATGAAATAACAATGAAATTTAAATCCATTTATGCACGGTTTGAAATGCATAAATGCAACAAAGAGATTTTGAACAAAGACATTTATTATTTCTTCTCGCTGTTTTTGTCAGTTTTACGTATTTTCTGAATCTTGTTGTTGTTATTATTATTATCATCATTATCATATTTATTATTATTATTATTATTATTATTATTATTAATTGTAATTGAGAGTTATTGCGAGAGAACGTTAGCTCATGTATATCTGGAAATGACTGATCAAACAGTACGAAACAGGTTCAAACACTATCGTGAATCTAATAAGAGGTGATATATTAAATATTTATTAAATATTACTACATCTGGTCCTTGTATATGATCAGTTTGTTCTGCTGCTTTTCAAGCCTTACTTTACGTAGTTCTTCCCTTAATCATATATATATATATATATATATATATATATATACACATAAACACACACGCACACACATACATATATATATATGGGTGTGTGTGTATGCGCGCGCGCGTGTGTGTGTGTGTGTGTGTGTGTGTGTGAATTTAAGATTTACAAAACCTATTTGTAAAATCTGTGTCTGTGTAGACAATCCACTGAATATATTTAGTTTTATGTCTCTTCAGTCCAGTCTCTTGTCTACAAAGTTATAAATCATAATCCGATGACTTATCAAGGTAAGACTCATGTAAACCACCGATCATTAATAAAACTGCAAATCTTTTACCAACTAATCGACAGATCAATCCACGGACTTCTAATGTACCCACTTATCGTTAAGAATTAGGGATTATTTTATTTTACAGCTAACAACCTGTTTATATAAATGTTCTTGAAAATTCTGAATTTACTATGGGTTCATAATTCAAACAATGAACCGAAAAACAAAGGCTTTGACGAAGCCATGAATTTTTAATTCATAAATATACATATTAAACCATGACTAAATAATTAAAACATGCAGCTGTTCCCATTTGACTTTATAATTCATATATAGATCAATTAAACAGAATCTGTAATTCTTATATCGACCCATACAACTATGGATCAGTGATATTTTCACTAATATATAACGCTATGTGATAAGGATATTATCCACTGACCTTCTTAACTATAGTTAAGCTTTAATTATATAACGGTTAAACATTAGAAATTGCATGTTTAATTTTAATAATCACATTGTTTCAAATTTCTGTCGTATGCCTACAACAGACTACATTGTTAATGTTATTCTTGTTTTAATGATAGCAATCAAGAAAAATGGTATAAACTAAAATAAACGAAAAAAGAATAAAGAAGAATTTATTTCATATGAAAAGCCACATATATTAAAGGTTATCTTCAAGTAGCAATGTTACAGTTACGCACTTACCGCTGTCACGGCTTTTCCGTTAATCACTGATGGCCTCGTTCTCTAGTAGCAGCGGACAGAGAGAGGACCCTCAGAAAATGGCCTGTTGACAGCTTATAAATAGATTTCCAAGAATACAATTATTGATGAGTGTTTGCTCACATTTCTACGCATCCTCGCCTTCCATAATTTAATTTCTTTTAAACACAAGCATCTCCAATATTGTTGCGAACAAAGTTCAAAAAACCTTACAAAGTCATCCAAGTAGTCTTAGCAAGTGAGCTATTTAAAAAAAAAAAATACATACGCTTTCAATAGCTCATTTATTTAACTTTATTTCTGCCAAATTTCGTGTGAGTCTACATTTGCGAACATGGCTTATTTGATTGCGGACGATATTGCACGCAATTCTTTGTTAATATAATGGACGTAGCTGTTTGAGGGAATAAGGATACGTCAACCAAATGCTGCCTTCTGATTGGTCGAGAGCGTTTGTTTATGTTATTATAAACTGTTTAAAGCTTTTGTTTATACTCTAATTCTGTTTTCAGCGATTTTTCGGCTTTTGTTGATGTTTCCTTTGGCTTCAAAAAAAAAAAAAAAAAAATTAAAACAGTGTTTACACTTCTCTTTTGTACATTTTTGAGGAGATATAGACTTTTTCGGCTCTTTTTCTGTTTTACTCTGGATCACACTATTTGGCCAATTGATATAGAAAAACAATAAGAAGAGAATTGGTACATTTTGCAGCGTCAAAAATATTTCAAAATTTTGGTCTCATTTTGTTTCTTTCTTAAGGCTGTATCCGATGAAACAGGATATTTTCTGGTATCTTCGAGTTGAATATTTTTGTAACATACCTACTTCAAGTTCATTCAGAAATTTTAAATTATAGAACTGTAAACAAATCTGTAAAAGGATATTTACACCGTAGGTATATATATATATTTTATTTTCATTATACAACTTTCATTATACTCATAACAAGGTGTACATTTTATTTGACATACTGAAGATATAACACCAGAGATTACGTATTAGTGAAATTTTGTAAAGAGTCTTCCGGGGATTCAAGAATTTAAGTAGTATGAGGTTCACAATATATAATACAGTCGTTAAACTATGTAAAGACGTTCTGTGATATTAATGACGTGATAAATAATTTTTGGTAAGAATATTATTTTACAGTGATAATTTGAAGAGCAAAATGACAAAACATAACTTATACACTTTTAATAGATCATTTGTTCGTAGTTAATATAGTAATAATAATAAAATAAAAATGTATAATAAAATAGCCTTAGTATTTCCGCAGTAAATTAAAAATTGCGACAATATGCAATATTAAAATTAAGACTCTGTGTAAATAAAAATAATCTGATTCTGAAAATTTGAAATTTCACTAAATTCTAAACTGCAGCATAATATTTAATTCCAAAAGTATTTTAGCGATGTTCAGAGATCTAAAGGTAATCAGATGATGTTTGATGATATACGATCATATTTCTGTATCTAAAATGGTTCAGTTTTATTGAGTGCTTAATTTAGGCGTCACAGTTTTGTAAACAACAACAACAACAACAACAACAACAACAACAACAACAATAATAATAATAATAATAATAATGCATTCATAGTTAACAATACACTTGAATGGATTTAAAAATAAATAAAAGCCTCTCCTATTTCAGTAAGTTTAATCACTGATAGCAGTTATTAAAATAAAATCTAAGTCGATTTACATAAGTTCACAATTAATTTCAAGAGCCACATTTATAACTTGAATATACACATATATAAATTCTTTAAAATGGTTGCACAACTGCCAGGTCAGTTGCTGTTTAAACACATTTCTCACTTACAAATCTTATAGCTCTTCCTTCTTGGTCATGCCTGACGCCCAGGTTGCAAATCTCATTAAATCTGAGACGATTACGAAAGCTGCAAGTCCAAAGAGTAGAATGAAGGAGGAGGTGCCAATTGTCACACAGACAGGTCTGTTGTCTGGAACACTGTAGAACTGTCTCTTGTACTGTGTCAGGTTTCGTTTGTTCAGGATCAAATTTCTCGGAGGTAGATGGGCTTGTCGTTTTATCTCGGTTACTTCATCAGGGGTGTATTTACGTCTACAAACACAGACAGCTCTGGTTTCCGACATCATTTGTGCCATGTGACCGTAGCAAATATTACCACTTGTTGTATTCTGTACAGTTGTTAAAAACGGATCAGCTGCAGTACTTTTCAGTGAATCGTCTGTACTCGTTGTCGACAGTTCAGTTGCAGGGTTTGTTGGTTCAGTCACTGGCGATACAGCTTCGTCCATTGTTGTTGATTCAACTGAGATTGCTCTTGATTCAAATGCAGTGGATGATGTTAATTCAAAGACAGTGGTGTGCATTAATTCACCTACAGCTGGTGTAGATTCGACTGAAACGGTTTTCTTAGGTAGTTTTGCTGATTCAGTTATTGATGATAATTCAGCTGCATTGTTCGTTGTTGATTCATTTTTCATACTTGTTTCTAGTTCGGCTGAGACTGCTGTTGATTCAAACACAGTGGATGATTCTATTTCAGTTATAGTTGTTAGCACTGTATCAATAGTTAGTTCTGCTTCAACCGAAGTGGTAACCTTTAGTAATTCGGAAACGGTACTTGACTCAGTTACTGTTCGTTCGACTGTAGTGTTTATTGTTGATTTAACTGGTGAGATTCTCAGTGGTTGAGTTTCAAGTGGGTTGGATTCATCAACCTTTGTCGTTGATTCAGTTAAAGTTGTTGCCATATTTTTTTCTGTTTCCATTAATTCAAATTCTGTGACAGTCATCGGTGTATCAGTAACGGTTGACGATGGCTGAAGTACAGTTGATGACGATTCGGTTGATGTGGTTCTTACTTGTTCAGTTGGAGTTATTGATAATTTAGTTTCGGTCGTTTCAAATGCTTCTTCTCCAGTGATTGATATTGATTCAATTAGCGTTTGCATTAACGATTCAAATGGATGAATGAGTAATTCAGTTTCAGTTGTTTCAGATAATTCTTCTTCGGTGGTTGATACTGATTCAGTTAGATGTGCCTCGTCTGTTCAACTGCAAAGGCCGTTGACGTAGATGTATTCTTTGTTGTTAATTCCTCTTCAGAGATTCCTGTTAAGTCACTGCCAGGCGTTGTTGATTCATCCGCTGATCTGTTTGTTGTACTTTGTGGTTTCGTATTATTTGCTTTGCAGTTGTCTGTTCAAATGAATCCGTTACGTTTGTAAAAGCAAAAAGTGTGGGCGATGTCGTTAGCTGTGGTGTTGTTGTAGCTGCATTATTCTGGGTCTTCGATGTTGTTAGCATCGTATTTGTTTTCATTCCTTTTGTGGTAGATGTTATTTCCTCAGATTTAGATTTAGTTGATGATGTCCAAGGAACTGACGTCGATGTTGTTGTCGTCATCTTCGGTATTACTAAAGTCGGAAGTAAAAATTACATTTTAATAGATGGAAATTAATGCAAAGTTTACTAAACATAATTTCCGGACAATGTGCAAAAAAAAAACAAAAAAAAACAAACAATTAAAACAACAGCAACAGCAATACAAATACAAAAAAATTACATTAAAATTTAAAATAAATAAATATTGTTTGTATAGGTTTTCAAAAGTGTCTCCGATACATAATATGCCCAAAGAATAAGTAACTGTTACGAATCGCTATATAAACCGATTGATACTTACTGCAGTTCAAGATGACATATTTCCAGTAGTAGGAATCTCTCTTCTGAGCAACACAAATCACCACGACCACTAATCTTGACAAACAGGTTTCGTGTAAAATTGACAGATTCCATGGTTCAGCTTTCCATGGCTTTCTCCAGAAGTAGCAGTAACTTTGATTTTTGAAGTGATCAAGACTTGTGATGTTATCCATACTGGCTGAGAACACGTCTACATTAATCGCTGAAAATATAAACTGTAATATTTACTCCTGCATCTAGATTTTCTTTGCTTTATGATAGTTCGTTTACCTCTGCTTTTTTCTTTTAATTATAAATCCAATTAAAGATAGCCCGGTCTACCTTATTTAGGATTACATTTGGATCCCTAATTTGTTAATGCAATATTTCACACAATACCAGATAAGTTACTGATATATGTAATCCAGTTAGATGTTTGAATAATAATTCCGTTTACGATTCACGTCTTTTTACGCGATACAATTGTCATTATACAGCCACAAGGGTCGATGGATTAACTGGTCTAGAGGTTGATATATGACCGTGGAAAATCATCATTGTTATTGTTTGTAGCGCTGTTGGTTAAAATAACATGAACCAAAATTCGTATATTGTGGTTGATTAATACTATATAGAGTCATGCGGAGGTTAATGAGATACCGTACATGAAGTAAAGAGTAGAGGTTCTAGTTAACCAACATCCAATGCATATCTTTCATACAGTATCTTCCATTTTCAGTCCAATTTCAGAAGAATATTGTATTTTGCTTAAGAAATATCTCAATTTAAGCATTGGTTTCTCCAGGTCAGTTGGGGTCAAACCACTAAAGCAGACTTAGCGAAATTTCAAAAAAAATAACTCTTGGCTCCCAATTTATAGCTAATTACTTACATTATAGTTTGACATTGCTACACTTGTCTTAAAATGAGGTCCAGCTTAAATCTAGCATCATGATCTCTCTCTCTCTCTCTCTCTCTCTCTCTCTCTCTCTCTCTCTCTCTCTCTCTCTCTCTCTCTCTCTCTCTCTCTCTCTCTCTCTCTCTCTCTCTCTCTCTCTCTCTCTCTCTCTCTCTCTCTCTCTCTCTCTCTCTCTCTCTCTCTCTCTCTCTCTCTCTCTCTCTCTCTCTCTCTCTCTCTCTCTCTCTCTCTCTCTCTCTCTCTCTCTCTCTCAGTATATACGATGCTGGTTTAATAGCTATATACTTACGAATAGTGGGTATATCGCAGGCCTCGTATCTCAGAGAGCTGTTTGTAGTAAAACACCAAGGACGTGTCTGTGATGACAGCGGATTGCGACAGTAGTTGTGGTTGTTGTGTCGATCTGGAAACTGTGCGTGCAGTTTGAAGTGATGTTTGTGTGGTTTGTCTTCACTCCACTTTTGACACGTCTGACCTGATTTCGTTTTTGTAACATGACCGTGATAAAAACCTTTCCCAGAAGATGCTACCAAAACTTTACATCCAAAAAATAATAATAAAATAAAATAAGTAAATAAATAAATAAATAATAGTAATAATAATAACAACTAAAACAGTTCATTGAAGAACAGAGAGAAATAATGAATCCTTGCTTTAATAATTTCAAGAATAAGAAGAAAAAGAAACTTTTGTTGGTAATATGTGAGCATTTGCTTGCAATGTCTGTTATTCCTGACAATGGATCTGTTGTTTGATCGTTACCACAGAATGTACTAAACTATTTATCTGAACTGCTGGGAAAATACATTTTATTAATGATTAAGATGGTAATTATATGGTGATAACAAAGAAAATCCAAAAAAGCTAAATAAAATACACACACATATAAATACTTATGTTTAAACACCCAGACATATCCATACCCATATATAACACACACACACACACACACACACACACACACACACACACACACACACACACACACACACTACTACCATTATATCATTTTCAATAAATTAATATTAAATATATTTCATATTGAGCCAGCAATGTTATTAGTGACAAATCGGAACTGAACTGTTAATCTCATTATATTTACTTAATGCAAAGATCTAACTCATGTTAATAACAGCGTTAACCACGAAGGGCAGAACTGAGCAGTAATCCAAGAATATACAGCTAATATAATAATCAAACTTTACATATATAATAATAATTATATGTAATATTATCAATGCTACTTACGACTATGTAGAATTGGACAGTAACTCCAGCGTTTGTCGAAAGACGTATAGCACCATGGTCTCTCTTTGTGTTCCGTATCAGGATTACGACAATAGTTTTTTGCTTCCTTCACACTGTAGTCGGGAAAATTATTCGTCAAAGATTTCTTGATTTTTATTTGGTCCCATCTCAAACATTTCTGGCCCGACCAAGTGAAATTTACCATGCCTATATATCCCCTTCCAGATTCTGATGAGCTTTCAGCAAAAACATCTAGAAAATGAAAAAAATAAATAATATATTTTTTTTTATTAACATTTAAATAAATAAGACTGTTTAGGGATGGATAAAAACTGGATTTCATTTCTACATTTTATTCATCTTAACTGGATGTTTAATAAATTAGGTATTAAGGTTGTATATTACGTTGTGAAGTTAAACATGATATATTTCAGAAATCCTGGTCCTGTTTCAGTATTTCTCTTACCAGTTTTCTTTCCAAATGCTCGTAAGGTGGCCTTGTAATATTTCAGTTTTTGTTTTGCATGATAAACAACGTAGCGTGCTAGTGGATAGGTATAGCAATAAATTGCCAATCTTGTAAACGATATCGGTGTTGTGGGACATTTCTTCCAAGGGCGTCCTTTGGCTTTCCTACTGACAGCAAAATTCCAATTTGTGTTAACTGCAATTAAATGGCATGGTACCTCAACATTATTTTTTATTGTTATACTGTATTTCTATATCATCTTTTCCTTACTAAGTAAGTTCAGTGCGCTTTACACAGTAAACGAATAACTAAAGTATAAAAAGAAATGGTCATAAACATGTTAAAATAAAGGTAAACATAATAGTGAATATGTTTTAAAATGGAGGTAAAAACAAAATAAAAAACATCACATTTAAAAATTGTATAAGATAATTAATTTTTAGTTTGAACATTTTAAAATTGGAAAAATAAAAGATTTGTAAATTGATGCCGCAAAACAATTCCTGTTAACGTCGACTTAATTTTCATATTGATTATTGTATCGTGGTGTGTTTGTGTGTGTGTGTGTGTGTGTGTGTGTGTGTGTGTGTGTGTGTGACTTTGTATATATGGACGGATGAATGTGTGTGTGGGATGTGGACTGATGTGTATATATGGATATATGATATATATATATATATATATATATATATATATATATATATATATATGCACACATGCGGAATTTGTATGAATGTGTGTATTTCATACGTATTAAGGGTTGTATACATGTACGAATGTATCTCTGATATTAATTCTCAAAACTTTAGAGAGAAATCTGCGAACCTTTTCCTTCCATTTCAAATATTATTTTTTTCACTTGATATTCTTCACCTGTGTCCCAGATGACAGTCGTAGCATTTGAATGTACAACGTTTTTCCAAGTCAGTGTTGCGATAGGAACTACGTAATATTAATAAGAAATAGAATAATAAAACACACACACACACACACACACACACACACACACACACACAAAATACACAGAGATCAGTAGAAAATATTACACAACATTAACACAAATAAAAGAATACAAAAATAACCTCCAGGGAATAGATGACAAGGAAACTACTAGCAGACATTTTGAAAATAGATTATATTGGTACTGGGGAGACTTTGAACTAACATCACAACACAGACAACTCTGTTGTGAACGGCCTCTTTTCCAGCCAGGAAGGGCGATGGGCATATGTATGTGAGTAAGTAAGTAAGTAAGTTACTAAATAGGTGGATAGTAATACATTTAACTATTTAGCAATGCAATATGTTGATAAAAAGTTCGTGAACTTTGTTGTATAATCTTATTACACGAAGAAGTAATACAATGTATACTAGCATGTGATATATGTTCATACATTTATTTATTTATTTATTATTTAGATATTTTATATAATTTTTTTTTTTAAATATCTCTTTCTTTTTTTTTTTTTTTTTTTTCTTTTTTCGAATGCAGCAGCGTATAATAACATTTAAAATATCCTTAATACTTTAATTGACAATTGATAAAAGTCTGTATATATATATATATATATTTGTTTGTCTTTCTATCTATAAACACAGTTTAGAAGAATCCTTACTTGAGCATACGAGGGTAGGTTTCGACCACTTGCTGAATGTATCACCACATTTTGCTTTATGTGACCCGTCAAAGTAGTGGTAGCCTGCACGTCTCACAGCGGTAAAAGGCTTCGGTTGTAAAGTTCTTCGAGACGTGCTCGGGACGCGACTTTCGTTTGAAAGGAGGCCTATCACATCCAGCTGTAACAGAGAGAATGTTTCAGTAGAATTCTTCTAAGTTAATTAATTACTTAATTACTTAATTAATATGTTTGTATGTATGTATGTATGTATGTATGTATGTATGTATGTATGTATGTATGTGAGTATATAAATATATATGCATATATGTATATATGTATGTGTGTATGTATGTATATGTTTGCATGTAGGATTTTTTCTTCTTTCTTCAACAATTTTAATAACAAAAAGGTCTGCTGACTTATATTATAATATTGTAAATTTTATTGTAGATTCATCGTATGGCCCAATTCTGATGTCTGATTACTACTAATCTCTGTATTTACTATGTTGACATACTATTGTCTCATAGATGTCATCCACACGTTACCTTTTATGGTAATTATATATCAGTAATGTAATGTTTGACGTAACTGATTAAGCTTTAAACAAATCCTCAAATACTGGTAATGTAGTGAATCAAGAATTATTTAATCAAATATTTTTTTCTAATGGAATTGCTCTCTGTTCGCCTTCTTTACATACTTGTGCTTATTTACTCACACTTGTGTTCCAGTGCTTATTTACTCACACTTATGTTCCAGTGCTTATTTACTCACACTTATGTTCCAGTCCATACAAGTTTACGCTGCATATTTCAAGAGATGTTGGAGTCTTATATTCTGCCTTTATTTCAACTGCCTTTGCCAGGCCGCTACAGTTGACTTTCATCACAGGAGGAGATGAACTAAAGCTGTCTATCTCACATTTGGAAGATGTTCCATCATTTAAAACAAATATTTTTATAATGTTATTGTTGGGCTCTGAAATTAAAATAATAATAATAATAATAATAATAATAATAATAATAATAATAATAATAATAATAATAAGATAAAGGGGAAAACACACAATTTTAAAAAAAATCTATATCTATCTATATATATGTGTGTGTGTGTGTGTGTATATATGAATGAATGAATGAATGAATAAATTTTAACCAATCAGTTATACATACATACATACATACATATATACGACGGTATCTATGACGGTAAATTAAGTATATTAAGAATACCCTATCTAGGGTAAATGTATCTCATTGAGGAACAAAAAAAAAAAAAAATATAATAATAATAAAATAAAATAAAATAAAATGAAATAAAATAAGTAAAGAAATTAGTTAATTAAAATAATAAGTAAAAAAATAATAAAATATTTGAACGCTACAATTTCACCCGTTCACAAACCAGAACGGTGACGTCATCGCGTACATAGCTGCCAGGTAAGAACAAGAATCTGTTTCATGGGAATCTCGGTTACATTTAAAGCGTTAGTGCCAAAAAATTGGTTCTCGACTTCACCAACTGAATTATCCAGAAAGCCTCCTTAATAATTTTAAACGCTTTCTGGACGAATTCAAAAGTTGATTCAGATTCGCTAATCTACTCGATCGACCATTGTGAATGCAGCGGTCAGACAACACGCAAGCTTACTCAGCTAAGTCTGATAGTCAAAGGAATAGACGCACCTGAGTATGGCTCGTCACGCATGCGCCGTACAATTCCCCGTCAATGGTGGCTGTGTTACATCAAAGTCGTTGATATTACCAATTATCTTGATATTAACAATAAGGTGTCGACAAACATACTTTATTTTTACCATTATTCAATAAACATTACATTTCTTCCTGATGAACATTTTTTAAATAAAATTTTACTTACTGTTAGATGCGAAGTATACTTCCACGTTGTGGATGAAGTACGCAGTTGATTTGAACGACAGCCTCCACCACGGATTTAACTCATCACTGGTTCTGTAGCACTGTCCACTTTTAGTAGAGCTCTGAGTTATTACGTGATTGCTGGCTGTCAGGTTTATAGCACCTAATAATTAAACGTTAATATTAAAGAAGTGTTTTGTAGTATTTATTTATTTATTTGTTTATTTATTTATTTAATTATTTAGTGAAAAATTACAGAAACTGTAACTACTACAACAACAACAACTACTACTACTACAACTAGTACTACTAATTCTTCTACTAGTTCTATATCTTCTGTGTACTAGTGCTACTACTATTATTACTACGACTACTACAATAACTGCTACTACTACTACAATCATTATCATTACCACCAGAAGGCTGTAGACACAGACAAATCAATTCTAATTATAGATAATTTCAGTGTGCATGTTGAAAACACTCCACTTAAGTGAAATAAAATGAAGAACATTCTGTATGTTCGTTCCATGGTTATTTATTATTAATTAAATCACTTGATTTTCTTTGCCCATCCTAATCTTTAAAAAAAAAAAAAAAAAATATCTTTACCTGAACACATCAAAGGCATGCCGTCCCAGTTTCCAAACTCTTCGCTGCAGTTTCGTGTCTCTGTGTATTGATATGCAGTGTACCCGTCCCAGCATTGGTAGGTGGCTGTATCTCTCTGGCCAGGTATTTTCGCAACGACGAAGTCAGCACCAACCACTTCAGCAGGACTGTCACAGACGACTGCAAAAATAATATACATATATATGTGGTCTATTAGAGTGCGCCCAATACTTCTGACTTCAACACTCGAGGTTTCTGTTGGGTTGCTGCACCCTTGGTTTATATCTGTCCTGCCTCCAACCATTGACCAGACCAGCATGGGTGACCCCAGCAGATGCCGAAGCTCCTTCTGGCACAGATCTGTGGGTCATTAAGGCATAAAAGCTATATCATTATGTCAAGGTTGGACTATGAAAGAAATTTAATAGTTAAAGTAAGAAAAATCTATGAAAAGAGCACAACATTTTTCGTTGGACATGATAACATCCTTCTTTCTTCACGACAACGTTATTATACGTATTTTTAAGTATAAATAAATATCGAGTGTACTTTGTTTTCTTCTTTTTTTTTTTTTTTTTTTTTTTTTAACGCGTGTGTCAGTAGTGTACAAATTTTAATAAAACTTACGTGTACAAACCGGTTCAGTTCCAGAAAATGTTCCACTGTCGCCATCACATGTTCTGACCAGATCACCAGAAGTATGTTGATAGCCGTACACACATTTATACGTGACGTCACTTCCTGGAGATCCTCCTTTCCACACTCGGTAAGCATTGGCCACTGGAGCGGGTTCAGGACAGTCCAGAAAAATTGCTGAAAAATAATTACTACTACTAATTCCACTACTACTACTACCACCAATGCCCTTCATTTTCGGAACATTATAAATGAAATCTGTTACACAATAACGGTATGTCAATAATTATTTTTAGAGAAAATGAAAGAACATTGTCTCTATATAATGTCGAAAATGATAATAACATCTTATTATTACGATTAATCTGACCTCCAAATATATATTTATTGTACACATCCATCCCTCAAAAAAAAAAAAAAATAAAATAAAAATAAAAAATATGAAAAAATATGAAAATAATAATAATAGTAAATAAATAAATAAAACAAAACATATTACAAATCAATAGTTAAAAAAAAAAAAAAACGTTTTCCCGCCTATTATAGTAAGTGAACAGTCACTAACACATTTGTTTCTTTACAACAATGCCTCTTTCGGACAAAAGACTACTTGCGCTGGGTATTTACATCAAAACCACTTATTTTCTAGTCGATCATTATCAGGTCATAAAACAGAAGGTTTACACTTCTTTTTTTTCATTCTGTTAACAGACGGTGAATGTACTTGTGGTATGCTACATAGCCAGGGAAGGCTGCATGCGCCATTTACAGATGTCTTTTGACCATGAATACAGTTACTTTTATCATTTCTGCACAACGCACTCTACATATGAATTCAAAATAAAATATAACCTACGTCCGTAGCTGGAAAAATAGAAATGGTTGGATACTAAGCAAGTTAACCTTTTTATTTATTTATTTATTTATTTATTTTTTTTTGTTATTATTATTATTATTATTATTATTATTATTATTATTATTATTATTATTATTATTATTATTATTTAACGTTGAAACAACAAAACCAGGTAACCATTTCAGCAACAAATAGATATTAACTATCTAAATCATTGAATAATAAACTAAACCAATGAATAAACTCACTGCGAACGGAAATGGTATAAGAGTGTGAACAGTTTCAGATATTATAAATCAACGATGACCGTATAAAAACTTAAGAAAAACGAAACAATAAAATGGATGAAAATATACTTCGTTCCATAGCTGATTGAAAACAGTGATGAAAATAACGAAACAGCAATGGTAACAGTAGTAGTAACAGAACTGTCGTAGAAATAGTATTAGCAGTAAGAATATATATAACAGTAGTGGTAATAGTAATTGTTGCAGCAGTAATAGTGGTAGTAGTAATAGTAGATTAAGGAGTAGTACAAGCAACAGTAGTTGTAGAAGTACAAATAACAGTAGTAGTATAAGTACAAGTAGAAGTAACAATGGTAGTACTAGTACAAGTAGTAATACTAGTAGTAGGAGCAGTAGTAATAGAAATAGCTAAATAGCTACTACTAGTAGTAGTAATAATAGTAGTAGTAATATTAGTAGTAGGAGCAGTAGTAATAGAAATAGCTAAATAGCTACTACTAGTAGTAGTAATAATAGTAGTAGTAGTACTAGGAGTAGTAATAGAAATAGCTACTAGTAGTAGTAGAAGAAATAGAAGAAGCAGATTCAGCATAGACAGCTTCTTAAAAAAAAGTACTAATTAACTTACCTCACTGAAAAATATAGAAAACAGCATTACTGAAAAACTGTTTTTAACTTTATTATTATTATTATTGTTGTTTTTATTATTATTATTATTATTATTATTATTATTATTACTAATTTATTTATTTTTTTATGTTTTTTTTGTTTTTGTTTACATAGGTCTTTGAAATATTAAGACATTAATTAGTAGACCATTATGTATCTGCATATTAAACTGACACAACATGTATACATTTTTCACACAAAACAGACACTCACACTGACTTCAAAGTGAATGGAACGCAATAGCTAGTGTTAGATAACGAAAACAAAGATCAAATTAAATTAAATTAAACGATATAATGCATAAGAAAAAGAAGAAAAAAAGAAAAGAAATAATTTCTTCTTCTAAGAATTAGAAGTAGCAGATAGAGTATAGACAGCTTTTTAAGAAAAGTAAACTAATTAACTTACCTAACTGAAAAATACAGAAAACAGTAAAACAGAAGAACACACATTTTACGTGCATTCTGCAACCTTTGTGTTAAAAATGTACGTTCTTACTCTGAAAGCATTTGCTTTAAAACAACAATTTCATCCTTGTGCTTGGACAGTTCTTCTACGACGTCATGCTTAAATCCACATGTTTAATTCAGAGGATTTTGACATTAATTCAGAATGAACCGTATTAAAAAAAAAAAAAAAAAAAATAAAAATAAAATTACGTATATTCCAACAGCGGCCTTTTTTAATCTGCAAATTAAGATTGAGGATTTTGATAATACTGTAACTTCAAAACTTACCGCATATCTGTTTAGTATTAAAATATAAATATCTAATCTGGATAATTGAATTATTTCATCACTGATCAGGATTATGACATTAATTTCATATCTTATGAAGTAAGCTGAATTGACAACAGACTTTAAATTATTTTATGAAAGTAATTCGAAAGGAAATATGTCTTAATGTTTCCGCAGGTCTTTTTGTTTTTGCTTAGAATTATATTGATAATACATTGTGAAACAACGCACATGTAAACAGATAAATCTTTAGTTTTTCAAGAGAAGAATATGCTTTGAAAGTTTAAATCTGGATTGACTTCAATGCTGATTTGAAATTCATTAACATAACTGAAAGAAAATGTTATCTGTTGTACAATTGCATTTCCAAGAAGAACGGTTTAAATTTTAGTATTATTATATCTGAATGAAACAAAATAAAAATAAAAAATAAAATAAATAATAAATAAATAAATAAAACATTATAACTTAAACTTTATTAGTAAACGGACACGGCACTGTACATAATGAGCAACCAAAGTCATTTATCTGAACTTATCCTTCTTAATACAAATATCTTTATAAAGCAATTGGTGTTATTTGGTAGTAATAATAATAGTAGTAGTAGTAGTGATAGTAGTAGTAATAGTAATAATAATAATAATAATAAATAATAATAATAATAATAATAATAATAATAATATGGATGTCATTTTGGTATTATCATTTTACAAATGGCTTATTTGTGCATTATATATATATATATAAGAAAATAAGCTAGAAATAAATTAACTTTCATGGCAATAAATCACAGGAGGTGACTTAATTATTGCACTCTCTTTCATGTTTATTATTGTTGTTATTGTTAGTATTATTACTGTCGCCGTCATCGCCATCCTTATTATTATCATCATCATCATCATCATCATCTTCTTCTTCTTCTTCTCATTATTATTATTATTATTATTATTATTATTATTATTATTATTATTATTATTTTATACTTATTATTAATATAAAAGAGAATTGCTTTCTAATACATTGTTTCTCTTTTGCCTTTCAGCTAACAACAGACAATTACATTGTCATTAACAGCTGTCAGTGTCTTCAAGTTATCAGTTATAACAAAGAAAATAAATTCCTACTGACATAAATCTAACAAAACAGCAGTACAGATTAATTCACAGTAGAAATCTACGTTTTGTATAGACAATTTTTATTATTATTTATCAATAGCCGCCAAGTATTAATAAAATATTAATAATCATTTAATTTCTTAAAATACTATTTCATTATTTATCCTATCATTTGTGTTTGTGTGTGGTATATATATACATATATACATACGTGTCTATATATATATGTCTACACACACACACACAACACACACACACACACACACCACACGTGCATATACTTTCATTAATAACAATAGAAGAAAAGTAGGGCTATTAACATCAAACCTCTTAACCTAAAGTTCTGTTAAAATATCTGTTCGTATTATTAGACCGATAATTTCTTTTCAGTCTAAGAAATCAAATGCAACATCTGAAAGAAAACGCACAGCCAGCTGTTTGCCCGTTTTTCAGATTTGAATAACATAATACCTGGTATCTTTTGTTAATAATTCTTCGCCATTTCAATGTAAATGTTAACGTGACAATAAGAAACGATTTCACAGAGTCAGCTGTTCGTATCATACGTGTAGGTATATAATGTAATGAACGATTGCGATTTGAAAATTCTACAATAAATATTCAAACCTTCTTATATTCTTATTTATTCATCGTGGAACGAAATCTGACAAAAGGTGCGTGTAGGATAAATCTGAGAAAGATCATGATTTCGTATGTATTTGTCTTTGTTTCATCATGTGTCGCTATTGCTATGGGGATGTCGTGTTCCTTTCAAGGAAAGGTGTATCCTGTAGGAGTATCCATGCCTCCGACCGGTCCGTGTGCTTACAACTGCAAGTGCCGAAGTGTTGGCACTTTTGCTTTCATGACGTGTAGATACAGAGACAAGCTCACCCCGATGTGTTACAACCCTGTAGATAATGGACCTGATGCCTGCGTACGCTACACCTGTGCAGGTATGATGTTAGTCTGTTGTTGCTACTACGACTACTATCACACTGAAATAACGTCTGTTACGACTACCGCTATTACCATTACTACAGCTACTACCATGACATTACTAATCTACTAGCACTGTTAATTATCATACTAGAACTACTATTACTACAGCTATTACTAATCCCACTGGTAAAAACAACAAATAAAACTCCTACTGTATCATTAATTCTATTATTATTATTATTATTATTAGTAGTAGTAGTAGTAGTAGTAGTAGTAGTAGTAATACTATTATAACGATAATTTTTATTATCATCATCATTATCATCATTCCTGCTTTTATAGCATTACAATTATTATCATGGTAGTTATTAATATTATTGTTGGTTTGTTTTTGTTATTTTTTATTATTATTACAGTACGTAACTGCAAGACGCCATCAGGTCACGTACTGATTGGAAATAAAGCCAGATATTTCTCTGATGATGGTTACTGCAGATGTCGACCACTAACAAGAGGTCTTCCTGGTGGACCTTGGAAACCAGAAAATGGCGTAGCGATCTGTTCTGGTCCTACTACGCCGTCGACAGAACCGCCGAGAACACCACCGATGACACCGCCAATGTCAACGCCCAGTTTCTGCAAGTACGAGGGAAAGATCTACGGGCCTGGAGAAATA
>CM022667.1:16551483-16598983 GCA_012295275.1 Chrysomallon squamiferum | reverse complement strand
GCCCAAACTGTGCGAGTTCGAGGGAAAGAAATACGGGCCTGGAGAAATAAAAACATCTGACCCTTGTCGGAACTGTAAGTGTGTCATCAGGAGAAACTCACTGGAAGTGGTGTGTCTGTACGCCGACTTCCTTACTCCGATGTGTTACAACCCTGTAGATAACGGACCTGGTGCATGTCTTAGATACAGTTGTCAAGGTAATTTTAGACTTATAGGTAAAGTAGGTGAATGATTTGTTTCACTAGAACATAAGTAAATTAACGATTGATTGATTAATTTATTTATTATTCTATTATTATTATTATTATTATTATTATTATTATTATTACAGAACGTAACTGTAAAACGCCATCAGGACACGTGTTAGTTGAAGATGAACACAGATATTTCTCTGATGATGGTGACTGCAGATGTCCTCCACGAATAACCGAGATGGGTGGCACGTGGAAACCAGAAAACGGTGCCGCGATATGTTCTCGTCGTACGACAACGCCAGGTATGACGACTGAGGCGACAACGTTACCTCCAGTCACGTAAGGTAAGTAATCCGTCGCTTTTTGTCACAGTCCATCTACACTGGAATTTTACAGTATAATTTGATTACTGTAATTCTTGTAAAAAGTAAGAAAACTAATCATATGTATGTTGTTGTTTCATCTTTTTTTCTCAGAATGAACACGGCGTCAGTGACAACAACAAAGAACGGTACTGAACAGAAACAAAAGAAGAATAACACAGCGGCTGTTCGTGTTTTGTTTTAGGAATTAAATAAGTGTGAAAACTTTAAAGTATTTCTTGTGGTTATTTGTTTATCTATGCGATCAGTCAAGAATGAGTGATAACTTGGTGATAGAGCTGAGACAGGAAAAAAACTATGATGTTCAGGATCAGTCAGCCACTGAACAATTACTTACTTCAGTCAACTGTCCATAACCTTATATGAAACGAGAAATGTGAAGAAAAATAAGTCTGAAAATGATATGCAAATTTATTTTATAGCAGCATGGATATTACATAAATATGCAATAACACATAATCTCTCTCTCTCTCTCTCTCTCTCTCTCTCTCTCTCTCTCTCTCTCTCTCTCTCTCTCTCTCTCTCTCTCTCTCTCTCTCTCTCTCTCTCATAATAAATGTATTATGAAATATATAAATAAATTCATGATCAGATAAAAGAATTCATGATCATAATGGTAACGAAATATACAAAATGTACGGACGGATACATCATTCTCACAATTTACAATCTTAGTTTTGGTCTCAATGTTTTTTGTATTACAAATACCTCTATCACTGGTTTCATATAATGGGTTTATTAAAATGTTAGGAAACGTTAACATTTTCAGTTAGCTTTCCTTTTTCTCAAATTTGAGCAGTCTCTCAGAAACAGAAAAAGTCCTGCATAGCGTCATATGGTTGGACGGATCAATTTAATCCTGCGAAAGTTACAGTTGCTGACGTCAACACTATCTTGTCGATGAATTCGCTTTAATGAGTCGAGCCATTTCGTGCATAGCTTCATATATTCCTTCTCCACTCAGAGCGCTTGCGCCATGAATGTACCACTTGCGGTTAGTGAGTCGACGCAGTTCAAGCAGATCGGCTACTTCCGCTGTCCGTGCAGCACCTTTAAGAAGAAAAAAGACGGTTTAAATTTATCTACTTTTACAAAAGCAAGACAGGAACATTTCCGCTGTTTCTATGACATCTTTCTTAAAGCTTCATGTAACTGTTTCATATTACATGTTATTAAACTCTTTTGTGTATCTGAGTATGTACGTGTGTAAGGATGTGTTTTTGTTTAGATGTATTAGCAAGTACGTATTTATGTGAATGTGTATGTGCGTGTGTGTTTATGTTGTTAATTCTCTTTTTTTCTGTGTCTTTATCCACGAACCTGGCAAATCTTGTTTGTTAGCTATTACTACAACCGGAACTCCAGTCATTTCCGGTGATGCGCAGATACTCATAAGTTCCGACGATGCTTCTTTCATTCGACATCGGTCAGCGCTGTCGACGATGTAGATAAGTCCTAGAAATAAATATTTTACAAAATAATCAAAACTTCTTTTTTTTTTTTTTTTTTTCTTTTTTACATTCATTCTTTATTTCTTTTGACTAATCTATCTGTACAAATGCTCAAACACATTCATGCATATATATATATAATGACTCACTGAAACATAACTTTCATATATATATATAAAGACTCACTGAAACATAACTTTCATATATATATATAAATAGACACACATATATATATATATATATATATATATATATATATATATATATATATATATATTTCATATATATATATAAATAGACACACATCTACAAACACACATACACACATACCATGTGTATTTATATAGTAATGCCTCCAGAGTTGTCTGATCTTCTCTTGACCTCCGATGTCCCACACGGTGAAGGTCACGCCTTTGACGGGACTGACCGTCTCGACGTTGAAGCCTATTGTTGGTATTGTGCAGATCGTCTCATTCAGTTTCAGCTTGTACAACACCGTCGTTTTACCTGTTGACAAACATACGTAGAAAAAAACATTAGTTTAACTAACAAAATATTATATAGTGATTGGTCAGTGAGTGTGTGTGTATCTGTCAGTATCTAATATTTTCCAGTTCTAACTCGATCTATCTATAATATAAATGATTATAATGTGTAGACAGGAACAAATTATATTATTACTGTAACAATAATCAGAAATATATTTAATGTTTTATATGGCTCTCTCTCTCTCTCTCTCTCTCTCTCTCTCTCTCTCTCTCTCTCTCTCTCTCTCTCTCTCTCTCTCTCTCTCTCTCTCTCTCTCTACATATCTCTCTCTCGTACATATATAGACAGGAACAAATTATTTTCTCTCTGTAACAATAATCAGAATTGTGTTTAATGTTTTTTATATATCTCATACACACACTCTCTCTCTCTCTCTCTCTCTCTCTGTCTCTCTATGTCTATATGTAAATCTCACAGAGAGAGAGAGAGAGAGATTTAGATATATACAGAGAGACAGAGAGAGAGAGAGAGTATATATAAAACATTAAACATATTTCTGATTATTGTTACAGTAATAAATATTTTACTATTTACAAAGACACCAACAGCAATATCAACATCAACAACAATAATATAGCAAGTTCTAAAACTATTTTTATTACTATTATTACTACCATTACTACCGATACTATAGAAATAACATCGGTAGTAGTAGTAGTAGTAGTAGTAGTAGTAGTAGTTGCAGTAGTAGTAGTAGTAGCAGTACTAGTGGTAGTGACAGTAATATAAACTAGTACTAGTGGTAGTAACAGTAATAATAATAATAATAATAAAAGTCGTAAAAAACAAAAACAAATGAATAATAAGCACAAAATCAAAAGTGATCACGAAATAGCAAATATAAACAAATAATAAATACCTGCAGCATCCAAACCGAGCATCAGTATTCTAGAAGGGAGCCCGCCTGTTGAAAATTCCTGTAATACATCCCACAGTTTCGATATGTATAAACCCATTCTGCTGTAGTTTTTCCTGATGAAAATGTCTCGTTTAAAAACACCACTGTTTAGTAACACGTCCTGAATCGTTTCACAAATTTAATATCGCGTACAAAATTAATATAGCAGTTTGATCCTATGCTTTTTCTAAGGTATGTTATCTCAATGTATTTCACTGCGGTTTATATACGCGTTATGTTGCAGTACAGAAACGCGTCGCGTTAGGCTACGCGTAGAGTTCGCCATGTCATTTCAGCCACGTGGAGGGTCTATTAATAGATATGGGTCACACCTCGCTATGGTGACGAGTTAACACGGAAGTGAGTATTAATGAAAGACTCTTAAAATGGTAGAGTGGTGAGTATAGATTTAGTTGATTCACTACTACTGCTAGTACTAGTAGTATTACTACTATTACCACTAGTACTATTACTATTATTACTAGTAGTATTACTACTACTACCACTGTTACTACTGTTATCATTATTATTACTACGACTACTGCTACTCTCTTTGTACTATTTCTACCGCTGCTAAAACAGCACACACACACGCACGCACACACACACACACACACACACACACAAAAACTCATACATACATAGTCATAATAAAACATATACACATATATACATATAGATAGACATAATTTCACCGAACGGAAAGAAAATGATAACGTAACCTCTGTTAAACAGTTTATATATTAAAAAAAAAAAAAAAAAAAAAAAACTTACAAGTGAAGAACCATCCCGATTAGAAAAAAAGGAAATAAAATTAAATCTGGTTGTATACAGCAGAAACTAAGGCCTGATTTCCCATACAGGCTTTCTAGGCTAGAGGCTAGGGCGGCAGTTTATGAAAACTGTTACTGGTCACAATTGTGCGCTGATTCAGGAGATTGTGTGCTAAATTATTGAGTTGTGCGCTTTGTTAAAATTTGGGCTCTTTTGATCTAATTCAAGTAAATTATTATGACTAAGAATAAATATCTACTGCACAGAAACTTTGTAAAAATACTGATATTTTTTGGGGTGTGCGCTTTTTCAGTAAGAATTTGTGCGCTGTTCCATAAGTTATAAAAAATCATGTATTTCATATTATATAATAAACAAAGTGGGAAGGGTGAGGTGGGCTTGAAGAGGGGGCGGTGAAATATCTGTAGCCTTTGGGCGACTATCACAGTAAATCTGGCACTGGTAGAAACATAACAAAAGGACGACATAAAATTTGAGCTGGAAAAATTATATATTGATTGGAGTCGTTCAAATTAAAACTAAGAGTGCTTATCTTAGAAGTAGAAAAAAAAAACAATTACAAAAAAAAAAATCTAAAACTGAAAAAAACAAAACAACTAGAAATTAAAAAAAAAGAAAATAGAAGTAATAAAAGAAAAGAAAATATAAAGAAAGAAAAACCAGTGTGCTCATTTCTGAAGTGATATTAGATGAGCAAATTTCACAATCAACTTTAGTTTTCAAAAACATAAAAATAAATAAATTAATGAACTAATGCAATATGGAAGGAATTGTTTATTTATTTATGTTTTGTTTTCCTTTTTGAGAATTTGTAATAAAGTTAAATATGAGTGTGGAAACATCTACTGAAGCGGCGGTTAAGGTTCTGTCGAGGACTAATGTAAAGATTCACGTTTCAAACACAGACAATGAATTTATCTGTTTTCTTGTTCATTTATTCATTTATTTAATTATAAGAACATAATATACTATGCACTCTCTCCCAATGTCTTTATTTCTCTGTCTCTGTCTTTTTCGGTCGTTCACTTATTGTGTTTGTATTTCATTCTCAAAACATTATATTTTTCTCTGTGTCCTTTCTTTTTCTTTTTCTGTCTGTTTTTCTCTCATACACTTATGTAAATGTATACATACACATACGCACGTTCACAAATAATTTTTACTGTTGCCTTTTCGTGCGAAAATTTTGTGTGGTCAGTATTTGTAAAGAAAGCTATTATAAATCATACCACCTCAAGTTATGAACACAGTAAACTCTTTATAATACAAAAGTACATAAGTCATTAATGTTATATGTAGCAAACTAAGTAATGAATGCATATATAGATAAACAGCACGTTTTGCGCGTTTAGGAAAGAAGAATTCGTTTGTGTGCCACCCAGTTTTGACATACTAACCGAAAACTCGATTATTCTAAATGGAAACGAGAAACGTGATGGGAAATTAAAGACATATATCTATCACGTTTTCTTTCATTTCATTTATTTGTGTACTTATTTGGTGTTATCTTATGTATGTGTGCGCGTCTGTGTATATATAAGTTATTGAAAAGAATATATTAGGTTATTATTGCTGTCGTGAGAGCAATTATTTTTCTTTTTTTAAAACTGACGCAAATGCCATATATATATATATAATTATATATATATATATATATATATATATATATATATATATGTGTGTGTGTGTGTGTGTGTGTGTGTGTATAAGTAAGAATGTATATATTCATACACTCAGTGCTTAATTCATTGTTATCTGATAATTATTATGAGATATCGTAAAAATATTAAGAACAAGAAGATTTTTTTTTAAAAGTAATAAAGCAGAATATATATTTTTTAAATGTCTGAATAAATAAATTAATAAAAAACTAGTACGAATAGTACAGAGATGTATTTATTAAAGACTTAAATGCAGTAACAGACGCAGCGTTTTGATTTCGTTTTTATTTCTCAACCAAACATAAACAGAGCACGACTTACTACTTCAGCACTGTTACGAAACATCAAATCAAGATGTACAATGATTTGTTTTGGCTCGGTATGGGTAACTCTCTCTCTCTCTCTCTTTCTCTCGATGCTTCAAAGAACTGTTGGAGCATACGCAACATGTGAATCCAGATTCTGTTCTTTTCAAACCCAAATCTTCTCAATATTTCTGAATATCAAGAACATAACGAATAAAAAGCAACTGCAGTTAAATGCGGTTATAACGCAGTCACTTGAATCTAAAAATCTTAGTAGTGATTAACTCGGAAATGTCTCTGTCACAGTTAAAGTGTAAGAATTTTTTTTATCATGGACACAAAATAGTGATTACTATTATTTTTTTTTCTTATGTTTTTGTTTTATTATAATGACAGTTGTGACAAATTATGTTGTTCACGTTTGAAAAGCATAATGGTTGAATATCAAGATATCTTCCAGGCAAACTTGTGCTTCATAGACTGCTCTGTGTCTTTATAGGCCTACTATTAACAAATTTAGTGAAAGCAAACAGAATAATAAAAAGACTTAAATGCCTGAGAAAAACAAAACAAAATTAATAAGTAAGTAAGTAAATAAATAATAATAACAACAATATAAATAAATAAATAAATAAAGCAATGGAAGATTTCAAAAAACAAATCTGTTAAAAACAGAATGTAGACATATTACTCTTCTAACGATCCAACGTTTGATCATAACTACTTTGTAGCACTCTGTGTCCTAAACTGCAGAAAATAGAAAATCAAGTCAGCGGTGAATTTCACAAACAGAAACAAAACATAGAAATGTTGGGAATAAGAAGCCAAATGAAGATGTTGGTAAAAGTGAATTCGCGTAGTTATGTTGTTCTTCGGTAGAACTGTTTCCATGTGTCGCTGTTGTGTTTTCTAATGCTGCTGAAACACTCCAGTGTACTGAAAAATAAAACATTTTAATAACGACCCGAAAATGTAAAGCAAAAGAAACTTATGAAAATAATATAACAAAGCAGAAGAAGGCAGTAAAAGAAACAGTCAGAACTGAAAACTATGCTAAACACACACTTACATACAGACACGCACACGTACTTCAGTGTATAAATAATTCGCAACTATGTTATAAATATACATGAATACACATACACAGATACATGCGTACATATATACATACATATATTCACACATACTGGTATACACATATATTGGTACACACACATTAATAGAAACAGGCATACATACATGCATACTTCAACATGTTCTGTATTATCTATATGTCTGTATGTATCTTTCTATCTCTTTATCGTTTTATACATCTATCTTTTTATTTACGTTCGTGTATATATGCATTTATCGATAGCAGTTTCTATAATTTGTCCATATTATATAAAAAAAATGTTCCTGTGCCAAATATTTATTCATTTACTTGTAGTGTGCGGCATCGTAGAGGTGATAACTGGTGTAGTTGTCGTTCCTGAACACAAAGCCACGCCATATTCTGGTCGCCATGAACCAATAACTTGTACTTGTAGAGGACATTTACAGTCATCATCATCACTAAAGAATTTCTGTTCTTCCATGTAACACGTGTCCTGATGGCGTTTTACAGTTACGTTCTGTAATAATAATAATAATAATAATAATAATAATAATAATAATAATAATAACAATAAAAATAACAACAACAACAACAAAAGTAATAATAATAATAATAAATAAATAAATAAATAATCTTTTTTATTGCATACTATAGTATTATAACGACTTCTACTACAACTATTATAATTACTCCTACTATTTTCACTAATACTACTAATACACGTAATACTACTACTATAACAACTATTACTACTACTACTCCAAACACCACTATTTATGATCCCAATAAATGTGTTGTTATTAACACTATTAATATTACACACTGATTCTACTATTGCCCCACGTTTTTAAAGTCCTCCACAATAATATCTTCTTAGTCGTCATTACTGGCTGTTGCTATTACTCTTTCAACTATAAAATAAACACCACAACAGCAGCTACTACTTCGACAACTATTACTACTACCATTTCCATTTCCACCTCTGCTACTAATTCTACTAGTACTACTAGTGCTGTTACTACTAATAATTATAACATTATTATTACTAAATCAATATTAATGCTCGAACTAAACTATTAATACTACCACTAATAACAATTAGACTTCCACTTCGTCTACTGCTGTTGGTATAAGGAGATACTGAAAAGTTGTCTACCTCGACATGTATATCTTCCACAACTATCAGGTCCTTCAGGATCGAAACACATTGGTGGTAAATAATCAGCGTATATACAACGAATTTCTAATTGGGATGACGAATCATAACTAGGCTGACAACGACACTCGTACGCACAACGCTCATAGTCTGGAACGATTTGTCCAGGTCCGTACATCTGTCCATTGTGAGAGCAGTGAGGTGGCATTGTAGGCGTGGGTCTAGGTGGCGTCAGCTCTGTAGTGTGTGTGGAACAATAAGAACAACAATAACACTAACAATAATAATGAAAATAATAATAATAATGATAATAACAAAAGCAACAATAACAATAATACTGAAAATGATAATGATAATAACAAAAGCAACAATAACAATAGCTGTTATAACAAAAATGACATAAATCTATATTAGAGAAATTCAAACTGAAAACAATCATTTTAATTTTAATCTTGTGTATTTTTTATAATTTACTGGGTATGGAAACAACATTATTTTTGAGATTAATAAATATTTTGAAACGGAATATCCTCAATGTCCAAACAGAACACCTTTCGCTTGCACTGATTTCTTTTGTTTATTGGAAGCATTCTACTAATTTCAGTTATTAACTGTAAATAGGATCGCTACAGATTTCTGACCGTTTTATACCTGGACAGATTTGCATTCAGTTTCTCTGTCTCTGTTTGCATATTAAAATGTGTAGGAATGTTTGTATGTTGGTGTATATGTGCACGGACCATTATTTGTATAAGAGACTGTGTATTGAGCTGTTCATTACTTTGATATTTTATGAATATTATTTTTCTTTCTTTCTTTCTTTCATTCTCTTTTTCGTTTTCTTTATTTCTTCTTTTCTGTCTAAATATTTATTATGTCAAATGAAAAAGTCATTCACCTGTTGTTTGTGGCATCGTTGTAGTGGTTAGTACTGGTGTTGTAGATGTCGGTGGTGGTGGTGTTGTAGTAGGTTTGGAACACATCGCTACGCCATTTTCAGGTTTCCACTGGTCACCAGGAAGACCAGTTGGTTGTGGAGGACATCGGCAGTCACCATCATCAGAGAAATATCTGTGTTCATCTCCACGTAACACGTGTCCTGATGGCGTTTTACAGTTACGTTCTGTAATAATAATAATCATAATAATAATAATAATAATAACGATGATGATATAATATCGTCATACAAATACGTAGATCCTCTTTTATCAGAAATTGTTTGTAATAGTATTAGTAATATAAGATTAATATAAAAAAAAACAAATTTCTGATAACGATCAAATTAATAATAATAATAATAAGAAGAAGAAGAAGAAGAAGAAGAAGAAGAAGAAGAAGAAGAAGAACAAGAAGAAGAAGAAGAAGAAGAAGAAGAAGAACAAGAAGAAGAAGAAGACGAAGAAGAAGGTCGAGAAAAATAAGATCAAGAAAAAACGAAAACAACAGGACATATATAAACTGTTCACCTGGACATGTATATCTGTAACAAGCACCAGCCCCGTGGTCAACGGGATCAAAACACATGGGTGTAAATATGTCAATGTACGTACATCGAACTTCAGGAACAGCCGGCGAAAATTCAGAAAGTTTACACTGGCACTCGTGTATGCAGGGGTCGTTCGTAGGAATCACTTGTCCGACTTCGTACATCTTTTGTTTGTAGGTACAGTGAGCTGGTATTGTGGTTGTTGGCGCTGAGGGGGATGAGATTCCAGACACAGAAACAAAACAGATGAATAACACCAGTAGTACCCTTGTATCCATACTCGTTTCTTAAATGATATCTGTCAATTGAGGTGATTTACGAAGTTTAGTTTATAGATAGATAGATAGATAGATAGATAGATAGATAGCTAGATAAATAACTAAATAAATAAATAAACAAATGTGTGGGTTAGTGGACGTATAATCGGATCGATGATCGACGAATATATCTATCTGTCTGTCTTACTGACTGACTCTCTATCTACCAGCCTGCCTGCCTGCCTGCCTGTATGTCTGTCTGTCTATTTATATATCAGTATATCTATCAATCTATCTATCTATCTATCAGTATATCTTGATCGAACGACACGTAGTGACAGTGACAGTTACCCAGGTGTATAAACAAACTGATAAAAAATACAAATATTTTTATATTTCTTAGTACCGAGCCACAAACAGCAGAATCGTCAATGAAGAAAATTTTTAACGCGACTTCTTTGTAACCTTTTAATAGCTTTAGTCGAAGTAAACTGTTTCTCAAGTCTTCGTGTAGACAGATAAATAACGAGTTCAGATATTGTGCACGCCATACCGTAATGGTATCTCTGGACAGCTAGTGCACATAGTGTAAAGAGCATTGTATATGAAGTATGTTCTTCTTTCAACAAGGCTGTTCAAACGTGGTCGACCTCTAACTCGGTGGCCTAAATACTGATGAGTGACAGTGTAAAGTCAGCTCATTCTAAAACTAAAGTCCCATGATATATTGGTGTAGCAAACGCAGTTATACCTGTTTTTCTGTGCGAGGAAAAGTCCATTTGAAAACAGTGTCTTATTTCTAAATTTTATCTTCTTTTCTTTCTTTTTATTTCTTTTTATCATTTTATTTTATTATATTTTATTTATGTATGTATTTATCGAAATATTTCAGATTTTATAATAAGAAAATTGAGTCAAAATTAATTACGTTTCTACATAAAAGTATATATATTTATTATCATATAATAACCACCGCCGCCACCGCTACAACGACAACAGCAACAACAGAATGCCACCACCACCACCAACAACAACAACAACAACAACAATAACAACAACAATAATAATAATAATAATAATAATAATAGTAGTAGCAGAAAAAAATGTAATACAGATAATTTAAAATGTAATTCTAGTCTCTGGAAGCTGGTTTGAGTGATCGTTTCAGACGTCATTTCTACTGGTGGGCTAACTTAACGTTTTCCCGTTTTAGTCAAAGTTTTCTCCAAGTTCTTCGTTCATAATGTATTCTTTGTGAGAAGGTACATAAATACGATTTCTTTCTGCTAACAGTTAATAGTAGATGTGTATTTGCTGTACCGAGTTTCCTGTATCAGAATGATCATTATATAAGATAGTGACGGAACCTCATTAGTGACTCATTGCAGCCTTGTTTTTAATTGTATTTTGATTTTTCTTTGTAGTGAATTATAGAATATTCACAAAATCTTTATTTTTATTTATCCAGATAAAGCAGAATGTCTGCTACCTGTTATCTTAAATATCTTATTATATTACGGTAATATTTATTTAGCTATCTTGTATAATCATGTTTATAATTTATATTTTTACAGTTCTTAACAGTTTATCTAATTAATGACAACAGAAAATGGGGGTAAATACACAAAAACTAAATAGCAGAGCGTATACAGATGTACATGAGCTATTTATAAGGTGTATTATATAATTAGGGGAAATTCCGTTATTTAATAAACTAAGAAACACTGGGGTTTAACAAACTCAAAATTGGCATTAAAAGTTGCAAAGTAAATTCAGAAAGGTTGTCTGCAGAGGTGTGTAAATAGCGGCACGCCTTTTGAACGAGATATCTTTGATCAGTTCTCTTCTTGAGAGTCTCTGTCTGTGGGCCGCAGACAATGGTAGATATGTTTTAATGTTTTGTATATGTAACATACATACTGAATGATTTAAGTTAGCTAAATCTATTATTGCTGAATTTTTTGGTGACATTCTGTGGTAGGTACTTACAATTATAATACAAGGTTAACGTATTTTAATAATTAAAAAGCGTATTTAGATAGATCAAGTAACCAACTGGACCGAATTAATTTTCTATTATTTGTCAACGCTATTTGCTTTGATAACGTATCGTCGAATCGTACGATTTAACTTTATAACTATATATTACCGTGTAGGGTTAATTTGTGTAAACTACATATATATATATATATATATATATATAAAACAATTATCCATACTGAATTCGTGTTTGTGTTATTGTTCTCTAATGAATACAGAATAATCATTTAGTAGTTTAAGCTGTCTCAGATAATTACCATCTTATCACGTGACGCTATTAAGGTATGCTATCCTTTAGATGGGACGAGCCAAATTTTAGGTAGTAACAGCACTCAGACTAGTAACCGTGACAAAGATAAATAGTTTGGCCTTTAGTATTAAAATAAACAAAAAACAAAGATACACTCAGTTTTTTTGAATTCTGGATGTGGCAAACGTGTGAGTTAACGTGACACTTATAAAAAATATGGCAAACACACACAATACATTAATAACAAGAAAGCATAAAATTAACACAAAGAAAGAGAAAAGAAATAAATAAATTAGAGCGAATCACCAAAGCAGAACAGAACATCTCAACACGTATATATTTGAAATTAGGTCATGAATGATTATTACAAAACACCTAAAACTCTGTAAAGTTACATATCTACATATGATGATATATTCCCTACAATAATCTGTTCTGTAAACAAAAACCATCGATACAATAATTAATATTAAGTGATACGGTAATTAGCTTTGAATCGCTTACCTGCTCAGCCCCAGTTTTCTGGATTCAGGCTCGCGTTTCTGCAATGTCACGTTTGTGTATCGCCTCTGCCCTGTTTACTCAGTACGTATACATTCCTCACTCCTTTTTATATACAGATCTGCGGTGAGAATGTTTACGTTGAATGATCGCATGACAGAATGACTATAGAGGATACGATATCATGTTTTGTAAACTGTTCATAAAGGCGTTCACTCATAATTTCTTTTTCTTTTTTATTCCTTTTGTATTAAGAACATCTGATATATAATTTCAGTAATTCGTAGCCAGTCCTTAGCTGTTATGTGAGGCATAGTTTTCAACAAAATAAATGTCGTTATTCCACTTTCGTCATTCTAAATAAAAACTAGTTTTCCCGCACGATTGTTATCATTAAATCATTTTCATGACTGACTAGATTGATGGAAAGTGGGTTAGGAGAGGTTTGTCGTGATCGATAGTGGGGACTCGGAATAACTTAACAGTACCTAGAGGTAAAATTTCATTAGGGAAATTGCGGTAAATTAAAAAAATAATAAAAAAAAAAAAAAAAAAAAAAAAAATTGAAACTTGTAAACAGAGAATAATGTACTATCAAATTGATAATCAGAACAGGTTGTTCTTGCCTTTCGTGGGCATAATTATATCCCAAAACTTGGGTACGACAACGTCAACGTTTTAGAGAGAAAAGACAATGTGTCTGTTGTATACCTCAACAGATACTTCAGTATAGCGGGAGTACTTACAGTACTTAGTAGTTTTAGGAAACTGAAAATATGTTTATTTTATTTTTATTATACGTTATTTCTTTAATGATTCTTGAATATTTCTGTAATATTTTATAAATACGATATCAGTTTATTTTACATCTATTTTAATTTGACTTCTCTGCTTTGTTACAGTGGCGAGCAAAGGTCTGATGATGCCCGAGGCCAACTCCTTGATTGTATGAACCAGACTCAAGTATAAGGCCAAGTACTGAGAAATAATTTGAATATGTAAACACAGATGAAACATAAAATAAACACTCAATTCGACTTAAACATAAATCAACCACATTTATTAAGTTATTTTCTCTGATTGGATGCCCGGGGGCACCGCCCCTTCGCCCTCCCCCCTCTGCACGCCACTGCTTTGTTACCTTTAGTTTCTCTCTCTCTCTCTCTCTCTCTCTCTCTCTCTCTCTCTCTCTCTCTCTCTCTCTCTCTCTCTCTCTCTCTCTCTCTCCCCATCGCTCACTCCCTCCCCCTCTCTCTCTCACTTTCTCTCTCTGTCTCTTTCTGTCACTCTGCATATTTCTCTTTTGATCTCTGTCTTCTCTTTGTATTATAAATATATATCTGTCTTTCGCTGTTTGACGGTTAGTTTTCTGTCTAAGTTTACATATGTCTCTATCTCTGTGTGTCTTCCTATCGTTCTCTCTCTCTCTCTCTCTCTCTCTCTCTCTCTCTCTCTCTCTCTCTCTGTTTAAATTATTTTAACAAAAAATGTTTTAGTACTAGTGTCATTTGTTCATCTTGATTATTATTATCTTTATACAATAACAACAATCTATTAAATTTCAGTTAGTACAAAAAGTCCTATCAGATTAAGCTCCTGCTTACTTTTGTTTCTAATTACCTCGTTACCTTTTTTGTTTTTGTTTTTCCTTCTTCTTCTTTTATTTTTTTGTTTTCTTTCTTTCTTTTAAAATTATTTTTCTTTTCTTTTTTTTTTTTTTTTTTCATTCATGTTTAATACCCGTAAAAGCCCTATGGAAAAAAAACAAAACAAATAATAAAAAAAATAAAAAAATAAAGAAAGCTTAAAAATAGCTCCACGAGTCGATAATGACGTGGCCGAAACCGCGAACACGTAAACAAGCTGTACTTACACATTTCTTGTACAGTTAATACCGTATTTCCTCCATTTGTTGTTCCTGTGTTTTCTCTCGCGTCAGCAGAAACACGCTGGCACGTAATTACAAAACAGAGGACTATATAAAAGTGTTGTATCTACATACATCTTTATTACTCCTGTACTGTAGTTATAGTCTGTACACAGACAGACACAAGTAGGTAGATATATATAAAGAAAGACAAAATAGTGAAATAACGAAGAGAAAATTGTCAGATTATATTGTTCTAAGATTAGTTATTACTAATATCATGGGACTGCTACTAGCAAGAATTAGCGATCTGTTTTCCGGGTTTTCAAACGAACCAGTAAGAATATTAATGGTTGGCTTGGATAACGCAGGTAAATATTATTTATTTATTTATTTATTTATGTATTTAACTAGCTGTTTCAGTCTCTTTGTAGTTGCTTAATGTTTGATATATATACAAACATGTATGTGTGTGTATGTATGTTTTTGTGTGTGTGTATATATGTATTATGTATGTATGCATCTATACACACACACTTACTTTTAGTCTGTTTCTTTATTTCTTTATATCTTTTTTATTCTTTGTTAAAGAAAATAATGAAAACGATAATGATAAAACAAAGGGAAAAAAAGCAACAGCCAAAAAACAGAAAACAACAACAACAACAACAACAACAAAAAAAAAACGTACCAAATGGAATAGTTAACTCTAAGATAACTAATTTTATAAAGTGTTTTTCGAACTCATTCTTTATCTTTTTGAATGCAAAATTTTATATGTAGAAAAAACAAAACAAATAACACAACAAAAATATAAATAAATAAATAAATAAAAATAAATAAAAATATAAACAACAAAGTAGTACAATGAACATTTTAAATATTGTATATTTCATCTCTTCTTGTAATACAGTTTTATTACCATAGCCTTGAAACATAAATATACCTGGACACACACACACACACACACACGCACACGTTCTAACTGGCTATAATAATGAAACATTATACAGATGTTTATTAACTCATACGAATGCACTAAACGCCTTTCTTTTATTAATAGGGAAAACCACGATACTGTACAAAGTGAAACTGAACGAGCAGGTCACGACTATTCCTACAATAGGATTCAACGTGGAGACTGTGACTCCGTGCAAGGGCGTCTCCTTCACTATGTGGGACGTTGGTGGCCAGGACAAAATCAGGCCACTGTGGAGACATTATTTTCAAAATTCTGCAGGTAAGATTTCATAAGCATTTCGTAAGCATTTGATTGCATCCAAATATACACACATTCGTACCAAACCAGTGATGAAGATAAGTTACACACAAATGAGGACAGTCACAGAGTCATGTGTAATGTAAGTGACGCAAGCATATGCATATGAACACATTTATAAAACTCAGTTACACACATGAACGTGTACAAGCAGATATACAAATAATTTATAACGAATTGATTGATATTTTGTAGGCGTGGTTTACGTCGTTGACAGTAACGATCCAGCTCGGTTTGAGGAATCGCGAAGAGAGCTGATGGATGTCATTAACAGTGACGAAATGAGGGGCGTGCCCGTGGTTGTCATGGCAAATAAACAGGACATGCCAGGTATGTTAATAATAATAATAATAATAATAATAATAATAATAATAATAATAATAATAGCTGTTTTATTATTAATATTAGTAGTACTAATTCTTGCTGTTGTTGTAGTAGTGGTAGAAGTAGTAATAATAAAATTTTGTGTTAATAATTGTAGGTAGTTTACATAAAAATAACAAACAAACAGTAGTATAAATTTAATTTTTTAACCAAAGTAATATTATCCATACATATACTTTTAAGAGAAATTTTGCTTTAAAATTATTTTATTTCGTTAAAGGTGCTACGTCCGCATCAAAAATTATGGATGATCTTCACTTGCGGAAGCTCACAGACCGGAAGTGGCACATACAAGGAACATGCGCAGTGACAGGTGAAGGAATCTACGAAGCACTGCAGGAAATGTCAAGAATGATTAAGGAAAACAGACGCCACAGTTACCGATGAACATTAAAAAGTAGAAGTTCAGAGTAATGCATTTGACAGTTGACGAGTTTTTGTAGCGAAGAAAGCACTTGAACTCTGCATGTTTTTACAAATGCTGTTAAAGACTTCTTAGTTTAGCATGGTTAAACTGACTTTTTACGTGTCTGTTCATTTTTACAATTTATATTTGTTTTACAAACTGAAATTCAGAATGGACAAAATTTGTTATTCGTGTGTGTGTGTGTGTGCGTGGGTGTAAAACGGGATACTCTCTTAAAAATGTATCTCTCATTGAACTCCATTAAAGGCTTTAAACATTCCTTCAAAGCATTCCATTGTGCGCGTGTGTGTGTGTGTGTGGTTTCGTGTACTGATATTTTTATTTGAGGGTATTTGTGGTTTGTATTAATAATTCTTTGTCAAATTAGAATTTTTTAATTATGAGAGGAACACTTGTATAAACATGGGTGTGTATGTCTGTACGTAAATATTAGAGTTACTGTTGTTTTGTTTTGTTTGCTTTGTTTTCATACTTATTATATATTTTTTCGTACTAATGTGCAAATAAAATACAACGTAATTTCTGTTTTCAAAGTTTAGTTATCACAAGTGTTGGTAATCCCACCAACTTACAGTTCTGTACAGATACTATTGTATTGCATTGTCATAATTATTGTTGATTTAATTTTGTAAGTTGTTTATAAGATGTCACTTTTATACTGTTGTTAATAAACACATTTTCAGAAATGAATATTGTTGAATTTTCTTTTTATCTAAATATTATTTCACTGAAAAATGTGTATTGCTTTGCAAAGTGTTTATTACACAAAGTAGAAATAGATTAAATAAACATTCCTCTCTCTCTCTCTCTCTCTCTCTCTCTCTCTCTCTCTCTCTCTCTCTCTCTCTCTCTCATTCGTTCTTTCTTTCTCTTTCTTGTTTTCACTGTTAACCTCTTCAGCATGTCTTTTTCAGTTATTATTATATTTTTCGTTCTCCTGTTTTTGCTAATTTCTCTTAATGTTCTGCTCTCGCACCGTCATTTATTAATTCTATTGTTATAGAATTCACTTGAGGAAAGCGCGCGCGCGCGCGCGCGAGAGAGAGAGAGAGAGAGAGAGAGAGAGAGAGAGAGAGAGAGAGAGAGAGAGAGAGAGAGAGAGAGAGAGAGAGAGAGAGAGAGAGAGAACAAGAACAATAAGAACAAAACTGACTAAGAGAACGAGAGAAAAGGAAATACAAAGAAGTGTTATAAGATAAAAAATATTTTAAAAAAGAAGAAAAAAGTAACAAATAAAGAAAAGAAAAGGAGACAAACAGACAAATACCACGGGAGTAAACGAAACACGCACAAAAGCATTTATTGTACAGTTATAATTTTAAGTCTAAATCTGTCAAGGGACGGAGATGTATTGTTCTGTTAATACTCATTTCCACACTAAGCGACTTTTCTACAAGTCCTTTCTGCTGCTTCTGTCGTCATTTTCAGTGGTTAATAATAACTTGACTTGAAACTTCGCTCACAGTGTGGTTACGGTCGTACAAATATCAAGTCAAGTCAAATGAGAAAGGTTGTCTGTTTCACTGTTTACCTCCCTTGTTAATTTCAAACAGGGTGTCAAAGTTCACTGTGTCAATTTCTCGCACGCCTTCTTTAGTTCGTGTTTATTTCTCTTGGACAGCATGTTATCACAACAGAATTCCTGAAATAATTCTACGTGAAATATTTCAGACGCTGCTTCATTCATTTACAAGAAAAATAGCTTAACGTTTTGTCCACGAACATGTTCAAAAATGGAAGCTCTAAGAAAAAATAAGAAAAATAATACTACATATATGTGTACTTCGAACTACACACAATTGTAAGCATGCAAATATATATTCATATGCTTACATGTTAGTATGCCATACTATGCTATGCTATGCTATACTATACTGTACGGTACTGTACTATACTATATCACACTATATTATATTTAATTATACTTTATTATTATTGACTAAATCCTCTTTGGATTGTTTCAAAATTTAGCCAGTCACTGATCCGATTTTTTGCTTGAACTTTTCTACCTCTTTTTAGACTTTCCTTTTATGAAATAATACATTAAAACAGGGTGATAGATTACAAACGAACAGAATCAAACAAACAAGCAAGCAAACAAATATACATACATACATACATACATATGTATATGTATGTATGTTCACACAAACACACACACACATACACACAAACAAACAAACACACACACATATTTATTTATTTATCTGTTTATTTATATATTGAAATAAAAAGAAACAATACAGTCACTGAATGTGTATAAACAGTATTAAATTATTTATCGGAACCACCACAGGTAAGCATTCACATTATCTACACCAGATGGCAAGAGAGCCTCTTTTCCATAGCTAAATTAAAGGAAATTTTATCTTCACAAAATGTCACGGCATAAAACTAAACCACCAAAGTGAAGGAAAAAGATACAATATCATCTATTTCTTTATGAATGATTTAGTGGTATGTCCTCGTCTGAATGCGTGCCAAGATATCAGGTGTATCTGGTTACTTGCTCCTCTGTTATTTCTGTATAAACGTGCTTTGTTAATGTGGCACTTTTATTGATTTAGTTCTTATATATATATATATATATATTTTTATACATACATACTCACACACACGCGTGTGTATATGTGTATGTACATATATATGAGTGTGCGTGTGTATGTGTCTGTGTGCACTTTCATACTATGAAACTGATTTATTAATTTTTTTATATAGATATTTAGGTATTTTCATATCTCTGCACTTTTATTTATTAAACATTATTATAAACAGATAAATGTATTTTTTATATTTCAGCATTTTTCTTATTTACCTTTAAATGTCTAAACTACATTGTTGTTGTTGTTGTTGTTATTATTATTATTATTATTAGGCCTAAATGAATTTATTTCTATCAAGGTCTTTAGGACTTACTCTATGACTAAAATAAAATTAAAATAATATAAGTTATCAAAATTTAAAAATATTAATAACATAGAAAGGTTTAAAAATATCAGAATTTTATATAAAGAAATATAAAAATCAGTCATACAAAAACTGAAAAGTAACAATCATTAATTCTCTTCATTATAAATTCCACTGAATATGTTCCTACTCATTTCTTTTCCTCATTACACCAGAAAAAAAAATCAAACTTTAACACTTCGTCGCTCTCTCACCTAACTATGTCAAGGTATAATTCAAACCGGTACATTAGGCATTCCTAGAATATCTTCGTAGTTGTTCATACGTTCATTAAAAACGACTTCTTTGTCCACAAATCCACACAATGAAGTTTATTTCCGGGACATTTTTACGTATTATATCTATAACATCTCCTTCTACCCTTTTCAACAGTGCATTGATTTTCTTAAATAAATTTTTTATAAACCTCCAAGGCTTTCGGAATGCCGTTGTGATAAACAAAAGGTAAACGTATAAGAAAACAACAAGTATTTTACTTTATAAACCAGTTTCGTTCGTGACAAGTCCCGTTAAATAAGCACGTTGCAAACAGACCATGGCATTTGACCTAACGGGAACAATCAAGGTTCAGTACGATTTTATTTTTCTCTTCTTCTTCTTCTTCTTTGAGGTACACTGGAGGCAACAGAGCAAATTTTTTTTTTTTTTTTCATTGCATAGTAAAAGCAAATTATTTTTGGAGAGAGTCACTGGCTATATAGGAAGGAAAAATATGTGTGGGTATAATATGCGTGTTTTTCTCGACAGGGTTTAATGAATACCTGATGTATTTGCAGGTGTGTTTGATACCACGTACACGTGGATGTTGCTGTATGCAATACAAACAAGGTTCAGGTATGTGACAATGTCATCCAGATACTTAAACTTTGTGTTTGTAGAATCTATGAGAATGTTTGTTCAGTTGTAAACATCTGTATGTCAGCTGATAAAGCATTAACAGCAGTTCGTGTTCTGGATAACCTTAGATGTTTGTGGTGTAGATATAGACAATCAGAGATAGACTGTTCTATAATAATATAAAGATATTGCAAACTGTTTGTATGTATATACTCTCTCTCTCTCTCTCTCTCTCTCTCTCTCTCTCTCTCTCTCTCTCTCTCTCTCTCTCTCTCTCTCTCTCTCTCTCTCTCTCTCTCTCTCTCTCTCTCTCTCTCTCTCTTTCTCTGTGTGTGTGTCTCTCTGTGTTTGTGTTTGTCTTGCCTCTTTTTATCTCATACCTCTCACACATTTTACCTGTTCAATTTACCTTTTTTCTTAATATATCTTTTTACAGTATATATAAGTTTGTTTGTTTGCCTTTCTCTCTGTTTAACAAACAAACACAAATGACTATGTCTTTCCCTCTGCCCTTCTCGTCCCTCCCTCAACAGACGTGATTTGTTTTGTCTACAGAACACGATCCGCTTGTCAAGTACATGTACGTGTAGACAGCGAGATATCTGTAATCACAGGACCACAGAATAAATCTCACACCTGTATGTTATTTACCTTTGTTCACTAGGTAGATATGTGACAACAGCTGACTGTTAAATTCAGTCAGACAACACTAACTATTTATAACACAGGAGCTTAAATTCTTCTAAAATCAATAACTGTAATTAATTAGTTTTAATATTTATAAACAAACAAAACGGATGTGAAGCAACTGGGAAATAAGAATTTGGAAATACACTGAAGAAAAACGCTAACTCAGTGTGAGGATCTGTTATAATTTTATTAGTGTAAATGACGCTAACTCAATATGAGGATATGTTATAATTTTATTAATGTAAATGAAGGTTATGATGGCATTGATGATGATAATGATACTGTTGTTACTACTACTCCTACTGCTAATACTGCTAGTATTATAATAATAATAACATCATAATATGTAATAATCATAATAATTATAAATACCAGCTAGCAGTAATATCTGAGTAATAATGATGACGATAATAGCGATGATGATAATAGTAGCCGTGTAGTAGCAGTAGTAGTAGTAGTAGTGATAATAGTGGAAGTAGTAATAATAGTAATATTATAGTAGAAATAGTAGTAATAACTGCTGATAACATTATTTTTCTTGTCATTATTAAAAACGTATAGGTTTTATTTATTTTTATTTTTTATTTTTTTTTTTTATGTATATATATTTTAAGGTGAAGGAAACGAAATCCACAGGATAAAACAAAACAAAATGTTCTGAAGACGAGTGTTATTGTGGATTTTAGCAAGAAAAAATAGGCCTACATAAAATATTGTGTTTCATTCGTGCTGCTCTTGTTAAAGAGGATAAGTAATTTCTACCATCTCAGCGCAAAAATAAAGACAGGCGAAACGACAATAAAGGAACCTGTTTAAATAGGTAATAGTTTTAAAAGTTAATTTTTGTTCATGTTCATTTGATACGACCTGGAAACTGACAATCTGAATAAGAAACAAAGGACCCCCCTTGAAGCAGAAAAAGAAAAGGAATGCTCTAGAGTTACTATTCTAATAAATCAGATCAAACACAATGCTATAATCATAGGTCTTGAATCAGTGAAATATAAAGCAGTAATCTTAAAATCTACCGTGTTTTTAATGTAATTGCCACTTCTTTGCAAACACATAACTAACTCACGTGTTTTTTCATGACGAGAGAGAAAGAAAAATTCAAGATCAGTGGAATAGAACGAACCCACAACGACCCACTTAGTTCGACAGTTGACCTACAATTCTCGCTCGCCCGCAGGCAGTCGGTTAGAGGATTTTTCGTCAGTGCTCTGGCAAGAAAAGAGGATAACTCTCCACGCAGAAGAAGCGATAGGACTAAAACGCAGACCACAACATGATAAGCAAGTCGGAGTACATGTTATAAGAATGATGACTTCTTCCGTGTCGCTATGTTGTAGGTAAGTGTTGTTAGCTATCGTAGATATAGTCTTATATCCCGTATTGTATTAGTGGGCGAGACAGGTAAAATCTCCTTGACGACTTATAAACAGTATTAGCATATATATAACATAATCTAAATTATTATATATTATATCATATCTAATATAAAACATACTACGACACACACCCCGCACAGAACCAAAGAAACATATATCCACACCAGTACGTCTATATGCACTATTATTCGATTGATGCAACTATGCGACTAGCTATCGAACAATCCAGTGTCAAGTAAGATAAATTTGCAGAGTTTAGTCACTTGAATTGAGAGGCATGAAACACACACAGACAAAACACTTTTATACATACATGGAGAGACTCATACACAGTCACAGACATATATATAAAAATATATATATTTACAACATATATATTTACTATATATATATATATATATATATATATATATATGTTTGCATACATTCATACATACATACATATATACATACACAGACACACACATATGTACTCCTACACGAATACGCGCACAGAATCAAAAGCACATACAAACAAGCGAAGAATGAGACAGTGAGGATCAGTAACACAGATGACAAGAAAGAGAGAAAAAGAAAGAGATAGGCAAAACGATGCGAGTCAAAAGAAGATAAAAGCAAAATCAGATATTCTGATCGAGAACCTTAGTCTAAGAACTAAAGATCGACGTACACATGTATAATAGAGTCAGTTATTTTATTTCACCTTACATGCAGTTAACTTAGCTGTTGTACTATCTCTCGCAGCGGCTGAACAAAGACTCAGTCACAAAAAAAGGAATGCTGCTTTACGATGTGTGACTTGATATTTAACTACCCTAATGCCTTGTCAGGTAGCTTTAGGTTGTAAAAATAAAAGCTAATCTAAGCCATATTGAAAATCGGTTAATGCAATATGTGTGTCGTTATCTGTCATTGAACATCGTTCATACGCAAACAAAAAAAATAGTTCATATTGACATTAGAAGGGGTTTTGCGTTACAGCATGTTTATGTATATTTATTTTATTGTTGTTGTTACTATTGTTATACGTAGCACACACACATATATATATATACACGTATGACATCATAGAAGTCTGATTTAAAATGCATTTAATATTTCCAACGCCCTTGGCAAGATTTCAACAAAAACATTCTTTATTGTAAATTTGATTTTAAATTAAGAACAGGTTCTATTCAAGGTACACAGAAGCAAATTACGTGTCAGGAGAATTCATGAATCTGTTTTTATATAAATCTGCCAGTACGATATCATATTAAATTTTTCTTTAAAAAACTCAGCACAATTTATAAAATGAACTTTTTATTCTTTGTATAGCCAGCTTTAATTTCGTTATACATTTCTGATTCAGTTACTTGGGTTTGTTAATAAACATCAGACTTTCGTAGTAACTGTAACAGATAACCAGATCGTGAGGTTCCATGGCGTTCCTATATATTTCTATGTCATGTCATAAATTATACATAAATGATTAGCAATCCTGCTAATTTGCAATGATTAACCAAGTATGTTGCGGTTTTTCTCTCATATTTCTATACGCGATATGACGTCATAATAAAAAAGAAATGTCAGCCATCATGAATTTTTCACTGGCTTGTTATCTGATTGTTAGTTTTTATTAGTAGTAGTAGTATGTACATTTCTCCAAATACATACTTTATTATTGACAATTATTAAGTATTATGAATATGATTTTGTAATGACAACATGAGAGAGATATTTATTTCGTAACAGGAAGGATTTTTCTCGTATTCAGGAAAGCGTATAACCCAGAGCTTAGCATAACAATTTGTGGGAACTGGCTGGTAAGGGTAAAAACCCAGTAAAGACAAATAACTGGTGTAAAGTTTCTTTTGAATTCTGAACAGTAGTGTTAAAATTGTAATTTACAGGAGTGTAATTTTGTACTTTTGCAAAGAATTGATAAACCAAGTACAGTATGCCTAATATTAAAGTAATTTCCTTTAAGCGACAAAAAGGATTATTAACATTTTTACATAATGGCTTGAGGCAGTTTTGAACAGTGTGAACGAGTGTGGGAAGTGAAGTGAATGGAAAAGTATGAGCAGGCTAAAATAAGGTCTAAAATAAGTGTTTCTTGTGGCTTTTAAACTTTATTTATTTATTTATTTGTTTGTTTGTTTATTTATTTATTTATTTATTTATTTATTTATTTATTTATTTATTTGTTTGTTCGTTTGTTTGTTTGTTTGTTTGTTTGTTTATTTATTTATTTTAAAGTATTTCTTTAACTGACACAATCAAATTAATAAACTTTTTTTTTTATTTAACCAAACAGTTATTGTAGAATTATATAAAAAAAAAAAAACCGAAAAACTAAAACACCCATATTTAATTAAATATGTAATGTTAAACAGAAGATATAAAGAAAGGAAAATACAGTGAGAAAAGAAAGAAAAAAAAAAAAAAAAAGAAAACATGTATATATTTATTGAACGAAATGAATAAAGAGAGAAAAAGAAATATTTAAAAAAAAAAAAAAAAAAGAAAAGTAAAGAACAAAAACTGAACGGAAAAAGGTGGGAAACGTGTCGTCTGCTGTTTGTCAAATTTTTTATGGCGTCTGCTCAGTTTGACGAGGAAATGTTTGGGATTGATGTGGGCAGACCAGTGTAACTTGCACAGGGGGTGTTAAGACTCGCGGGTACTTACAATTTACTTTAGTCTGTTCACTACGATAAAAGATAACACGACATTTTGCTTCTGTTAAAAGACAAGAAAAGAAACGAAAAGAAAAAAGAAAGAAAGCTGAACAAACGAGAACACGCAATAGCTATTCTTAGTTTGTGAATTTCGTCTGCTCTTAGGCAGCCAGAACTTGGTAGTTCCACTAAAGCTCTTAAATGGTTTGTCAAAACTATATAATATACGTATATATTCCTCTGTATGGAATGGAGCGTATTAATGATTTCTGTCTGCAGTCGATATCAGGAACAGAGTAAATCCACGGTGTGATGGCAATGAGTTTTATTTCTTATATAAGAAACAAATGTTTGGCATGTAGTAATCATTAATATTTAAATGTAAGCTAACAATAATTAATATTAAAATGTAAACCTAACAATAATTAATATTAAAACGTTACCTAATAACCATTAACGTTTAACAAATATTTGTTAATAATTCATTCGCTCAGTTGATCCATTATTTTTGATATATGTTGAATTTCACTCAAAATAAAACCGTCATATTTTTTATTTTCCTCGTAAATTTGTTTTCTTCTCTCCTTTTTTTTTCTTTTTATTGTTTTCGTCTTTTTCTTCTTTAACGTCAAACGAGACTATAACATTCCATAAAAATAATCACTGTTTGTTTCAGTTATTATTATTATTATTATTATTATTATTATTATTATTATTATTTATTGATTTATTGATTTATTTTATTGTTTAAATGGGTCACGGTGATATCCATTTTGTTGTTTATGAACTGAATGATATTTCACTGAAAGGAAAAGAAAAATATATAGTTTATGTGAAGTTCATTATTCATGGTCCAGTGAATCAAGGAATTCAGAACACTGATTGTGTAGGATTTAGGAATTTTTTTATTTTTTTATTTATTATATTTTATTTGTGTGTACTCCCCTTTTATATATTATTATTATTATTATTGTTGTTGTCGTTGTTGTTGTTGTTGTTGTTGTTATTATTGTCGTCGTTGTTGTGTTGCTGTTGTTGCTGTGGTTGCTTTATTCTTGTAGCTTCAGTTTTGTTAATCATCACTGTTATCACGCCTCCACAACTATACGTGCGTATATAAACAGACAGACAGATACAAGATATATACACACTGGCACAAACACATTCATAATTTTATTGTATTTTATTTACTTTTATTTCTTTATTGTATTTCTTTATTTCTTTATTTAGTTGCCGCTGTGGTTTTACATTTCATATAGTTTTGTCCTCTTTTGGTGTCCTTTAGTATATTTGAATCTCTCTCTCTCTCTCTCTCTCTCTCTCTCTCTCTCTCTCTCTCTCTCTCTCTCTCTCTCTCTCTCTCTCTCTCTCTCTCTCTCTCTCTGTATCTATGTATGCAGATTAAAAATATCAGTAATTTCATCCATGTCACGGCGCCTTTCTAACCTGAAACAAAAACCTAATCGCACAAAGCGAAACTTTGCCAACTGCGGTAAATGTTATTTACCAATTGCAAAGTTATCCTACTGTAAACATTAGCAAGCTTCACATCAATAGATGCTTAAAAGACTGAGTACATAGAGGCATCATTTTTATCCAAACAAATCGTTTTTGTTTTTATTGTTATTTTCTCTAAAGGAAAAAAAAAATGTATAAAAAAGTTAAAATACAGATGACTAAATCGCAACTGAAACAGGATTTACAAAAACATTTAAACTTTGTTTCAGTTCTGTCTTGTTTCGCTGAAGTAAAAGTTCGTTTTTGTTTGATATTAAGATATTTTCAAGATATTATTCTTTCGCTGAGGTAAGTTTCAGAAACTGTTCATATTTGTTTAATATTGTTAGAGCAGGTTTTTGAGAATAAGCTATTAAAGTTTTATACGTGAAGTTCTGTCTGTGAAAACAACCGTGTCTCTGACTTTAGATGGAACAGTTATGTTAATGCCTAAACTGTAGTAAGTTACGTTCTACATAATAGTTTATTAACTATTGTTATCATTGTTGGCGTCGTAGTCATTGCTGTTATTATTGTTGTTGCTTATGTAAGTTAATCGGATAGCTGAAATCTCTATTATGCAGTTCGTTTTTGTTTTATTTTTATAATATAAAATTAAGAAAAATGGAAGTTTAATGCATGTTCACAAATATGCAACGGTCCTTAAGCATGCAAACATATACAAATATATAGTATAAATGCACACATGCTTATTTCATACAAACGTACACACACACACACACACACCTATACACACCTATACACATACATACCTATGTACTGATTTATAAATAGAGATACATTTGCATGCCTATTAACTAACACAAAAGACATAAACATAGCTTCGCACAGACATACACGTATAATACAATGCAGCCATGCAGTTGTTTGCTTACAATATGCCCTCATTTGCTTATTAAAAATCAATATAAAAATGCATTGGACAAAATAGATAAAACATGTAAACAGCAGTGACTACCACTACTACTACTAAAAGTACTATTATAATACAAACAACAGTAACAAATAATCATAATAATATAATAAAAAGTAAAACTAAAAGTACTGTTATAACACAAACAACAGTAACAAATAATCATAATAATATAATAAAAAGCAAAACTAACACTACTGTTATAACACAAACAACAGTAATAAATAATCATAATATAGTAAAAAGCAAAACTAAAACTACTGTTATAATACAAATAGCAGTAACAAATAATCTTAATAATATGGTGAAAAGCAAAACTAAAACGACTGTTATAATACAAACAGCAGTAACAAATAATCATAATAATATAATAAAAAGCAAAACTAAAACGACTGTTATAACACAAACAGCAGTGACAAATAATCATAATAAATAGTAATATAGTAAAAGTAAATAAGAGCTATCTCGAAGGTCGTCTGCAAGTCATGTGCTGCTCCATTGATTATTTTCAAACTCGTGTCACGTGACGTATATGTATATAACCTACACTGCTTTACAAAAGCTTTATCTCCTGGTTTGTCGTGTGTGTGTGTGTGTTCTCTCTAGTCGGGTCATCTTCTAGATTCGTATCACATTCAAGTTTGACCTAATTCTCGCACAATCGCGTGGAACGGACGAGAGGTGCGAGAGGACAGGTGTAAACCAGGCTGAAGGTAAGCTATCGATCGTTAATTGCCGCGTTCTTTAATTAACCGAACGTAAACGTTTGTGTTGAATGTTTCTGTTTACCCGACAGCTTGACGCATCGGACACGTCCCATTTCATACCCTGCCATGTGCTTTTGTGTACTTACGAGTCGGTCGTAGATTTGTAATACTAACGCTGGTTTTTATGTCGCAATTTCAAAATGTTTATAAATACGAATACCGCGATCATGGTTTAATTTTTTTTTTTTTTTTTTTTTTTTAATGTGTACATTGTGCGTTAATGTGGTTAATCCGTGTTATTATCCATATATGATTTTTTTTTTTTTTTTTTTTTTTTTTTTTGTACTTATTTCACTTGCATAAGCTTATTTGAGAATAATGTAATTTATACATAAAATTTATACATATATGTATGAGAGATAATGCGTAAAAATATCTCTGTCACACCCGCCATTAAGTGCGATTTTAACATATTTATTTGAATGGTGCATACAAATATAATTATCTGTGTATATTTCACTTTCACACACACACACACACACATGTATGGGAATTTGTATATAGAAATGTGCATGGATGTTTTCAGTATTATTAGTACATCTGACGTTATTAATACTAATGCCAATACTATTACTAATATCACTACTGCTACTACTACTACTCATAATAATAATAATAATAATAACAACAACAAGAACACAACAATAATAATTGCATTTGTTGTTGTTGTTGCTGTTTTTATTATTATTATTATTATTATTATTATTAATATTTAATCCAGATGTATTTCACATATTAATTTAATTTCCAAAGTCATGTGATTTATCGTTTTGCAAATTAGCCTGAAGGTACTGTCTTAGTAATTTTCCTATTTTAACAATGTCCTCTGTGACCTATTGTATATCAGCAAGTGGCGCATTAAATTCCAGGTGTCTTATTATCTGACGTAAAGTTAGCAGGCAGCCTGAGCTGTGTTTCCAAGTGTGGGCGGATCTCAAATGTTATAGAGGGTGAAAGTTACGTGTGCATGTCGGAAATAAATTATTTGTTTTAATTTGTATGAATACATGAGAGAGAGAGAGAGAGAGAGAGAGAGAGAGAGAGAGAGAGAGAGAGAGAGAGAGAGAGAGAGAGAGAGAGAGAGAGAGAGAGAGAGAGAGAGAGAGAGAGAGAGAGAGAGAGAGAGAGAGAGGAGAGGCTACTGTATGTATTTGTGTGGGTAGGTGATATATGATAGTGTATGTGAGTTTATGTGCATATTTTCATGCTTTCTTTATTTTGTAGAAGATACGTATTTTTTATGTAGGTGTTTATAAAAGTGTTTCTGACTAATTCCCACGTTTCAATGGCATTGCAATTGTTATTCACTAGCAATATATTATCATTTTAATGAATATGTTCACTTAATAAATAGTAATTTTCGTGGCGAGGAATTGTTAAAACGGCATAAATATAATTTTCCGATTCTTTATACTTAGAGGAAACGAAGATACTAGAGTTCATGTTTTGAGAGTATACTTGTCTGTTCCCTTAGGGAAACTGCTGTCAAGTAGAGCCATTTTTGTGTAGGATGACTTAACTACCTATGACTGTAGTATTACCGGAAACTTATACGTCGGTGACAAATTTCATTAACGGTTGTGAGTAACACAGTTAAATGTAAACGTAACGCTTTATGAATGAATTCTAAGTGACAGTGATGAAGTATGGTAGAGTGTATTGTGTGACAAATGAATATGTTATTTGTGTAATGTAACATTTGTAATGAAAAACTAAAACAAAATGGTTTGCATAAAATGTTGATAGGATTGTTATGATGATGGCGATGAATATGATGTCGATATTAGTGATGACAATGATAATAATAATGATGAAAACGACAAACCAAGAGCAGCAACAAAGTATTATTAGCTTAGTAATAGTAAAAGTAGTAGTATAGTAGCTGTTGTGTTATCAGTAACAGACACAATTTGGTGGTAATAGAGTTAGTACTAGTAATTATAGTAGTAGCAGTAGCAATAGTAATAATAATAATAATAATAATAATAATAATAATAATAATAATAATAATAGTAATAATGGTAATAGTAATAGTTGTAATAGTGGTTGTTGTAGTAGTATTAGTAATAGAAGTATCTATATTAATAACAGTTAAATACGATTCTTTCAATAAACTCGATACACAAATCCAGTTTTCACGTTTTCACGAATCGGTGAATTTGGACAATAGTAAAACTTCTCTCCACTTTCTTCACACAGACACACACACAAAAAAAACATTACAGAAAATCTCTGCAGCAGCGTGCAATACAATGACTTTTCCCATACTACTTTCCAAACAGCGCTGGTAATAAAAGAGCCACGGTCATCGACGTTACTTGATAATGAAATCCGCTCGAACTGGGGTTTTATCATTCATTAATCTTCAGAAGTTAGCAAGTGATGCGTTTTATGTTTTACTGAACACTTCTTTTCTGGTTTTGCGATCAGCACTAAAATCTAATCGTTTATGATATTTTAATATCGGAGGATTTACGAGCGAGGGTTTTGCTTTTGTTTGGGTTTTACAGCGCGATAAAAAGAGGCGGTGGAACAGAAAATGGTATCAATTTTCATTATTATTCTTTGGTCGAGTTTTTTTTTTTCTCCAGCAAATTAACTTTTCAAGAAGTAATAAAAATTAATACCCAAATGAGAATAGATGGACTGGTTAATGTAGGCTAGTGTATGCCTCCGAATACATACACACATTCATACACACACATATACATACATACATACATACATACATACATACATACATACATACATACATACATATACATACATACATACATACATACATACATATACATACATACATACAAACATACATACATACATACAGAGACACATACAGACATGCACACAGACACATATAACCACATTCATAAATACAACACCAAACTCAACATTTTAACAGTAGTGCATCCATAAACTAATTATTTCGTAGATAAAAATTTTACTAAATACTGAAATTTCAGTATAGACATTTATCGATTTATCATCAGCACATTTTTTTCTCTTGAAGCTGTGATTATATATAAATTAGTATATTATTTAGATAAATGATGCGTTAATGTTTTCAATCTATTATTTTCTTAAGTTAATGAAGCGAAGCGAAAAAATAAATTCATTGGCAAGATGATAAAGAGGAAATGATAAACACATCAGTAAAAGTAACAGCAGTTTGATCAGTGGCAGTCATTAGAAAGAAATAAAAAACCTAATAATTATATGTATAACACTGGTTGAAATCGTTTTCAGCATTAATGGACGCAGTAGCAGAAAATATTTAAAAAATAATTATGTGCAAGTAGTAACAGTAACGGCAGCAATACTAGCATTATTGAAAAAAATTATGATTTCATAGTAGGAGTAGTAGTAACAGTAGCAATAGTAGTAATAGTAGTAGTAGTAGTAGTACTAATATCACTAGTAGTAGTAGCAATAATAGCAATAGTACCATCTATAGTAACAGGAAAAATAGCATTAGTATTAGTATTAGTAATGGTAAGAAGTGGGAGTAAAAATACTTTTAATAATATATAATATATTGAAGTATTAATAGTAAAAGGAGAGGAATATTTTGAATATTAGTAGTATTAGTAGTTATTGTAGTTGTAATTATAGTAGTAGTAATTGTTGTTTTGCTGGCGGTAGTGATAGCTATACTCGCAGTAGCAGTAGCAGTAATAGTAGTAGTAGTAGTAGTAGTAGTAGTAGCAGTAGTAGTAATTAACAGTTGTAATGATAATAGTAGTAGTGGTAGTAATTAATAGATGTAGTGGTAATATTAACTGTTGTTATAACATTAGCAATTGATGCTGCTGTATGAAAGAATATACGTATCGAAAAAAAAGAAATGAATGAAACAAGAAAAAGATGAAAAAGAAGATAATAAAACATTCTACCACGAGCGTTAGGTCAAATCGCCTTTAAAATAATATTACGTTACGGGTGTAATTACGATGTTTTTTGTTTTGTTTTTTCTTCTCAGTATATATATTTTCTGTTTTGTATACGACCGGCTTTAAGAAATGCAAACACTCACTTAACCTTTTGTATAAATATCACTACCCCAGACAAACGAACTAAAGGTCACTGTGTTCCAGCGTAGCGCAACATAATCTCGCACCCTTTTTTTGTTTTCCTTACCCGATCTGTTTCTTTTTCCTCCTTTTTTCTGAACGTATTATTATTTTTTAAAGCAGTTTTGTGTTGAGATAATGTAAAATTTACATTAGCTAAAGTAAACGGTGTGCGCTCAAAAAAGTAGCCAATTAAATTAAATTGTGTTTGCACAGCTCGTGTTGGTGTTGTGTAAGTGTGAAGGTGTTACACTCTCGATGCTGCCGTGCAGGTGATTTTTCTGTGAGACAACTTCTTTGGTACGCCTTCTCTGTCCTACTGTATTATAGTTGTGTGGATGTTTTTGTTAGTTTTTCATGGATGAGAGTTAAAATCCGCTATGAAATGAATTACTCTCAGATTAACAATGAAGATTCCTTTTCATGCACCATCTCACAGACAGGACAGAACCTCTTGTTGAGCTCTGGCATGAACGGGAAATACTGCATTTGAAAATTACAGAGAGAGAGAGAGAGAGAGAGAGAGAGAGAGAGAGAGAGAGAGAGAGAGAGAGAGAGAGAGAGAGAGAGAGAGAGAGAGCATACGTATTAGTGTTTGTTTGTGTACATTTTGGGTGTGTATTTGTGTATATATGTTTGCTTGTGTCATTTGGCTTGAACTAAACTATGAAACAGACAACACATATGTTTTGTTTAATTTAGATATAGTCTTACACAGTGTAAATAATGTCTTCTTTCAAAATACTGTAATTATTGTCTCTCCTCTGATTGTAAATGATGTGTTAAACACGACTGTGACTAACATAATTTAGGTAGATCGCTGCATGGGGCCTGACACGGCCCACATCGCCACTAATCAGCATTAACTTAATCGATAGACACCACTGATTATATCCCAGAACTGGTGGCGCTGTTGATGGTGACCATAACAGTGGTGATGATGAAGGTGATGGCGATGATGATAAGATGATGCTGGTGTACTGGTAGTGATAATTGAGATGTAATGATTCAGATTATGTAGATGGTGGTGGTGATGATGAACACAAAAAGTGCGGTCTTGTCTTTATATTTGTTAATATATTAGTATAATAACGTATAATTATATCACCGTGTCTGTTATGTAGTTCAGTATAACATTTCTGTTTAAGGTCATGTACTAAACACACATTTTGCGTGAGAAGAAAGCCTATTAATTTGTCAAGCAGCGAGACTCCTAGAATATTTAGTTTTCGTAAGTACTTGATGCATATTTTGTGTGTATAAAAGCATTATACCTATCTGCTACCTACATCTACCTATATGTGATACCATAGCTTATAAATAAATTATGCAGTTTCTAATTTCAGAATTTAAATTGTCTACGTGTTTCATGTTGACCATGTTTTTGAAGTCTTCTGTTTTGTTTTCTTCTCTCTTTTTTTTTTGTAAGCATAGTAAGTACCATCATCACATATATTACATCATCTATACTACTGACATTTTCATGGTTAGCACTTCAGTTTTTAACATCATCAACATTCATCTTCGTTATCATCACGACATCATATAAAGATATTTCACCTTCGCCGACATCATCATCATAGTTATTACAACTGTAGCCGAAATGATTATCATCATCGCCGTTGACGTCATAAATAACAACCATATTAGCGTTGTCCTTGTTTTCTTCCTATCTGCTAATGATTTTAATTTACTTATTTCAGTAAACATCGCAGAATAATTATAGATCTTTTGGCCTCAGCTGAGAGAACAGAATAAGTAAATGACAGTACTTATGACGTTCGTTATTCGATCTTTATATGAAAACTATTTTTAAAAATAGAGGAAAAAAAATACAGAAATGTATTTATTCAATCAACATATGGCTGATTAATTTTGGAAATAAATTATCAACAGAATTAATGTTTTGCTAGGTAATTTAGTCATCGATTTATCTTTATGGGAATTTTTTCAACTCTTTGTTCAACGTAGCAAATTATTTATTTAATTTCTGAAGAGACTTCGTCTGGAGACGCGCCTGGGAGATGTATGAAGTAGAAAAATAATTGAGGTAATTTAAAAACGTCGTGTGATTCACGAGGCCGTTGTTAGGTAGCCGAGATTCTGAAATACGATATGGATTTATTAATTAGGTGATGATTAAAGATTTAAATTCGTGAGTGATTCGCGTGAGAGATGACAAAAGGAAATATTTCATTTTGATTTCTTTGTTTTGTTTCTTTTACTTCTTTCTTTCTTTCTAGAGTTTCCGATTCATTTCAGTTTTCTTTTCTTCTAACTTTCATTATTTATTTATATTTAAAATTTGTTACAACCAAAACCTATGAACAATGTTTTCTTTGTTTTTCATTCTTTAAGTTTAACTGTTTACTTTATATTTTCCCTTTCTCTCTCTCTACCGTTGTTATCGTTATCATTAAAATTATTAACGTTTTAATTTTCATCACAACCATTGTTGTTGTTGTTATTGCTGTTTTATTTTAAATAAATTACCCAAATGCAAGTAATAAGACAAAGGTAAAATACACTTTTATAAATCACATTGATTATAACAATAGAAAGCTATTTTAAAAATCGCATTAACTACATCAGTGTAAAACAGTTTTTAAATTATTAACTATATCATTGAAAGAAAACTCTCCCAAAACACAGGTGTTTAACAGTAACAGTAACACGGTATTTCGTATAATAACAAAAAATCAAGGGCGTTGAAGCGGTTTTTCCTGTTGTTAATTATTTTGATTTGCCAAGTGTTTGTCCAACAAGTGCAAGGTCTTTTAAAGGTATTAATTGGCGGACATTTTTCTCTGTCGAATCATAGCTGGATTGAGAAACAGTCGTCTCAAGAATTCCCTTTTCTCTTCTGATGTTAGTTGACTGGCTCTTGACGTCCTGGGGCTAATCCGGTTCCGCGTTACGCTCCTTTGAAAACGACTGGTGCTCAACGTTTACTCAGGTTTTAACGCTTACCTGTGAACATGACTGGTGACGGATAATGTTACGTTTGAAGTCGGGGCATCTGATGGAGTAAAGGGTTGGGGTAGGCTGACATTGTTTGGCTTGTAAAATAGAAAATAGAAAATAGAGTTAATTAGTTTATTAAACATATATCAATACTGATATGGCGTTTCAAAATATTTTCACTGTCGAAAGTTTCAGTGAAAGATAAAATATTCTTGGTAATTCGGTTCTTTGTTTATTGTGATGATATTTTCTTTTTTTTAATATCTCCTTCTCTCTCTCTCTCTCTCTCTCTCTCTCTCTCTCTCTCTCTCTCTCTCTCTCTCTCTCTCTCTCTCTCTCTCTCTCTCTCTCTATCTTTCTCTCTCTCTTTCTCTATCTTTCTTTCTCTCTCTCTCGGTTCGTCTAAGTGCTTGTATTTATCTCCCTCTGTCTGTCTGTCTAATTTATCTATCTACTTATCTATCCAGCTCCTTTTGATTTTTCTCAGTTTCTGAGTGAAGGGAGTGTTTCTGAATTTAAAACAAAAATATTTGTTATCGACACATAGTTTATTAGAATGAGTCAGCGTATTATAATATGAAAGTATATGAGGTGAATATACATTTTGTTTGAACAGTTTATTCATCAGCTATTGTATTTTATGTATTTCAACACTGCTGCATGTATAAACATATTAATCTCAATGAAAACAGTTTATTTTAAAGACGGTCGTTTATTTGACACAGTGTATTAACAGCAGAACTGGTCTTTATTTTTTTACTTTTGTTTTGTGTGTGTCTCTGTGTGTGTGTGTGTTTGTGTTTCTTTGTGTAAATGTATGTGTGTGTATGTGTGTGGATCTTTGTGTATATACTTTCTTATGTCTATATTTTGATTTGTAAACTTGATATCAAATTATATATATATATATATATATATATATATCTTTATTTAATACTTTCTCTTGATTTTCTAAATATTTTTCCTCTATTAGTTTTATAAATTATCTCCAATGTCCGTCAAATTTCCGAAAACCTAGGAAAGCTTCCACACAACTGTAACCGAATCAAAGTCGATAACATATTTAAAAGGGCAGAAAGGTTCTAGTCAGAGGATATAACACTGTTAGTAAAATTCAGTTAACTCATCATCATTTCAAGTGAAGGAGGACGATCTCGTGTGTATTTTTAATACGACAGAAACTACCCGACTTTATGTGCAAACAAAGTAACTAAAATCTTGGTGTTTGATAAAACTGCAGCCTATAGAGTTTTCAATTTTTTTCGCAGAAAATTTGATACCACAGCAATTATTCATCTGTGTGTACATACTAATTAAAAGAGTGCTATTGGTTAAACTTCACGTTTAATCATTTCTTTCGCAGAAAAGCTATCCGCAATTTTAATGCGATAGGATCGTCCGAATATGTATATGCAAATTAAAATATTTCTGTTTGTCAATCTTCGAACCAATATGTTTAATGTATTCTGTCCCAGCAAGGCATAATTTTTATGCGACAGAACCGAAGAGCTTATTTAAATACGAGAGACCGTAGCGCTTATTTTAATACGACAAAACGAAGAGCTTATTTTAATACGATAGGCTGTAGTTCTTATTTTAACCCGACAGAATTGTCACTTGTATGTACAAAAATATATTGGTTGAGTTTTACAAATAACAGCAGCGGTCATATTTATCTATAATTGCTCTTGGAACACACAGATGTGACTTCCACTTACTTAATTAGTTTTTAACATGGCACAGCTTGTTGGTCGACATCAACAGAAGCCAAACAACATCTGTCATTCACGCAGGGATGACTTCAAGTTTAGATAACAACTGAGATATTTTCAAACATACATTTCACGTGACTGTTTAACATTTTTTTCTCTTTTTTTTTTGATCAAAAAGACCAATTAACATCGACTATGACGAACAGCAGTTTGAAAATAAAAATGGGAAAAAGTATCCATTAAGTTCATTGTTCAGTTTACATATGTCTCTGTGTAGCTGATGTGGATTCCTTTCAAAAGATGTTATTTAATACACTAAAGTGGTGAAAACAGCTATATTTTGCCATTAGAATTTTATTCTCTGATATTACTGTGGTTTGTTTTCCCTTTCCCCCGATACTGTTGTTTAATGCATTGAACTTGCATGTGCCACGTGTGTTTCAGGAGTCAGTGACTATGGACATAACAATACTTCTCAATCAGCTAGCTCGTAAATTGTGATAGAGCTGATACTGACTATAAAACATTAGACACATTGTTTTGTTCTTCGTTCTAAACTGGAATACAGAACGCTGTCGTTTGCCAGATGTTTCCTGTGTCTGTAACGATTACAAACCGAGGTAATTAATTAATTTTTATTTTTATTACTGATACTTACTTTTGTTCTGATGAACATAAATATAATAAAATATGGCATATATTATCTTTGTCAGGGTTTTGCTTGTGAGATCTACAGAATTATGATGCATGATATTTTCTTTTACCTGTGGAATTTAATGTCTTTTATTTCACTGGAATTTATTATTATTATTTTCAAACAAAACCAAAAAGTAAGATTTAATTTTTAAACCTCGATTTAAGCTCTGTAAGGTTTTGCTTCTTAAATATAATGTCAACGCATACCGCATGCTGAATAATACATTTGAATTTTTTAATAAAGGATATTTCATTAGGACGAAACAAGTTTTGGAGCAGTGAGTGTATTTTCCTGGTTTCAAGGTATTTTCAGTTTTCATAAGGATTATTTCTAAATAAAGTTAAGTCCGTATATAAGTAATTTATTTTCTAGGATATATTTCTAATAAAAGTGTATTACAGTTGCTATTTTCATTCAGGCAGATAATGCCTTCAAATATATAATTAATATCAGGTTTGATGACAATTTAAGTACTAAGTTTAGAGGTACATAGGAACATAAGTAATATGTTATCGTAAGCATACATATTTCGCTATCAGATATGTATCCAGTTTATTGTTCCATGAAAGACTACACAGATACTTTTTATTAGTAATAAAAGTTATTTGTCACCATGTGTCACATGCATTAAATATTTTTAATATGTATGTAAATGCATATATATGTGTGTTTATGTTTGTGTGTTTTTATACATACATACATACATTCGTACATACGTACGTATATACATACACACATACATACATACATACATACATTCATACATACATACATACGTACATAAACATAACATACATAATGAAAGAGAGAGAATGACAGATAGACGTATTCATAGATAGATAGAGGCAGAAAAAGATAGACGTGAGAGAGAAAGAGCCTAATAGAAAATAATAAAATGAAACATGTTTCGTGTAAGAGAGCTATAACGACAGTGAGTTTTTTTAACGTAACTCCAAGGTTATCGATTAGTTATGAACAAGTTCTCTCTATCTACCTTACTACAGCTGTTGTTATTTCAATGAATGATGATATCTGAGAAGGTCTTCGATCTAAAAAAAAAAAAAAAAAAATATGTTTCTGCAGTTAATTACCTTGCTTTCCATTATATTAGAAAATCTTATTAACAAGGTTATATATCTTGTCGACATTTAGCAGTCAACAGTAGCAGCGAATCGGTTGCAAATCTGAACATTGCAGACATATTTATTTAATTTTGTCTACTTGTCGCGAGTGGTAAGTACAAAATATCTGATTAGTTTTTTTTTTTTTTTTACATTTACAGGATTATATGAGCAATTTTTGTTTTCTTTTACGCTAATACTGAAATATTTTATTTATTTGTGTATCTCGCTTTGTCAGCACTGAGCAGCTATTTATTATTTGTTTGTTCGATCGTGTTTATACAGGACATATTTAATTTATGTCGTTATTTTGTTTCTAAATCGAGGCTGTAGCCATGTATGATATATGTGTGCGTGTTTGTGTGTATTATATATATATATATATATATATATATATATATATTAATTACTGTTTCCGTTTTAAAACACTAAATAATTAATATAATAGCATAATCTTTAATCTATGCATATGTTGTTTGGTTTGATCGCTAAACAGTGACCGTATGAAATGTTAGTTATAGCTGCATGATCGATCTAGTCTTAAAGTGTGATGGGTTATTCACTGATATAGAACTATTATTTTCACTTTAAAAGAAAAATGTTAATTTTATTGAATACAGGTTTGTTTGATTACTTGATTGCATTATATGTATAATGTGCGTGTGTATAGATGCGCATATATGCATGCGTCTAGTAGGATATTTGTATTTATATAGATATGTGTGTGTATGTATGTATGTATGCACGTGTATAAGTGCGGTGTATTTGTATGTGTGTATGTATATGTGTGTTTCTAGTTACTATTATTTATCTTAACGACAACTTTATTCTTCAGTCGACTCAAGTGATATTCAAAAATATTTTGACCTACCCCTTCAAATCGCACTGACCTGTATCTCAATAAAACTCCCAAAACACAGCTAAAGCCCTGCGGGATCAATATGACACCGTCAAGTGCCGAAAAAAAAAAAAAAAAAAAAGCCTGTCGTTACAGATGCAAATTCTGTTCGCGTTGGTTCTTGACAATATGAAAACATATTTTGACGAGATTTAGCTGTCGTACTCGCCGTGGGGAGGTGTCCCCCTGTCACACCATTGTCCCCTGTTCGTGACCTCTGAAGGGCAATGTAAACAAGAATGATAGCCAATGGCTTCACAATGACCAGCTTGTCCATCTGTTGACCATAGGATCATAACAGTTATTTGTTCACAGGGAAAGAGTAATCTAACTTTATTACTTTATTTTATATTGACTGGATACCAGTATAGTGGTTTGACTCTTTGGCGTTGATACAGAGAGATTATTGCAGTAGATTTGTTTTGTCTTATTAACGGTGTGTTAACAAGTAAACAACAATTGTGCAGTGAATATTAAGAGATCTCCTGTTGTCGAGGCATGGATAGAGAAGACAAGGGAGTAATTAACAGTCTGTCTGTGACATTGGATATTGAAAACTGCGTGGAAGCTCTTTTCGTAATTGCCGTACGAGTTAAGTAATTGCTGCGTATCTATGGATCGAGTGTGAAAAGGTATTGTATACACGTATTCTCAGTTATTTTATTGGTAGCTTGTGACGTTAACATGTATTATATAACTTAACTTGTTGTCATTATGTTTTATTAGTATAATTTACATAGCGAACACTGAAGAACATAATCGTAAGCCTTTATGGGTACGCTTTGGAGTTGATATCCAGTATTTCACTTGTTATTGATACGTACATCACATTTATGTCTGACATTTATGTATCACTTACAGCATTGCGCTTTTGATTTGATGATAATTAACTGGTTTAAGCTTATTCAGTTTGTTGTGCATTGAATATAATCTAGTATATTGTTATCAGGTTGGTGGCGTGATCGTTATTAACTAAATATTCCTGTCAAAATGATATATTGATCAGTAATTAGAATAAAACTGTTACTAGCAACTAGAAGTTTGTTTTATTCCTGTCCGATTTCTAATTTTTTTTCTAGAAGTCAATTTTTAATTTGCGAGGTGTTGTTTACAAACTAGTACATTTCTCCATGATTCCTGATCTGTTGGCCGAGATAGTATTATTCCTGTATAACTTGATGAGTTGATAAACAAAGAGCATCAGACCAAAGTAAAATAAATAAAAATAAACTGTTGATCGTTAATGATGAATGGAATAATTATAAATCATTCATTTAACTAATTTACTCGTTCGAAGGATTTGGCAAGTTTTACTAACTTTTAATAATTTTCTTTCACTTTTCATATGAATGTGCCACATTGCAATGTTAGTATAATTATTGATATGTTTATGATAATATTATGTTGTTGTTGTTTTTAATGGGTTTTTTTCTATATTTTTAATTAATTAATTAATTTATTTATTATTCTGTTTACATTTCACTTTTTATGAAATAATGATAATATTTCATACAAAACACAAAAAGGTGCGACAGCTGGGATAATCACGACAATATCATAGAAACCATAGCAACATAAATAACTATAAACATTCAATTAGAACGGTAGTTGCGTACAGTTCACAATCTTTTTCTGCTGCTGCAACAACAACACAGCTACAACAACAACAACAACAACAACTACTACTACTACTACAAATATTTCTACTACTATTTCTATTCTTTTATTAATTTTACTACTGTTTTTTCTAATATTTACTACTACAACTACTATCACTATTAGTACAAGAGCTATTACTAGTATTCTTGCTACTACAGCTACTGTTGTACTACTCCTACTACTGTAACTACTTTTTCTACCTGTATATAACTGTTACTAATGCTGCGGTGTTAGTACTATAATACAGCTCATGCTACTATTCTATTACTTCTACTGCTGCTTTTAGTTGTACTACTTTTGCTGATGAAACAGTGGTTACGTCTTCTGTTACTACCAGTGTTACTACTACTAATAAATTTATACAGAGCAGTAGCAACAGCAACGACAACAATAATAATAAGAAAAATAAATAACTATATAGATAGTAACAACAACAACATGAATAAAATGATAACTGTAGTAGCAGCAGCAGCAGCAGCAACAGCAGCAACAGCAGCAAACAATAACAACACAGTACATAACTGAATAACGAAAGATCACCAGATTTCGGTTCAAATATTGTCTCGTGTTGAAAGCCAATAGAGAAAACATTAAAAGCGCGCCGTTCAGGCATTTGCCTCCTAAATTTTGTCAACCTATTCGTGCGCTGTGTCCATTTAGCTGTCGCCAGACGGAACACAGTAAGTGTACACAATCGATCGCGCTCTCAGTGTTGTTAATTGGCTGCAAACTCGAAGAATTGTTTGAATGAGAAATACGTGAGGGGAACGTGGCAGATGGGAATTTGTTATTTTCTGCCGAAAAATTGGGGAGGGGGTCGTGAACTGAATAAAGTAGGATGCCTAACTATTAACATCACTGATGTTTCGGAGTTTTTGCACAGAACATTTTTGGAAACAGAGAATTACTATGAAAGAGTATATGTATGTGTATCTGTTTATGTTTATGTGTGTGTAACAGAAAGAATGAGAGAGAGAGAGAGAGAGAGAGAGAGAGAGAGAGAGAGAGAGAGAGAGAGAGAGAGAGAGAGAGAGAGAGAGAGAGAGAGAGAGAGAGAGAGAGAGGAAAATCAGTAATAATAATAATAATAATAATATGATGATGATGATGATGAGTAGAAGGAGGGCAATACACACAACGTATACACACACACACACACACACACACACATATACACATATACATATAAAAAACACATACGTACATGCATACATACATACACATACATACAGAAAAGTAACAGACAGAGAGACGTATAGATAGGTGGGTTAGCCACTCACAATGAGACGGATGAACGGACGGGCAAATCGACAGAAGACTGTCAATGGGACAGCTGAAAAATGGCAGTGTAAATAGAAATTAGAAAAAAAACAAACAAATAAACAAACAAAACAATCATATAATGAACTGCTCAGCAGCAACAGCAACAACAACAACAACAAAAACAAACAATCGTTGTCACACGTGACCTTCTTGAAATAAGCAAACAGGCAAACAAATTCACAGACAAGAAATAAACGTGCACACAGACAAACACGAAAACGTACACACAGACAAACAAACAACGGCTCTAAGTACCAGCTAGTGTTAGTGTCAAAGCATCTTAAATCCACTCAAACAAGACAGGTTAAGACAAGTCTCTTGTTCAGCTGTCTTTTCGCGAGTTTATTTCAATCAGCCACAGGGACGAATCCAGTTTGCAGTTTAAAACCTTCCATTCACCGTTAAACACGCGAGTCGTTACAAGTTACATTGCTCACAGCAAGACTCTTGAATTAATAACTTAATAATTTTGCCTAGAATCAGCTTGTTTGAAGTTTTCTTTCAGAGTGCGGGCTTTAGGTAAGCTTCATACAGGCTCTGACTGTTAGGATTAGACCCGTTCTCATTGGAACGTTGATAAATCTATAACTGAGGTTAATGAATATTAATCAGTGTCCAAGACCAGCAGCTGAGCATCCAATGAAATGAAAGGTTCCCATGGTATCAGAAAAGTCTCATAACCGTTAATGAAATTGTTTGTAGAGTATTATTAACAATCAGTAGAATTAAAACCTTTTTTTTTCAATCAAAGGATTAATGACGTATTAGAAAGGAGTTAAATTTAATTACCAAGTATTCTAATAAGATGCATGAGAGATTTTAAACCGTCTTTTTTTAAATGTTGTTATTTTTATTTATATTTCTGATTTGTTTTTTCACTGAAATATTTTACTTTCTGCTTTAAATGTGCATTTATATCCATCCATTGCTCTAAACCAAGGTTTTTGAGTTCTTATCTTAGAGGATTAGTTCAGCTGATTCGAATTCAAAGAGTTTATGAGACGTCATTTAATATAACACTGTTTTCTCCTGAGCATATTTACAACCCGAAGCTTTCATCTTTTTCCGTAATCAGCCACACCTATCTACACCCCAGGATCAGCATGCCTGTGGATATAAATAAATCTGATTTGAACAACGGTTATTGTTACATTTGTAATAGTAATGGGTTGTAAACACCTCATTTCCAGCATAGCGCCTGAATTAATTACCTACATACGTATACACATACTCTGTCTGTCTGTCTGTCTGTCTCTCTGTCTCTCTCTCTCTCTCTCTCTCTCTCTCTCTCTCTCTCTCTCTCTCTCTCTCTCTCTCTCTCTCTCTCTCTCTCTCTCTTCATATCTCTGCCTTTCTTACTACATGTATTTATTTATTTATATACTCTTTTAATTACGTTATACAGATATGAATGGTACCTGCCGTAGTAGTAGTAGGAGACGACAGCAACGTTGCTGTGATAACAGACGTAGAAACAATAGCAGTAGCTAGTGTTAACATCAGTGGGAAAGGTGAAAGCAGTAGATTTATTCTGACAGGTAAAGAGATAATAAAAAATCATGCTGGAAACCTGAAAACAAATAAGACAGAGGTTACCCTATACTTTTGGTCACAATTATTTGCTTAACTATTCAAACCAAAAAATCATAAACATTTTAGTTGACTGCTTTCTGACCATTTTCTTTTCTCCACGTATGATAAATTTACAAATAATTACAATATCCTTCAGTCGTGCGCATATAAATTAATAATTATACCGCTAAAACGTGACAGAATTATCGACGCCGAATTTTCACGAGGACAGCCGAGGTTAATTAGATGCTCGAATTCCGGTCTGCCTCGCTTCGACGGCTCAGACCGAGATTGTTAACTGATATCCGAATCAGGTTGGTCAGTTTTGGTAGACCTCACTCCCTAGGGAGTCTAATTAGACCAATCAAATGAAAGAATGTTGTGGCGGTCAAAGGTCATACACTACGGGCAGTGGTCAGTCCATCCACAAATTTGCTTTGTAGTTTTTGTGGACTTAGCAAAGCCGTGAGAAGTCCGATAGCGTGGACATTGTTGTTCGTTTGGTTTCCAAAAGCAGACGTGATGTTTTGTCGTCTGCAAAGACTGAAATGGATTACCTCCGAACTGGGTGCGTACAGATTACACGTAGTTTCTTTCTCGTTCTAGTTGTTTCCTTTCCTTTCCTTTCCTTTCCTTTCCTTCCTTCCTTCCTTCCTTCCTTTCTTTCTTTCTTTCTTAGTTCAGTTACATATTTAGTCAGAGCCTTGTACCTAGTTATGTACTCCATGAATATACATTTATATATGTAGTAACATGTCCTTATGTGTATGTGTATGTATATGTATGCATGTATATCTACGTCTAACTATATTTACTAATGCATACTAATCTATATATGTGCCTCTGTCACTCTCTCTGTCAATACATATATATATATATATATATATATATATGTATGTATGTATGTATGTATATATGTATGTATGTGTTTTGCATTAATTTTAATCTTTTGGCGTGATCTAAAATTTAAAAAGAAAAGAAAAAAAAGTGTTTTATTGCCACGAAAGTATGCCTTTTATTTATTTATTTATTTTATTCTGAAAACAGTTTGTTACATAATCATCTCTCTCTTCACTGACTTTTCTCAACAACGTCTGTTATTTCCTCAACAGAAACCACTCAGTTTTAATCCCCTATATCCCTGGGGCGGTAACGGTGGCATTTTATTGACACTATCGTTGATTCTAGGGTTTTGGCTTATCTCTTTTCACCTGATCCGATCATGTACGTATTATCATACATTTATTTACCTGTCCTCCTGTGACACTAATACAAGCGTGTGTAGTAAGAAAGGATACATAATATACGTCACAGCCTACCTGAACTTTCTAATCCAAGAAATAAAGGTTTGTAGAAGCCTCGATCAGGGACACACTCTATGTATATCTTTTCAAGTGCATTTCATTTTGGGCCAGAATAGCATCAGTAATACCAATGACAATAACAAACCAAAATAGTAACCATTAAACAACAACAACTAATAATAATAATAATAATAATAATAATAATAATAATAATAATAATAATAATCGTATAGTGGGAGCAAAAAAAAAAAATATATATATATATATATTATTTATTTAGTTGTTCTTCTGTTTATGTCTGTAATTGATTTTCTAAACTCTAATGTCCACAAAACAAATATATTAAAAATTAAGATTATTAACTATGTCCTCCTTCTCCTCAATAAACAAATAAATAAAACAATAAAACAATAATTAAATTAAATGTATTGATTTTGTTAAATGTATAGATTACAATAATAAAATAATCTTTGTTATCAGTCAAAGACATCTATAATGTTAATTTTAAATAATTTAATTAGACTACAAATCTGGCACAGAGTTTTTGTCATATTCAGCATTTTCTGAATTATGCCCGATTCGAACACAGAACCTGAATCATTATTAGACCTGGATCTAGGAGATGAACACAAAAACTTCGTTATAAATTAAGTTAAAGGCGGAGACGGAATTTTTGGCAGTAGTGGAACACAAAACCACAAAAACTGTTTTAATGATAATTGCATCTCTGATAGGCGTCAAAACATTTTCGTTTTCATGTGTGACAAAATTCAGGAGAAGAAAAAGAGTAATAATAATGATTTCAGGTGTTTACTGTAACCCTAATCAGGAGGGGGTCCTTCATTAATGTCGACAAGTTATCGCGGTTGCTGTGACAACAGATATCAAATTGCTAAGTATATGTTTACGGTTGAGAAATTTTGTACACAAGAAAATATTCTGGCCGGATGTGTAAGTTGCCAGCCGCTGAAGTTTTGTATGGTTGTCATTTCAAGAATAAATCTTCATGAAATTATATAAAATAGATGTGCACGAAAATAAATAAACATGGCGTTGAAAGGAAAACGGCGCAATTTCCGTTCAGGGATCCCTCGGCTAGATTTAACTAAATTGCTGCCTTTAAAATCAATTAAACAGTTTATTATTATCATCATCATCATCATCATCATCATCATCATCATCACTGTCCAAGAAATTGACCCCTTTAATTATTATGTTCTTGATGCGTGCTTCATCTAAATAATTAGAAGTTACATTATATCCATAAACGAACAAAGTCGATATTATGTATTTATGTAAGAGCAAATCAATTATGGCGCAAGCTATATTAATTTGAATTTAATGTCAACAAAAATTAAAGAAAAAAAAAGGTTAAAATATGTAATCTGATGGGATTATTCAGAAAAATATTACAAAGGATGTTATGGTAAATAAATTAATAAACGAATAAGTAAATAA